>CM039673.1:243718022-244918022 GCA_022496015.1 Hordeum marinum
TGCATTAAGGACATAAGCCTTCTGTGCAGCAATGAGGACAATCCTCAGATCACGGAGCTAGTCCGCAATATTGCTACCATCATCTTTCAACTCTATTTCTTTAGGAACATATAAAAATTCAAGGGATCTACAGCGTGAGCTAGTAATCTACAACATAATTTTGCAAAGACACTACTGACTATGTTCATGATAATGAGTTTAGTTAATCAAATTACTAAAGCTCCCACCCAAATTGACATCCCTCAGGTCATCTGAGTGTCACATGATCGAAATTCACCAACTCAAGTCCGATCATCACGTGAGTTGAGGTGGTTTCAATGGTGAACATCATGATGTTGATCATATCTACTATATGACTCATGTTCGACCTTTCGGTCTCTTGTGTTCTGAGGCCATGTCTGTACATGCTAGGCTCGTCAAGTTTAACCCGAGTGTTCTGCATGTGCAACACTGGCTTGCACCCGTTGTATGTGAACGTAGAGTCTATCACACCCGATCATCACGTGGTGTCTCGACACGACAAACTTTCGCAAACGGTGCACACTCGGGGAGAACACGATTCATCTTGAAACTTAAGTGAGGGATCACCTTATAATGCTACCATCGTCCTAAGCAAAACAAGGTGCATAAAAGGATTAACATCACATGCAAATCATAAGTGACATGATATGGCCATGAAATTGTGCTTTGGATCTCCATCTTGAAAGAACCGGCATGATCTCCATCGTCACCGGCACGACACCATGATCTCCATCATCTTGATCTCCATCAACATGTCGCCATCGGGGTTGTCGCGCCCATCATGCTTGTACTACTATTGCTACCGTTTAGCGATAAAGTAAAGCATTACATAGCACTTAATTATTGACACGCAGGTCATACAATAATTAAAGACAACCCTATGGCTCCTGACGGTTGTCGTACTCATCGACATGCAAGTCATGATATTCTATACAACACATGATCATCTCATACATTACATATATCACATCATGTAATTGGCCATATCACATAACATACCCTGCAAAAACAAGTTAGACGTCCTCTATTTGTTGTTGCATGTTTTACGTGGCTGCTACGGGTATCTAGCAAGAACAATTCTCATCTACGCAAAAACCACAACGGTGATACATAAGTTGCTTTTCAACCTTCTCGAGGACCGCCTTTGTCGAATCTGATCCAACTAAAGTAGGAGAAATAGACACCCGCCAGCCATCTTTGTGCAATGAGGTTACACGTCAGTCGATGGAACCGGTCTCTCGTAAGCGTACGAGTAAGGTTGGTCCGGGCCGCTTCATCCCACAAATACCGCTGAACCAAAACACGACCAAGGGAGGAAGCAATCTAAGCATCAACGCCCACAAACTCTTTGTGTTCTACTCGAGATCTCATCTACACATAGACCTAGCTCATGATGCCACTGTTGGGGAACGTTGCATGCGAAACAAAAAATTTCCTACGCACACGCAAGATCTATCCATGGTGATGAGCATCTACGAGAGGGAGAGTGGATCTACATACCTTGTAGATCGCTAAGCGAGAAGCGTTATGAAACACGGTTGGTGTAGTCGAACGTCTTCACGATCCCAATCGCCGAGCGTCCCGCGATCTCATCACGATCCGTCCCGCGATCCAATCACGATCCGTCCCGCAAACTCATCACGATCCGTCCCGCGATCTCATCATGATCCGTCTCGCGATCTTGATCACGGTCCTTCCGATCTAGCGCCGAACGGACGACACCTCCGCGTTCAGCACACATAAAGCTTGATGACGATCTCCGCCTTCTTGATCCAGCAAGAGGGAGCGGAGAGGTAGACGAGTTCTCCGGCAGCGTGATGGCGCCGCGGCGATGGTGGTGGAGCAATTCCGGCAGGCCTTCGCCTAAGCAGTGTAGAAAACCGATCTAGAGGAGAAACTATGCACTAGAGGAACGGGTAGCACGTGGCTGAAAATCTTGTGGAAAACCCTAAAACCCTCTAGTATATATAGGAGGAGAGGAGGAGGAGGCTTGGCTCCCAAGGAGCCAGCCCTTGGGTCGGCCGAACCAGGAGGTAGGAGTCCCCCTCCTCCACTCCTTGTAGGATTAGGACTCCTTCCTAATTTAGCCCTTTTGCCTTTTTCCACCTTTTTCCTTCGGGGCTTTTTCTTCCCAGCCGCATGGGCCCTTTGTGGGACTTCCTCCAGCCCACTAAGGGCTGGTATTCATCCTCCCACAGCCTATGTAGCCTCTTGGGTCGAAATACCCCTCCCGATGGTCTCCTGGTACACTACCGGCACTCCCGGTACACTACCGATGAGCCCGAAACTTTTCCGGCAACCAAAATAGGACTTCCTATATATCAATCTTTACCTCCAGACCATTCCGGAGCTCCTTGTGATGGTCGGGATCTCATCCGGGACTCCGAACAACCTTCGGTCACCACCATACATAACTCTATACTACCGAA
The DNA here is from genome assembly GCA_022496015.1 of Hordeum marinum. NCBI lineage: Eukaryota > Viridiplantae > Streptophyta > Magnoliopsida > Poales > Poaceae > Hordeum > Hordeum marinum. The sequence continues at coordinate 243,720,473 of CM039673.1, forward strand.
ACGTTACCAAACCTTAAGTGTGCAGACCCTGCGGGTTCGAGAACTATGTAGACATGACCGAGACACCTCTATGGTCAATAACCAATAGCGGGACCTGGATGCCCATATTGGTTCCTACATATTCTACGAAGATCTATATCGGTCGAACCTCTATGTTAAGGATTTAGTTAATCACGTATGATGTTCCCTTTGTTCTTCGGTATGTTACTTGCCCGAGATTCGATCGTCGGTATCTCCATACCTAGTTCAACCTCTTTACCGGCAAGTCTCTTTACTAGTTCCGTAACACAAGATCCCGTGACTAACACTTAGTCACATTGCTTGCAAGGCTTATTGTGATGTATTACCGAGTGGGCCCTGAGATACCTCTCCGTCACACAGAGTAACAAATCCCAGTCTTGATCCATGCCAACCTAACAAACACCCTCGGAGATACCTGTAGAGCACCTTTATAGTCACCTAATTACGTTGCGATGTTTGATACACACAAGGTACTCCTTCGGTGCCAGTGAGTTGCATGATCTCATGGTCATAGGAACAAATACTTGACATGTAGAAAACAGTAGCAATAAACTGACACGATCATATGCTACGTTTGTAGTTTGGGTCTTGTCCATCACATAATTCTCCTAATGATGTGATCCCGTCATCAAATGACATCACATGTCAATGGCTAGGAAACCTTGACCATCTTTGACCAACGAGCTAGTTCACTAGAGGCATACTAGGGACCAAGTGTTGTCTATTTACCCACACATGTAATGTGTTTCCAATCAATACAATTATAGCATGGATAATAAACGATTATCATGAACAAGGAAATATAATAATAAACACTTTATTTATTGCCTCTAGGGCATATTTCCAACATAAGCATCCTAATAAAGTCTTCAGACTCATCAAGGCCCTCTATGGCCTCAAGCAGACCCCTCGGGCGTGGTATGACACTCTGAAGGAATTCCTCATCATCCTCCCCTTTTTGAAAACAAAGCCGTCCTCGGCGTTGCTTAATCTCAAATGTGGCTACCAAAAGAGAAAAGCCGTACACATTGTATATGTATTTGTCATCCATTTTTATTATTCTCAGTTGTGAAACATGTGACACATATATGCAAGGGCACTCATCACATGTCATGAAATATGAAGCCAAAAAATCATCACAAGAAGTAGAAGGCATGACAATATTACAACTTAGTTTGCATATATAAGTGAAGTCCTTATTCATATCAAAAGATTCATAATGTTCATCATTAAACCATTCCAATATTGGTAGATTAACGTGATTCGTTTCAAACTTAGATGCTACAACATGCTTAAATAAGCAAACATGCAACATGTCATTTGACACGGAATTATCACCAAGATTGGAGGTCATATCAAAATGATAAACACCGACAGAATTATTTTCAAACATATTTGACCCAAATTTGATTGATTTTCTGATTCACACGGTTCTTGGTCATCAATAGTTAATTCAATGGGTGCACTCACAATTGCTGATATTGTAGTTATTTGATCACATGACGAAGTAAAATCATGAACATAGTCCTCTAAAATAGGTGGTGTGATCAAAGTAATGGGTAGCTCATCACAAGGTGATAGAGGCGAAGTTGTCCCTGTCTTTCGATGAGATGGTGGCTATCGTTTTTGGTGGAGTAGACTTTGACGATCCGACTACGAACGTGTGAGACGTCGCGCCTTAGCAATCGCTAAACCAACTCTGAGAGGTTATTGACCACGCCGGAGCACGATCAACCTGACCACGAGGGTCTATTTCCTGCACGCAAACGAAGAACAAGCAAGAAACTAAGATTGCAATCTGGATATTGCGAATATAAGAGGAAAGCTTTATTGATGAAGTGGGGTTCTGTGACGCCTTTGTCTGGTCGTGGAACACAAACGAAGAACGCGAAGTTGCTGCTATGGCAAACTTGTAATCTAAACAAAACCCAAACCTAAAACGAAGCCCTAAGGGCTGTATATATGGGGGAATAGAAGGGAATTTCGTGGCCCCTTGGAGGAGGGGTCCGAAACCGACCCTAAGTCAGTTTCCCCATACATACGGACTCTAAAAACAGCCTATAATATGGTATTTCGAAATTACATGGGCCTGGCCCAAAATTAAGGTGGCGCAGCACCTATATTAGCCTATGGACGAATTTTATAAAGTGGCATCATGCATATTTCGTCCAAAGCTTCCCACTCCCATTATGGTGGCTTCAATGTGCGAAAATCATCACTGGAAGCTCCAATGTTCTTCCCCGCGCGCGCACCTTCTCCTCCATGCTTGATCCCGCTCCAATGGTCATCCTTCTTATCCATGATAGGTCCTTCATTCATAAGTAAAACAAAAGTATCTAATTTAGGCAGCATCATATGTTCATGAATATTAGAAGGATTTCCAAGAAACGAAAGTACCTGGTAATTCAATTGACGTGCGCGAGCTCTAGTAATTGGTCCTGTATGTATAGCAGTCGGGGTGGGTGTAACATTAGTAGGGATGTCCTCATCATCCTCCCCTTCTTGAACTGACGTCGTCCTCGACGGAAGCTCATCTTCCTCACCCAAATAAGGCTTCAAATCTGCAATGTTAAAAGTGGGGCTAACCCCAAACTCTGCAGGCAGCTCAAGTTTATATGCATTATCATTTACTTTCTCTAACACCTTAAAAGGACCATCAGCACGTGGCATTAGCTTTGACTTGCGCAAATCAGGAAATCTATCCTTACGCAAATGTAACCAAACAAGATCTCCAGGTGCAAAGACAACATGTTTTCTACCCTTATCTCCAGCAAGTTTGTATTTAGCATTCATACGCTCAATGTTTTCCTTAGTTAACTCATGAATCTTTAATATCAATTCAGCACGTTCTTTAGCATCAAAATTAACCTTCTCCGAAGACGGAAGAGGCAACAAATCAATAGGTGCACGAGGTAAGAAACCATACACAACTTCAAAAGGGCACATCTTAGTGGTAGAATGTAGCGAACGATTATAAGCAAATTCAATATGAGGCAAGCATTCTTCCCACATTTTCAGGTTATTCTTCAAAACAGCCCTAAGCATAGTAGACAATGATCTATTGACTACTTCAGTTTGGCCATCAGTTTGGGGGTGACATGTAGTACTAAAAAGCAGTTTAGTCCCCAACTTAGCCCATAAACATCTCCAAAAGTGGCTAAGAAATTTAGCATCACGATCGGAAACAATTGTATTTGGCACACCATGCAACCGAATAATTTCACGAAAGAACAAATCAGCAACATGAGCAGCATCATCACTTTTATGACATGGTATAAAATGTGCCATTTTAGAAAATCTATCCACGACAACAAATATGCTATCCCTCCCCTTCTTTGTTCGAGGTAAACCTAAAACAAAGTCCATAGATATATCCTCCCATGGAACACTAGGTACAGGTAAAGGCATATATAAACCATGAGGATTGAGTCGTGACTTAGCTTTTTGACATGTAGTGCAGCGAGCAACAAAACGCTCAACATCCCGTCTCATCTTTGGCCAAAAGAAATGTGTAGCAAGTACGTCTTCCGTCTTCTTCACGCCAAAGTGTCCCATTAATCCTCCTCCGTGCGCCTCCTGTAACAACAAAAGACGAACGGAGCTAGCTGGAATGCATAGCTTGTTAGCACGAAACACAAATCCATTATTAATAACGAACTTGTTCCATGTTCTCCCTTCTTTACAATTCTGCAACACGTCTCTAAATTCAGCATCATGCACATATTGATCTTTGATGGTCTCCAAACCAAATATTTTAAAGTCAAGTTGTGAAAGCATAGTATAACGACGAGACAAAGCATCAGCAATAACATTGTCTTTACCCTTCTTGTGTTTAATGACATAAGGGAAAGTCTCAATGAATTCAACCCATTTAGCATGTCTACGGTTCAGTTTTGCTTGACTTTTAATATGTTTCAAAGATTCATGATCAGAATGTATAACAAATTCTTTGGGCCATAAATAATGTTGCCATGTTTCCAAAGTCCGAACAAGAGCATATAATTCCTTATCATAAGTAGAATAATTCAGACTAGGCCCACTTAATTTTTCAGAAAAGTACGCAACAGGTTTACCATCTTGTAGTAACACACCTCCTAACCCAATTCCACTAGCATCACATTCAAGCTCGAAAGTCTTATTAAAATCAGGAAGTTGGAGTAAAGGAGCATGTGTTAACTTATCTTTCAAGACCGTGAAGGCTTCTTCCTGTGCGGTACCCCAAGAAAAAGGCACGTCCTTCTTTGTAAGCTCATTGAGAGGCGCAGCAATGGTGCTGAAATTTCTCACAAAACGCCTATAGAAACCAGCGAGGCCAAGAAAACTCCTGACTTGTGTGACCGTTTTGGGCTGCGGCCAACTCTCAATAGCTTCGATCTTGGCTGTATCAACTTCAATTCCCTGTGGAGTAACAACATAGCCAAGAAAAGATACTCGGTCGGTGCAAAAGGTGCACTTCCCAAGGTTACCAAACAAACGTGCATCACGTAGCGCAGTAAAAACAGCACGTAAATGTTCCAAATGTTCCTCCAAAGATCTACTAAAAATCAATATATCATCAAAATAGACTACCACAAATCGTCCAATGAAAGCACGTAAAACCTCGTTCATTAATCTCATGAAAGTGCTAGGTGCATTAGTTAACCCAAAAGGCATGACTAGCCACTCATATAATCCAAACTTAGTTTTAAATGCTGTTTTCCATTCATCGCCCAATTTCATACGAATTTGATGGTATCCACTACGCAAATCAACTTTGGAGAAAATTGTAGAGCCACTTAATTCATCAAGCATATCATCTAGTCTAGGAATAGGATGACGATAACGAATAGTAATATTATTAATGCCTCTACAATCCACACACATGCGCGATGTACCATCCTTTTTAGGCACTAGAATAATAGGAACAGCACAAGGACTAAGGGATTCACGTATATAACCTTTGTCAAGCAGCTCCTGTACTTGACGCATAATCTCCTTTGTCTCCTCTGGATTGGTACGGTAGGGCGCACGGTTGGGTAGGGATGCACCGGGAATTAAGTCAATCTGATGCTCAATCCCGCGAATAGGCGGTAATCCCGGTGGCACGTCTTGTGGAAAGACGTCAGCGAACTCCTGCAAAATGTTAATGACAGTAGGAGGCAAAGAGGGAGGCATGTCCTCGAATGAAAATAATACCTCTTTACATACAAAAGCATAGCAAACATATGTAGCAACATCCAAATCATTAATATCAGATTTAGTAGCAAGTAAACATCCACTCTTCAATTTTATTTCAGATGCAACAGTAGATGATGGTTTATTATGCTTATGGTGTTGCTCAAATTCCTGTGCTACAATCTGATTTTCACTCTTATTTTTCTCCTGTTTTGCTTTACTAGCTCTAGCAATGTCATCTTTCATAATATGTTCGGGAGACATAGGAAGCAAAGTGATATTATGATCCTTATGAACAAGAGTATACTGATTTGTCCTACCATGGTGTACAGAATTTTTATCAAACTGCCATGGTCTACCAAGTAAAACAGAACATGCTTGCATGGGTACCACATCACAATCCACATAATCAGAATATGTAGCAATGCTAAAATGCACACGAACAGTACGTGTTACCTTAACCTTGCCACTATTGTTGAACCATTGGATGTAATAAGGATGAGGATGTGGTCTGGTGGATAGAGACAGCTTCTCCACCATCTCCATGCTAGCCAAGTTATTGCAACTCCCTCCATCGATGATGATGCGAACAGAACGCTCTTTCACAACTCCCTTTGTGTGGAACAAGTTGTGCCTCTGATTTTGCTCAGCGTGTGTAACCTGCACACTGAGAACACGTTGAGCAACTAAACTTTCATACCTGTCAGCGTAATCAGCAGCCATGTATTGTGTTTCTGGTTCTGCATCCTCGCCACCCTGTTCGTCACTTGCAATAAGTGCCAAAGTCTCCTCATCATAATCACTAGCGGACGCATATCCACCATCCTCAGTAACAATCATTACACGCTTGGAAGGGCATTCTCTCGCATAGTGACCTCCACCCTTGCAACGACGACATATAACCTCATGTGTTTGCCCTGTGGATGCAATAGATGAAGAAGAACTCTGTGCAGGCCCAAAAGGTGTGCTCTTCGCAGAGGGTGCAGTAGGAGCCTGTTGCCTGGTATCGCGATTAGAGTTGGAGGTTGAAGGAGGTGGTGTTGCAGCAGGACGTGCGGAAACAGAGGAGGTACGTGGCGTCCATGATGAAGTACGGCCTGCAAAATTAGTAGTTCTCGCCATTGCCTGTCGATCCTGCACTTCACGTTCAGCTTTGCAAGCAAGATGAAATAAACGAGTGATAGTGTTATACTCCTTATACTCTAGAATAGTCTGAATCTCTCTATTTAATCCACCCATAAAACGTGCAAGCATAGCTTCATTCTCCTCAACAATACCACATCTAATCATACCAGTTTGTAATTCCTGATAATATTCTTCTACAGAATTTTTTCCTTGTCTTAAACGCTGCAAATTTTGAAGCAATTCACGTTGATAATAAGGTGGCACCCAACGATTTCGCATAGCAGTTTTCAAAACAGCCCAAGTAGTTGGAATATTATCAGGGTGTATTCTACAATGTTCTGACCACCAAACACAAGCAAAACTAGTGAATGAACAAACAGCAGCAGCAACACGTCGATCCTCTGGAAATTGTAAGCATGTAAAACGTTGTTCTGTTTCTAACTCCCATGTAAGATATATATCAGGAACATATCTACCCTCAAACGTCGGAATATTCAATTTAAGTTTAGGGAGATGGTCATGATCCCGTACCTGCGGGGGTGGTGCAGCCCTACCGTTACGGTTGTAGCCATGTGGTCGACCTGGTGCGTATGGTGGTGGTTGCCCATGGGGCGGATCTGGAGCAACCTCTCCCTCATCATCGAAATCACCATCATAATCTTCAACCTGCTCAACGACAGTAGCCGCACGAGCCACCGAAGTAGCAGCAGTATCAACAGTACCAGGATGTTGGGCGTGGCCGAGAGGCACACGTCGCGCTCGTCGTTCGAAAGGAATAGGAACTGCAGCTGGTGGAGGTAGACGGGCAAGCACCTCATTGAACTTGGCGTCCATCTTGGAGTCGAATGTCTTCTCCAAACCATCTAGCTTCTCCATGGCAACTCCAAAGTTGTTCACGAAGTCCTGTACCTGCTCAGCCATCATTTGCTGAAATTTATCATAGAGCGCTTTGTTGGTCATGCTCTCCCAGTCGATCTCGTCATTGTGTGATCCTGGCATGGTTAGCAGAAATAGGAAACACACAATATGAAACCTACAGACTGCTGGGACGTGGTGGTGGTGGTGGTGTGGCACAAATCCTTTAAGCGAATCTCAATTTCTTACCAGTTCTTACCCAGTAGCAGGCGGTGATCGGCAACCGTTGTAGCCAAAACTCTCAAAGCTTGGATAGAGCGATTGCCAGGTGGTGTCAAGCACACGGCGTAGAAGTATGTGGAGCTGGGATGGCTTATAATATGGTAGCAAAAAGGGTCAGCAATAATCAATTCAGAGATGCAAGGTTGAATAAACGCTCAACGACGGTACTGTGCTGGTCCTAGGCTAGACCGTGCTAGAGACGCGAGCCTAAAACACCAACAAAAACACGACGATACACCTAAGCAAGGGAAAAGCACAATCGGATTTTTTTTTTCGTTTTTTTTTTCGGCGCCTCTTTTTTTTTTCGGCGCCTCTTTTTTTTTTTTTTTTTTTTTCAAAAACTCACTACAATGGCGAGTGTCTCAAAACTCTTGCCACGTCGTATAAGCAAGATGGGCACGAATTTTTCTTTTGGACTATTTTTTTTTCTCTGGAGCAATCCGGGGGCTGCGACGACCCAAAAATTTCGACAAAAATCACTATGATAGCAAGTGTCTCAAAACACTCCGGGGAACCTAAAATCAAGATAGGGAAAAAATATTTTCAGCCGAAATTTTTTTGGGCCAAAACGTGCTCTGCAAAGCGTGCCAGACTCCTGCGCAGGTAGCAAAACACGAATTTTTTTTTCCGACACCTGCGCAGGTAGCAAAACACGGATCCGAAATCAAAAGGATCTCGAAACTAAACCTAAAACGAACTGGACTTGGATTGGTGGAGGATTTGTGGTGGTATATATGGACACCAATGGAGAGTGATGATGGATGATGAGATATGGCAGCGGCGATGATGGTGGTGGTATATGGCAACTATGAAGATGATGCGGTGGCGGCGTGACAACCTGTGAAAAGAACTCGAAACTCTAAAGGACTAGACACTAAGACCAGCAACTCGACACAACGATGTAACCGCCAATTCAACAAAGCAAAATACTGAAAAGACTATGCAAAGGCTCAGATTGGTTCGGATATGATGATCTAACCCTAATTTTTTTTTGGCTTTTTCGTGGACTAAAGGTATGAAGAACAGATGCGATCTAAACTACGAAAATTGGTAAAATCTCACCGAGCAACCTGGAAATCTGATACCACTTGATAGAGGCGAAGTTGTCCCTGTCTTTCGATGAGATGGTGGCTATCGTTTTTGGTGGAGTAGACTTTGACGATCCGACTACGAACGTGTGAGACGTCGCGCCTTAGCAATCGCTAAACCAACTCTGAGAGGTTATTGACCACGCCGGAGCACGATCAACCTGACCACGAGGGTCTATTTCCTGCACGCAAACGAAGAACAAGCAAGAAACTAAGATTGCAATCTGGATATTGCGAATATAAGAGGAAAGCTTTATTGATGAAGTGGGGTTCTGTGACGCCTTTGTCTGGTCGTGGAACACAAACGAAGAACGCGAAGTTGCTGCTATGGCAAACTTGTAATCTAAACAAAACCCAAACCTAAAACGAAGCCCTAAGGGCTGTATATATGGGGGAATAGAAGGGAATTTCGTGGCCCCTTGGAGGAGGGGTCCGAAACCGACCCTAAGTCAGTTTCCCCATACATACGGACTCTAAAAACAGCCTATAATATGGTATTTCGAAATTACATGGGCCTGGCCCAAAATTAAGGTGGCGCAGCACCTATATTAGCCTATGGACGAATTTTATAAAGTGGCATCATGCATATTTCGTCCAAAGCTTCCCACTCCCATTATGGTGGCTTCAATGTGCGAAAATCATCACTGGAAGCTCCAATGTTCTTCCCCGCGCGCGCACCTTCTCCTCCATGCTTGATCCCGCTCCAATGGTCATCCTTCTTATCCATGATAGGTCCTTCATTCATAAGTAAAACAAAAGTATCTAATTTAGGCAGCATCATATGTTCATGAATATTAGAAGGATTTCCAAGAAACGAAAGTACCTGGTAATTCAATTGACGTGCGCGAGCTCTAGTAATTGGTCCTGTATGTATAGCAGTCGGGGTGGGTGTAACATTAGTAGGGATGTCCTCATCACAAGGTACATTGGAATTGACAAGGCATTCAACATACTCATGTGGAGGTGGAAGATCAATACCTTTGCCATTACCTTTTATGATCAACTCAAATGATGTAGGCACTCTCGGTGGTGACGTGTTACATGGTGTAGGTGATGTAGCCCTCACAAGAATTGATGTGGTTGTCACAGTACGCCTAGTAGTTGAAGGAACAACTGTATCCACTCTTGGAATGAGCACCTTGCGTTCTATTTCCTTTTGGGCAACGCGTTGATTTCCTGTTCAGCTTTGCAAGCAAGATGAAACAAACGATCCATAGAATAACACTTTTCATAAATAAGTATCTCCTAAATATCACGGTTTAATCCTCCCCAAAATCTATCCATAAAATCTTCTTCACTTTCTTCTAATGAGGAATGCAACAAGGTCATTTGTAAATCATCATAATATTTCATTATGGTGTCACTACCTTGTTTAAGTATTGTAACTTTTTAAGCTTGTCACGAGTATAATAAGCAGGAACGAATGTGTGTCTCATGGCAAGTTTCAAATCAGCCCAAGTAGTAGGTATAATATCTTTGTGTAACCGAGAATATTCGCTTCACCAAACTAAAGCATAACCAGTGAAAGAACCAACTGCGACCTTAACTTTCTTATGTGCAGCAAAATTATGGGAAGCAAATATTTCATTTATTTCAAACTCCCACTCGATATATAAAGCAGGTCTAAATCGGCCATTAAATGGAGGTATAGAAACATTAACCTGATCATGTGCATTTGGATCTCTTTGCATCTCTCATATCGGTTTTTGTGGTGGCACGTCTCCCACGATCGAAGAAGCCCATGAACTGACAACTCTGGATCCTGTCATGACTAGTAGAAACAAGAAACAAAGATCCAAATATATTGTTCCTATGAACTACTGGGATGTGGTGGTAAAACGCTCACAATAAAGCAAATATCAATGTCTTACAAATTCTTACCATGCAGCAGGTGGCGACCGGCAACCGACGGTGTCAATATGTCCAAAGATTGGGTAAAGCGATTACCAGGTGAACGTATGTATACACGATGTAGAAATATGTGGGGCTTGGAAGGCTTAATATATGGTAGCAAAAGATTAGCAATAATCAATTCAGAGATGCAATGTTGAATAAACGCTCAACGATGGTACTGTGCTGGTCCTAGGCTAGACCGTACTAGAGATGCGAGCCTAGAACACTAATGGAGTCATGACGTAAGACAAATAGCAAAAAGGGATGATATGAATTAGCTCTCGACAGCAAGATATAAGTGAAGATCACAATGGCAGTAAAGACAATGATGATAAATGACTGACAAGCAAGATATACAAAACTGTCTCTTCAGCTTTCCTCTAGAAAATATTATGTGAAATTTCTGATATTTTTTCTCAAGAATGCTACTGACTCAAGCTTTCGTATGCAAAAAGAATCACTCAATTCCGAGCTCGTATGAGGAAGATACGCTTGTTTTACTGAACACTGCGCAAAACAGATTTCAATCCGAATTCACATACGAGATTGAGTCTAGGTAGATCCGAAATTTGTTTTTTTCTCTTCTCTCTATTTTTTTCTTCTCTTTTTTCCTCTCACTTTTTTTATTTTGCTTTCTCGCTCACTTTTTTCTATCCAACAAATTAGATAATATGTACATTGGATCGAGCGTACATGTGAATGACCTCAAGTGTGATAATGAAAATGAACAATGGTAGCATGTGGTGAAAATTGATGGTTGGTGGTGGGTGACAACGAAAGGGATGACGCTGACATGGTGGTGGTATATGGCAGCAGCGACGAAGATGGTGCGACGCCGACGTGACAACTTGTGAATAGAACTCGAAACTCTAAAAGACTAGACACTAAGACCAGCAACTCGACACGACGATGCAACCGATAACTCAACTATGCAATCACTCAAAAGAAAATTGCAAAGGCTCAGACTGGCTTGGAGAAAAGATGAATAGATCTAACTTTTTTTGTGTGGCTTTCTCTTGGGCAATAGGTAAGGAAAATAAATCTAATCTATGAATAACTGGAAATTCTCAACGAGCAACCTGAAAACTGATATCACTTGATAGAGGCGAGGGTCCCAATCTTTCGATGAGATGATAACTATCGATTTGGTGGAGACGACTTTGACGATCCGACTACAAATGTGCACGACATTGCGCCTTAGCAATCACTAAACCAATCTCCAAGAGGTTATTGACCACGCCGGAGCACGATCAACCTGACCATGAAGGTCTATTCCTGCAAGCAATCGAAGAACAAGCAAGAATATGATAATGCAATCTGAATATTGCGAATATAGATGAAGTATTAATAATGGTGGGGTTCCGAAAGCAGTCTTGGTCTAGTCGTTGGACACAAACGAAGTACAGGAAGTTGCAATGGCTAACTTTTAACCAAACAAAACCCAAAGGAAAAGCTACTAGATTGATCTACTTATATAGGAGCAAGGGGTGGCGGCCAAGGAGGTGAGAGGACGTCCCAAGACACCCTAAAACCAACCCTAGGTCGTACAAGGCCCATGGGACCAAGTGGAGGTGATGCACCTTTGGACTTGTAGTTTGACTCGGATTCTACTGCAACGTCAGATTGTTTCGTCTATACCTTCGCGATCCGAACGTATTTTAAGGTGATTCCAGCTGGGATGGAACGCATATGAAATCTAGTTTCTAGCAAAAAAAGAATCACCCAATTCCGAGTCCGTATGAAAAAGTTGTTGACGTTTTGAGACACGTGTGTCTGTGCGGTCCGAATCTGAGTACAGAACGTGAGAGATTTGGACTCTATCTTCTCTTGGGCTAAAATTGACCTGATAGAACTTATTGAACAACACCTAATTATTTCCTTTAACGTGAGAGGACCTCTTGAATAGCATCCAACCATTTCCTCTCCCTTTGTCATCACACGTGGTTCATACAAGTGTTCGGCCATTCTGCATTTAGGCATAAAATAAAAATAGGTGAAGTATTTTTGTTCCGGATAACATAAATAAATTATTGCATAATTATTATAAGAAATCACCTCACAAATATGCACATATGCAATATTTTTTGTCGTATCGAAGGTAGTCATGTCCTCATCAATAACACTATCACTCATTTATTTCATTTTGCTTGCAAAGCTGAACGTGAAGTGCAGGATCGACAAGCAATGGCGAGACCTACTTTTTCTGCCGGACGCACTTCGTCATGGACGCCACGTACCTCCTCTACTTCCGCACGTCCTGCTGCAACACCACATACTTCCACTTCCAACTCCAACCGCGATACCAGGAAACAGGCTCCTACTCCACCCTCTGCGAAGAGCACACCTTCTGGGCCTGTACAGAGCTTTTCTTCATCTATTGCATCCACAGGGCAAACACATGAGGTTATATGCAATCGTTGCAAGGGTGGAGGTCACTTTGCGAGAGAATGCCCTTCCAAGCGTGTAATGATTGTTACTGAGGATGGTGGATATGTGTCCGCTAGTGATTATGATGAGGAGATTTTGGCTCTCATTGCAAGTGAAGAACAGGGTGGCGAGGATGCAGAACTAGAGACACACTACATGACTGCTGATTACGCTGACAGGTATGAAAGTTTAGTTGCTCAATGTGTTCTCAGTTTGCAGGTTACACAGGCTGAGCAAAATCAGAGGCACAACTTGTTCCACACAAAGGGAGTTGTGAAGGAGCATTCTGTTCGCGTCATCATCGATGGAGGGAGTTGCAATAACTTGGCTAGCATGGAGATGGTGGAGAAGCTGTCTCTAACCACCAGACCACATCCTTATCCTTATTACATCCAATGGTTCAACAATAGTGGCAAAGTTAAGGTAACATGTATTGTTCGTAAGGATACCATGGTAGGACAAATCAGTATACTCTTGTTCATAAGGATCAAAATATCACTTTGCTTCCTATGTCTCCAGAACATATTATGAAAGATGACATTGCTAGAGCTAGTAAAGCAAAACAGGAGAAAAATAAGAGTGAAAATCAGATTGTAGCACAGGAATTTGAGCAACACCATAAGCATAATAAACCATCATCTAATGTTGCATCCAAAATAAAATTTAAGAGTGGATGTTTACTTGCTACTAAATCTGATATTAATGATTTGGATGTTGCTACATCTGTTTGCTATTCTTTTGTATGCAAAGAGGTATTATTTTCATTCGAGGACATGCCTCCCTCTTTGCCTTCTGTTGTCATTAACATTTTGCAGGAGTTCGCTGACGTCTTCCCATAAGACGTGCCACCAAGTTTACCACCTATTCGCGGGATTGAGCATCAGATTGACTTAATTCCCGGTGCATCCCTACCCAACCGTGCGCCATACCGTACCAATCCAAAGGAGACAAAGGAGATTATGCGTCAAGTACAGGAGCTGCTTGATAAAGGTTATATACATGAATCCCTTAGTCCTTGTGCTGTTCCTATTATTCTAGTGCCTAAAAAGGATGGTACATCGCGCATGTGTGTGGATTGTAGAGGCATTAATAATATTACTATTCATTATCGTCATCCTATTCGTAGACTAGATGATATGCTTGATGAATTAAGTGGTTCTACAATTTTCTCCAAAGTTGATTTGCGTAGTGGATACCATCAAATTCGTATGAAATTGGGAGATGAATGGAAAACAGCATTTAAAACTAAGTTTGGATGATATGAGTGGTTAGTCATGCCTTTTGGGTTAACTAATGCACCTAGCACTTTCATGAGATTAATGAACAAGGTTTTACGTGCTTTCATTGGACGGTTTGTGCTAGTCTATTTTGATGATATATTGATTTTTAGTAGATCTTTCGAGGAGCATTTGGAACATCTACGTGCTATTTTTATTGCTCTACGTGATGCACGTTTGTTTGGTAACCTTGGGAAGTGCACCTTTTGCACCGACCGAGTATCTTTTCTTGGCTATGTTGTTACTCCACAGGGAATTGAAGTTGATAAAGCCAAGATTGAAGCTATTGAGAGTTGGCCGCAGCCCAAAACGGTCACACAAGTGAGGAGTTTCCTTGGCCTCGCTGGTTTCTATAGGCGTTTTGTGAGAGATTTCAGCACCATTGCTGCGCCTCTCAATGAGCTTACAAAGAAGGACGTGCCTTTTTCCTGGGGTACCGCACAGGAAGAAGCCTTCACGGTCTTGAAAGATAAGTTAACACATGCTCCTTTACTCCAACTTCCTAATTTTAATAAGACTTTCGAGCTTGAATGTGATGCTAGTGGAATTGGGTTAGGACATGTGTTATTACAAGATGGCAAATCTGTTACTTACTTTTCTGAAAAACTGAGTGGGCCTAGTCTGAATTATTCTACTTATGATAAGGAATTATATGCTCTTGTTCGGACTTTGGAAACATGGCAACATTATTTATGGCCCAAAGAATTTGTTATACATTCTGATCATGAATCTTTGAAACATATTAAAAGTCAAGCAAAACTGAACCGTAGACATGCTAAATGGTTTCAATTCATTGAGACTTTCCCTTATGTCATTAAACACAAGAAGGGTAAAGAAAATGTTATTGCTAATGCTTTGTCTCGTTGTTATACTATGCTTTCACAACTTGACTTTAAAATATTTGGTTTGGAGACCATCAAACATCAATATGTGCATGATGCTGAATTTAGAGATGTGCTGCAGCATTGTAAAGAAGGGAGAACATGGAACAAGTTCGTTATTAATGATGGATTTGTGTTCCGTGCTAACAAGCTATGCATTCCAGCTAGCTCCGTTCGTCTTTTGTTGTTACAGGAGGCACACAGAGGAGGATTAATGGGACACTTTTGCATGAAGAAAATGGAGGACGTACTTTCTACACATTTCATTTGGCCAAAGATGAGACGGGATGTTGAGCGTTTTGTTTCTCGCTGCACTACATGTCAAAAAGCTAAGTCACGACTCAATCCTCATGGTTTATATATGCCTTTGCCTGTACCTAGTGTTCCTTGGGAGGATATATCTATGGACTTTGTTTTAGGTTTACCACGAACTAAGAAGGGGAGGGATAGCATATTTGTTGTTGTGGATAGATTTTCCGAAATGGCACACTTTATACCATGTCATAAAAGTGATGATGATGCTCATGTTGCTGATTTGTTCTTTCATGAAATTATTCGGTTGCATGGTGTGCCAAATACAATTGTTTCAGATCGTGATGCTAAATTTCTTAGCCACTTTTGGAGATGTTTATGGGCTAAGTTGGGGACTAAACTACTTTTTAGTACTACATGTCATCCCCAAACTGATGGCCAAACTAAAGTAGTCAATAGATCATTGTCTACTATGCTTAGGGTTGTTTTGAAGAATAACCTGAAAATGTGGGAAGAATGCTTGCCTCATATTGATTTGCTTATAATCGTTTGCTTCATTCTACCACTAAGATGTGCCCTTTTGAAGTTGTGTATGGTTTCTTACCTCGTGCACCTATTGATTTGTTGCCTCTTCCATCTTCGGAGAAGGTTAATTTTGATGCTAAAGAATGTGCTGAATATATATTAAAGATGCATGAGTTAACGAAGGAAAACATTGAGCATATGAATTCTAAATACAAAATTTCTGGAGATAAGGGTAGAAAACATGTTGTCTTTGCACCTGGAGATCTTGTTTGGTTACATTTGCGTAAGGATAGATTTCCTGATTTGCGCAAGTCAAAGCTAATGCCACGTGCTGATGGTCCTTTTAAGGTGTTAGAGGAAATAAATGATAATGCATATAAACTTGAGCTGCCTGTAGAGTTTGCAGATTTGAAGCCTTATTTGGGTGAGGAAGATGAGCTTCCGTCAAGGACGACTTCAGTTCAAGAAGGGGAGGATGATGAGGACATTCCTGCTAATGCTACACCCACAACTCCGACTGCTATACATACAAGACCAATTACTAGAGCTCGCGCACGTCAATTGAATTACCAGGTACTTTCGTTTCTTGCAAATCCGTCTAATGTTCATGAACATATGATGCTGCCTAAATTAGATACTTTTGTTTTACTTATGAATGAAGGACCTGGCATGGACAAGAAGGATGACCATGGGAGCGGGATCAAGCATGGAGAAGAAGGTGCGCGCGCGGGAAAGAACAATGGAGCTTCTAGTGATGATTTTCGCACTTTGAAGCCACCATAATGGGAGCAAGAAGCCGTGGACGAAATATGCATGATGCTACTTTATAAAATTCGTCTCTAGGCTAATATAGGTGCTGCGACACCTTATTGTTGGGCCAGGCCCATGTAATTTCGAAATACCATATTATAGGCTATTTTTAGAGTCCGTATGCATGGGAAACTGAGTTAAGGTCGGTTTCGGACCCCTCCTCGTAGGGGCCACGAAATTCCCCTCTATTCCCCCATATATACAGCCCTTAGGGCGTCGTTTTAGGGTTGGGTTTTGTTTAGATTACAAGTTCGCCATAGCTACAACTTCGCATTCTTTGTTTGTGTTCCACGACCAGACAAAGGCGTCACAGAACCCCACTTCATCAATAAAGCTTTCCTCTTATATTCGCAATATCCCGATTGCAATCTTTGTTTCTTGCTTGTTCTTCGTTTGCGTGTAGGAAACAGACCCTCGTGGTCAGGTTGATCGTGCTCCGGCGTGGTCAATAACCTCTCGGAGTTGGTTTAGCGATTGCTAAGGTGCATCGTCATCACACGTTCGTAGTCGGGTCGTCAAAGTCTACTCCACCAAAAACGATAGCCACCATCTCATTGAAAGATAGGGACAACTTCGCCTCTATCAACTTTACTTTTGCATCAAAAGTGAAGAAAACTAAGGCACTGGAGAATAAGGCTGCACTGAAAAGAAAAGCATCATCATCTTCAGATTCCTCGGCTGTGAAGAAGTTGAAGACTATGCCAAGTTCTTCAACCGAACCCATTGATGCCACTCCTATCTCCTCCGTGCCTGCGTATGAAATTGTTCCATTTGGTGTTTACTATGTCATCCCAAATCAAGAAGATGAAGAAAATCACTCTGCTACTTCCTCAGAGTAGATTGATGAAGAAACAGAGGTGGAAGCAAATGTTTCAACCCCTGTGGTATCATTGCCCTAGCCTCAGTTAACTGCTTAAGAGGCTGGTTTTGAAGAAATTGATGAGGATGTGGACATTAGTAACACTACTCCTTTAATCAATGATGAATATTGGGAGGTTGCACATCCCAGTTCTCCAATGATTAGTCCTCTCACACAAATTCCTCAGTCACCTGCTCAGATTGAAGAAATTAAAACATGATCTAAAGGATTGGCCACTCCCCTCATAACTATTCTTGAAGAAATTCCAACTGCATCAGATGAAGAAGTTCATACACAGACTGCTCCTGAGGAAAATGCTACACATGTTCCTCAGACTGAAGAAATTGTTGTTATGCCTAAGGAGATTGTGGGCCGCTTCAAGCCAAATCTTCAACCGAAGCTGAAATTGCTATTCAAAGGCACAAACAGCCCCAAATTCATCAAGGAAAATTTCTTCGATTAACACATTTTCTTCATAGGGCCAAATCCATATGACTCAGCAAGGGCCAGATGCTCAAGATTCTGGACTTCTTCAGAGTTGAATTTCTATGTTGCAGTTTTGTTTACAAAGATAAAATCTTCTAGCATCAACAAATTCCTCATGTGGATATGGAGTCCATCCCTTGCTTCAATCTAGTGCTTGTTGTTCTTCATGATGTAGGGCTTCTTCCCTTTTGTGTTGTCATATGTGACTAGAATGACGAGCTAATTTTTAAGCTCTACGCAACGTTGCACATTTCTAGTGAAGCTTCTGATCAGCTCATGGATCCTGGATTGGATATCAGAACCACTCACTACACTACTCCAGCCACTGAATTGCTTTGGGCTATGCCAATTGCAAACCCTTCAAAAGGAGTAAGATGCATCTATGATGAACCTGAACTGCCCAATCACATGATGCAAGTGCTATGAAGCCTTTGGATCTTGGCAAACATCCAAGGACCTCCTTCCTAGTGAATGGTTTTCTCTATATGCCTAGGACCATATATCGCATACTGACCAAAACCATCAGTCCAATCAAGGGCCACAACTCTGAAGAAGAAGAAGTTGTGGGTGTCATGAAGAATTTACTGTTTAACATCATTCATGGAATTCCCATCAACTATCATGATTTCTTCATGAGGACTTTGGCCAATATAGTTGTGTCACCATTCGTGTTGAAGCCTTATGCTCCCTGGATCATGAAATTCATTAGATCAAGGTCTTGAGTTCCCTTTAAGCCTAACTTTCAGAATAACTTCAGTTTTCTGCCTCCGATTGAAGTCATCAAGAATACATTTTCTTGATTTGAAGGAAAATGCAAAGATGTTATTGATGAAGGCACTCATCCATTGGATGGTCAATTCGACAAAGCTGCATCGCACACAAACTAGCTTTCCGCAAAATTACCTATTAGTGCTATATCATGCTCTATTGAACCTTGTTCCAAACATGGGTTGCTTGCGAGTACATAGAAATCACTCATTGGCTTGCCACTGGTTATTTTATTGGCCGGGCATGAAAGAACATGATACGATGCAGAGTACCTCGGTGACGAACATGCGAGCTAGGATGCTTCATAGTCACAATGCGTGTAGGGTCAAGGCAGAGGGCATGGGTCTACGCTATCATTGAAGATTTCTGCTACGAGTTTATGAAGACTGGGTCTTAAAGGCCATATCTGAGTAGAAATGATACATAATGGATGTAAGACTATTGTTATTCAGCTTTTGTCTGTTCAGTGAGCATTGATCTCTGGGATCACTATACACGTGCAATCGGTGATCACGACTTATGAGTCGGGATCCCCACACGCACTGAGCGGTGCATCAAGGACATAAGCCTTCTGTGCAGCAATGAGGACAATCAACCGTTTACGGACCCAGTCCGCATAATTGCTACTACCATCTTTAACTTCGTTTTCTCTAGGAATGTACCAAAATTCAGGGGAGCTATTGCACGAACCATTGATCTACAACATAATTTGCAAAGACAACTTAGACTATGTTCATGATAATGAGTTCAATTAATCATATTAATTAAGAACTCCCACTCAAATCAACATCCCTACGGTTGTGTAAGTGTGACATGATCCAAATCCACCAACCCAAGTCCGATCATATCTACTATATGACTCATGTTTGACTTTTTGGTGAACATCTCCATGTTCATGATAATGGTGAACATCTCCATGTTGATCATATCTACTATATGACTCATGTTCGACTTTTTGGTCTCGTATGTTGCGAGGCCATGTCTGTACATGCTAGGCTCGTCAAGTTTAACCCAAGTGTTCTGCATGTGGAGAACTCGCTTACACCCGTTGTATGCGAACGTAGAGTCTATCACACCTGATCATCACGTGGTGCTTCGAAACGACGACCCTTCGCAACAGTGCACTCTTCGGGAGAAAATAATTTTATCTTGAAATTTTAGTGAGAGATCATCTTATAATGCTACTATCGTCCTAACAAAGTAAGATGCATAAAAGGATTAACATCACATGCAAATCATATAAGTGACATGAAATGGCCATCATCATCTTGTGCTTTTGATCTCCATCTCCCAAGCACCGACGTGATCTCCATCGTCATCGGCATGACACCATGATCTCCATCATTGTGTCGTCATGTGGTTGCTGCGCCAACTATTGCTTCTACAACTATTTCTAATGCATAGCAATAAAGTAAAAGCAATTACATGGTGTTTAGTGATTGACACGCAGGTCATACAATAAATCAAAGACAACCTTATGTCTCCTGCCAGTTGTCGTACTCATCGACATGCAAGTCGTGACAACTATTACAAAACATGATCATCTCATACATCAACATATATCAAATCACGTCTTGGCCATAACACATCACAACATGCCCTGCCAAAACAAGTTAGACATCCTCTACTTTGGTGTTGCAAGTTTTACGTGGTTGCTATGGGAAACAAGTAAGAACCGTTCTTACCTATGCAAAGCCACAACAATGATATTCAAGTTGCCTTTTAACCTTCTAAAAGGACCGCCTCGGTTTAATCCGATTCAACTAAAGTGGGAGATACACACACCCGCCAGCCATCTTATACAACAAGTTGCATGTCAGTTGATGGAACCGGTCCCTCGTACATAGACGAGTAAGGTTGATCCCAGCATCTTCATCCCACAATACCGCTGAATCAAGAAATGACTAAGGCGGTAAGCAATCTGAACATCAACACCAACAAACAATTTTGTGTTCTACTCGTGCATGTTATCCATGCATAGATCTAGCTCATGATGCCACTGTTGGGGAACGTTGCATGGGAAACAAAAAACTTCCTACAAACACCCAAGATCTATCTATGGAGATCAACAACTACGAGAGGGAGAGTGGATCCACGATCACACCATGTGTTTGTATCACCTTGTTATGCCTGGATTTATAAAATTTGCAGCCAATTAAAACTTTTTCAGTGCTTGTTGCCGTTGGGGAACGTCGCATGGGAAACAAAAAAATTCCTACGCACACGCAGATCTATCCGTGGTGATGAGCATCTACGAGAGGGAGAGTGGATCTACATACCCTTGTAGATCGCTAATCGGGAAGCGTTAAGAAACGCGGTTGGTGTAGTCGAACATCTTCGCGATCCAAATCGCCGAGCGTCCCGCGATCTCATCGCGATCCGACCAGTGAACACATCACGATCCGTCCCGCGAACTCATCACGATCGGTTTCACGATCTTGATCACGATCCGTCCAGCGAACACATCACGATCCGTCCCGCGATCTCATCACGAACCGTCTCGCGATCTTGATCATGGTCCTTCCGATCTAGCGCCGAACGGACGACACCTCCGCATTCAGCACACGTACAGCTTGATGACGATCTCCACCGTCTTGATCCAGCAAGAGGAGTGGAGAGGAAGAAGAGTTCTCCGGCAGCCTAACGGCGCTCCAGCGATGATGGTGGAGCAATTCCGGCAGGGCTTCGCCTAAGCACTGTAGAAATCCAATCTAGAGGAGAAACTATGCACTAGAGATTAGGGTTGCACGTGGCTGGAAAAAACTATGCAAAACCCTAGAAATCCACTAGTATATATAGGAGGAGGGGAGAGGAGGTTGCGCCCAAGGGGAGGGCCTCCCTTTGGCTTCGACCGAACTGGTGGAGGGGGAGTCCTCCTCCAATTGGGAGTCCACCTCTCACACGAGAGGTGGAACTTGGGGAGGACTCCACCCCAATTCGGTTTGGGCCTCTCTCCCCTGCGCCTAGGCCACCTTGGCCGACCCCACCAGCCCACTAGGGGCTGGTGGGTCGCCACTTTGGCCCATGGGGTGGGTTGGCCCCACTGGTGGACCCCCGGGACCCATTCGTCACTCCCGGTACACTACCGAAAGTGCCCAAAATCTTTCCGGAGTACAAACACCACCTTCCTATATATCAATCTTCGTTTTCAGACCATTCCGGAACTCCTCATGACATCCAGGATCTCATCTGGGACTCCGAACAACCTTCGGTCACCACCATACATAACTCTATACTACCAAAACGTCACCAAACCTTAAGTGTGCAGACCCTGCGGGTTCGAGAACTATGTAGACATGACCGAGACACCTCTACGGTCAATAGCCAATGGCGGGACCTGGATGTCCACATTGGTTCCTACATATTCTACAAAGATCTTTATCGGTCGAACCTCTATGTCAAGGATTCAGTTAATCCCGTATGATGTTCCCTTTGTTCTTCGGTATGTTACTTGCCCGAGATTCGACCGTCGGTATCTCCGTACCTAGTTCAACCTCGTTACCGGCAAGTCTCTTTACTCGTTCCATAATACAAGATCCCGTGACTAACACTTAGTCACATTGCTTGCAAGGCTTATTGTGATGTTGTATTACCGAGTGGGCCCTGAGATACCTCTCCGTCACACAGAGTAACAAATCCCAGTCTTGATCCATGCCAACTCAACAAACACCCTCGGAGATACCTGTAGAGCACCTTTATAGTCACCCAGTTACGTTGCGACGTTTGATACACACAAGGTACTCCTCCGATGTCAGTGAGTTGCATGATCTCATGGTTATAGGAACACATACTTTGACATGCAGAAAACAGTAGCAATAAACTGACACAATCATATGCTACGTTTGTAGTTTGGGTCTTGTCCATCACATCATTCTCCTAATGATGTGATCCCGTTATCAAATGACATCTCATGTCCATGGCTAGGAAATCTTAACCATCTTTGATCAACGAGGTAGTCCATTAGAGGCATACTAGGGACATGGTTTTGTCTATGTATCCACACATGCATCTAAGTCTCCGATCAATACAATTTATAGCATGGATAATAAACGATTATCATGAACAAGGAAATATGATAATAACTAATTTGTTATTGCCTCTAGGGCATATTTCCAACAGTC
Organism: Hordeum marinum; assembly: GCA_022496015.1. NCBI lineage: Eukaryota > Viridiplantae > Streptophyta > Magnoliopsida > Poales > Poaceae > Hordeum > Hordeum marinum. The sequence continues at coordinate 243,743,297 of CM039673.1, forward strand.
TCCCACTTGCACTAGAGTCAATAATCTAGTTCACATCACCATGTGATTCGCATTGTTATGAATCTAACACCCAATGAGTTCTGGGGCTCGATCATGCTTTGCATGTGAGAGAGGTCTTATAGTCAACGGGTCTGCGACATTCAGATCCGTGTGTACTTTGCAAATCTCTATGTCAAACTGTAAACACTGCTACCACACTCCACTTGGTACTATTCCAAATGGCTGCTCCTACTATACGTATCCAGATTGCTACTACGAGTTATCCGGATTGGTGTTAAAGCTTGCATCGACGTAACTCTTTACGACGAACTCTTTATCACCTCCATAATCGAGAAACATCTCCTTAGTTTTTAGTTACTAAGGATAATCTTGACCGATGTCCAGTGATCCACTTCTGGATCACTCTTGTACCCCTTGACAGACTCATGGCAAGGCACACACAGGTGCGGTACACAGCATGGCATACTATACAGAGCCTATGGCTAAGGCATAGGGGACAACATTCGTCCTTTTTCTTTCTTCTACCATGGTCGAGCTTTGAGTCTCACTCAACTTCACACCTTACAAAGCAGGCGAGAACACTTCTCGCTGACTAATCCATTTTGAACTCTTTCAAAATCTTGTCAAGGTATGTACTCGTTGAAAGTCTTATCAAACATCTTGATCTATCTTTATAGATTTTGATGCTCAACAATTAGGTAGCTTTATCCAGGTCTTCCTTTGAAAAACTCTTTACAAACAACTGTTTATGCTCTCCAAAAATTCTACATCATCTCCGAATAGCAATATGTCATCCACATATACTTATCAGAAATCTATAGTGCTCCCACTCACTTTATTGCAAATACAAGTTTCTCGTAAACTTTGTATAGACTCAAAAACTTTGATCACCTCATCAAAGTGCATATTCCAACTCTGAGATGCTTGCTTCAGTTTATAGAAGAATCACTGAAGCTTGCACACCTTTTAGCATCCTTAGGACTGACAAAACCTTCTGGTTGTATCACATACAACCTTTCCTCAAGCAAACCATTAAGGAAACGATGTTTTGATATCCATCTGCCAGATTTCATGATTGAAAGTGCAGCAACTGCTAACATAATTCCAACAGACTTTAGCATCGCTACGAGTGAGAAAGTCTCATCGTAGTCAACTCCTTGAACTTGTCGCAAACTTCTTTGCAACAAGTTGAGCTTTACTAATGGTAACATTTACCATCAGCGTCTGTCTTCATTTTAAAGATCCATTTGTACTTAACGACCTGCCGTCCAACAAGCAAGTCCACCAAAGTCTATACTTGGTTTTCATACATGGATCCTTTCTCGGATTTCATGGCCTCTAACCATTTGTTGGTTTCTAGGCCCATCGTCGCTTCTCCATAGTTTGTAGGTTCATCGTTGTCCAACAACATGACCTCCAAGACAGGGTTGTCGTACCGCTCAGTAGCAGTACACGTCCTTGTCGACCTACGAAGTTCGATAGTAACTTGATCAGAAGCTTCATGATCATCATCATTAACTTCCTCTTCAACTGACGTAGGCTTCACAAAAACAACTTTCTGCGCTGCGCTACTCTCTGGTTGAAGTAAACATTCAATAACCTCATCAAGCTCTATTTTCCTCGTAGGTCGATAGTAACTTGATCCGAAGCTTCATGATCATCATCATTAACTTCCTCTTCAACTAGCGTAGGCTTCACAGAAACATATTTCTGCGCTGCGCTACTTTCTGATTGAAGCAGAGGTTCAATAACCTCATCAAGTTCTATCCTCCTCCCACTCAATTCTTTCAAGAGAAACCCTTTCTCGAGAAAGGACCCAGTTTTTTAGCAACAAACATTTTATGCTTGGATCTGAGATAGAAGGTTCACCCAACTGTTCTTTAGGGTATTCTATGAAGATGCATTTGTCCGCTTTGGGTTCGAGCTCATTAGGTGAAAACATTTTCCACACAAGCGTCGTAGCCCCAAACATTAAGAAATGACAGCTTAGGTTTCTATCAAACCATAGTTCACACGGTGTCATCTCAACGGATTTAGATGGTGCCCTATTTAAAGTGAATGTAGTTGTCTCTAATGCATAACCCCAAAATTATAGTAACAAAACGATAATAGACATCATAGCACGCACGATATCCAATAGAGCACGACTATGACGCTCGGACACACCATCACACTATGGTGTTCCAGGTGGCGTGAGTTGTGAAACAACTTTCACATTGTCTAAAGTTGTATGCCAAATTCGTAACTCAGATATTCACCTCCACGATCATATCGCAAACATTTTTATCTTCTTGTCACGATGATCTTAAACTTCACTCTGAATTTGCTTGAACCTTTCAAACGATTCAGACTTGTGTTTCATTAAGTAAATATACACTATATCTACTCAAATCATCAGTGATGGTAAGAAAATAATGATATCCACCGCACGCTACAAGACTCATTGGATTGCATACATCAACATGTATCATTTCCAATAAATCACTTGCCCGCTCCATCAAACCAGAAAACGGAGTCCTTTAGTCATCTTGCCCAAGGGGCATGGTTCGCATGTCTCAACCGATTCGAAATCGAATGAGTCCAAAGATCCATCAGCATGGAGTTTCTTCTTGCGTTTTATACCAATATGACATTTAGCGGCAGTGCCACAAGTATGTGGTACTATTATTATTAACTTTGTATCCTTTTGGCATCAATGTTATGAACATGTGTACTACTACGATCAAGTTTTAACAAACCATTCTTACTGGGTGCATGACCGTTGAAGGTATCATTCATGTAAATAGAATAACCATTATTCTCTAATTTTAAATGAACAACCGTGTTTGCAATGAACATGATCTAATCACGTTCATGATCAATGCAAAAACACCAAATATCATTTAGGTTCGTCACTAAACTCGAAGGTAGAGAGAGGGTGCGATGTTGATCACATCAACCTTGGAAACATTTCCAACACACATCGTCACCTCACACTTAGCTAGTTCTCCGTTTATTCTCTAGCTTTTATTTCGAGTTTACTAACATTTAGCAACGAACCGGTATCCAATACCCATGTGCTACTAGGAGTACAAGCAAGGTACACATCGATAACACGTATATCAAATATACTTCTGTCGACATTGCCAGCCTTCTTATCTACCAAGTATCTTGTTCCGCTTCAGCGACCTCTCTCCTCATAATTGAAGCACTTAGTCCTGGGTTTGGGTTTCAACTTTGGGTTGCTTCACTGGAGCAACAACTGACTTGCCATCCATGAAGTTTCCCTCCTTGCCCTTGCCCTTCTCGAAACTAGTGGTTAAACTAACCATCAACACTTGATGCTCCTTCTTGATTTCTACCTTCGCGGTGTCAAACATTGCAAATAGCTCAGGGATCATTAATTCTATCCCTGGCATTTTATAGTTCATCACCAAGTTCTAGTAGCTTAGTGACAGTGACTTGGAGAACTATATCAATCACTATCTTATCTAGAAGATGAACTCCCACTTGATTCAAGTGATTGTAGCACCCAGACAATCTGAGCACATGCTCAACGATTGAGCTATTCTCGTTCATCTTGCAAGCAAAGAATCTTGTTGGAGATCTCATATCTCGCAACACGGGCACGAGCCTGAGATCCTAATTTCAGCTCTTAGAACATCTCATATGTTCCGTGACGTTCAAAACGTTTCGAAGCCTCAATTCTAAGCCGTAATGCATGACGCACTAAACTATCAAGTAGTCATCACACGTACCTGTCAAATGTTCACAACATCTATAGACGACACTAGAGGGGTTGGCGCACCGAGCGGTGCATTCAGGACATAAGCCTTCTGTGCAGCAACGAGGACAATCCTCAGATCATGGATCCAATCCACAATATTGCTACCATCATCTTTCAACTCTATTTCTCTAGGAACATATAAAAATTCAAGGGAGCTATAGCGCGAGCAAGTAATCTACAACATAATTTGCAAAGACACTAGTGACTATGTTCATGATAATGAGTTCAATTAATCATATTACTTAAGAACTCCCACTCAAATTGACATCCCTCCGGTCATCCGAGTGATTCATGATCCAAATTCACCAACTCAAGTCCGATCATCACGTGAGTTGAGGTGGTTACAATGGTGAACATCATCATGTTGATAATATCTACTATATGACTCATGTTCGACCTTTCGGTCTCTTGTGTTCCGAGGCCATGTCTGTACATGCTAGGCTTGTCAAGTTTAACCCGAGTGTTCTACGCGTGCAACACTGGCTTGCACCCGTTGTATGTGAACATAGAGTCTATCACACCCGATCATCACGTGGTGTCTCAACACGACGAACTTTCGCAATGGTGCACACTCGGGGAGAACACAATTTATCTTGAAATTTAAGTGAGGGATCGCCTTATAATGCTACCTTTATACTAAGCAAAACAAGGTGCATAAAAGGATTAACATCACATGCAATTCATAAGTGACATGATATGGCCATGAACTTGTGCTTTTGATCTCCATCATGAAAGCACCAGCATGATCTCCATCGTCACTGGCATGACACCATGATCTCCATCATCTTGATCTCCATCAACGTGTCGCCATCGGGGTTGTCACGCCCACCATGCTTCTACTACTATTGCTACCGTTTAGCGATAAAGTAAAGCATTACAAAGCGCTTAATGATTGACACGCAGGTCATACAATAATTAAAGACAACCCTATGGCTCCTGCCGGTTGCCGTACTCATCGACATGCAAGTCGTGATAATCTATACATCACATGATCATCTCATACATCACATATATCACATCATGTAATTGGCCATATCACATCACAACATACCCTGCAAAAACAAGTTAGACGTCCTCTAATTGTTGTTGCATGTTTTACGTGGCTGCTACGAGTTTCTAGCAAGAACGATTCTCACCTCCGCATAAACCACAATGGTGATACATAATTTGCTTTTCAACCTTCTCAAGGACCGCCTTTGTCGAATCCGATCCAACTAAAGTGAGAGAAACTAGCACCCGCAAGCCATCCATGCAACAAGTTGTGGTCGAGGGAACCGGTCTCTCGTAAGCGTACGAGTAATGTTGGCCCGGGCCGCTTCATCTCACAATACTGCTGAACCAAAATCCGACCAAGGGAGGAAGCAATCTAAGCATCAACGCCCACAAACCTTTTGTGTTCTACTCGAGATCTCGTCTACACATAGACCTAGCTCATGATGCCACTGATGGGGAACGTCGCATGGGAAACAAAAAATTTCCTACGCACACGCGGATCTATCCATGGTGATGAGCATCTATGAGAGGGAGAGTGGATCTACATACCCTTGTAGACCGCTAAGCGGGAAGCGTTAAGAAATACGGTTGGTGTAGTCGAACATCTTTGCGATCCAAATCGCCGAGCATCCCGCGATCTCATCACGATCCGTCCCGTGAACACATCACGATCCGTCCCGCGGACTCATCACGGTCCATTTCGCAATCTTGATCACGATCCGTCCCGCGAACACATCACAATCCGTCCCGCGATCTCATCACGAACCGTCTCGCGATCTTGATCATGGTCCTTCCGATCTAGCGCCGAACGGACGGCACCTCCGCGTTCAGCACACGTACAGCTTGATGACGATCTCCACCGTCTTGATCCAGCAAAAGGGAGTGGAGAGGAAGAAGAGTTCTCCGGCAGCCTAACGGTGCTCCGGCGATGGAGGTGGAGCAATTCCGGCAGGGCTTCGCCTGAGCACTGCAGAAAATCCAATCTAGAGGAGACAGTATGCAATAGAGATTAGGGTTGCACGTGGCTGGAAAAAACTATGCAAAACCCTAGAAATCCACTAGTATATATAGGAGGAGGGGAGAGGAGGTTGCGCCCAAGGGGAGGGCCTCCCTTTGGCTTCGACCAAACTGGTGGAGGGGGAGTCCTCCTCCAATTGGGAGTCCACCTCTCACACGAGAGGTGGAACTTGGGGAGGACTCCACCCCAATTCGGTTTGGGCGCCTCTCCCCTACGCCTAGGCCACCTTGGCCGTCCCCACCAGCCCACTAGGGGCTGGTGGGTCGCCACTTTGGCCCATGGGGTGGGTTGGCCCCACTGGTGGACCCCCGGGACCCATTCGTCACTCCCGGTACACTATCGAAAGTGCCCAAAATCTTTCCGGAGTCCAAACACCACCTTCCTATATATCAATCTTCCTTTCCGGACCATTTCGGAACTCGTCATGACGTGCGGGATCTCATTGGGGACTCCGAACAACCTTCGGTCACCACCATACATAACTCTATACTACCGAAACGTCACCAAACCTTAAGTGTCCAGACCCTGCGGGTTCGAGAACTATGTAGCATGACCGAGACACCTCTACGGTCAATAACCAATGGCGGGACCTGGATGTCCACATTGGTTCCTACATATTCTATGAAGATCTTTATCGGTCGAACCTCTATGTCAATGACTCAGTTAATCCCGTATGATGTTCCCTTTGTTCTTCGGTATGTTACTTGCCCGACATTCGATCGTCGGTATCTCCATACCTAGTTCAACCTCGTTACCGGCAAGTCTCTTTACTCGTTCCGTAATACAAGATCCCGGGACTAACACTTAGTCACATTGCTTGCAAGGCTTATTGTGATGTTGTATTACCAAGTGGGCCCTGAGATACCTCTCCGTCACACGGAGTAACAAATCTCAGTCTTGATCCATGCCAACTCAACAGACACCCTCGGAGATACCTGTAGAGCACCTTTATTGTCACCCAGTTACGTTGCGACGTTTGATACACACAAGGTACTCCTCCGATGTCAGTGAGTTGCATGATCTCATGGTCATAGGAACACATACTTTGACATGCAGAAAACAGTAGCAATAAACTGACACGATCATATGCTACGTTTGTAGTTTGGGTCTTGTCCATCACATCATTCTCCTAATGATGTGATCCCGTTATCAAATGACATCTCATGTCCATGGCTAGGAAACCTTAACCATCTTTGATCAACGAGCTAGTCCATTAGAGGCATACTAGGGACATGGTTTTGTCTATGTATCCACACATGCATCTAAGTCTCTGATCAATACAATTTATAGCATGGATAATAAACGATTATCATGAACAAGGAAATATGATAATAACTAATTTATTATTGCCTCTAGGGCATATTTCCAACAGTTGCTTGTTTGATTTGTTGCTTGTTTGCTTGTTTGGTTGATATGTATGGCACTCTTACGTTCTATCCCTATCCATATTCATCTTCCTTGACCCAAACTTCTTGCCCAATGATCATGCCATGTGAATAGTGACCAAAACTATTTTTATCAAATTTATTATGACCAAATGGGATTTATCCAAATTAGGTTTTCAAAACCCCCTGAAATGAGGTTTGCACTACAAGTCCTCAAATTGGGTGGATCCTTCTTCCCCATAGCCTTTATTTCAAACCTACTATATTTATGACTTCCCAAAACCACCAAACATTAATTTTAAAGATTATTTTAATATTTTATTTAAAGGCTTTTTCTTAAGACCAGAAATGGTGTTTCATAGGGAAAAATATCTAAATGCTTTCAAAATATTTGAGAAAATTTAGGGAAACTCAGTGGACATATATTTTCCACATATATGAGTTTCAACACATGGTCATGTTGAAAATAAGGGGCAAAACCCCTCAAACCCTTTCGGTCCAAATCAAGCTTTTGGAATATTTGTATAAGATATATTCTCAATAAATTCCAGGAAAATTCCAGCGAGTCAACACTATCATAGGTGATGATCTTGCAAAGTTTCATCTCAATCCAAGTTGATTTGATTCATAGAACTATCCCAAAACTCTCCCTGTCCAGATTCAAATTTGAGCAAGTTTACATTTTGAAGTTTCTTCCCTTGACCCTAAACTTTGTGGACATGTTCTAATAACCAAATAATGATGCTACACTAAGTGGTGCAACAAGGGTATTAGATTAGCATGACTAGATCTACAGAAACCAGATTTTGTTGATTTCTAGGGTTCCACAAAGCTACATTGTGAACTTTTATCAAACCATCTCAAACTTGGTGATCGGGCCTATTTTCAATCACCATTTGATACTATCAAATCTCATGTCAAGAAACGTCCATTTGTTTGCACTAATCTCCATCAAACACCTTCTAGTCAATTCTACCAACTACTATTTTCACCACCTCTACTCTTCCCCTTCTCTCCAAAATTTTACCACAACTACTTAGTATTGTATTTTACCTCGAGTAATCTTGGCTTGGCCACAGACGAATTTTTGACATGGTAAACCCCCCATTTTCACCCCTGGACAGCAATGGCAACAACATTTCTACCCCTCCCCTACTTCCTTTCTTCACCTCTACCTATTCCCTAGCTCTTGCACACTCATGAGCATCTCCAGAACCCCCAAGACACTAGAGGACGTGCTGGTACGCATTGTGTATGCCATGGCACAACAAATGGGCTCTCTGGAGCACGCTACAATGCACCAAGCACTGTAGCCACCCTTGCCTAGTGCCTCCCGACCAACTCGGGCCTCCCCAACATGCCTGCAGGGGGACCTCGGCGTCCGCAACACGCCACCCCTTGTCCTCCCTCCTCTCTCTCCCCCCTCTGGCCCCCTCTCGCACGCGCGCCGGCCGGTCGAGAGCCCCAATGGCTGAGCTCGCACGCACGTGCCTCTGCCTCCCTAGCTGCCCTCCTCCTGTCCGCGAGCGTGGACCGAGTCCACGACCACCGCAGACATGGCCCGGGGCATCCCTGTGGCTCGTGGCATCGCCCTCGACATCACCGGCGCACCACCCCTTGGTGCACCGGCGCCCGGCTATAAAACACCTCCCCCGAGCTCCCCCTGCTCCCCTGTTGCTCCCTCCTCCCCTCAGTCGCTCTCCCGTTCCTAGCCCCCCCTCGTTTCCATGGTCGGGAGCTCGAACCCGAGCTGAAACCCCACCGTCGTGCGGGTTCCTCCTCACCGGCGAATCCCTCCACGCCGTTGACCACCTCGACAACGCACCGATGCACGGGACGATCCTGAGCACGCCGGTGCCCTCCGCTTGAGCCACCGTGGCTTGGGCCCCCGCCGGTGAGCTCCTCTCTCCTCCATGTCGCGAGGTGAGGAATGACGCGTGGAGCCCACCTATCATACCCTCACCCTCCCCTCTCTTGCTGCTAGGTTGGGCCCGTGGGCAGGTTTAAAAATAAAGTTGTCGCGTGCACTGTTTAGCCCTAGGCCGGTTCCCCTTTGGGCCGGCTCGGCTGCGAAGTTTTCGGCACATTGCCATTTTCTTTTTTCTTTTCCTCGATGTTTTCCAAAAATCAAACAGACCAGAAAATAAATCCAATGACAATAATTTTTCCACCTAAAATCCTAGAATATTCCATAGAATTTAATAGTGCCATTTGTGAAAAATGTTGTGATATAATTTAAAACCTATTTTGGCACCTTTTTGCGTGTGTTAAATAGTATTCAAAAATGTTTTTCATAGAAAAACCTTAAACAAATATTTTTGGTATAGTTTTTAGTATTTATCAGATCGGGGTAGCATTTTTAATATTAACTTTGTGTGTTCTATTTTTGTGTGATGCTTATTTTTATCGCTATTTATCAGGACGATAGATTGCGCTATTGATGAGGGAGTTGGAACCGAAGACTTTGAAGACCTCGAAGACTTTGTTGAGCCAGGCAAACAGCCCTTTGACCATATTGAGAAACCATTTTCATTGCATGTCATATAGCACTTTACTTTCGTTATACTTGATTATGTAGAGTAGTGACCACTTCTGTGGGTTGCTTCCGACACTTTTACCGTTGACACTTGCACCGTGCATGACCCTACCACCTTATGAGGATTATGCGGGTGGGTGTAGATAGGATGCTAGTAGATGCTACGCAAGTGGGATCGGGTTCATGCATGGTGATGGAAAAAAAGATGATTTCAAAGACTTTTCGAAAACCCCATCGGGTGCCACTAATGCCCGAGGGAGATGATGATGAGTTGATGGGTGACCACTTGAGAAAGAAGTGGTGTGCCGAAACAAGTCGAGGGTGTGTTTTCGAAAATGGATTAGATTTATGATTTTGTCGACCGTCCTAACCTTACATGTGTGGCCACGATACCCCTTATGGGATGGTGCTTTGTTGATTAATATGGTTGGTGATAGCAGGGAGCCCGCATTACCAGTGGCGAGAGTGAAGTGGTCACTCTCGAGACGGGGTCGTCCCGGAATTGGAAGGCCATGCGTTGTCTTTACAGGCACCGGGCACACCGTTGCGTGCCCTCATGGATGATACGTGTGATGTATATCATGAGGGATGGCACCAACGAGTGGACTCTTTGTTTAGTATCACCATGGGAAAGGCATTGTTCGGGTGCTTACCTCGGGTATGTAATATACCGTGAGTCGTGGATGACACGGAAGTTCCCCGAGTCTTGTGGCTAAAGCGCGCGACCTCTGCAAAGTGTAAAACTATTCGAATAGCCGTGTCCGCGGTCAAAGACAGTTGGGTGGTCCTTCTTAGACTATGTCCAGATGTTTTCACAAACTTGGTGTGTGTGTGTGTGCGGAAGACAGAAGGATGATACATGAGTCAAGTCCGACGACTTGATGTGGTGAAAGAACATGAGATGTTCAACCCCTGCTTATGATGATATCTGTAACTTGTTCATATGGATATCTACCAACTGTTGATGCATGCTTACCTAGTTACTTGATCATGTCATTGCATTCAAAATTAGCTTTCTGCAAATTGCCTACTTAGTGCTATATTATGCATCATTATTACCTTGTTCCACAACTTGGGTTGCTTGCGAGTACATTCAAAGTACTCATTGGGTTGCCACTGGTTATTTAATTGGCCAGGCATGGAAGAACATGAGTACTATTGATGAGGACATCCCTACTAATGTTACACCCACCCCGACTGCTATACATACAGGACCAATTACTAGAGCTCGCGCACGTCAATTGAATTACCAGGTACTTTCGTTTCTTGGAAATCCTTCTAATATTCATGAACATATGATGCTGCCTAAATTAGATACTTTTGTTTTACTTATGAATGAAGGACCTATCATGGATAAGAAGGATGACCATTGGAGCGGGATCAAGCATGGAGGAGAAGGTGCGCGCGCGGGGAAGAACAATGGAGCTTCCAGTGATGATTTTCGCACATTGAAGCCACCATAATTGGAGTGGGAAGATTTGGACGAAATATGCATGATGCCACTTTATAAAATTCGTCCATAGGCTAATATAGGTGCTGCGCCACCTTAATTTTGGGCCAGGCCCATGTAATTTCGAAATACCATATTATAGGCTGTTTTTAGAGTCCGTATGTATGGGGAAACTGACTTAGGGTCGGTTTCGGACCCCTCCTCCAAGGGGCCACGAAATTCCCTTCTATTCCCCCATATATACAGCCCTTAGGGCTTCGTTTTAGGTTTGGGTTTTGTTTAGATTACAAGTTCGCCATAGCAGCAACTTCGCGTTCTTCGTTTGTGTTCCACGACCAGACAAAGGCGTCACAGAACCCCACTTCATCAATAAAGCTTTCCTCTTATATTCGCAATACCCAGATTGCAATCTTAGTTTCTTGCTTGTTCTTCGTTTGCGTGCAGGAAATAGACCCTCGTGGTCAGGTTGATCGTGCTCCGGCGTGGTCAATAACCTCTCAGAGTTGGTTTAGCGATTGCTAAGGCGCGACGTCTCACACGTTCGTAGTCGGATCGTCAAAGTCTACTCCACCAAAAACGATAGCCACCATCTCATCGAAAGACAGGGACAACTTCGCCTATATCAAGTGGTATCAGATTTCCAGGTTGCTCGGTGAGATTTTACCAGTTTTCGTAGTTTAGATCGCATCTGTTCTTCATACCTTTTGTCCACGAAAAAGCCACAAAAAAAATTAGGGTTAGATCATCATATCCGAACCAATCTGTGCCTTTGCATAGTCTTTTCAGTATTTTGCTTTGTTGAATTTGCGGTTACATCGTCGTGTCGAGTTGCTGGTCTTAGTGCCTAGTTCTTTAGAGTTTCGAGTTCTATTCACAAGTTGTCACGCCGCCAACGCATCGTCTTCATAGTCGCCATATACCACCACCATCATCCCCGCTGCCAGTTATCCATTGGTGTCCATATATACCACCACCAATCCGAGTCCAGCTCGTTTTAATTTTAGTTTCGAGATCTTTTTGATTTCGGATTCGCGTTTTGCTACCTGTGTAGGTGTCGGAAAATCCGAGTCCATCCCAGCTCCACATACTTCTACGCCATGTGCTTGACACCACCTGGCAATCGCTCTATCCAAGCTTTGAGAGTTTTGGCTACAACGGTTGCCGATCACCGCCTGCTACTGGGTAAGAACTGGTAAGAAATTGAGATTCGCTTAAAGGATTTGTGCCACACCACCACCACCACCACGTCCCAGTAGTCTGTAGGTTTCATATTGTGTGTTTCCTATTTCTGCTAACCATGCCAGGATCACACGATGACGAGATCGACTGGGAGAGCATGACCAACAAAGCGCTCTATGATAAATTTCAGCAAATGATGGCTGAGCAGGTACAAGACTTCGTGAACAACTTTGGAGTGGCCATGGAGAAGCTAGATGGTTTGGAGAAGACATTCGACACCAAGATGGACGCCAAGTTCAATGAGGTGCTTGCCCGTCTACCTCCACCAGCGGCAGCTCCTCTTCCTTTTGAACGACGAGCGCGACGTGTGCCTCTCGGCCACGCCCAACATCCTGGTACTGTTGATACTGCTGCTACTTCGGTGGCTCGTGCGGCTACTGTCGTTGAGCAGGTTGAAGATTATGATGGTGATTTCGATGATGAGGGAGAGGTTGCTCCAGATCCGCCCCAGGGGCAACCACCACCATACGCACCAGGTCGACCACATGGCTACAACCGTAACGGTAGGGCTGCACCACCCCCGCAGGTACGGGATCATGACCATCTCCCTAAACTTAAATTGAATATTCCGACGTTTGAGGGTAGATATGTTCCTGATATATATCTTACATGGGAGTTAGAAACAGAACAACGTTTTACATGATTACAATTTCCCGAGGATAGACGTGTTGCCGCTGCTGTTTGTTCATTCACTAGTTTTGCTTGTGTTTGGTGGTCAGAACATTGTAGAATACACCATGCTAATATTCCAACTACTTGGGCTGCTTTGAAAACTGCTATGCGTAATCGTTGGGTGCCACCTTATTATCAACGTGAGTTGCTTCAAAATTTGCAGCGTTTAAGACAAGGAAAAAATTCTATAGAAGAACGTGGTATTGTTGAGGAGAATGAAGCTATGCTTGCACGTTTTATGGGTGGATTGAATAGAGAGATTCAGACTATTCTGGAGTATAAGGAGTATAACACTATCGCTCGTTTATTTCTTCTTGCTTGCAAAGCTGAACGTGAAGTGCAGGATCGACAGGCAATGGCGAGAACTACTTTTTCTGCAGGTCGCACTTCATCATGGACGCCACGTACCTCCTCTACTTCCACACGTCCTACTGCAACACCACCTACTTCAACCTCCAACTCCAACCGCGATACCAGGAAACAGGCTCCTCCTCCACCCTCTACCAAGAGCACACCTTCTGGGCCTGCACCGAGCTCTTCTTCATCTATTGCATCCACAGGGCAAACACATGAGGTTATATGCCGTCGTTGCAAGGGTGGAGGTCACTTTGCGAGAGAATGCCCTTCCAAGCGTGTCATGATTGTTACTGAGGATGGTGGATATGCGTCTGCTAGTGATTATGATAAGGAGACTTTGGCTCTCATTGCAAGTGAAGAACACAATGGCGACGATGCAGAACCAGAAACACACTACATGGCTGCTGATTACGCTGACAGGTATGAAAGTTTAGTTGCTCAACGTGTTCTCAGTGTGCAGGTTACACAGGCTGAGCAAAATCAGAGGCACAACTTGTTCCACACAAAGGGAGTTGTGAAGGAGCGTTCTATTCGCATCATCATCGATGGAGGGAGTTGCAATAACTTGGCTAGCATGGAGATGGTGGAGAAGCTGTCTCTAACCACCAGACCACATCCTCATCCTTATTACATCCAATGGTTCAACAATAGTGGCAAGGTTAAGGTAACACGTACTGTTCGTGTGCATTTTAGCATTGTTACATATTCTGATTATGTGGATTGTGATGTGGTACCCATGCAAGCATGTTCTGTTTTACTTGGTAGACCATGGTAGTTTGATAAAAATTCTGTACACCATGGTAGGACAAATCAGTATACTCTTGTTCATAAGGATCATAATATCACGTTGCTTCCTATGTCTCCCGAACATATTATGAAAGATGACATTGCTAGAGCTAGTAAAGCAAAACAGGAGAAAAATAAGAGTGAAAATCAGATTGTAGCACAGGAATTTGAGCAACACCATAAGCATAATAAACCATCATCTACTGTTGCATCCGAAATAAAATTGCAGAGTGGATGTTTACTTGCTACTAAATCAGATATTAATGATTTGGATGTTGCTACATCTGTTTGCTATGCTTTTGTATGCAAAGAGGTATTATTTTCATTCGAGGACATGCCTCCCTCTTTGCCTCCTGCTGTCATTAACATTTTGCAGGAGTTCGCTGACGTCTTTCCACAAGACGTGCCACCGGGATTACCGCCTATTCGTGGGATTGAGCATCAGATTGACTTAATTCCCGGTGCATCCCTACCCAACCGTGCGCCCTACCGTACCAATCCAGAGGAGACAAAGGAGATTATGCGTCAAGTACAAGAGCTGCTTGAAAAAGGTTATATACGTGAATCCCTTAGTCCTTGTGCTGTTCCTATTATTCTAGTGCCTAAAAAGGATGGTACATCGCGCATGTGTGTGGATTGTAGAGGCATTAATAATATTACTATTCGTTATCGTCATCCTATTCCTAGACTAGATGATATGCTTGATGAATTAAGTGGCTCTACAATTTTCTCCAAAGTTGATTTGCGTAGTGGATACCATCAAATTCGTATGAAATTGGGAGATGAATGGAAAACAGCATTTAAAACTAAGTTTGGATTATATGAGTGGCTAGTCATGCCTTTTGGGTTAACTAATGCACCTAGCACTTTCATGAGATTAATGAACGAGGTTTTACGTGCTTTCATTGGACGATTTGTGGTAGTCTATTTTGATGATATATTGATTTTTAGTAGATCTTTGGAGGAACATTTGGAACACTTACGTGCTGTTTTTACTGCGCTCCGTGATGCCCGTTTGTTTGGTAACCTTGGGAAGTGCACCTTTTGCACCGACCGAGTATCTTTTCTTGGCTATGTTGTTACTCCATAGGGAATTGAAGTTGATAAAGCCAAGATTGCAGCTATTGAGAGTTGGCCGCAGCCCAAAACGGTCACACAAGTAAGGAGTTTTCTTGGCCTCGCTGGTTTCTATAGGCGTTTTGTCAGAGATTTCAGCACCATTGCTGCGCCTCTCAATGAGCTTACAAAGAAGGACGTGCCTTTTTCTTGGGGTACCGCACAGGAAGAAGCCTTCACGGTCTTGAAAGATAAGTTAACACATGCTCCTTTACTCCAACTTCCTGATTTTAATAAGACTCTCGAGCTTGAATGTGATGCTAGTGGTATTGGGTTAGGAGGTGTGTTATTACAAGATGGTAAACCTGTTGCGTACTTTTCTGAAAAATTAAGTGGGCCTAGTCTGAATTATTCTACTTATGATAAGGAATTATATGCTCTTGTTCGGACTTTGGAAACATGGCAACATTATTTATGGCCCAAAGAATTTGTTATACATTCTGATCATGAATCTTTGAAACATATTAAAAGTCAAGCAAAACTGAACCGTAGACATGCTAAATGGGTTGAATTCATTGAGACTTTTCCTTATGTCATTAAACACAAGAAGGGTAAAGACAATGTTATTGCTGATGCTTTGTCTCGTCGTTATACTATGCTTTCACAACTTGACTTTAAAATATTTGGTTTGGAGACCATCAAAGATCAATATGTGCATGATGCTGAATTTAGAGACGTGTTGCAGAATTGTAAAGAAGGGAGAACATGGAACAAGTTCGTTATTAATGATGGATTTGTATTCCGTGCTAACAAGCTATGCATTCCAGCTAGCTCCATTCGTCTTTTGTTGTTACAGGAGGCGCACGGAGGAGGATTAATGGGACACTTTGGCGTGAAGAAGACGGAGGACGTACTTTCTACACATTTCTTTTGGCCAAAGATGAGACGGGATGTTGAGCGTTTTGTTGCTCGCTGCACTACATGTCAAAAAGCTAAGTCACGACTCAATGCTCATGGTTTATATATGCCTTTGCCTGTACCTAGTGTTCCTTGGGAGGATATATCTATGGACTTTGTTTTAGGTTTACCTCGAACAAAGAAGGGGAGGGATAGCATATTTGTTGTCGTGGATAGATTTTCCAAAATGGCACACTTTATACCATGTAATAAAAGTGATGATGCTGCTCATGTTGCTGATTTGTTCTTTCGTGAAATTATTCGATTGCATGGTGTACCAAATACAATTGTTTCAGATCGTGATGCTAAATTTCTTAGCCATTTTTGGAGATGTTTATGGGCTAAGTTGGGCACTAAACTACTTTTTAGTACTACATGTCATCCCCAAACTGATGGACAAACTGAAGTAGTCAATAGATCATTGTCTACTATGCTTAGGGCTGTTTTGAAGAATAACCTGAAAATGTGGGAAGAATGCTTGCCTCATATTGAATTTGCTTATAATCGTTCGCTACATTCTACCACTAAGATGTGCCCTTTTCAAGTTGTGTATGGTTTCTTACCTCGTGCACCTATTGATTTGTTGCCTCTTCCATCTTCGGAGAAGGTTAATTTTGATGCTAAAGAACGTGCTGAATTGATATTAAAGATGCATGAGTTAACGAAGGAAAACATTGAGTGTATGAATGCTAAATACAAACTTGCTGGAGATAAGGGTAGAAAACATGTTGTCTTTGCACCTGGTGATCTTGTTTGGTTACATTTGCGTAAGGATAGATTTCCTGATTTGCGCAAGTCAAAGCTAATGCCCCGTGCTGATGGTCCTTTTAAGGTGTTAGAGAAAATAAATGATAATGCATATAAACTTGAGCTGCCTGCAGAGTTTGGGGTTAGCCCCACTTTTAACATTGCAGATTTGAAGCCTTATTTGGGTGAGGAAGATGAGCTTCTGTCGAGGACGACTTCAGTTCAACAAGGGGAGGATGATGAGGACATCCCTACTAATGTTACACCCACCCCGACTGCTATACATACAGGACCAATTACTAGAGCTCGCGCACGTCAATTGAATTACCAGGTACTTTCGTTTCTTGGAAATCCTTCTAATATTCATGAACATATGATGCTGCCTAAATTAGATACTTTTGTTTTACTTATGAATGAAGGACCTATCATGGATAAGAAGGATGACCATTGGAGCGGGATCAAGCATGGAGGAGAAGGTGCGCGCGCGGGGAAGAACAATGGAGCTTCCAGTGATGATTTTCGCACATTGAAGCCACCATAATGGGAGTGGGAAGCTTTGGACGAAATATGCATGATGCCACTTTATAAAATTCGTCCATAGGCTAATATAGGTGCTGCGCCACCTTAATTTTGGGCCAGGCCCATGTAATTTCGAAATACCATATTATAGGCTGTTTTTAGAGTCCGTATGTATGGGGAAACTGACTTAGGGTCGGTTTCGGACCCCTCCTCCAAGGGGCCACGAAATTCCCTTCTATTCCCCCATATATACAGCCCTTAGGGCTTCGTTTTAGGTTTGGGTTTTGTTTAGATTACAAGTTCGCCATAGCAGCAACTTCGCGTTCTTCGTTTGTGTTCCACGACCAGACAAAGGCGTCACAGAACCCCACTTCATCAATAAAGCTTTCCTCTTATATTCGCAATATCCAGATTGCAATCTTAGTTTCTTGCTTGTTCTTCGTTTGCGTGCAGGAAATAGACCCTCGTGGTCAGGTTGATCGTGCTCCGGCGTGGTCAATAACCTCTCAGAGTTGGTTTAGCGATTGCTAAGGCGCGACGTCTCACACGTTCGTAGTCGGATCGTCAAAGTCTACTCCACCAAAAACGATAGCCACCATCTCATCGAAAGACAGGGACAACTTCGCCTATATCAACTATGAAGAGTTCGTTGGTGACGAACATGCGAACTAGGACGCTTCCTAGTCAGAATGCCTGTAGGTTTAAGGCAGATGGCATGGGTTCACACTTTCGATCAAGATTTCTACTGCTTGTTGAGCTTAAGTGTTTGGTCCTTCTGGCCCTATCTATGTAAGACTAGACCTCCATGGTCTTTATTTGTGTAAGACGCTAAATGTGGATGTAAGACTCTTGTTATTCAACTTCTGTGTGTTCAGTGAGCATTGATCTCTGGGATCACTGTACACGTGCATTCGGTGATCACGACTTATGAGCCGGGGTCGTCACAAAGCTGGTATTAGAGCCATCCTGACTATAGGAAGCCCTTAGTTAGCATTCGGTTATCACGAAGTTAGTTAGGATAAAACCGTTTTCAAAACTACACCTAGCACCTATACTTAGGAAATCTGTAGTATTTACCTCTTCTATTCTTCACACAACACTCTGTTGACTCTCCTCCCTTCAAACCTTTGTAGATGGCCGTCGTACCCGAAGCCCTCCTGTCATCCGACTTTACCTTACTCCTTGGGGATAGCCTGGAGAAGTGCCAGTTTCGCCAACCATCTGTTTTCCTCTACCACTAGCACTAGGTCGATGCCGTCATGAAGGAGTACCGCGTGGATGCGGTCGGGAAGGCAAATGACTCCCCGACTAGTTGGTTCTTTGAAGGACCACAGATGGAGACCATGGCACTTGCAGTCGAGACAGCTGCATGCAAGGCACTCCTACACCTTCGAGATATCATTCCCGGGATGGCTGACAAGCCAGCTACTCGCTACCCGCCCTTCAGAAAGAATGATCTTGGTGAGAGTTGGATGCTAATTCCATCCAAGGAGGATGGCACACCACTCAGGTTCCAGACCTACTTCAGCCTCTCCGCCGATAGTCTGGTTCACAACCTGATTAAGGAGTCCATGAAGCTCCGCAAGGAACTTCACCACAACCGAGAGCTACTTCGTCAAGCCAAGGCGAAGCCAGACAAGATCAAGAAGGATAGAGCCCCCGAGGGATGACCCGCTATCGCTTATCGAGGAGGAATACCCCAGCTAGAGATGCACCTACACGTCGTCATCGCATGAGTACGAAGGAGTACCGTGAGCTCTTCACCGACCTGCCAACAAAGCGTCGTCGGGATGGACCTCCTTGCTCCCCGGCCCCTTCGACCGGGAATGATGCCCGTACAGATGATGTACAGGAGGAAGACCCAGAGGAGCGTGACTACGAGACCGAGCACTCCACCACCTGAGTCCGAGAACCCCTAGGGTAGGATCAGTCATGTACCCCTCATGCGAAGTAGAGTCCATGTAATGGTTCATTGAAACCAGGTGTGCTTGTTGATTATTTTGCGGTTTGTGTTTCGATGCAAGTCGTGCTCTTGCCTTAGGCAACATGTAAGCGACTCCATCGTCCATCTTACCTAAATGTATGTGTTGGTCTTTCGACCTTTGTTTTACCACACTTGCACTCGACCAACCCCCTTAGGCGCGCCTTTTCCATTGTTACTTTTCCTCTAGTCTATCCCAGTTGTTTAACTTGGCTGCTCCGAACAGGATGGCGACTGCTACCCGCAACAGCTCCTTCGCCAACCCTGAAGATGGCAACTCAAGCCAGCAACTGGGAGCTGGTGGGACTTCTCATGCTGGAGGACACCAGGAGCAGCCACAAGGCGACATTCCCCTGCCACCACCTCCATCGGAGAACATGACCATAGCTCAGTTTCTCTAAGTTCTTCGGGAGGAGCGCCAAGATAACAATGCTGCTATTCAGCAGATGGCTCAAGCCCTTGTGAAAAACCAGCAACAAGGCAGGAACGGCAATGGCCGCTCCACTCTGTCTGAGTTCATGAGGAATTCGCCCCCAACCTTCACCGAGACTGTTGAACCCTTGGATGCGGATGACTAGATCCGCACCATCGAGGACCTCCTTGCACTGGCCAATGCAATGAGGACCGTGAGAAGGTGCTTTATGCCTCTCACTACCTCGGAGGTACCGCCCGAGCTTGGTGGGATGGATTCAAGGTCATCAAGGTGAGCATGTGATCACTTGGAATGACTTCAAGGAAGGATTTTGCACTGCCCATATTCCTTCTGGGATCATGGCTATCAAGAAGAGAGAATTTCGAGCGCTGAAGCAAGGAAGTGGCTCTATCAAGGAGTACCTACAGAAGTTCAACCTGCTGTCAAGGTATGCACTAAAGATGTCAATACGGAGGCTGCCAAGAAGGAACGCTTCATGGAAGGACTTCAACAGACCCTGCAGTATCAGCTCATCGTCTGTGACTGTCCTACCTTCTTCGAGCTGGTGAACAAGGCCCTCATGCTGGAAGACAAGCGCCGTGCCATAGACGACACTCGCAAGCGCAAGCTGATCAACAAGGGTAGCTCCAGCAACCAGAAGCCTCGCCCCTGACAGCCAGCCCCAGCCAAGCCGACCTATCAGCCATAGCAGGCTAGCCTTCCTGCGCCTCGTCCGAGCTACCAGCCTCAGCAGTATGCCAATCCCAGGCCAGCTTACAACAACCCCAATAACAACAACAGTGGTAGAAACTACAACAACAACCCTGGGCAAGTCACTTGTTTTGGATGTGGTCAGTCTGGACACATCTCTAAGTTTTGCCCCAACAAGAAGCCAGATGCCCCGTGGTAGAGGCGAAGTTGTCCCTGTCTTTCGATGAGATGGTGGATATCGTTTTTAGTGGAGTAGACTTTGACGATCTGACTACAAACGGTGATGACATCATGCCTTAGCAATCGCTAAACCAACTCCAAGAGGTTATTGACCACGCCGGAGCACGATCAACCTGACCACGAGGATCTATTTCCTACATGCAAACGAAGAACAAGCAAGAAACTAAGATTGCAATCTGGATATTGCGAATATAAAAGTAAATCTTTATTAATGAAGTGAGATTCTGTGACGCCTTTGTCTGGTCGAGGAACACAAATGAAGAACACGAAGTTGCAGCTATGGCGAACTTGTAATCTAAACAAAATCCAAACCTAAAACGAAGCCCTAAGGGCTGTATATATAGGGGAATAGAGGGGAATTTCGTGACCCCTTGGAGGAGGGGTCCGAAACCGACCCTAACTCAGTTTCCCCATACATACAGACTCTAAAACAGCCTATAAAATGGTATTTCAAAATTACATTGGTCTGGCCCAAAAATAAGGTGGCGCAACACCTATATTAGCCTATGGACGAATTTTATAAAGTGGCATCATGCATATTTCTTCCAAGGCTTCCCGCTCCCATTCTGGTGGCTTCAATGTGCGAAAATCATCACAGGAAGCTCTATTGTTCTTTCCCCCGCACGCACCTTCTCCTCCATGCTTGATCCTGCTCCAATGGTCATCCTTCTTGTTCATGCTAGGTCCTTCATTCATAAGTAAAACAAAAGTCTCTAATTTAGGCAGCATCATATGTCCATGATCATTAGAAGGATTTCCAAGAAACGAAAGTACCTGATAATTCATTTGATGTGCGCGAGCTCTAGTAATTGGTCCTGTATGTATAGCAGATGGGGTTGTGGGTGTAACATTAGTAGGGATGTCCTCATCATCATCCCCTTCTTGAACTGAAGCCGTCCTCGACGGAAGCTCATCTTCCTCATCCAAATAAGGCTTCAAATCTGCAATGTTAAAAGTGGGGCTAACCCCAAACTCTGTAGGCAGCTCAGTTTTATATGCATTATCATTTATTTTCTCTAACACCTTAAAAGGACCATTAGCACGTGGCATTAGCTTTGACTTGAGCAAATCAGGAAATCTATCCTTACGCAAATGTAACCAAACAAGATCTCGAGGTGCGAAGACAACATGTTTTCTACCCTTATCTCCAGCAAGTTTGTATTTAACATTCATACGCTCAATGTTTTCCTTAGTCAACTCATGAATCTTTAATATCAATTCAGCACGTTCTTTAGCATCAAAATTAACCTTCTCCGAAGATGGAAGAGGCAACAAATCAATAGGTGCACGAGGTAAGAAACCATATACAACTTCAAAAGGGAACATCTTAGTAGTAGAATGCAGAGAACAGTTATAAGCAAATTCAATATGAGGCAAGCATTCTTCCCTCATTTTTAAGTTATTCCTCAAGACATCCCTACACATAGTAGGCAATGATCTATTGACTACTTCAGTTTGTCCATCAGTTTGGTGATGACATGTAGTACTAAAAAGCAGTTTTGTCCCCAACTTAGCCCATAAACATCTCCAAAAGTGGCTAAGAAATTTAGCATCACGATCTGAAACAATTGTATTTGGCACACCATGCAACCGAATAATTTCACGAAAGAACAAATCAACAACATTAGCAGCAGCATCACTTTTATGACATGGTATAAAGTGTGCCATTTTTGAAAATCTATCCACGACAACAAATATGCTATCTCTCCCCTTCTTTGTTCGAGGTAAACCTAAAACAAAGTCCATTGATATATCCTCCAAAGGAAGACTAGGTATAGGCAAAGGCATATATAAACCATGAGGATTGAGTCGTGACTTAGCTTTTTGACATGTAGTGCAGCGAGCAACATAACGCTCAACATCCGGTCTCATCTTTGGCTAGAAGAAATGTGGAGCAAGTACGTACTCCATCTTCTTCATGCCAAAGTGTCCCATTAATCCTCCTCCATGCGCCTCCTGTAACAACAAAAGACAAACGGAGCTAGCAGGAATGCATAGCTTGTTAGCACGGAACAGAAATCCATCATTAATGATAAACTTGTTCCATGTTCTCCCTTCTTTACAATTCTGCAACACATCTCTAAATTCAGCATCATGCACATATTGATCTTTGATGGTCTCCAAACCAAATATTTTAAAGTCAAGTTGTGAAAGCATAGTATAACAACGAGACAGTGCATCACCAATAACATTTTCTTTACCCTTCTTGTGTTTAATGACATAAGGGAAAGTCTCAATGAATTCAAACCATTTAGCATGTCTACGGTTCAGTTTTGCTTGACTTTTAATATGTTTCAAAGATTCATGATCAAAATGTATAACAAATTCTTTGGGCCATAAGT
The DNA here is from genome assembly GCA_022496015.1 of Hordeum marinum. NCBI lineage: Eukaryota > Viridiplantae > Streptophyta > Magnoliopsida > Poales > Poaceae > Hordeum > Hordeum marinum. The sequence continues at coordinate 243,766,464 of CM039673.1, forward strand.
AATGTTGCCATGTTTCCAAAGTCCGAACAAGAGCATATAATTCCTTATCATAAGTAGAATAATTCAGACTAGGCCCACTCAATTTTTCAGAAAAGTACGCAACTGGTTTACCATCTTGTAATAACACGCCTCCTAATCCAGTTCCACTAGCATCACATTCAAGCTCAAAAGTCTTATTAAAATCAGGAAGTTGGAGTAAAGGAGCATGTGTTAACTTATCTTTCAAGACCGTGAAGGCTTCTTCCTGTGCGATACCCCAAGCAAAAGGCACGTCCCTCTTTGTAAGCTCATTGAGAGGCGCAGCAATGGTGCTGAAATCTCTCACAAAACGCCTATAGAAACTAGCAAGGCCAAGAAAAATCCTCACTTGTGTGACCGTTTTGGGCTACGGCCAACTGTCAATAGCTTCAAGCTTGACTTTATCAACTTCAATTCCCTATGGAGTAACAACATAGCCAAGAAAATACACTCGGTCGATGCAAAAGGTGCACTTCCCAAGGTTACCAAACAAACGTGCATCACGTAGAGCAATAAAAACAGCACATATATGTTCCAAATGTTCCTCCAAAGATTACTAAAAAACAATATATCATCAAAATATACTACCACAAATCGTCCAATGAAAGCACGTAAAACCCCGTTCATTAATCTCATGAAAGTGCTAGGTGCATAAGTTAACCCAAAAGGCATGACTAACCACTCATATATTCCAAACTTAGTTTTAAATGCTGTTTTCCATTCATCTCCCAATTTCATACGAATTTGATGGTATCCGCAAATCAACTTTGGAGAAAATTGTAGAGCCACTTAATTCATCAAGCATACATATAGCTTAGGAATAGGATGCCGATAATGAATAGTAATATTATTAATGCCTCTACAATCCACACACATACGCGATGTACCATCCTTTCTCGGCACTAAAATAACAGGAACAACACAAGGACTAAGGGATTCGCGTATATAACCTTTTCGAGTAGCTCCTGTACTTGACGCATAATCTCCTTCGTTTCCTCTAGATTGGTACAGTATGGCGCATGGTTGGGTAGCGATGCACCAGGAATTAAGTCAATCTGATGCTGAATCCCTCGAATAGGTGGCAATCCCGATGGCACATCTTGTGGAAAGACGTCAGCAAACTCCTGCAAGATGTTAATGACAGCAGGAGGCAAAGAGGGAGGCATGTCCTTGAATGAAAATAACACCTCTTTGCATACAAAAGCATAGCAAATAGATTTAGTAACATCCGACGCAGTAATATAAGATTTAGTAGCAAGTAAACATCCACTCTTTAATTTTATTTTAGATGCAAAATTAGATGATGGTTTATTAGGCTTATGTTGTTGCTCAAATTCCTTTGCTATAAACTGATTTTCACTCTTATGTAGCTCCTGTTTTGCTTTACTAGCTTTAGCAATGTCATCTTTCATAATATGTTCAGGATACATGGGAAGTAAAGTGATATTTTGATCCTTATGAACAAGAGTATATTGATTTGTCCTACCATGGTGTACAAATTTTTTATCAAATTACCATGGTCTACCAAGTAAAACAGAACATGCTTGCATGGGTACCACATCACAATCAACATAATCAGAATATGTAACAATGCTAAAATGCACATGAACAGTATGTGTTACCTTAACCTTGCCACTGTTGTTGAACCGTTGGATATAATAAGGATGAGGATGTGGTCTGGTGGTTAGAGCCAGCTTCTCCACCATCTCCATGCTAGCCAAGTTGTTGCAACTCCCTCCATCGATGATGACGCGAACAGAACGCTCCTTCACAACTCCCTTTTTTATGGAACAAGTTGTGCCTCTGAGTCTGCTCAGCCTGTGTAACCTACACACTCAGAACACGTCGAGCAACTAAACTTTCATACATGTCCGTGTAGTCAGCAGCCATGTAATGTGTCTCTTGTCCAATATCCTCGGCACCCTGTTCTTCACTTGAGGTTAGAGCCAAAGTCTCCTCATCATAATAACTAGCGGAGTCGTATCGACCATCCTCTGTCACAATCATCACATGCTTGGATGGGCATTACCTTACATAGTGACCCCCCTTGCAACGACGACATATAACCTCATGTGTTTGCCCTATGGATGCAATGGATGAAGAAGAGCTCTATGCAGGCCCGGAAGGTGTGCTCTTTGCAGAGGGTGGGGCAGGGGCCTGTTTCCTGGTATCTCGGTTGAAGTTGGAGGTTGAAGTAGTTGGTGTTGCAGCAGGACTTGCGGAAGTAGAGGAGGTATGTGGCATCCATGATGAAGTGCAACCTATAGAAAAAGTAGTTCTTGCCATTGCCTGTCGATCCTACACTTCACATTCAGCTTTGCAAGCAAGATGAAATAAACGAGTGATAGTGTTATACTCCTTATACTCTAGAATAGTTTGAATCTCTCTACTTAATCCACCAATAAAATGTGCAAGCATAGCTTCATTCTCCTCAACGATAGCACATCTAATCATGCCAGTTTGTAATACCTGATACTATTCCTCTACATAATTTTTTCCTTGTCTTAAACGCTACAAATTTTGAAGCAATTCACGTTGATAATAAGGTGGCACCCAACAATTACGCATAGCAGTTTTCAAAGCAGCCCAAGTAGTTGGAATATTAGCATGGTGTATTCTACAATGTTCTGACCACCAAACACAAGCAAAACTAGTGAATGAACAAACAGCAGCAACAAGACGTCTATCCTCAGGAAATTGTAAGCATGTAAAATGTTGTCCTGTTTCAAACTCCCATGTAAGATATATATTAGGAACGTATCTACCCTCAAACATCGGAATATTCAATTTAAGTTTAGGGAGATGGTCATGATCTCGTACCTGAGGGGGGGGTAGCCATGTGGTCGACCTGGTGCGTATGGTGGTGGTTGCCCCTAAGGCTGATCTGGAGCAACCTCTCCCTCATCATCGTAATCACCATCATAATCCTCAACCTTCTCAATGACAGTAGCAGAAGGAGCCACAGAAGTAGCAGCAGTATCAATAGTACCAGTATGTTGGGCTTGGCCGAAAGGCACACGTCGCGCTCGTCGTTCAAGAGGGATACGAGCTGCAGTAGGTGGTGGTAGATGGGCAAGCACCTCATTGAACTTGGCATCCATCTTGGTGTCGAATGTCTTCTTCAAACCATCTAGCTTCTCCATGGCCTCTCCAAGGTTGTTCACGAAGTCTTGTACCTGGTCAACAATCATTTGCTAAAATTTATCATGGAGCGCTTTGTTTGTCATGCTCTCCCAGTCGATCTTATCATCTTGTGATCCTAGGATTGTTAGCAGAAATAGGAAACACAAAAGAATATGCAACCTACAGACTATTGGGAAGTGGTGGTGGTGGTGTGTCACAAATCCTTCAAGCGAATCTCAAATTCTTACCAGTTCTTTACCCAGCAGCAGGCGGTGATCGGCAATCGTTGTAGTCAAACTCTCAAAGCATGGATAGAGCGATTGCCAGGTGGTGTCAAACACATGACGTAGATGTATGTGGGGCTGGGATGGCTTATAATATGGTAGCAAAAAGGGTCAGCAACAATCAATTCAGAGATGCAAGGTCGAATAAACACTCAACGATGGTACTGTGCTGGTCCTAGGCTAGACAGTGCTAGAGACGCGAGCCTAAAACACTAACAAAATCACGACACTACACGTAATCAAGGGAAGACCACACTCTGAAATTAAATTTGTTGTTTTTTCGGCGCCTCTTTTTTTGCGCTCTTTTTTTTGCTCAGAAAATTACTACAATGGCGAGTGTCTCAAAACTCTTCCCAAGTCGTACAAACAAGATATATAGGCACGGAATTTTTTGACTAATTTTTTTTCTGGAGCGATTCGGGGGCTGCAACGACCAAAAATTTCGACAAAAATCACTATGATGATGCCAAGTGTCTCAAAACTCTCTGGAGAACCTAAAATCAAGATAGGGAAAAATATTTTCAGCCAATTTTTTTGGGCCAAAACGTGCGCTATAAAGCGTGCCACTCTTTTTTTCCGAAACCTACTGAGGTAGGAAAACGTGAATCCGAAATCAAAAGGATCTTGAAACTAAGCCTAAAACGAGATGGACTCGGATTGGTGGCGGATTTGTGGTGGTATGTATGGACACCTATGGATAGTGATGGTGGGTGGTGATATATGGCAGCGGTAATGATGAGGACATCCCTACTAATGTTACACCCACAACTTTGACTACCATACATACAGGACCAATTACTAAAGCTCGCGCATGTCAATTGAATTACCAGGTACTTTCGTTTCTTGGAAATCCTTCTAATATTCATGAACATATGATGTTGCCTAAATTAGATACTTTGGTTTTACTTATGAATGAAGGACCTAGCATGGACAAGAAGGATGACCATTGGAGTAGGATCAAGCATGGAGAAGAAGGTGCGCGCGTGGGAAAGAACAATGGAGCTTCCAGTGATGATTTTCGCACTTTGAAGCCACCATAATGGGAGCGAGAAGCCTTGGACGAAATATGCATGATGCCACTTTATAAAATTCGTCCCTAGGCTAATATAGGTGCTGCGCCACCTTATTTTTGGGCCAGGCCCATGTAATTTCAAAATACCATATTATAGGCTGTTTTTAGAGTCCGTATGTATGGGAAAACTGAGTTAGGGTCGGTTTCGGACCCCTCCTCCAAGGGGCCACGAAATTCCCCTCTATTCTCCCATATATACAACCCTTAGGCCGTAGTTTTAGGGTTGGGTTTTGTTTAGATTACAAGTTCGCCATAGCTGCAACTTCGCGTTCTTCGTATGTGTTCCACGACCAGACAAAGGCATCACAGAACCTCACTTCATCAATAAAGCTTTCCTCTTATATTCGCAATATCCAGATTGCAATCTTAGTTTCTTGCTTGTTCTTCGTTTGCGTACAGGAAACAGACCCTCGTGGTCAGGTTGATCGTGCTCCGGCGTGGTCAATAACCTCTCGGAGTTGGTTTAGCAATTTCTAAGGCGCGGCGTCATCACACGTTCATAGTCGGATCGTCAAAGTCTACTCCACCAAAAACGATAGCCACCATCTCATCGAAAGACAGGGACAACTTCGCCTCTATCAGGTAATGATGGTGGTGGTATATGGCAACTATGAAGACGATGCGGTGGCGGCATGACAACCTGTGAATAGAACTCGAAACTCTAAAGGACAATACACTAAGACCAGCAACGTGACACGATGATGTAACCGCAAATTCAACAAAGCAAAAAACTGAAAAGACTATGCAAAGGCTCAGATTGGTTCGGATAAGATGATCTAACCCTAATTTTTTTGGTGGCTTTTTCGTGGACTATAGGTATGAAGAACAGATGCGATCTAAACTACGAAAACTGGTAAAACCTCACCGAGCAACCTGGAAATCTGATACCACTTGATAGAGGCAAAGTTGTCCCTGTCTTTCGATGAGATGGTGGATATCATTTTTGGTGGACTAGACTTTGATGTTCCAACTACGAACGGTGATGACGTCGCGCCTTAGCAATCGCTAAACCAACTCCGAGAGGTTCTTGACCACGTCGGAGCACGATCAACCTGACCACGAGGGTCTATCTCCTACACGCAAATGAAGAACAAGCAAGGAACTAAGATTGCAATCTGAATATTATGAATATAAGAGGAAAGCTTTATTGATGAAGTGGGGTTCTGTGACGCCTTTGTCTGGTCATGGAACACAAACGAAGAATGCGAAGTTGCAGTTATGGCAAACTTGTAATCTAAACAAAATCCAAACCTAAAACGAAGCCCTAAGGGCCGTATATATGGGGGAATAAAGGGGAATTTCGTGGCCCTTTGGAGGAGGGGTCCGAAACCGACCCTAACTCAGTTTCCCCATACATACGGACTCTAAAAACAGCCTATAATATGGTATTTCGAAATTACATGGGCCTGGCCCAAAAATAAGGTGGCGCAACACCTATATTGGCCTATGGACTAATTTTATAAAGTGGCATCATGCATATTTCGTCCAAGGCTTCCCGCTCCCATTATGGTGGCTTCAATGTGCGAAAATCATCACTGGAAGCTCCATTGTTCTTTCCCGCACGCGCACCTTCTCCTTCATGCTTGATCCCGCTCCAATGGTCATCCTTCTTGTCCATGCTAGGTCCGTTCATAAGTAAAACAAAAGTCTCTAATTTAGGTAGCATCATATGTTCATGAACATTAGAAGGATTTCCAAGAAACGAAAGTACCTGATAGTTCTATTGACGTGCGCGAGCTCTAGTAATTGGTTTTGTATGTATAGCAGTCGGGGTTGTGGGTGTAACATTAGTAGGGATGTCCTCATCACCCTGTGCCCCAATGCGCCGAATCAAGGTCAAGGCCGTGGAGCACCACCAAGGAACCTAGCTCCCCGCAACCAGCCCAACAATGGCAAGGGTCGTGTGAATCATGTCTCCGCAGAGGAAGTCCAGGAAGACCTGGACGTCATACTGGGTACGTTCCTCGTCAACTCAACCCCACCAACAGTATTGTTTGATTGTGGAGCTTCATATTCTTTTGTCACCCAAAAGTTTGCATTAGAGAGTGGCTTGAAAACTACACCCCTGGATAGTCGTATGTTGATCCAAACCCCAGGATCATTATGAAGTCTGGGTGATGAGGACATTCCTAGTCCTTTACCATCTTTTTCCGTTGATGATGTTGCTGCACAAGACAAGTCCGATGAAATCAGAATTGAACCAATCACAAGAGCACGTGCAAAGCTACTAGAACAACAAGTGAATTCACTCTTAGTTGAATCTGACATTTGTGTTAATGAGAATTTTATACTGCCTAAGTCTTTGCATATTTGTATGATCAGATTTGAAAAGAAGACAAGTTTGGCACGTGGAGATGAAAAGTTGCAGCGAGAAGAATGCCTACTGATGTCTAATATCAGCAAGTGCACGAGGGAGGAGAGGGAGGCCGGTGCACAACCTAAAAAGAAGGAAAATTAGAACCGGACTCGGATTGACTGCCAGGTGGCCCGGAATTGATATACATGCAGAATCTGTGTCCATGCTCCAAATAAGACGTGTAAATACAATTTGGAAAGCTTGAGTCATATGCTTTCCAAATTGTATACCTGAAGTCCACGATTTGCTCCGAGCGAGTCGTAGTCGTCAAAACAATACGACGGTAGTTTTCTGCCAGTTTTCCAAATAGAGTTCGTTTAAATTAGGAAAGTTAGAGATAGGTTTATTTTCGACCCCAACCCTAAGTTGGACATCCAGCAGTCTTTATATACCCTTGTAAGTCGCGGCTTTTAGTGTTAGACCACGTTTTGATTAAACGCATACCAGACTGAATTGCTTTAAGCATTCCTTTGTATTCATATTCCACTCTGCATCGATCAGGAATATTTACCTACACCAAATTCGTATCGATAGGGTGTATTGGCTACTGAAAGTCAAGTGCTATCTGTCGTTCCATTGGGAATTGGGAGATTGCAGAACCGCTTCGTGGTCGGCGGCTACGTGCGCAAGTGTGTGGTGTTGAGAATATCCATAGGGTTGAAGATCTGTTGCATTGGCAACGGGGGAATAGCCGGAGATTTCAAGAGCATCTTACAAGTTATCCAGCAAGTTCATCATCGACATCATTCGCTCATTGAGAAGATCGGGCCGCCCCTTATCATCTTGGTATCAGATTACTGGGTTTACTCGGCGAGCAATTTCCATCCCATAGATTAGTTCTTTTTCTTCCTATACAGAAAAAGCCCCACAAAAATATTAGGTTAGATTCTTGCCATAGCCTAGATCAGCCCAATTTTGCATACCTAGTTGTTGTTTTGGGTTGATCCTTGCGTTCCCTTTTCTGTTTTTGAGTCGTGTGGTTTAGGTTAGGTTTAGGGTTCTAAGTCTAGTTCGAGTTCTTGTTATTTGCTATTCCGCGTCTATATCAAAAAAAAATTGGTTACCCGAGTTGTTTTCCTAGTCCTACTCGAACTCGGACTCCACTTCTGTCGCGACACAACAACAGCAAAACCGACACCGCTGCCGCGCCTAGTGCGAGTTGGACTCGGATCTGTTCCTAGTGTCTTATTTCCGTGTTTCTTTGCAATTTTCATTAGGTTTTCAATATGATCTTTCTGAAGCCCTAGACACAGCCTCTCTACAGCAATAATTTAGGTACCTTACCCATAAGACTAGCTAACATTGTTGCTCAACAGGCTGCTCAATAGGATTGTTGCACGACACTGTATTTCTGAAACAAAATTTGCTCCGCGGTGCGACATATTGTGGCTGAGAGAGAAAGAGGAGAGAGAAACAGTTTTTTACTATTGGTGAGATATATATCAAATAACAAAAAGAGAGAAAAGAGTGAAAAAAAAGAGAGCAAACAGGCCTAGAAATTGGTGATAGTTGCTACAAGTTTGGAGTTGTTTCATATTGATGTTTGCACTAGTATTTTGAGCAATCTTGTGCCTATTTTCTTTGAGCTAATTGCTAGCATCTTTCTAGTGCATTGCAACAAATTCCTCCATATAGTTGCTTGCCACATTTGTCTCCATAATTGTGTGTGTTTCCTTGGTGAGTTTTGGTATCACACAAACAGCAAATAGGTTTTGTAAATTGGTGTTGTTAGGTATCCCAACCAAGCTCCACCATATACTCTGGTTTGTTGTGCAATAGTTTTCACCCTCGGTATTCGCTACATCACATCCGTGCACGTTCTGCCCATACAAGTTGGTAAGCTTTTCTCATTCACTTTGGAACGGTAAGATACCTTGTTTCTTCAGTTTGCGTGAGTTGAGAGTTTTCCACATACACTATATTTTCTGTGCGTACTAATCACCTAATCATGTCCGACGAGTCTTTTGATGTACAGCAGAAAAAGGATCCTAAATCCGTGGTGCATTGGAATGAATATGAAGCTCTTCGTGATCCTCTTCAGCGACAAATTCAGTGTGCAACCAATCCTATAAATGAGAATGTGCAGAACATGGAGTTGGACCTGAAGGATGCCACAGAAACCATCACAGCAACACAACAGCAAGTTACTGAAATTCAGGAGACTCTAGTTACCTTGCAACAAGCTTTGGCTGCGTTGCAACAGTCCGTTGACCGCCAACAAAATCAGCAGCGTGATGATGATGATGGTGAAGCTAGTGTTCAAGCTGGTAATGATGGTGTTGCGGCTGCTAATGCTGCCAATGGTCAAGGTGCCGCAGCACGTCATGCACAATTCCAGCAAGCTAATCGTGACCAGCAAGCTCCACATGAGCCGGTTGTTGCTGGCCAAGATGGTGGTCATGGTAATGGAGGCCGTGGTGGTGGTCGTGCTGGTGTCATGGCCGTCGGCCGTGGATTTGCTCCTTTTGGTGCGCACCGTCGATTTGATGATGATGCTTGTGCATAACCAGCCAACCGTGATGATGATGGACTGGGCAAACCAAAGTTCACCGTCCCCAAGTTTGTTGGTTCTACTGATGTTGAAGAGTACCTCAATTGGGAGCTAAAGGTGGAAAAATTATGGCGTATGCATGAGTACACCGAGGACAGAAAAATAAAACTTGCATCTCTGAATTTGATGACTATGCTTTGCTCTGGTGGGATAATATTGTACAGTCCAGAATCAAAGATGGTGAACGTCCCATTGTTACATGGAGAGCTATGAAGGAAGAGATGCATGCTCGCTTTGTTCCATGCAATTATATTCGTTCTCTCTATGACAGATTGCAGAATTTGAGGCAAGGCACTTCTTCTGTGGATGAATATTTTCAGGAGATGGAGCTTATTATGCAGCGTGCTAGAGTGCGTGAACAGCCTGAACAAACAATGCAGCGATTTCTTTCTGGTCTGAACTATAACATCAAGCGTATTGTTCGTCTTCACCAGTATTATGACATGACAGATTTGTTACGCCAAGCACGTGAGGCTGAATTGCAAGTGGTTGAGGATGCTAAGTTTACATCTCACACACAAGCGAGTAGAGGTCATTTTCCACCACGAACAACACCTACTATGGAGCCTGCTCCTAGTTCCACTTCTAGTTTTCGTGGTAATACTTCTTCCAAACCAGATTCGGTTATCTCTAATGCGAAAAAATTGGTGCAACCTGCTGCTAGTGCTGCTGGTTCTACTAATTCTACGACAAGAAACAGGGACATGATCTGTCATACATGTGGTGGAAGGGGTCATTTTAAGAGAGATTGTCCCAACAAAAAGGTTATGTTGATTAATGAGGATACAACAGAATATGAAACCGGTGATGAAGCTGACCCTGATTCTAAAATTTGGGAGGAAGATGAACATGGTTCAATGCCTATGCTACACACTATCCTACAATTGTTTGCTCGCCCAAAGTGCTAAGTGTTACTCCTAGTCCTGCAGAACAGCGGTGCAATTTGTTTCAAACAAAGGCTGTTGTTGGTCCTGGTAAGGCGTGCAAGGTTATAATTGATGGTGGTAGTTGTCACAATTTGGCTAGTAAGGAGTTATGCCAAAAGCTGAAATTGAAATATTTACCGCACCTCAATCCATATTTTATTCAGTGGCTAAGTAACAGTGGAGAGATGAAGATCAGACACATGGTGCGTGTGGAATTTCAGATCGGACCATACAAAGACACCATTGAGTGTGATGTGGTTCCTATGACCGTGTGTCACTTGTTGTTGGGATGCCCATGGCAGTATGATAGAGATGTCCGTCACAATGGGAGAGCCAACACATATCATTTAAATTGGCGTGGCAAGGAGGTTACTTTGAGGCCTATGACACCACAACAAATTGTAAATGAATCTCGTCAAAAAATTGAAGTGAATCTTGAAAAAGAGAGTGAGAGATTAGATAGGCGAGAGCCTCCACTTTCGGTGAGTGAGAGCCACAAGCCAAATCTGAGTGGTAAAAATAAAAGTGAGGGAGTGAGTTCATTAGTTATGTTAGCCACCAAATATGATTTGAGAGAGTTTCGTGAGGATCCCACTGCTGTACCACTTGTGCTGCTGTGCAAGGGTCAAATTTTGGTTTCTAACAACATGACCCCTCTCTCTATTGGTGTTTCTAATGTATTGCAGGAATTTAGTGATGTGTTTCCGGAGGAGGTACCCGCTGGTTTACCACCATTGCGAGGTATAGAGCATCAAATTGATTTGATACCAGGAGCATCGCTGCCCAATAGAGCACCATACTGCACCAACCCCGAGGAAACAAAGGAAATTCATAAACAAGTACAAGAGCTTCTCGACAAAGGTTATATTCGCGTGAGCTTAAGTCCTTGTGCTGTTCCTGTAATTTTAGTCCCTAAGAAAGATGGTACATGGCTCATGTGCATAGATTGTAGAGCTATAAATAACATAACTATTCGATATCGTCACCCTATTCCACGTTTGGAAGATATGCTAGACGAATTGAGTGGTGCTGTTGTTTTCTCTAAAATTGATTTGCGTAGTGGTTATCATCAAATTAGGATGAAAGAAGGGGATGAATGGAAGACAGCCTTTAAAACTAAGTCCGGGTTATATGAGTGGTTAGTCATGCCTTTTGGGTTAACTAATGCACCTAGTACTTTTATGCGATTAATGAACCATGTTTTGAGGCATTTTATTGGTAAATTTGTGCTTGTATATTTTGATGATATACTTATTTACAACCGCAATGAATCTGAACATAGTGATCATATTCAACAAGTTTTGCAAGTGTTGCGTGATGCTAAGCTTTTTGGTAATCTTGATAAGTGCACATTTTGCAAAGATAAGATCATATTTCTGGGATATGTTGTTTCTAAGCATGGAGTTGAGGTAGATGAATCTAAAATTGAAACTATTAAAAATTGGCCTACTCCACTGAATGTTAGTCAAGTACGAAGCTTTCACGGTCTTGCTGGTTTCTATCGACGTTTTGTGAAAGATTTCGGTACCATTGCTGCACCTTTGAATGAGCTTACTAAAAAGGGTGTTGAATTTGTGTGGGGCGCAGCCCAAGATAATGCATTTGATGAGCTGAAACGTCGTTTGACTACTGCACCTTTACTTGTACTTCCTGATTTCACTAAACAATTTGACATTGAATGTGATGCTAGTGGAATTGGTATTGGAGGTGTGTTGATGCAAGAGGGTAAACCGGTTGCATATTTTTCTGAAAAATTGAATGGTGCATAATTGAACTATCCTGTTTATGATAAAGAATTGTATGCTCTTGTTTGTGTTCTTGAGGTTTTGCAACATTATTTGTGGCCAAAAGAATTTATCATACATTCTGATCACGAGGCTTTGAAATTTTTGAAGAGCCAATCCAATCTGAATAAACGTCATGCTAAATGGGTTCAATTTATTGAGTCTTTAACATACATCATTCTGTATAAAAACGGTAAAGATAATGTTGTTGCTGATGCTCTTTTTAGGAAAAACATGATTTATATGCTACTGATCCTGATTTTTCAGCACCATATAATTTGTGCTCTGATGTGAAAGCATGGAAAAAATATCATATACATGACGGTTATTTGTTTAGAGCTAATAAACTATGTGTTCCAGAATCGTCCGTGCGTTTGCTATTGTTGCAGGAATCACATGCCGGCCATTTGATGGGCCACTTTGGACGTGAGAAGACTTTGCTTATGCTCGCTGATCATTTTTATTGGCCTAAGATGAGGCATGATGTGGACAGATTTGTGAAGAGATGCATCACTTGCAATAAGTCGAAGTCAAAGCTGAAACCTCACAGTTTGTATACTCCTCTTCCTGCACCTACTACTCCATGGGAAGATATAAGCATGGATTTTGTGTTAGGATTACCTAAAACCAGGAGCGGACATGATACAGGGTTGCCCGATCTTCACGGAGGACCTACTCTATGATGCGAATCAACGCCACCTGAAGGGTACGAAGGCAACCCTCGATCCCAGCCAACAGCGATGTTGGGTAATGGATAACTAGTGCAACCTGACGAGACCGAAACTAGCTACGACACATGCAACAACCAGCAACAAGTATTCGCCCAACCACACTCTTAGGATTCCAATCCACGCAACCACGCACGAAGTTGGAAGCACGAACTGGTCGCCGCCTCAACGGCTGCTGATGTAAAATCACAAAGGGAGTTTACCCTCTCACAAGGCAAGATTACAAGAGCTAAGGAGGAAGTGAACTCTCAAACAAGATTCTGGTTGCACTTAGCTAACCTATGCTGAAATCAAATTGCCAAAGAGTTGTGGCTAAAGTGGGGGAAGGGGTATTTATACTAGGAACAACCCTCCTAGTGTAGGTGTGAAACCAGTCCAAAAGAGAGGCTCAAATTCGTGGTAACCAGCTGGTCAAGGGAGCAAATACATGGAGCCTCGCGCAGCAATTAATGCTCTCAACAGCTTGCATTGGAACTCTCATATCCTTTGACTCAGGACTCCAAATATTGCGCCGTTTGATTTTCCTGAAAGTAGACTTCAAATGCTGTCCAATTTGTACTCTCACACATGCTGGGTACTCACATATTTGTGCAGCAAGGTGCAGCAAGTTCTGGGACGAATTCTGGAACTGGGCATGCAACAATAGATTGTTGGGATGGCTTGCTATTCTTCCGTGGGATGTAATTAGTTGCCCTTATCACCAAAACATGGTTTGCATCAGAGTTGAAGCTTGTTCTCTTCAAACTTGTTGTATGGGCTTCAAAACTTGTTTTCTCATGTGCTAAAAGTTGTAGGTTGTCCTCAGCATTGTACCTGAGTAAAATCAGCACACAAGATTTAGGTAGGATAAAGTTCTCATGCATAGTTGAATTATGATCAGTTAGGAGCGCGTTCACCTCTTGTTCTATTTGTTTGGCACGGCTCCTTGTCATGGGACCCAAATAGGTCTTCTTTGTAGAAGCTTCATTTGACAGCTGAGATTTATCATGAGGAGCAGATGACAAATGAGGTGAACCAGGGATATCCTCATCATCCTCCCCCTCTTCAAAAGGAGTCGTCCTCGACTCTTGACCCTCTTGATCGAAGCATGGAGACAAATCAGCGACATTGAATGTTGGACTAACAACATAGTCATCGGGGAGCTCAATCTTGTAAGCATTGTCATTGATATTTGCCAAAACTTTGAATGGTCCATCTCCACGAGGCATTAGCTTAGATTTGCGCTTCTGTGGAAACCTGTCTTTGCGCAAATGTACCCAAACCAGATCTCCGGGCTCAAAACTCACCTTCTTGCGGTTTTTGTTTGCCTTAGCTGCATAGTACTTGGACTTCCTTTCTATATCTTCTCTGGTCTTCTCATGAATCTTCTTCACATATGCAGCATGCTTAGAAACCTCCAAGTTACATCTTTCTTGCAATGGAAGTGGCAGCAAGTCGATTGGTGCAAGTGGTTTGAATCCATATACCACTTCAAATGGGCACATGCTTGTGGTAGAGTGGACTGCTCTATTGTAAGCAAACTCCACGTGCGGCAAACACTCTTCCCACTCCTTCAAATTCTTCTTGATCATTGTACGCAGCAAGGCTGAGAGTGTGCGGCTCACCACCTCTGTCTGTCCATCAGTTTTGGATGACATGTTGTTGAAAACAGCAGCTTGGTTCCCAACTTTGCCCATAATGTTTTCCAAAAGTAGCTCATGAACTTCACATCACGGTCTGAAACAATGGTCCTTGGCATTCCATGCAAGCGGACAACTTCCCTGAAAAACAAATCAGCAACATGTGAAGCATCGTCGTTCTTGTGGCATGGAATGAAATGTGCCATTTTTGAGAACCTATCCGAGTCTTACTCTTAGTTTCTTTGAGAATAGCCACTGGATGCTTACAATAAGAGAGGTCTTCTTGGAGATCAATGTCTTGGAGGTCAATGGTATGCTCGGGAGTCTTGAAGCACCTCCGGAGCTGAGAGACATGGAAGACATCATGCACATTTGTGAAGTTTGGAGGAAGCTCTAGTTGATATGCAAGTTCCTACCAACAACTCTGAAAGGACCAACAAAGCGAGGAGCTAGCTTCCCTTTAATTCCAAACCGCTGAGTGTCCTTCATGGGAGAGACTCTGAGATAGACTAGATCATCAACTTGAAAGGAAACATCCAGATGTTTGTTATCATAATAACTCTTCTGTTGGGACTGAGTTGCTTTGAGGTTCTCATGAATGACATGACACATTTCTTCTGCTTCGGTGATCATGTCATTGCCCAAAATTTGACGCTCACCGGTTTCAGACCAGTTAAGCGGGGTACGACACTTCATGCCGTAGAGAATCTCGAAAGGGGCCTTGCCTAAGCTAGCAAGAAAGCTATTGTTGTATGAGAATTCAGCATATGGAAGGCAGTCTTCCCATTTCATGCCAAACGAAATCACACAGGTTCTGAGCATATCTTCAAGGATCTGATTGACTCCCTCAACTTGACCACTAGTCTGCGGATGGAATGCAGTGTTGAAACGGAT
This sequence comes from Hordeum marinum, assembly GCA_022496015.1. Classification (NCBI taxonomy): domain Eukaryota; kingdom Viridiplantae; phylum Streptophyta; class Magnoliopsida; order Poales; family Poaceae; genus Hordeum; species Hordeum marinum. The sequence continues at coordinate 243,781,819 of CM039673.1, forward strand.
CTTCGTACCCATAGCAGTCTAGAAGGACTCCCAAAACTTGGAAGTACAGAAGCTTCCACGGTCAGATGAGATGAGCTGAGAAATACCATGCAAAGAAACTATCCTTGACGAATACAACTCTGCTAGTTGAGCTGCCGAGATAGATTCTTTAACTGGAAGGAAATGAGCAGCTTTTGTCAGCTTGTCGATAACCACAAAGATGGCATCATTGCCTCTGTTGGACTTTGGAAACCCAGTGACGAAATCCATCTCCACATGGTCGAATTTCCACTCTAGGCAGGGAAAGGCTGAAGAAGACCTGCTGGATGTTGATGTTCCGCCTTCACTCTGTGACAAACATCACACTCGTTCACGAACTGAGCAATTTCACGTTTTTTCATGCGAGTCCACCAGAAGGTTTGCTTCAGATCCTGATACATCTTGGAACTGCTTGGATGAATGGATAGAAGAGAATTGTGTGCTTCGTCCATGATAACCTTCCTGATATCACCTTTTGGAACCACCAGACGGTCCTCAAAGAACAAGGTATGTTTGTCATCAACGCGAAAGCACTTATACTTCGGAATGCCCTTGGCCACACCTTTCTTCACTTTCTTCACCATCGCATCAAGAAGTTGAGCTTGGTGCACCTGATCTTCCAGAGTCGGAGAGACTTGAAGATTGGCAAGAAATCCTTGCGGAATCATTTGAAGGTTTAGCTTGCGGAAGGCTTCACAAAGCTTGGGTTGAAGAGGCTTCAGGATGAGACTGTTGCAGTACGCCTTTCGTCTAAGCGCGTCTACAATGACATTTGCTTTTCCAGGAGTATACTCAATGCTTGGATTGAAGTCCTCAAGCATTTCCACCCAACGAGACTGACGAAGATTAAGATTGGGTTGAGTGAAAATGTACTTCAAGCTCTTGTGATCGGTGTACACCTCAACTGGTCTACCCAACAACAAATGCCGCCAAGTCATCAGAGCATGCACAACTGCCACCAACTCGAGATCACGAGTAGGGTAGTTCTTCTCGACAGGCTTCAACTGATGCGAGGTATAAGCAACAATCTTCTTATCTTGCATGAGAACACCACCAAGACCTTGGAGAGAAGCATCACAGAATACTTGGAAAGGCTTTGACTGCTCGGGAGGAACAAGAACTGGAGCTGAAGTCAGTCTTTGCTTGAGCGTATTGAATGCCACATCACACTTAGGAGACCAATCGTACTTGACATTCTTCTGGAGGAGATTAGACAGAGGCTTAGCAATTTGAGAGAAGTTCTCCACGAATCTTCTGCAATAGCTAGCAAGCCCGAGGAAGCTACAAAGCTGCTTCACATTCTGAGGAGGCTCCCACTTCAAGATTGCCTCAACTTTCCCAGGGTGCACTTTAATGCCCTCGACAGAGATCACACGCCCAAGGTACACCACTTCATTGAGCCAAAACTCACACTTGGAAAACTTGGCATAGAATCGATGTTCTCTTAGCTTGTCAAGCACAAGCCTGAGTTGCTCTGCATGCTCTTCTTCTATCTCCGAGAATACAAGCATATCATCCAAATAGACCAAGACGAACTCATTCTTGAAAGGAGAGAATATGAAGTTCATCATTCTTGAGAAGGTTGGAGGACCATTTGCAAGACCAAACGACATGACGGTATACTCATAAGAGCCAAAACTCGTCCTGAAAGCGGTCTTTGCAATATCTTCTTCGCGAATGTGAATCTGATGATAGCCCATGCGAAGATCAAGCTCCGAGAAAACCTTGGCACCTTTCTTGTTCAAACAACTCATTGATGTTGGGAAGTGGGTACTTGTTTCTCATTGTCTTCTTGTTCAATGGACGGTAACCAACACAAAACCGGTCCGTGCCATCCTTCTTCTTGACAAACAAAACACCACAACCCCATGGAGAAGAACTTGGTCTGATCAGACCCAGATGTTCTTGTTCATCTAGCTGCTTCTTCAACTCTTTCAGCTCTTCGGGGCCAAGCTTATAAGGGCGTTTGCAAACCGGTTCAGTTATGGGCTCGAGATCAATCACGAACTCGACTGGCCGGTGTGGAGGCATTCCTGGCAATTCTTCTGGAAAGACATCTTCATACTCACAAACCACCGGAATTTGAGAAATAGCCGAGATTTTACCCTTCTCATTAAGAGCAAAGAGATGGATTGTGTCATCGCGAGCCGTGAAAATAATCACATCTTCTGAAGGATGAGTCAGCTTAACTTCTTTTTCTTGACAATCAACATAAGCCTTATTCATAGCCAGGAAGTCCATGCCCAAAATTAGATCAATATCGGAATTTCCGAAAACAATTGGAGAGGCCAGAAACGAATAACTGCCCATCTTGATAGAAACATCTGGAACTACCATCTTTGCATGCATGAAAACACCCGAGGAAACAACTGACAAAGGCTTGGACAACTGCTCATGATGCAAATGATGCTTGGTTGCAAAAGGTTTTGAAATGAATGAATGCGATGCACCAGTGTCAAACAAAACTTTTGCAGGAAAAGAATTAACTAAGAGATTACCCATAATCACATCATGAGACTGCTCTGCTTTAGCTGCATTCACCATGTTCACCCTTGCTGACTTGGTATTATGCTTCACCATTGCATTGCTTGGAGGCCTGACTGGAGGAGGAGGCAAAAGACGCCGCTGGTTGTTGCACTTGTTTGAGTAGTGACCCTTCTGACCACACTTGTGACAAGTAACCTCACATAGCGGACGAAAGTTGCATGGAGGAGTAACAAAAGCTGCCTTGGACGCCTGGGGTCTCTGCTGATATCCTGGGTTGGGTAGGTGGGAAGACCCACGGCCACCGAACTGCTTCTGCTGCTGAGGAGGACGAAACGGAGGAGGATTAGGCACCCAATACTTCTGCTGCTTAGGAACCATCTGAGAGCTGGAAGAAGAAGAATATGAATCCCATGAACGCTTCCTTGAGTTCTCCAACTTGATCTGAGTTGCCTCGACCTTCAAAGCCATGTTGTAGAACTGATCAAACTCACGAGGCTCTTGAAGGACTAGACCTGGCAAAAGCTCATCCTTGAGACCACCTCCGAACTGATAGATCATGGCCTTGTAATCCGAAACATCTTGCTTAGCATAGCGGGCCAAATTCTGGAACTCGATGTTGTAATGATAGACAGACTTGCTCCCCTTCTTTAGGTTCCTGAATTTCTCACGCATCTCCTTGACAAAGCTTGTCGGAATGTAATGGGCCCTGAAGTCATGATAGAAATCGTCCCAAGTAACAACACGATCGCCCTTGGAATCCTTGTACTGTTGCCACCAATCTGCTTCCTGACCCTTGAGCTAGAACGACGCAAATCTGACAAAGTCCTCTGGCCTAACATTGCTACACTCAAAATGCTTACTCATGTCACGGAGCCAATCATCAGCATCAAAATGCTTCTCACAACAGGTGAAAGACTTGGACTGGTTGGCAAGGAACTGATTGAGCGTCGCAAACTAAGGTTGATTCTGAAAATTCCCCTGAAAGCCTTGCTGACCCTGATCTGTTTCTTGCAATAGCTTGAGCAACAACTGAGTGTTCGCATTGGTTGCGACCATCACAGCTTGCCAAGCTTCTGGAGGAGGAGGCGGTGGCGGGGGTGGTGGAACATCAGCCTACTCCTCACCACGACCCGGATTCCCGCGAGTTGGTGGAGCCATCCTAAAGATGGACAAGAACATCAACACCTCATTGATAAGATGAATTCAATAGCTGAATCAAATGCTTGAAAGAATTGCACAAATAACATCACAACCTTCCTACTGAAAAATTAGTAAGAATGCCTTCTTCAGTTTTGCGATAACATCATCAGATATTAGAAGCCACTTGCAATAACACAAAAGTATTGAGCTAATGTTGCTCAGAACAAATATATATGACCTCATACATCTGAAGAAGATGATCCTAGATAACTACATGAGTTCCCACCTACGAACTTCCGAAAACTTTCTGGTTATGCAATCTAGTGTGGGGGATACAAGGAGGAAATATCTCACACAACTAGCAAACCTACACCCCAACTATATCCATCCTTCAACACATAACCAAAGGCTTTCGCAAATCCATCTAACTCGAATCCTCGAAAGCACAACGATACTAAACCATGGTGCTACCCCGGACGCCTCCCCAGTACTGGGTGACTCCGATCTTATCTCACCACGACAAGTATTGAAGTAATTCCGAACACTCTCCATCCTGAGATAATAAGGAAGCTGAATGATAACGATGTGCCAAAATTCCCTGGAGCTCGACTCCCCAGAAGAAATCAAGTCAGACAGCAGGCACCAAGACAAAACTCCGTCACATCGGTATCATATAGACTCCAAAATACCCGCGTGATCCTAAAATAAATTTGAGCGAGAAGAGGAGTAGAATCAAAATTCCTAAGTCGAATACCTCACCAGAGCATAGAAGAGGAGTAAAAAGAAACCTACTATCTGATATAACTAGACTCAAAATAGTTTTTTACTAGACTCGACTCGGCCAAGTTCGATCAAGCAAAGGGCTCCTATGGTCGTATGGCTCTGAATACCAACTTGTCAAGGCCCTCGTGTCTTAATATGGATAGGCGTGCATCTTGGGCGTGACAGTTGACTCCTTGGAACGACCATGTTGGCTTAAGATCCACGTCAGGGTTCTGCAACCGCTTGATCACATCAGGTGATATCAAGTTCAAGCCGACCCCACTGTCAACCAACATCTTCGTGACCTTGAGGTTGTGGATTTTTGGGGAAACAACAAATGGCACACACGCAAAAACAATGTTGCGGTTAGGGTGACCCTCTCCGTAGAACATGATGGGAGTGTTGGACTACTTGAGGGGTTTCCTAGCCACTGCCACTGGCTCTGGCGCGTTGACTTCAGGGGCCCACTGATAGAGGTGAAGTTGTCCCTGTCTTTCGATGAGATGGTGGCTATTGTTTTTGGTGGAGTAGACTTTGACGATCCGACTACGAACGTGTGATGACGTCGCGCCTTAGCAATCGCTAAACCAACTCCGAGAGGTTATTGACCACGCCGAAGCACGATCAACCTAACCATGAGGGTCTGTTTCCTGTACGCAAACGAAGAACAAGCAAGAAACTAAGATTGCAATCTGGATATTGCGAATATAAGAGCAAAGCTTTATTGATGAAGTGGGGTTCTGTGACGCCTTTGTCTCGTCGTGGAACACAAACGAAGAAAGCGAAGTTGCAGCTTTGGCAAACTTGTAATCTAAACAAAACCCAACCCTAAAACGACGCCCTAAGGGCTTTATATATGGGGGAATAGAGGGGAATTTTGTGGCCCCTTGGAGGAGGGGTCCGAAACCGACCTTAACTCAGTTTCCCCATACATACGGACTCTAAAAACAGCCTATAATATGGTATTTTACATGGGCCTGGCGAAGCACCTATATTAGCCAAGGGACGAATTTTTTAAAGTAGCATCATGCATATTTCGTCCATGGCTTCTTGCTCCCATTATGGTGGCTTCAAAGTGCGAAAATCATCACTGGAAGCTCCATTGTTCTTTCCCGCGTGCGCACCTTCTTCTCCATGCTTGATCCCGCTCCCATGGTCATCCTTCTTGTCCATGCCAGGTCCTTCATTCATAAGTAAAACAAAAGTATCCAATTTAGGCAGCATCATATGTTCATGAACATTAGAAGGATTTGCAAGAAACGAAAGTACCTGGTAATTCAATTGATATGCGCGAGCTCTAGTAATTGGTCTTGTATGTATAGCAGTCGGAGTTGTGGGTGTAGCATTAGCAGGGATGTCCTCATCACCCTCCCCTTCTTGAAATGAAGTCGTCCTCGACGGAAGCTCAACTTCCTCACCCAGATAAGGCTTCAAATCTGCAATGTTAAAAGTGGGGCTAACCCCAAACTCTATAGGCAGCTCAAGTTTATATGCATTATCATTTATTTTTTCTAACACCTTAAAAGGACCATCAGCACGTGGCATTAGCTTTGACTTGCGCAAATCAGGAAACCTATCCTTACGCAAATGTAACCAAACAAGATCTCCAGGTGCAAAGACAACATGTATTCTACCCTTATCTTCCAGAATTTCTGTATTTAGCATTCATACGCTCAATGTTTTCCTTCGTTAACTCATGCATCTTTAATATCAATTCGGTACGTTCTTTCGCATCAAAATTAACCTTCTCCGAAGATGGAAGAGGCAACAAATCAATAGGTGCACGAGGTAAGAAACCATACACAACTTCAAAAGGGCACATCTTAGTGGTAGAATGTAGCGAACGACTATAAGCAAATTTAATATGAGGCAAGCATTCTTCCCACATTTTCAGGTTATTCTTCAAAACAGCCCTAAACATAGTAGACAATGATCTATTGACTACTTCGATTTGGCCATATGTTTGGGGATGACATGTATTACTAAAAAGTAGTTTAGTCCCCAACTTAGCCCATAAACATCTCCAAAAGTGGCTAAGAAATTTAGCATCACGATCTAAAACAATTGTATTTGGCACACCATGCAACCGAATAATTTCACGAAAGAACAAATCAGCAACATGAGCAGCAGCATCACTTTTATGACATGGTATAAAGTGTGCCATTTTGGAAAATCTATCCATGACAACAAATATGCTATCCCTCCCCTTCTTAGTTCGAGGTAAACCTAAAACAAAGTCCATAGATATATCCTCCCAAGGAACACTAGGTACAGGCAAAGGCATATATAAACCATGAGGATTGAGTCGTGACTTAGCTTTTTGACATGTAGTGCAGCGAGCAACAAAATGCTCAACATCCCGTCTCATCTTTGGCCAAAAGAAATGTGTAGAAAGTATGTCCTCCGTCTTCTTCATGCCAAAGTGTCCCATTAATCCTCCTCCGTGTGCCTCGTGTAACAACAAAAGACAAACGGAGCTAGCTGAAATGCATAGCTTGTTAGCACGGAACACAAATCCATCATTAATAATGAACTTGTTCAATGTTCTCCCTTCTTTACAAATCTGCAACACATCTCTAAATTCAGCATCATGCACATATTGATCTTTGATGGTCTCCAAACCAAATATTTTAAAGTCAAGTCGTGAAAGCATAGTATAACGACGAGACAAAGCATCAGCAATAAAATTTTCTTTACCCTTCTTGTGTTTAATGACATAAGGGAAAGTCTCAATGAATTCAACCCATTTAGCATGTCTACGGTTCAGTTTTGCTTGACTTTTAATATGTTTCAAAGATTCATGATCAGAATGTATAACAAATTCTTTGGGCCATAAATAATGTTGCCATGTTTCCAAAGTCTGAACAAGAGCATATAATTCCTTATCATACGTAGAATAATTCAGACTAGGCCCACTCAGTTTTTTTAGAAAAGTACGCAACAGGTTTACCATCTTGTAATAACACACCTCCTAACCCAATTCCACTAGCATCACATTCAAGCTCGAAAGTCTTATTAAAATCAGGAAGTTGGAGTAAAGGAGCATGTGTTAACTTATCTTTCAAGACCGTGAAGGCTTCTTCCTGTGCGGTACCCCAAGAAAAAGGCATGTCCTTCTTTGTAAGCTCATTGAGAGGCGCAGCAATGGTGCTGAAATCTCTCACAAAATGCCTATAGAAACCAGCAAGGCCAAGAAAACTCCTCACTTGTGTGACCGTTTTGGGCTGCGGCCTACTCTCAATAGCTTCAATCTTGGCTTGATCAACTTCAATTCCCTATGGAGTAACAACATAGCCAAGAAAAGATACTCGGTCGGTGCAAAAGGTGCACTTCCCAAGGTTACCGAACAAATGTGCATCACGTAGAGCAATAAAAACAACACGTAGATGTTCCAAATGCTCCTCCAAAGATCTACTAAAAATCATATATCATCAAAATAGACCACCACAAACCATCCAATGAAAGCACATAAACCTCGTTCATTAATCTCATGAAAGTGCTAGGTACATTAGTTAACCCAAAAGGCAAGACTAACCACTCATATAATCCAAACTTAGTTTTAAATGCTGTTTTCCATTCATCTCCCAATTTCATACGAATTTGATGGTATCCACTACTCAAATCAACTTTGGAGAAAATTGTAGAACCACTTAATTCATCAAGCATATCATCTAGTCTAGGAATAGGATGACGATAACGAATAGTAATATTGTTAATGCCTCTACAATCCACACACATGCGCGATGTACCATCCTTTTTAGGCACTAGAATAATAGGAACAACACAAGGACTAAGGGATTCACGTATATAACCTTTGTCAAGCAGCTCCTTTACTTGATGCATAATCTCCTTTGTCTCCTCTGGATTGGTACGGTATGGCGCACGGTTGGGTAGGGATGCACCGGGAATTAAGTCAATCTGATGCTCAATCCCGCGATTAGGTGGTAATCCTGGTGGCACGTCTTGTGGGAAGACATCAGCGAACTCCTGGAAAATGTTAATGACAACAGGAGGCAAAGAGGGAGGCATGTCCTCGAATGAAAATTATACCTCTTTGCATACAAAAGCATAGCAAACAGATGTAGCAAATCCAAATCATTAATATGAGATTTAGTAGCAAGTAAACATCCACTCTTCAATTTTTGTTTCGGATGCAACATTAGATGATGGTTTATTATGCTTACGGTGTTGCTCAAATTCCTGTGCTACAATCCGATTTTCACTCTTATTTTCCTCCTGTTTTGCTTTACTAGCTCTAGCAATGTCATCTTTCATAATATGTTCTGGAGACATAGGAAGCAAAGTGATATTTTGATCCTTAGGAATAAGAGTATACTAATTTGTCCTACCATGGTGTATAGAATTTTTATCAAACTGCCATGGCCTACCAAGTAGAACAAAACATGCTTGCATGGGTACCACATCACAATCCACATAATCAAAATATGTAGCAATGCTAAAATGCACACGAACAGTACATGTTACCTTAACCTTGCCACTATTGTTGAACCATTAGATGTAATAAGGATGAGGATGTGGTCTGGTGGTTAGAGACAGCTTCTCCACCATCTCCATGCTAGCCAAGTTAACAGAACGCTCCTTCACAACTCCCTTTGTGTGGAACAAGTTGTGCCTCTGATTTTGCTCAGCCTGTGTAACCTGCACACTGAGAACACGTTGAGCAACTAAACTTTCATACCTGTCAGCGTAATTAGCAGCCATGTAGTGTGTCTCTGGTTCTGCATCCTCGCCACCCTGTTCTTCACTTGTAATGAGAGCCAAAGTCTCCTCATCATAGTCACTAGCGGACGCATATCCACCATCCTCGGTAACAATCATTACACGCTTGGAAGGGCATTCTCTCGCAAAGTGACCTCCACCCTTGCAACACGGCATATAACCTCATGTGTTTGCCCTATGGATGCAATAGATGAAGAAGAGCTCTGTGCAGGCCCAGAAGGTGTGTTCGTCTCAGAGGGTGGAGTAGGAGCCTGTTTCCTGGTATTGCAGTTGGAGTTGGAAGTGGAAGTAGGTGGTGTTGCAGCAGGACGTGCAGAAAGAGAGGAGGTAGGTGGCGTCCATGATGAAGTGTGACCTGCAGAAAAAGTAGTTCTCGCCATTGCCTGTCGATCCTGCACTTCACGTTCAGCTTTGCAAGCGAGATGAAATAAACGAGTGATAATGTTATACTCCTTATACTCTAGAATAGTCTAAATCTCTCTATTTAATCCACCCATAAAACGTGCAAGCATAGCTTCATTCTCCTCAACAATACCACATCTAATCATGCCAGTTTGTAATACCTGATAATATTCTTCTACAGAATTTTTTCCTTGTCTTAAACGCTGCAAATTTTGAAGCAATTCACGTTGATAATAAGGTGGCACCCAACGATTACGCATAGCAGTTTTCAAAGCTGCCCAAGTAGTTGGAATATTAGCATGGTGTATTCTACAATGTTCTGACCACCAAACACAAGCAAAACTAGTGAAAGAACAACAGCAGCAGCAACACGTCTAACCTCAGGACATTGTAAGCATGTAAAACGTTGTTCTGTTTCTAACTCCCATGTAAGATATATATCAGAAACATATCTACCCTCAAACGTCGGAATATTCAATTTAAGTTTAGGGAGATGGTCATGATCCCGTACCTACGGGGGTGGTGCAGCCCTCCTGTTACGGTTGTAGCCATGTGGTTGACCTGGTGCGTATCGTGGTGGTTTCCCCTGAGGATGATCTGGAGCAACCTATCCCTCATCATCGTAATCACCATCATAATCTTCAACCTGCTCAACGAAAGTAGCAGCAGGAGCCACAGAAGTAGCAGCAGTATCAACAGTACCAGTATGTTGGCCTTGGCCGAGAGGCACACGTCGCGCTCGTTGTTCGAAAGGGATAGGAGCTGCAGCTAGTGGTGGTAGACGGGCAAGCACCTCATTGAACTTGGCGTCCATCTTGGTGTCGAATGTCTTCTCCAAACCATCAAGCTTCTCCATGGCCTCTCCAAAGTTGGTCACGAAGTCTTGTACCTGGTCAGCCATCATTTGCTGAAATTTATCATAGAGCGCTTTGTTGGTCATGCTCTCCCAGTCGCCCCCCTCGTCGTGTGATCCTGACATGGTTAGCAGAAATAGGAAACACACAAGAATATGAAACCTACAGACTACTGGGACATGGTGGTGGTGGTGGTGTGTCACAAATGCTTTAAGCGAATCTCAAATTCTTACTAGTTCTTACCCAGCAGCAGGCGGTGATCTGCAACCGTTGTAGTCAAACTCTCAAAGCTTGGATAGAGCGATTGCAAGGTGGTGTCAAACACACTATGTAGATGTATGTGGAGCTGGGATGGCTTATAGTATGGTAGCAAAAAGGGTTAGCAATAATCAATTCAGAGATGCAAGGTTGAATAAACGCTCAACGACGGTACTATGATGGTCCTAGGCTAGACCGTACTAGAGACGCAAGCCTAAAACACCAACAAAATCACGATGCTACACATAATCAAGGGAAAAGCACACTGTGAAAAAAATCGTTTTTTTGGCGCCTCTTTTTTTTGTGCTTTTTTTTGCTCAAAAAATCACTACAATGGCGAGTGTCTCAAAACTCTTCCCACGTTGTATAAGCAAGATGGGCACGAAATTTGTTGGACTAATTTTTTTTCTTTTTCTGGAGCAATGCGGGGGCTGCGACGACCAAAAATTTCGACAAAAATCACTATGATGGCAAGTGTCTCAAAACGCTCCGAAGAACCTAAAACCAAGATAGGGAAAAAATATTTTCAGCCGAATTTTTTTTGGGCCAAAACGTGCTCTGCAAAGCGTGCCAGACTTTTTTTCCCGACACCTACGTAGGTAGCAAAACACGAATCCGAAATCAAAAGGATCTCGAAACTAAACCTAAAACGAGTTGGACTCGGATTGGTGGAGGATTTGTGGTGGTATATATGGACACCAATGGATAGTGATGATGGATGGTGATATATGGCAGTGGTGATGGTGGTGGTGGTCAATGGCAACTATGAAGATGATGTGGTGGCGGCGTGACAACCCGTGAAAAGAACTCGAAACTCTAAAGGACTAGACACTAAGACAAACAACTCGACACGACGATGTAACCGCAAATTCAACAAAGCAAAATACTGAAAAGACTATGCAAAGGCTCAGATTGGTTCGGATATGATGATCTAACCCTAAATTTTTTTGTGGCTTTTTCGTGGACTAAAGGTATGAAGAACAGATGCGATCTAAACTACGAAAACTGGTAAAATCTCACCGAGCAACCTAGGAATCTGATACCACTTGATAAAGGCGAAGTTGTCCCTGTCTTTCGATGAGATGGTGGCTATCGTTTTTGGTGGAGTAGACTTTGACGATCCGACTACGAACGTGTGATGACGCCGCACCTTAGCAATCGCTAAACCAACTCCGAGAGGTTATTGACCACGCCGGAGCACGATCAACCTGACCACGAGGGTCTGTTTCCTGCACGCAAATGAAGAACAAGCAAGAAACTAAGATTGCAATCTGGATATTGCGAATTTAAGAGCAAAGCTTTATTGATGAAGTGGGGTTCTGTGACGCCTTTGTCTGGTCGTGGAACACAAACGAAGAACGCGAAGTTGCAGCTTTGGCGAACTTGTAATCTAAACAAAACCCAACCCTAAAGCGACGCCCTAAGGGCTGTATATATGGGGGAATAGAGAGGAATTTCGTGGCCCCTTGGAGGAGGGGTCTGAAACCGACCTTAACTCAGTTTCCCCATACATACGGACTCTAAAAACAGCCTATAATAAGGTATTTCGAAATTACATGGGCCTGGCCCAACAATAAGGTAGTGCAGCACCTATATTAGCCTAGGGACGAATTTTATAAAGTAACATCATGCATATTTCGTCCAAGGCTTCTTGCTCCCATTATGGTGGCTTCAAAGTGCGAAAATCATCACTGGAAGCTCCATTGTTCTTTCCCGCGCGCACACCTTCTTCTCCATGCTTGATCCCGCTCCCATGGTCATCCTTCTTGTCCATGCCAGGTCCTTCATTCATAAGTAAAACAAAAGTATCTAATTTAGGCAGCATCATATGTTCATGAACATTAGAAGGATTTGCAAGAAATGAAAGTACCTGGTAATTCAATTGACGTGCGCGAGCTCTAGTAATTGGTCCTGTATGTATAGCAATCGGAGTTGTGGGTGTAGCATTAGCAGGGATGTCCTCATCACCCACTGCTTGAGCTATCGATGAGAGGAGTGCAAAGATGCACCTCCCTCAACACACATGCCATATATCACCTTCTTGAATTATTGACCATCAAATCATTGTCGTCCTCATCATCAGATTTCTTGTCTCGGTCCCTAGCAGGCATCTCTTTCTTCTCCTTGGCCTTGCCGCGACAACCACCACGACCACTACGGTTTTTCTTGCCGACACCACTAGCACCATCTTGGCCCTTCTCCTTGTCGCACCTTTCGTAATCTTGCTTCTACTTATCAGCAAGCTATTCCACTTGGCGGCATTCGATGATGTTGTGGCCCTTGGTGAGGTTGATCTTGCACTATGGCATGTCACTATTTTCTCCTGTGGCAACTTTGTCATCACTGGAGTAGGCGTCAGCCTCCCTGCCGGATCCTTCGGACTTGGCCTTCTTGGCAGGGTTGGGGTTGCGGAGCCTTCAACAGCCATGAATTCCTTGCCTTTGCGCTTTCGATTGCGCTTTGGGCCTTTATTATTGAAGGCGGACATATCTTCATCGTCGGAGTCGACCTCTGTGCATGCGTCCTCTCTGGGAGTCTCCTCCCTTCTTCATCTCGTGCGCACTTGTTGGCCAGAGCGTAAAGCTCGGCGATGTTGTGCACCTTGTTGATGCTCATCTCCTCGCGCATCCACCTGTTGTGCACGTTCGTGTGAAACCCGACAATCACAGCGGTAGGATGGATGTCAGGTATGTTGTGTCACACGCGCCTGAACCTTTGTATGTACTTGTGGAGAGACTCGTCGTCTATCCGGGGGATCACGTGTAGATCTCTGAGCTACCTCGGGAGCTTCTGGCCTCCATGATATGCACCAATGATTTGATTGCACACGTCCTCCTAGGAGGAAATGGATCCCTCTAGCAAGTTCATGAGCCAACTCCACACATTGGGCTTGAGCGGCAACAAGAAATAGTTCACAAATACTTTTCATCGAGTCCCCCAACATCCTACACTGCGATGGTGTATATACCGAGTAATTCAGATGGGCTGACCTTGCCGCACATTTGTTCGGCAGGTCAGGCTTGAAAGTCTTGGTGAAGGGCCAGCGGACTTGCTGTAGCTCGCGGCTGAACGCCGGGCAACCTATCTCATAAGGTAGGTTGCCCAGTACCCGGGGCGCAGGCTCGTCGACAGCTAGATCAGCACGGATGTTCGATTGGCGACATGCCTCCCGCCGCCTCTCGATGGTGGCGCGAGCATCCTCCTTCCGTCTGTTTTTCAAGACTTGGCATTGATCTTATTGGTGCTGCGGATCTGACGACACGAAGGACATCTCGTCCGACGTGTCATTCCGGTGGGCTTGTTGTCGTTGCTTCTGCGGGGGCGATTGCGTCGTGGGCGTCCCGCCTGCACCATGCCCGATAGTGTGCTTCGCGGGCTTTGCTTGACGTGTTCACGAGGGCCCTGCCGCCTCCGGCTTGTCGTGGTTGGTGAAGCTTAGTAGGCTCTTGATGGTGGCCCTCTAGACTTCCATCTTCTCTTGTGAGGGGGGAAAGTCCAACAAAACTTGGGCTTGCGCCAGAGCTTACTCCTTGGTCTTGAGAATAGCACGATGTGAGGCGTGGATCACACTCTTACTCCCGACAGCATAAGGAGGAGCACCACCCCGCCCTGACGCACGCTTCCCGTGCTCGCCAGGAGGTCGGTGTCGAGTTTGTCCCTGCGCATCTTGAGAATAACACATGGGTCTTGTCCATGCGCCACCCGGGATCTTCGCCGTTCCGCAGGGTTGGTCGCAGTTGCCTTGGGAAGGACGCGGAGGAGGTCCCATCGCCACCGGTGTCGCTGCAGCCATCGTTGCCGCAGCATTGTTCCTGGTCACCATCGGTGCGTCTCATGTCGTCATGACAGCGGGCTCTAGGTCGCGGCTCGCGGAACTCTGCACGGTATTGTGGCTGCGCTCATCAGGACGGTGAGTGTGGTGCGCAACTCCGTCGACATCGCCTGTGGCCGCCTGCGAAGGCAGCTTGGACGTGGACGAGGTGATCATCGATGTGCCCTTGGCCTTCTTTGGAGGCATGGGCGTCGATGAAGATGCTGATGAAGACACGTATAAATTGGTGAAGATTCACAGACGTGACCCCCTACCTGGCGCATCAAAGATGTTCGATATGAGAATCTATGGGACCTACGGGGCCCCTTTGCAATTCAACTTCGGGGATCCACGGTCACAAAGAGCATCACCAATCCATGCACGCTCGGGGTTTAGACAGGTCCTGGCCACGCGGAAGCGTAAAACCCTACGTCCCTTTGTGTTGTGGATTATATGAGTCCAAAGTACAGGAGTGCAACAACCTGATAAGAGTGCTCGAGGGTGCATCTACGTGTGCAAATGTATAGGGTTTCAACCTTTGTTAAGGTATCCATGGACCTCCTTTTGTAGGCTAAGGGGTTGCCACAATGGCTAAAATGGTCATAACACGTGGTAAAAAGTAGATACTATAGCTGCCGAAACTACTAACACAAGCTACAATGGGTAAACCTAACCCTAACTCTAACAGCCCGAGAGCGACGCTCCAGAAGATTCCCCTTTTATTCCATTCTCGTCTTGTGTTTCGTTTGGTTGTTGCATTCATCATCGCATCATTCACATCATCCACATAGCATCGACATTTTGTCAACATGAGTTTTCAAACTTGCATCCGTTCGTAGTCGCTGGTTCTCTCCGTTCTTGTCGTTGCCCGCTTAGAGACCAACCACACACGCACGCGCCTGCGACATCAATGATAAAAATGTTTTAAAAGAGCGCAAAATATTCTCTGATCGGGTTGAAACTAGGAGTGCGGTCTTGTTTGCTGTACGTAGACGGCCTGCCAAATTTCGTCGTAATTAGAGGTCGATTGATACCCCAACAGTAGACCATAGCGGCACCATCATCGGTTTATATCGCAGGCGTTTTCGTGTTTTAAAACCTCGTGTCACGGGCCACCAACCTCCCTCTCTTCTCAGCCCACACCCCTCTCCACATCCCACCATAGCCCAGCTAGCCCCTCCTCCGTTCTGCACCGTCCGAGCGAGATCTGGTGGTCAAAAACATAGCAAAACCCCCCTAACCTAATCCCTACCTATTTAATCAGTCCAACCCTAGATTAGGAGGCTTTGTCCCATCACCCTAATTTTCAGCACCTCCGCCACCCCTTGTCCCATCTCCTTCCTCGTTTTCCTCCTCTGTCCAACTCGAGCTCCTCGTGTTGTGCCCACAACCAACCATCGCTTGCCCATGGCCTCCTCCTATCCAAGCCCCGATCTCCCCTCCTATTGCACGTGGACGCGTCCGCTTGCCTAGAGGTCCTCGTCCCTACGCCCACAACCTCTCTCTAGTTCGGGAGGAGCCTGACCCCGAGCTCTCCGCCTTGTGCCTTCCCCTGCAGCCTCACCTCTGGTCGCACCGGTGACCAGCCACCGCTCGTCGTCGTGCTGAGCCAACAGTAGCTCCTGCGTCTCCAGGTCGACCCCATCACCCCTCCCTGCTGCTCCCCTTTCTCCTCCCTCTCCTCTTGCTCTCTCCCTTGCCCCGCTCTCATCTCTCTTTCTCCAGTAGGTACGCAGTAAGGCATGGCCATGGATGGCCTGTAGGGCGCTGCTACTTGCCGGATCTCGCGACTTCGTGGATGGGAATGGGTCCCCAGAACCAGATCAACTCGGATCCGGCCGGTTCCTGCCGACCCTGTCGCCATGACCTCCCATGTCGTCGTCTTGTGCATCGTCAGGAACCTGTTGTTGCCTCTGTTCTTCAGAGAAACGAGCAGAGAGTCACCGCCCGCCTCTGCTTCGACTGGGCTGTAGCCTCGCTAAAGCCAGCCACGTCAGCTGGCCCTAACGCTGGCCTCCATGGGCCTTGTTCTTTTCGTGATGTAAGCAAGTTTCTTCTGATCCAAACTTCGGTATTTTTTTCCTAGATCCGTTCTGTTGTCTAGAGGTTAATTTGGATAGCCACTCTATTCCCTCCAAAAGCTCTTCGCAGCTCAACTGGTCACCACGTTCATTTTCAATTGGGAGGTCCAGGGTTCATGTCCCCAGCGACCCAATATTTTGCCCTTGTTCCTTTTTCATTTGCACGCACGCACCCGCATGGGCCAAAGTCAGTGTTGTTCTTTTGGCCCGTATGTGTATTTTTTTTCCTGTTCTGCATTTTATCATTTATTAAATGGACATGCATAATTTCAAAAAAAAACACTCTTTTAAATATGTTAATATCTACTTAATCGTGCATCAGACTAAAATGATTTATAGATGAAACTTGACTAAAATTTTGTGTAGATTAATAATTTCCAACTTTCATCCATGTTAGAAATGTTTTAACTTGTTGTTTGATTAAATTTGCATAAATGCCATGCTAAATGGTTTATTTCATAACTAAATAACCGTAGCTCCGATAAAGATGATCAATATACGTACATGACTAGAAAAACGTGTAGAATCTCATGACACACTTTATTTTGATGTTTAATAAATTTAAAACATGTGTATTTGATATCTGTACCGAACTTAAAATATGCATGTGGGGTCGTTGTGGAAATGCTATATGTTGCTTCCGGTCTGATTTAAAATGCCTAGATGATGTAGTTGTTCTTGCTTCACTTCCTGCCATGTTAATCAACATGTAAACTTGCCGAGTAAATAAACGAGAGTGAACTAAATATTTGAGCGTGGAGTTTCGTCAATATGCAACTCGTTGCATATTGAGCTTCACTTAATGTGTAGTGTTGGTTTGTTGTGATTGCCTTGCATTCCATAATCAACCATGCCTTGCATCATATTTGATTATGCATCATGTCATGCATATGTTGTGGTGTTATCGTGTGTTGATTGTTTGTTCCAGATTGCTTCTTCTCGATAGAGTTCCGAAAGCGTTCGGAGTGTGAGGATTCGTTCGTCTACTTCACGGATCGTCTTCTTCATGGATTCGTTCTTCTTCCAAGCGGGATCTCAGGCAAGATGACACATTTCCCTATATACCACTACTATCATTGCCATGCTAGTTGTCTCGCTTCCTCGTTTTGTCTCGCTACCTACCACTTGTTTGACAAGCCTCCCATATGAAAGAGGCGAAGTTGTCCCTGTCTTTCGATGAGATGGTGGCTATCGTTTTTGGTGGAGTAGACTTTGACGATCCGACTACGAACGTGTGATGACTTCGCGCCTTAGCAATCGCTAAACCAACTCCGAGAGGTTATTGACCACGCCGGAGCACGATCAACCCGACCACGAGGGTCTGTTTCCTGCACGCAAACGAAGATCAAGCAAGAAACTAAGATTGCAATCTGGATATTGCGAATATAAGAGGAAAGCTTTATTGATGAAGTGGGGTTCTGTGACGCCTTTGTATGTTCGTGGAACACAAACGAAGAACGCGAAGTTGCAGCTATGGCGAACTTGTAATCTAAACAAAACCCAACCCTAAAACGACGCCCTAAGGGCTGTATATATGGGGGAATAGAGGGGAATTTCGTGGCCCCTTGGAGGAGGGGTCCGAAACAGACCTTATCTCAGTTTCCCCATACATACAGACTCTGGAAACAGCCTATAATATGGTATTTCTAAATTACATGGGCCTGGCCCAACAATAAGGTGGCGCAGCACCTATATTAGCCTAGGGACGAATTCTGTAAGTAGCATCATGCATATTTCGTCCAAGGCTTCTTGCTCCCATTATGGTGGCTTCAAAGTGCGAAAATCATCACTGGAAGTTCCATTGTTCTTTCCCGCGCGCGCACCTTCTTCTCCATGCTTGATCCCGCTCCCATGGCCATCCTTCTTATCCATGCTAGGTCCTTCATTCATAAGTAAAACAAAAGTATCTAGTTTAGGCAGCATCATATGTTCATGAACATTAGAAGGATTTGCAAGAAACGAAAGTACCTGGTAATTCAATTGATGTGTGCGAGCTCTAGTAATTGGTCCTGTATGTATAGCACTCGGAGTTGTGGGTGTAACATTAGTAGGGATGTCCTCATCATCCTCCCCTTCTTGAACTGACGTCGTCCTCGACGGAAGCTCATCTTCCTCACCCAAATAAGGCTTCAAATCTGCAATGTTAAAAGTGGGGCTAACCCCAAACTCTGCAGGCAGCTCAAGTTTATATGCATTATCATTTATTTTCTCTAACACCTTAAAAGGACCATCAGCACGTGGCATTAGCTTTGACTTGCGCAAATCAGGAAATCTATCCTTACGCAAATGTAACCAAACAAGATCTCCAGGTGCAAAGACAACATGTTTTCTACCCTTATCTCCAGCAAGTTTGTATTTAGCATTCATACGCTCAATGTTTTCCTTAGTTAACTCATGAATCTTTAATATCAATTCAGCACGTTCTTTAGCATCAAAATTAACCTTCTCCGAAGACGGAAGAGGCAACAAATCAATAGGTGCACGAGGTAAGAAACCATACACAACTTCAAAAGGCACATCTAAGTGGTAGAATGTAGCGAACGATTATAAGCAAATTCAATATGAGGCAAGCATTCTTCCCACATTTTCAGGTTATTCTTCAAAACAGCCCTAAGCATAGTAGACAATGATCTATTGACTACTTCAGTTTGGCCATCAGTTTGGGGGTGACATGTAGTACTAAAAAGCAGTTTAGTCCCCAACTTAGCCCATAAACATCTCCAAAAGTGGCTAAGAAATTTAGCATCACGATCGGAAACAATTGTATTTGGCACACCATGCAACCGAATAATTTCACGAAAGAACAAATCAGCAACATGAGCAGCATCATCACTTTTATGACATGGTATAAAGTGTGCCATTTTAGAAAATCTATCCACGACAACAAATATGCTATCCCTCCCCTTCTTTGTTCGAGGTAAACCTAAAACAAAGTCCATAGATATATCCTCCCACGGAACACTAGGTACAGGTAAAGGCATATATAAACCATGAGGATTGAGTCGTGACTTAGCTTTTTGACATGTAGTGCAGCGAGCAACAAAACGCTCAACATCCCGTCTCATCTTTGGCCAAAAGAAATGTGTAGCAAGTACGTCCTCCGTCTTCTTCACGCCAAAGTGTCCCATTAATCCTCCTCCGTGCGCCTCCTGTAACAACAAAAGACGAACGGAGCTAGCTGGAATGCATAGCTTGTTAGCACGAAACACAAATCCATTATTAATAACGAACTTGTTCCATGTTCTCCCTTCTTTACAATTCTGCAACACGTCTCTAAATTCAGCATCATGCACATATTGATCTTTGATGGTCTCCAAACCAAATATTTTAAAGTCAAGTTGTGAAAGCATAGTATAACGACGAGACAAAGCATCAGCAATAACATTATCTTTACCCTTCTTGTGTTTAATGACATAAGGGAAAGTCTCAATGAATTCAACCCATTTAGCATGTCTACGGTTCAGTTTTGCTTGACTTTTAATATGTTTCAAAGATTCATGATCAGAATGTATAACAAATTCTTTGGGCCATAAATAATGTTGCCATGTTTCCAAAGTCCGAACAAGAGCATATAATTCCTTATCATAAGTAGAATAATTCAGACTAGGCCCACTTAATTTTTCAGAAAAGTACGCAACAGGTTTACCATCTTGTAGTAACACACCTCCTAACCCAATTCCACTAGCATCACATTCAAGCTCGAAAGTCTTATTAAAATCAGGAAGTTGGAGTAAAGGAGCATGTGTTAACTTATCTTTCAAGACCGTGAAGGCTTCTTCCTGTGCGGTACCCCAAGAAAAAGGCACGTCCTTCTTTGTAAGCTCATTGAGAGGCGCAGAAATGGTGCTGAAATCTCTCACAAAACGCCTATAGAAACCAGCGAGGCCAAGAAAACTCCTGACTTGTGTGACCGTTTTGGGCTGCGGCCAACTCTCAATAGCTTCAATCTTGGCTGTATCAACTTCAATTCCCTGTGGAGTAACAACATAGCCAAGAAAAGATACTCGATCGGTGCAAAAGGTGCACTTCCCAAGGTTACCAAACAAACGTGCATCACGTAGCGCAGTAAAAACAGCACGTAAATGTTCCAAATGTTCCTCCAAAGATCTACTAAAAATCAATATATCATCAAAATAGACTACCACAAATCGTCCAATGAAAGCACGTAAAACCTCGTTCATTAATCTCATGAAAGTGCTAGGTGCATTAGTTAACCCAAAAGGCATGACTAGCCACTCATATAATCCAAACTTAGTTTTAAATGCTGTTTTCCATTCATCGCCCAATTTCATACGAATTTGATGGTATCCACTACGCAAATCAATTTTGGAGAAAATTGTAGAGCCACTTAATTCATCAAGCATATCATCTAGTCTAGGAATAGGATGACGATAACGAATAGTAATATTATTAATGCCTCTACAATCCACACACATGCGCGATGTACCATCCTTTTTAGGCACTAGAATAATAGGAACAGCACAAGGACTAAGGGATTCACGTATATAACCTTTGTCAAGCAGCTCCTGTACTTGACGCATAATCTCCTTTGTCTCCTCTGGATTGGTACGGTAGGGCGCACGGTTGGGTAGGGATGCACCGGGAATTAAGTCAATCTGATGCTCAATCCCGCGAATAGGCGGTAATCCCGATGGCACGTCTTGTGGAAAGACATCAGCGAACTCCTGCAAAATGTTAATGACAGCAGGAGGCAAAGAGGGAGGCATGTCCTCGAATGAAAATAATACCTCTTTACATACAAAAGCATAGCAAACATATGTAGCAACATCCAAATCATTAATATCAGATTTAGTAGCAAGTAAACAGCCACTCTTCAATTTTATTTCGGATGCAACAGTAGATTTTATGCTTATGGTGTTGCTCAAAGTCCTGTGCTACAATCTGATTTTCACTCTTATTTTTCTCCCGTTTTGCTTTACTAGCTCTAGCAATGTCATCTTTCATAATATGTTCGGGAGACATAGGAAGCAAAGTGATATTATGATCCTTATGAACAAGAGTATACTGATTTGTCCTACCATGGTGTACAGAATTTTTATCAAACTGCCATGGTCTACCAAGTAAAACAGAACATGCTTGCATGGGTACCACATCACAATCCACATAACCAGAATATGTAGCAATGCTAAAATGCACACGAACAGTACGTGTTACCTTAACCTTGCCACTATTGTTGAACCATTGGATGTAATAAGGATGAGGATGTGGTCTGGTGGTTAGAGACAGCTTCTCCACCATCTCCATGCTAGCCAAGTTATTGCAACTCCCTCCATCGATGATGATGCGAACAGAACGCTCTTTCACAACTCCCTTTGTGTGGAACAAGTTGTGCCTCTGATTTTGCTCAGCGTGTGTAACCTGCACACTGAGAACACGTTGAGCAACTAAACTTTCATACCTGTCAGCGTAATCAGCAGCCATGTATTGTGTTTCTGGTTCTGCATCCTTGCCACCCTGTTCGTCACTGGCAATAAGTGCCAAAGTCTCCTCATCATAATCACTAGCGGACGCATATCCACCATCCTCAGTAACAATCATTACACGCTTGGAAGGGCATTCTCTCGCATAGTGACCTCCACCCTTGCAACAACGACATATAACCTCATGTGTTTGCCCTGTGGATGCAATAGATGAAGAAGAACTCTGTGCAGGCCCAGAAGGTGTGCTCTTCGCAGAGGGTGCAGTAGGAGCCTGTTTCCTGGTATCGCGATTAGAGTTGGAGGTTGAAGGAGGTGGTGTTGCAGCAGGACGTGCGGAAGTAGAGGAGGTACGTGGCGTCCATGATGAAGTATGGCCTGCAAAATTAGTAGTTCTCGCCATTGCCTGTCGATCCTGCACTTCACGTTCAGCTTTGCAAGCAAGATGAAATAAACGAGTGATAGTGTTATACTCCTTATACTCTAAAATAGTCCGAATCTCTCTATTTAATCCACCCATAAAACGTGCAAGCATAGCTTCATTCTCCTCAACAATACCACATCTAATCATACCAGTTTGTAATTCCTGATAATATTCTTCTACAGAATTTTTTCCTTGTCTTAAACGCTGCAAATTTTGAAGCAATTCACGTTGATAATAAGGTGGCACCCAACGATTTCGCATAGCAGTTTTCAAAGCAGCCCAAGTAGTTGGAATATTATCAGGGTGTATTCTACAATGTTCTGACCACCAAACACAAGCAAAACTAGTGAATGAACAAACAGCAGCAACAACACGTCGATCCTCTGGAAATTGTAAGCATGTAAAACGTTGTTCTGTTTCTAACTCCCATGTAAGATATATATCAGGAACATATCTACCCTCAAACGTCGGAATATTCAATTTAAGTTTAGGGAGATGGTCATGATCCCGTACCTGCGGGGGTGGTGCAGCCCTACCGTTACGGTTGTAGCCATGTGGTCGACCTGGTGCGTATGGTGGGGGTTGCCCCTGGGGCGGATCTGGAGCAACCTCTCCCTCATCATCGAAATCACCATCATAATCTTCAACCTGCTCAACGGCAGTAGCCGCACGAGCCACCGAAGTAGCAGCAGTATCAACAGTACCAGGATGTTGGGCGTGGCCGAGAGGCACACGTCGCGCTCGTCGTTCGAAAGGAATAGGAACTGCAGCTGGTGGAGGTAGACGGGCAAGCACCTCATTGAACTTGGCGTCCATCTTGGTGTCGAATGTCTTCTCCAAACCATCTAGCTTCTCCATGGCCACTCCAAAGTTGTTCACAAAGTCCTGTACCTGCTCAGCCATCATTTGCTGAAATTTATCATAGAGTGCTTTGTTGGTCATGCTCTCCCAGTCGATCTCGTCATCGTGTGATCCTGGCATGGTTAGCAGAAATAGGAAACACACAATATGAAACCTACAGACTACTGGGACGTGGTGGTGGTGGTGGTGTGGCACAAATCCTTTAAGCGAATCTCAATTTCTTACCAGTTCTTACCCAGTAGCAGGCAGTGATCGGCAACCGTTGTAGCCAAAACTCTCAAAGCTTGGATAGAGCGATTGCCAGGTGGTGTCAAGCACACGGCGTAGAAGTATGTGGAGCTGGGATGGCTTATAATATGGTAGCAAAAAGGGTTAGCATTAATCAATTCAGAGATGCAAGGTTGAATAAACGCTCAACGACGGTACTGTGCTGGTCCTAGGCTAGACCGTGCTAGAGACGCGAGCCTAAAACACCAACAAAAACACGACGATACACGTAAGCAAGGGAAAAGCACACTCGGAATTTTTTTTTTTCGTTTTTTTTTCGGCCTCTTTTTTTTTTCAAAAACTCACTACAACGGCGAGTGTCCCAAAACTCTTGCCACGTCGTATAAGCAAGATGGGCACGAATTTTTCTTTTGGACTATTTTTTTTTCCTGGAGCAATCCGGGGGCTGCGACGACCCAAAAATTTCAACAAAAATCACTATGATAGCAAGTGTCTCAAAACGCTCCGGGGAACCTAAAATCAAGATAGGGAAAAAATATTTTCGGCCGAAATTTTTTTTGGGCCAAAACGTGCCAGACTTTTTTTTTCCGACGCCTGCGAAGGACATCCCTACTAATGTTACACCCACCCCGACCGCTATACATACAGGACCAATTACTAGAGCTCGCGCACGTCAATTGAATTACCAGGTACTTTCGTTTCTTGGAAATCCTTCTAATATTCATGAACATATGATGCTGCCTAAATTAGATACTTTTGTTTTACTTATGAATGAAGGACCTATCATGGATAAGAAGCATGACCATTGGAGCGGGATCAAGCATGGAGGAGAAGGTGCGCGCGCGGGGAAGAACAATGGAGCTTCCAGTGATGATTTTCGCACATTGAAGCCACCATAATGGGAGTGGGAAGCTTTGGACGAAATATGCATGATGCCACTTTATAAAATTCGTCCATAGGCTAATATAGGTGCTGCGCCACCTTAATTTTGGGCCAGGCCCATGTAACTTCGAAATACCATATTATAGGCTGTTTTTAGAGTCCGTATGTATGGGGAAACTGACTTAGGGTCGGTTTCGGACCCCTCCTCCAAGGGGCCACGAAATTCCCTTCTATTCCCCCATATATACAGCCCTTAGGGCTTCGTTTTAGGTTTGGGTTTTGTTTAGATTACAAATTCGCCATAGCAGCAACTTCGCGTTCTTCGTTTGTGTTCCACGACCAGACAAAGGCGTCACAGAACCCCACTTCATCAATCTTAGTTTCTTGCTTGTTCTTCGTTTGCGTGCAGGAAATAGACCCTCGTGGTCAGGTTGATCGTGCTCCGGCGTGGTCAATAACCTCTCAGAGTTGGTTTAGCGATTGCTAAGGCGCGACGTCTCACACGTTCGTAGTCGGATCGTCAAAGTCTACTCCACCAAAAACGATAGCCACCATCTCATCGAAAGACAGGGACAACTTCGCCTCTATCAAGTGGTATCAGATTTCCAGGTTGCTCGGTGAGATTTTACCAGTTTTCGTAGTTTAGATCGCATCTGTTCTTCATACCTTTAGTCCACGAAAAAGCCACAAAAAAAATTAGGGTTAGATCATCATATCCGAACCAATCTGTGCCTTTGCATAGTCTTTTCAGTATTTTGCTTTGTTGAATTTGCGGTTACATCGTCGTGTCGAGTTGCTGGTTTTAGTGCCTAGTCCTTTAGAGTTTCGAGTTCTATTCACAAGTTGTCACTGTTGCATCCGAAATAAAATTGCAGAGTGGATGTTTACTTGCTACTAAATCTGATATTAATGATTTGGATGTTGCTACATCTGTTTGCTATGCTTTTGTATGCAAAGAGGTATTATTTTCATTCGAGGACATGCCTCCCTCTTTGCCTCCTGCTGTCATTAACATTTTGCAGGAGTTCGCTGACGTCTTTCCACAAGACGTGCCACCGGGATTACCGCCTATTCGTGGGATTGAGCATCAGATTGACTTAATTCCCGGTGCATCCCTACCCAACCGTGCGCCCTACCGTACCAATCCAGAGGAGACAAAGGAGATTATGCGTCAAGTACAGGAGCTGCTTGACAAAGGTTATATACGTGAATCCCTTAGTCCTTGTGCTGTTCCTATTATTCTAGTGCCTAAAAACGATGGTACATCGCGCATGTGTGTGGATTGTAGAGGCATTAATAATATTACTATTCGTTATCGTCATCCTATTCCTAGACTAGATGATATGCTTGATGAATTAAGTGGCTCTACAATTTTCTCCAAAGTTGATTTGCGTAGTGGATACCATCAAATTCGTATGAAATTGGGAGATGAATGGAAAACAGCATTTAAAACTAAGTTTGGATTATATGAGTGGCTAGTCATGCCTTTGGGGTTAACTAATGCACCTAGCACTTTCATGAGATTAATGAACGAGGTTTTACGTGCTTTCATTGGACGATTTGTGGTAGTCTATTTTGATGATATATTGATTTTTAGTAGATCTTTGGAGGAACATTTGGAACATTTACATGCTGCTTTTACTGCGCTCTGTGATGCCCGTTTGTTTGGTAACCTTGGGAAGTGCACCTTTTGCACCGACCGAGTATCTTTTCTTGGCTATGTTGTTACTCCACAGGGAATTGAAGTTGATAAAGCCAAGATTGAAGCTATTGAGAGTTGGCCGCAGCCCAAAACGGTCACACAAGTAAGGAGTTTTCTTGGCCTCGCTGGTTTCTATAGGCGTTTTGTCAGAGATTTCAGCACCATTGCTGCGCCTCTCAATGAGCTTACAAAGAAGGACGTGCCTTTTTCTTGGGGGTACCGCACAGGAAGAAGCCTTCACGGTCTTGAAAGATAAGTTAACACATGCTCCTTTACTCCAACTTCCTGATTTTAATAAGACTTTCGAGCTTGAATGTGATGCTAGTGGTATTGGGTTAGGAGGTGTGTTATTACAAGATGGTAAACCTGTTGCGTACTTTTCTGAAAAATTAAGTGGGCCTAGTCTGAATTATTCTACTTATGATAAGGAATTATATGCTCTTGTTCGGACTTTGGAAACATGGCAACATTATTTATGGCCCAAAGAATTTGTTATACATTCTGATCATGAATCTTTGAAACATATTAAAAGTCAAGCAAAACTGAACCGTAGACATGCTAAATGGGTTGAATTCATTGAGACTTTCCCTTATGTCATTAAACACAAGAAGGGTAAAGACAATGTTATTGCTGATGCTTTGTCTCGTCGTTATACTATGCTTTCACAACTTGACTTTAAAATATTTGGTTTGGAGACCATCAAAGATCAATATGTGCATGATGCTGAATTTAGAGACGTGTTGCAGAATTGTAAAGAAGGGAGAACATGGAACAAGTTCGTTATTAATGATGGATTTGTGTTCCATGCTAACAAGCTATGCATTCCAGCTAGCTCCATTCGTCTTTTGTTGTTACAGGAGGCGCACGGAGGCGGATTAATGGGACACTTTGGGGTGAAGAAGACGGAGGACGTACTTTCTACACATTTCTTTTGGCCAAAGATGAGACGGGATGTTGAGCGTTTTGTTGCTCGCTGCACTACATGTCAAAAAGCTAAGTCACGACTCAATGCTCATGGTTTATATATGCCTTTGCCTGTACCTAGTGTTCCTTGGGAGGATATATCTATGGACTTTGTTTTAGGTTTACCTCGAACAAAGAAGGGGAGGGATAGCATATTTGTTGTCGTGGATAGATTTTCCAAAATGGCACACTTTATACCATGTAATAAAAGTGATGATGCTGCTCATGTTGCTGATTTGTTCTTTCGTGAAATTATTCGATTGCATGGTGTACCAAATACAATTGTTTCAGATCGTGATGCTAAATTTCTTAGCCATTTTTGGAGATGTTTATGGGCTAAGTTGGGGACTAAACTACTTTTTAGTACTACATGTCATCCCCAAACTGATGGACAAACTGAAGTAGTCAATAGATCATTGCCTACTATGCTTAGGGCTGTTTTGAAGAATAACCTGAAAATGTGGGAAGAATGCTTGCCTCATATTGAATTTGCTTATAATCGTTCGCTACATTCTACCACTAAGATGTGCCCTTTTCAAGTTGTGTATGGTTTCTTACCTCGTGCACCTATTGATTTGTTGCCTCTTCCATCTTCGGAGAAGGTTAATTTTGATGCTAAAGAACGTGCTGAATTGATATTAAAGATGCATGAGTTAACGAAGGAAAACATTGAGTGTATGAATGCTAAATACAAACTTGTTGGAGATAAGGGTAGAAAACATGTTGTCTTTGCACCTGGTGATCTTGTTTGGTTACATTTGCGTAAGGATAGATTTCCTGATTTGCACAAGTCAAAGCTAATGCCCCGTGCTGATGGTCCTTTTAAGGTGTTAGAGAAAATAAATGATAATGCATATAAACTTGAGCTGCCTGCAGAGTTTGGGGTTAGCCCCACTTTTAACATTGCAGATTTGAAGCCTTATTTGGATGAGGAAGATGAGCTTCTGTCGAGGACGACTTCAGTTCAAGAAGGGGAGGATGATGAGGACATCCCTACTAATGTTACACCCACCCCGACTGCTATACATACAGGACCAATTACTAGAGCTCGCGCACGTCAATTGAATTACCAGGTACTTTCGTTTCTTGGAAATCCTTCTAATATTCATGAACATATGATGCTGCCTAAATTAGATACTTTTGTTTTACTTATGAATGAAGGACCTATCATGGATAAGAAGCATGACCATTGGAGCGGGATCAAGCATGGAGGAGAAGGTGCGCGCGCGGGGAAGAACAATGGAGCTTCCAGTGATGATTTTCGCACATTGAAGCCACCATAATGGGAGTGGGAAGCTTTGGACGAAATATGCATGATGCCACTTTATAAAATTCGTCCATAGGCTAATATAGGTGCTGCGCCACCTTAATTTTGGGCCAGGCCCATGTAACTTCGAAATACCATATTATAGGCTGTTTTTAGAGTCCGTATGTATGGGGAAACTGACTTAGGGTCGGTTTCGGACCCCTCCTCCAAGGGGCCACGAAATTCCCTTCTATTCCCCCATATATACAGCCCTTAGGGCTTCGTTTTAGGTTTGGGTTTTGTTTAGATTACAAATTCGCCATAGCAGCAACTTCGCGTTCTTCGTTTGTGTTCCACGACCAGACAAAGGCGTCACAAAACCCCACTTCATCAATAAAGCTTTCCTCTTATATTCGCAATATCCAGATTGCAATCTTAGTTTCTTGCTTGTTCTTCGTTTGCGTGCAGGAAATAGACCCTCGTGGTCAGGTTGATCGTGCTCCGGCGTGGTCAATAACCTCTCAGAGTTGGTTTAGCGATTGCTAAGGCGCGACGTCTCACACGTTCGTAGTCGGATCGTCAAAGTCTACTCCACCAAAAACGATAGCCACCATCTCATCGAAAGACAGGGACAACTTCGCCTCTATCAGATTCCAACTGGGCTGAAACGCATATGAAATCTTGTTTCCAGCAAGAAAAGAATCACCAAATTCCGAGTCCGTATGAAAAGTTGTCGGCGTTGAGACAGGTGTGTCTGTGTAGTCCGAATCTGAGTGCAGAACGTGAGAGACTTGGACTCTATCTTCTCTTGGGCTAAAAGTGGCGTGAGAGAATTTCTTGAACAACACCTAATTGTTTCCTTTGACATTAGAGGACATCTTCAATAGCACCCAACCATTTCGTCTTCCTTTGTCATCACACGTGGTTCATACAAGTGTTCGACCATTCTGCATTTAGGCATAAAATAAAAATAGGTGAAGCATTTTTGTTCCAGATAACATAAATAAATTATTGCATAATGCATATAAGAAATCACCTCACAAATATGCACATATGCAATATTTTTGGTCCTATCAAAGGTAGTCATGTCCTCATCACCACCATTAATACTTCATCTATATTCGCACTATTCATGTTGCATTATCATATTCTTGCTTGTTCTTCGATTGCTTGCAGGAATAGACCTTCGTGGTCAGGTTGATCGTGCTCCGGCGTGGTCAATAACCTCTTAGAGATTGGTTTAGCGATTGCTAAGGCGCAACGTCGTGCACGTTCGTAGTCGGATCGTCAAAGCCTTCTCCACCAAATCGATAGTTATCATCTCATCGATAGATCGGGACCCTCGCTTTTATCAAGTGGTATCAGTTTTCAGGTTGCTCGGTTAGAATTTCTAGTTATTCGTATATTAGATTTATTTTCCTTACCTATTGCCCATGAAAAAGGCAGAAAAAAAGTTAGATCTGTTCATCTTTACTCCAAGCCAGTCTGAGCCTTTGCAATTTTCTTTTCAGTGCTTGCATAGTTGAATTATCGGTGGCATCGTCGTGTCGAATTGCTGGTCTTAGCGTCTAGTCTTTTAGAGTTTCGAGTTCTATTCACAACTTGTCTTCCGGCGTTGCACCATCTTCATCTCTGCTGCCATACACCACCACCACGCCACTATCATCCCTTTCGTTGTCACCCACTACCATCTATCAATTTTCACCACATGCTACCATTGTTCATTGTCATTATCATACTTGAGGTCGTTCACATCTATGCTTGATCCAATCTGCTTCTTATTTGGTTGAGAGAAAAAGTGAGAGAGAGAAAAAAGTGAGAGAAAAAAAGAGAAAAAAATAGAGAGAAGAGAAAAAAGCAAATTTCGGATCTATCTAGACTCAATCTCGTATGCGAATTCGGATTGAAATCTGTTTTGCGTAGTGTTAAGTAAAATAAGCGTATCTTCCGCATACGAACTTGGATTTGAGTGATTCTTTTTGCATACGAAAGCTTGAGTCAGTAGCATTCTTGGGAAAAAATATCAGAAATTTCACATAATATTTTATATAGGAAAGATGAAGAGAGAGTTTTGTATATCTTGCTTGTCGGTCATTTATCATCATTGTCTTTACTGCCATTGTGATCTTAAGTTATATCTTGCTGTCGAGAGCTAATTCATATCATCCCTTGCTGCTATTTGTCCTACGCCGTGACTCCATTAGTGTTCTAGGCTCGCGTCTCTAGTACGGTCTAGCCTAGGACCAGCACAGTACCGTCGTTGAGCGTTTATTCAACATTGCATCTCTGAATTGATTATTGCTAATATTTTGCTACCATATATTAAGCCTTCCAAGATCCACATATTTCTACATCATGTATATATACGTTCACCTGGTAATCGCTTTACCCAATTTTGGAGATATTGACACCGTCGGTTGCCGGTCGCCACCTGCTGCATGGTAAGAATTTGTAAGACGTTGATATTTGCTTTATTATGAGCGTTTTACCACCACATCCTAGTAGTTCATAGGAACAATATACTTGGATCTTTGTTTCTTGTTTCTACTAGTCATGACAGGATCCAAAGTTGTCAGTTCATGGGCTTCTTAGATCGTGGGAGACGTGCCACCACAAAAACCGATACGGGAGATGCAAAGAGATCCAAATGCACATGATCAGGTTAATGTTTCTATACCTCCATTTAATGGCCGATTTAGACCTGCTTTATATATTGAGTGGGAGTTTGAAATAAATGAAATATTTGCTTCCCATAATTTTGCTGCACATACGAAAGTTAAGGTCGCAGTTGGTTCTTTCACTGGTTATGCTTTAGTTTGGTGGAGCGAATATTATCGGTTATACAAAGATATTATACCTACTACTTGGGATGATTTGAAACTTGCCATGAGACACACATTCGTTCCTGCTTATTATACTCGTGACAAGCTTAAAAAGTTACAATATTTAGAACAAGGTAGTGACACCGTAATGAAATATTATGATGATTTACAAATGACCTTGTTGCATTCCTCATTAGAAGAAAGTGAAGAAGATTTTATGGATAGATTTTGGGGAGGATTAGACCGTGATATTCAGGAGATACTAATTCATGAAAAGTGTTATTCTATGGATCGTTTGTTTCGTCTTGCTTGCAAAGCTGAACAGGAAATAAATCAACGTGTTGCCCAAAAGGAAATAGAGCGCAAGGTGCACATCCAAGAGTGGATACAGTTGTTCCTTCAACTACTTGGCGTACTATGACAACCACATCAATTCTTGTGAGGGCTACATCATCTTCACCATGTAACATGTCACCACCGAGAGTGCCTACATCATCTGAGTTGATCATAAGAGGTAATGGCAAAGGTATTGATCTTCCACCTCCACATGAGTATGTTGAATGCCTTGTCAATTCCAATGTACCTTGTGATGAGCTACCCATTACTTTGATCACACCACCTATTTTAGAGGACTATGTTCATGATTTTACTTCGTCATGTGATCAAATAACTACAATATCAGCAATTGTGAATGCACCCATTGAATTAACTATTGATGAGCAAGAACCGTGTGAATCAGAAAATCAATCAAATTTGGGTCAAATATGTTTGAAAATAATTATGCCGGTGTTTAATCATCTTGATATGACCTCCAATCTTGGTGATAATTCTCTGTCAAATTACATGTTGCATGTTTGCTTATTTAAGCATGTTGTAGCATCTAAATTTGAAACGATTCACGTTTATCTACCAATATTGGGATGGTTTAATTATGAACATTATGAATCTTATATATGAATAAGGACTTCACTTATATGTGCAAACTGAGTTGTAACACTGTCATGCCTTCTACTTCTTGTGATGATTTTTTGGCTTCATATTTCATGACATGTGATGAGTGCCCATATGTGTCACATGTGTCATAACTGAGAATAATAAAAATGAATGACAAATACATATACAATGTGTACGGCTTTTCTCTTTTGGTAGCCACATTTCAGATTAAGTAACGCCGAGGACGGCTTTGTTTTCAAAAAGGGGAGGATGATGAGGACATGACTACCTTCGATACGACCAAAAATGTTGCATACATGCATATTTGTGAGGTGATTTCTTATAAGAATTATGTAATAATTTATTTATGTTATCCGGAACAAAAATACTTCACCTATTTTTATTTTATGCGTAAAAGCAGAATGGTCGAACACTTGTATGAACCACGTCTGATGACAAAGGAAGACGAAATGGTTGGGTGCTATTCAAGAGGTCCTCTAATATCAAAGGAAACAATTAGGTGTTGTTCAAGAAGTTCTCTCACGTCACTTTTAGCCCAAGAGAAGATAGAGTCCAAGTCTTTCACGTTTTGGACTCAGATTCGGACTACACAGACACACCTGTCTCAAAACGCCAGCAACTTTTTCATACGGACTCGGAATTGGGGGATTCTTTCTTTGATGAAAACAAGATTTCATATGCATTCCAACCTAGTTGGAATCACCTTAAAATTCATCCGGATCGCAAAGATATCGATGAAACAATCTGACGTTGCATCAGAATCCGAGTCAAACTACAAGTCCAAAGGTGTTGCATCACCTCCACTTGGGCCCATGGCCCTTGTACGACCTAGGGTTGGTTTTAGGGTGTCTTGGGACGTCCTCCCACCTCCTTGGCCGCCACCCCTTGCTCCTATATAAGTAGATCAATCTAGTAGCTTTTCCTTTGGGGTTTGTTTAGTTAAAAGTTAGCCATTGCAACTTCGTGTACTTCGTTTGTGTCCAACGACCAGACCAAGACCGCTTTCGGAACCCCACCCTTATCAATACTTCATATATATTCACACTATTCAGACTGCATTATCATATTCTTGCTTGTTCTTCGATTGCTTGCAGGAATAGACCTTCGTGGTCAGGTTGATCGTGCTCCGGCATGGTCAATAACCTCTTGGAGATTGGTTTAGCGATTGCTAAGGCGCAACGTCGTGCACGTTCATAGTCGGATCGTCAAAGTCTTCTCCACCAAATCGAGTGTTATCATCTCATCGAAAGATCGGGACCCTCACCTCTATCACATGTCCACTTGTGCATGTGTGGTGGTGTGTAGGTGCCATATGCATTATGCATATATGGTGCATGTGAGTGTGTGTGTGGATGAACACCCCTCATGGGTGATATGTTCATGAGAGGGTTGTGCTCATATGCCCTTAGTCATATGAAGCCATGTGTGTGCTTGCTTGGTAGTGTGTGTTTAGAGAGTGTGTGTGTGTAGGTGACTAGTGGGTTTCCCCACTTGTCATACCTTGTTTGTTGATATATGTATGTTTGTAGGGATTATTAGTTTTTGCCATGTTAAACTAAGTTTCCAAATCTGGTTATGTCCATTTATGATAATGTCCATTTAGAATGAGTTTTAACTTATAAGAGAGTGGATGGTTGCTTGCTAGTATATTTGTGCCATGTTCCTTCACATGAACATATGAGTATGATACATGTTTTTGGGGTATAAAGAGCCAAGGAATCCATTGGTGCTTTCAGATTTCACTTTTGAGCAAGTTTATAAAACTGTCATTTTCTGCTGGGATGCTACTTTGTCATTTTTGCATGATTTAATCCATGCTTGCTTTAGGGCATGTGCCAACATGGAAGTGCTAGTGTTTTATATCTAATATGTCATGGTATTTTTGTTTGACAAGAAAATCACCCATATAAGAAGAAAACTTGCTGCAAAGTGGCTAACTTGATGTTACT
The DNA here is from genome assembly GCA_022496015.1 of Hordeum marinum. Lineage (NCBI taxonomy): Eukaryota > Viridiplantae > Streptophyta > Magnoliopsida > Poales > Poaceae > Hordeum > Hordeum marinum. Next base: position 243,815,841 of record CM039673.1, read on the forward strand.
GTTTTCGCCATGCTAAATATTTCTAAGTCTGAAAATTTGTTGTCATTTTTATGCCATGTAGAGTGGTTGGTATCTTGTGCTATGTTGAGAATTAGCTCATGCTCAGTGCTAGTATTTTGGAGTAGATGTTGTCTACTACCATCCTGCTAATTTTCATGCCAAGAGGTGGTCTCCAACACCTTTAACTTCTGTTGTCAACATGCTACCAGATTAACTCAGATTCCAGAAAACTGTTATTTTCACCAAGTAATAGAAAATTGTTTCATCATGCCAACTTGATATCTTCATGCTTATTGATGTGTGCCTCCTTTCCAAATTGTGTAGTTGGATAATTTAATAAGCATGTTATGTAGTCTCTGTCAATACCTTGTTTGTGGCTGTAGGATTCCTGTAGCTCAAGTTGTTGGCTATGAAAGTTGCTATGTTGTTGTTTTGTGGCAGATTGTTTGTTTTATTGTTTTGTGACTTGTGGGAGCTATACTCTGTGGAATTGCTTTATCTTTGGGTCTATTGTTGTTGGTTTTTCATTACTAAACCAGTGGCTACCTTGGAATGCCAAGAATTAGCCCATGGCCTTGTTGTCTTGTGTTTCGCCTCCGTACCTTGTCGTGAGCGTATCGTAAGAACCGTAACTCCGTTTCTTACGTTCTTCATATGCATTTTCATCATTTTCACATGATGCATCCATAATTGCAATGTTCATGCATGCCTAAAAAACTTAACATAAGATTCTGTCCAGATTCATTAATATCCAATTCTTGCATGTGAAACATGACTAGTTAGGATCGCCTGTTGAAACTCTTCACCTAAGCATGCATCATACTTGTTTGTGCATTGCACCATGGTTGTTTGTTTATTCTTTCAATTTCCTTTGGGTAGACACGAACGTTGAACCTGAGTACGAAGAGCCAGACGAGTACAACTATGAGGATCCCGCTACTTGTTACACTGAAGAACCAACAGGCAAGATGATCGTACCCGGATCCCGATACTATTTTCGCTTGCTAGTTACTCGCTCTTATCGTTACAATTGTGCTAACTACCACTTGAATATCATCCTACTAACTTCCATGAGAGCCTCTAACCTTCCACATCCTAGCAACCTTTGATTGGCTAAGTTACCGCTGCTCAGCCCCTCTTATAGCTTTCTTAGTTGCAGGTTCAGGTTGTTCCATGTGATAACATGGATTTGGCATATCACAATATTATCTGTTATTTAATTTAATGCACATATGATGAGGACATCCCTGCTAATGCTACACCCACAACTCCGACTGCTATACATACAGGACCAATTACTAGAGCTCGCGCATATCAATTGAATTACCAGTTACTTTCGTTTCATGCAAATCCTTCTAATGTTCATGAACATATGATGTTGCCTAAATTAGATACTTTAGTTCTACTTATGAATGAAGGACCTGGCATGGACAAGAAGGATGACCATGGGAGCGGGATCAAGCATGGAGAAGAAGGTGCGCACGCTGGAAAGAACAATGGAGTTTCCAGTGATGATTTTCGCACTTCAAAGCCACCATAATGGGAGCAAGAAGCCTTGGACGAAATATGCATGATGCTACTTTATAAAATTTGTCCCTAGGCTAATATAGGTGTTGCGCCACCTTATTGTTGGGCCAGGCCCATGTAATTTCGAAATACCATATTATAGGCTGTTTTTACAGTCCGTATGTATGGGGAAACTGAGTTAAGGTCGGTTTCGGACCCTTCCTCCAAGGGGACACGAAATTCCCCTCTATTCCCCCATATATACAGCCCTTAGGGCGTCGTTTTAGGGTTGGGTTTTGTTTAGATTACAAGTTCGCCATAGCTGCAACTTCGCGTTCTTCGTTTGTGTTCCACGACCAGACAAAGGCGTCACAGAACCCCACTTCATCAATAAAGCTTTCCTCTTATATTCGCAATATCCAGATTGCAATCTTAGTTTCTTACTTGTTCCTCGTTTGCCTGCAGGAAACAGACCCTCGTGGTCAGGTTGATCATGTTGCGGCGTGGCTAATAACCACTCGGAGTTGGTTTAGTGATTGCTAAGGTGCGGCGTCATCACACGTTCGTAGTCGGATCGTCAAAGTGTACTCCACCAAAAATGATAGCCACCATCTCATCGAAAGATAGGGACAACATCGCCTCTATCAAGTGGTATCAGATTTCCAGGTTGCTCGGTGAGATTTTACCAGTTTTCATAGTTTAGATCGCATCTGTTCTTCATAGCTTTAGTCCACAAAAAAGCCACAAAAAATTAGGGTTAGATCATCATATCCGAACCAATCAGAGCCTTTGCATAGTCTTTTCAGTATTTTGCTTTGTTGAATTTGCGGTTACATCGTCGTGTCGAGTTGCTGGTCTTAGTGTCTAGTCCTTTAGAGTTTCGAGTTCTATCCACAGTGATGAGGACATCCCTACTAATGTTATACCCACAACTCCAACTGCTATATATAGAGGACCAATTATTAGAGCTCGCACACGTCAATTGAATTACCAGGTACTTTTGTTTCTTGGAAATCCTTCTAATGTTCATGAACATATGATGCTACCTAAATTAGATACTTTTGTTTTACTTATGAATGAAGGACCTAGCATGGACAAGAAGGATGACCATTGGTGTGGGATCAAGCATGGAGAAGAAGGTACGCGCGCGGGAAAGAACAATGGAGCTTCCAGTGATGATTTTCGCACTTTGAAGCCACCATAATGGGAGCGAGAAGCCTTGGACGAAATATGCATGATGCCACTTTATAAAATTCGTCCCTAGGCTAATATAGGTTTTGCGCCACCTTATTTTTGGGCCACGCTCATGTAATTTCGAAATACCATATTATAGGCTGTTTTTAGAGTCCGTATGTATGGGGAAAGTGAGTTAGGGTTGGTTTCGGACCCCTCCTCCAAGGGGCCACGAAATTCCCCTCTATTCCCCCATATATACAGCCCTTAGGGCGTCGTTTTAGGGTTGGGTTTTGTTTAGATTACAAGTTCGCCATAGCTGGAACTTCGCGTTCTTCGTTTGTGTTCCACGACCAGACAAAGGCGTCACAGAACCCCACTTCATCAATAAAGCTTTCCTCTCATATTCGCAATATCCAGATTGCAATCTTAGTTTCTTGCTTGTTCTTCGTTTGCGTGCAGGAAACAGACCCTCGTGGTTAGGTTGATCGTGCTCCGGCGTGGTCAATAACCTCTCGGAGTTGGTTTAGCGATTGCTAAGGCGCGGCGTCATCACACGTTCGTAGTCGGATCGTCAAAGTCTACTCCACCAAAAACGATAGCCACCATCTCATCGAAAGACAGGGACAACTTCGCCTCTATCAAGTGGTATCAAATTTCCAGGTTGCTTGGTGAGATTTTACTAGTTTTCGTAGTTTAGATCGCATCTGTTCTTCATACCTTTAGTCCATGAAACAGCCACAAAAAAATTAGGGTTAGATCATCATATCTGAACCAATCTGAGCCTTTGCATAGTCTTTTCAGTATTTTGCTTTGTTGAATTTGCGGTTACATCGTCGTGTCGAGTTGTTGGTCTTAGTGTCTATTCCTTTAGAGTTTCGAGTTCTTTTCACAGGTTGTCACGCCGCCACCGCATCGTCTTCATAGTTGCCATATACCACCACCATCATTACCGCTGCCATATATCACCAGCCATCATCATTATCCATTGGTGTCCATATATACCACCACAAATCCTCCACCAATTCGAGTCCAACTCGTTTTAGGTTTAGTTTCGAGATCCTTTTGATTTCGGATTTGTGTTTTGCTACCTGCGTAGTCTGGCACGCTTTGCAGAGCACGTTTTGGCCCCAAAAAATTCGGCTGAAAATATTTTTTCCCTATCTTGGTTTTAGGTTCTTCGGAGCATTTTCAGACACTTGCCATCATAGTGATTTTTGTCGAAATGTTTGGTCGTCGCAGCCCCCGAATTGCTCTAGAAAAAGAAAAAAAATAGTCCAACAAATTTCGTGCCCATCTTGCTTATACGACGTGGGAAGAGTTTTGAGACACTCGCCATTGTAGTGATTTTTTGAGCAAAAAAAAAGAGCGCAAAAAAAAGAGGCGCCAAAAAAACGAAAAAAATTAGAGTGCTTTTCCCTTGATTACGTGTAGCGTCGTGATTTTGTTGGTGTTTTAGGCTCGCGTCTCTAGTACGGTCTAGCCTAGGACCAGCACAGTAATGTCGTTAAGCGTTTATTCAACCTTGCATCTCTGAATTCATTATTGCTCACCCTTTTTGCTACCATACTATAAGCTATCCCAGCTCCACATACATCTATGTCATGTGTTTGACACCACCTGGCAATCGCTCTATCCAAGCTTTGAGAGTTTGACTACAACGGTTGCCGATCACCGCCTGCTGCTGGGTAAGAACTGGTAAGAATTTGAGATTCGCTTAAAGGATTTGTGACACACCAGCACCATCACCACCACGTCCCAGTAGTCTGTAGGTTTCATTTTCTTGTGTGTTTCCTATTTTTGCTAACCATGTCAGGATCACACGATGACGGGAGGGACTGGGAAAGCATGACCAACAAAGCGCTCTATGATAAATTTCAGCAAATGATGGCTGACCAGGTACAAGACTTCGTGACCAACTTTGGAGAGGCCATGGAGAAGCTCGATGGTTTGGAGAAGACATTCGACACCAAGATGGACGCCAAGTTCAATGAGGTGCTTGCCCGTCTGCCACCACCAGCTGCAGCTCCTATCCCTTTCGAACGACGAGCGCGATGTGTGCCTCTCAGCCAAGGCCAACATACTGGTACTATTGATACTGCTGCTACTTCTGTGGCTCCTACTGCTACTGTCGTTGAGCAGGTTGAAGATTATGATGGTGATTACGATGATAAGGGAGAGGTTGCTCCAGATCAGCCTCAGAGGCAACCACCACGATACGCACCAGGTCGACCACAAGGCTACAACCGTAACGATAGGACTGCACCACCCCCTCAGGTACGGGATCATGACCATCTCCCTAAACTTAAATTGAATATTTTGACGTTTGAGGGTAGATATGTTCCTGATATATATCTTACATGGGAGTTAGAAACAGAACAACGTTTTACATGCTTACAATTTCTCGAGGATAGACGTGTTGCTGCTGCTGTTTGTTCATTCACTAGTTTTTCTTGTGTTTGGTGGTCAGAACATTGTAGAATACACCATGCTAATATTCCAACTACTTGGGCTGCTTTGAAAACTGCTATGCGTAATCGTTGGGTGCCTCCTTATTATCAACGTGAATTGCTTCAAAATTTGCAACGTTGAAGACAAGGAAAAAATTATGTAGAAGAATATTATTAGGAATTACAAACTGGCATGATTATATGTGGTATTGTTGAGGAGAATGAAGCTATGCTTGCACGTTTTATGGGTGGATTAAATAGAGAGATTCAGACTATTCTAGAGTATAAGGAGTATAACACTATCAGTCGTTTATTTCATCTTGCTTGCAAAGCTGAACGTGAAGTGCAGGATCGGTAGGCAATGGCGAGAACTTCTTTTTCTGTAGGTCGCACTTCATCATGGACGCCACATACCTCCTCAACTTCCGCACGTCCTGCTGCAACGCCACCTACTCCCACCTCCAACTCCAACCGCGATACCAGGAAATAGTCTCCTACTCTACCCTCTGCGAAGAGCACACCTTCTGGGCCTGCACAGAGCTCTTCTTCATCTATTGCATCCACAGGGCAAACACATGAGGTATATGCCGTCGTTGCAAGGGTGGAGGTCACTTTGCGAGAGAATGCCCTTCCAAACGTGTAATGATAGTTACTAAGGATGGTGGATATGCGTCCGCTAGTGATTATTATGAGGAGACTTTGGCTCTCATTGCAAGTGAAGAACAGGGTGGCGAGGATGCAGAACCAGAGACACACTGCTTGGCTGCTGATTACGCTGATAGGTATGAAAGTTTAGTTGCTGAATGTGTTCTCAGTGTGCAGGTTACACATGCTGAGCAAAATCAGAGGCACAACTTGTTTCACACAAAGGGAGTTGTGAAGGAGCGTTCTGTTCGTGTCATCATCGATGGAGGGAGTTGCAATAACTTGGCTAGCATGGAGATGGTGGAGAAGCTGTCTCTAACCACCAGACCACATCATAATCCTTATTACATCCAATGGTTCAACAATAGTGGCAAGGTTAAGGTAACACGTACTGTTCGTGTGCATTTTAGCATTGCTACATATTCTGATTATGTGGATTGTGATGTGGTACCCATGCAAGCATGTTCTGTTTTACTTGGTAGGCCATGGCAGTTTGATAAAAAATTCTGTACACCATGGTAGGACAAATCAGTATATACTCTTGTTCATAAGGATCAAAATATCACTTTGCTTCCTATGTCTCCGGAACATATTATGAAAGATGACATTGCTAGAGCTAGTAAAGCAAAACTGGAAAATAAATAAGAGTGAAAATCAGATTGTAGCACAGGAATTTGAGCAACACCATAAGCATAATAAACAATCATCTAATGTTGCATCCGAAATAAAATTGCAGAGTGGATGTTTACTTGCTACTAAATCTGATATTAATGATTTGCATGTTGCTACACCTGTTTGCTATGCTTTTGTATGCAAAGAGGTATTATTTTCATTCGAGGACATGCCTCCCTGTTTGCCTCCTACGGTCATTAACATTTTGCAGGAGTTCGCTGACGTCTTCCCACAAGACGTGCCACCGGGATTACCACCTATTCGCGGGATTAAGCATCAGATTGACTTAATTCCCGATGCATCCCTACCCAACCGTGCGCCATACCGTACCAATCTAGAGGAGACAAAGGAGATTATGCGTCAAGTACAGGAGCTGCTTGACAAAGGTTATATACGCGAATCCCTTAGTCCTTGTGCTGTTCCTATTATTCTAGTGCCTAAAAAGGATGGTACATCGCGCATGTGTGTGGATTGTAGAGGCATTAATAATATTACTATTCACTATCGTCATCCTATTCCTAGACTAGATGATATGCTTGATGAATTAAGTGGTTCTACAATTTTCTCCAAAGTTGATTTGCGTAGTGGATACCATCAAATTCGTATGAAATTGGGAGATGAATGGAAAACAGCATTTAAAACTAAGTTTGGATTATATGAGTGGTTAGTCATGCCTTTTGGGTTAACTAATGCACCTAGCACTTTCATGAGATTAATGAACGAGGTTTTACGTGCTTTCATTGGACGATTTATGGTAGTCTATTTTGATGATATATTGATTTTTAGTAGATCTTTGGAGGAACATTTGGAACATCTACGTGCTGTTTTTATTGCTCTACGTGATGCATGTTTGTTTGGTAACCTTGGGAAGTGCACCTTTTGCACCTACCGAGTATCTTTTCTTGGCTATGTTGTTACTCCACAGGGTATTGAAGTTGACAAAGCCAAGATTGAAGCTATTGAGAGTTGGTTGCAGCCCAAAATGGTCACACAAGTGAGGATTTTTCTTGGCCTCGCTGGTTTCTATAGGCGTTTTGTGAGAGATTTCAGCACCATTGCTACGCCTCTCAATGAGCTTACAAAGAAGGACGTGCCTTTTTCTTGGGGTACCACACAGGAAGAAGCCTTCACGGTCTTGAAAGATAAGTTAACACATGCTCCTTTACTCCAACTTCCTGATTTTAATAAGACTTTCGAGCTTGAATGTGATGCTAGTGGAATTGGGTTAGGAGGTGTGTTATTACAAGATGGTAAACCTTTTGATTACTTTTCTGAAAAACTGAGTGGGCCTAGTCTGAATTATTCTACTTATGGTAAGGAATTATATGCTCTTGTTCGGACTTTGGAAACATGGCAACATTATTTATGGCCCAAAGAATTTGTTATACATTCTGACCATGAATCTTTGAAACATATTAAAAGTCAAGCAAAACTGAACCGTAGACATGCTAAATGGGTTGAATTCATTGAGACTTTCCCTTGTGTCATTAAACACAAGAAGGGTAAAGAAAATGTTATTGCTGATGCTTTGTCTCGTCGTTATACTATGCTTTCACAACTTGACTTTAAAATATTTGGTTTGGAGACCATCAAAGATCAATATGTGCATGATGCTGAATTTAGAGATGTGTTGCAGCATTGTAAAGAAGGGAGAACATGGAACAAGTTCGTTATTAATGATGGATTTGTGTTCCGTGCTAACAAGCTATGCATTCCAGCTAGCTCCGTTCGTCTTTCGTTGTTACAGGAGGCACACGGAGGAGGATTAATGGGACACTTTGGCATGAAGAAGACGGAGGACGTACTTTCTACACATTTCTTTTGGCCAAAGATGAGACGGGATGTTGAGCGTTTTGTTGCTCGCTGCACTACATGTCAAAAAGCTAAGTCACGACTCAATCCTCATGGTTTATATATGCCTTTGCATGTACCTAGTGTTCCTTGGGAGGATATATCTATGGACTTTGTTTTGTCGTGGATAGATTTTCCAAAATGGCACACTTTATACCATGTCATAAAAGTGATGCTGCTGCTCATGTTGCTGATTTGTTCTTTCGTGAAATTATTCGGTTGCATGGTGTGCCAAATACAATTGTTTCAGATCGTGATGCTAAATTTCTTAGCCACTTTTGGAGATGTTTATGGGCTAGGTTGGGGACTAAACTGCTTTTTAGTGCTATATGTCACCCCCAAACTGATGGCCAAACTGAAGTAGTCGATAGATCATTGTCTACTATGCTTAGGGTTGTTTTGAAGAATAACCTGAAATGTGGGAAGAATGCTTGCCTCATATTGAATTTGCTTATAATCGTTCGCTACATTCTACCACTAAGATGTGCCCTTTTGAAGTTGTGTATGGGTTCTTACCTCGTGCACCTATTGATTTGTTGCCTCTTCCATCTTCGGAGAAGGTTAATTTTGATGCTAAAGAATGTGCTGAATTGATATTAAAGATGCATGAGTTAACGAAGGAAAACGTTGAGCGTATGAATGCTAAATACAAAATTGCTGGAGATAAGGGTAGAAAACATGTTGTCTTCGCACCTGGAGATCTTGTTAGGTTACATTTGCGTCAGGATAGATTTCCTGATTTGCGCAAGTCAAAGCTAATGCCACGTGCTGATGGTCCTTTTAAGGTGTTAGAGAAAATAAATGATAATGCATATAAACTGGAGCTGCCTGTAGAGTTTGGGGTTAGCCCCACTTTTAACATTGCAGATTTGAAGCCTTATTTGGGTGAGGAAGATGAGCTTCCGTCGAGGACGACTTCAGTTCAAGAAGGGGAGGATGATGAGGACATCCCTACTAATGTTATACCCACAACTCCGACTGCTATATATACAGGACCAATTACTAGAGCTCGCGCAGGTCAATTGAATTACCAGGTACTTTCGTTTCTTGGAAATCCTTCTAATGTTCATGAACATATGATGCTGCCTAAATTAGATACTTTTGTTTTACTTATGAATGAAGTACCTAGCATGGACAAGAAGGATGACCATTGGTGTGGGATCAAGCATGGAGAAGAAGGTACGCGCACGGGAAAGAACAATGGAGCTTCCAGTGATGATTTTCGCACTTTGAAGCCACCATAATGGGAGCGAGAAGCCTTAGACGAAATATGCATGATGCCACTTTATAAAATTCGTCCCTAGGCTAATATAGGTGTTGCGCCATCTTATTTTTGGGCCAGGCCCATGTAATTTCGAAATACCATATTATAGGCTGTTTTTAGAGTCCGTATGTATGGGGAAACTGACTTAGGGTTGGTTTCGGACCCCTCCTCCAAGGGGCCACAAAATTCCCCTCTATTCCCCCATATATACAGCCCTTAGGGCGTCGTTTTAGGGTTGGGTTTTGTTTAGATTACAAGTTCGCCATAGCTGCAACTTCGCGTTCTTCGTTTGTGTTCCACGACCAGACAAAGGCGTCACAGAACCCCACTTCATCAATAAAGCTTTCCTCTAATATTCGCAATATCCAGATTGCAATCTTAGTTTCTTGCTTGTTCTTCGTTTGCATGCAGGAAACAGACCCTCGTGGTCAGGTTGATCGTGCTCCGGCGTGGTCAATAACCTCTCGGAGTTGGTTTAGCGATTGCTAAGGCGCGGCATCATCACACGTTCGTAGTCGGATCGTCAAAGTCTACTCCACCAAAAACGATAGCCACCATCTCATCGAAAGACAGGGACAACTTCGCCTCTATCACACAGGTTGTCACGTCACCACCGCATCGTCTTCATAGTTGCCATATACCACCACCATCATCACCACTGCCATATATCACCACCCACCATCACTATCCATTGGTGTCCATATATACCACCACAAATCCGCCACCAACCCGAGTCCAGTTCGTTTTAGGTTTAGTTTCGAGATCCTTTTGATTTCGGATTCGTGTTTTGCTACCTGCGTAGGTGTCGGAAAAAAAAAGCGCAAAAAAAGAGGCGCCAAAAAACGAAAAAAAATCAGAGTGTGCTTTTCCCTTGATTACGTGTAGCGTCGTGATTTTGTTGGTGTTTTAGGCTCATGTCTCTAGTACGGTCTAGCCTAGGACCAGCACAGTACCGTCGCTGAGCGTTTATTCAACCTTGCATCTCTGAACTGATTATTGTTAACCCTTTTTGCTACCATATTATAAGCCATCCCAGCTCCACATACATCTACGTAGTGTGTTTGACCTCCTGGCAATCGCTCTATCCAAGCTTTGAGAGTTTGACTACAACGGTTGCCGATCACCGCGTGCTGCTGGGTAAGAACTGGTAAGAATTTGAGATTCGCTTAAAGGATTTGTGACACACCACCACCACCACCACCACGTCCCAGTAGTCTGTAGGTTTCATATTCTTGTGTGTTTCCTATTTCTGCTAACCATGTCAGGATCACACGACGACGGGAGCGACTGGGAGAGCATGACCAACAAAGCGTTCTATGATAAATTTCAGCAAATGATGGCTCACCAGGTACAAGACTTCAGGACCAACTTTGAAGAGGCCATGGAGAAGCTCGATGGTTTGGAGAACACATTCGACACCAAGATGGACGCCAAGTTCAATGAGGTGCTTGCCCGTCTACCACCACCAACTTCAGCTCCTATCCCTTTTGAACAACGAGCGCAACATGTGCCTCTCGGCCAAGCCCAACATACTGGTACTATTGATACTGCTGCTACTTCTGTGGCTCCTGCTGCTACTGTCGTTGAGCAGGTTGAAGATTGTGATGGTGATTACGATGATGAGGGAGAGGTTGCTCCAGATTAGCCTCAGGGGCAACCACCACGATACGCACCAGGTCGACCACATGGCTACAACCACAACGGTAGGGCTGCACCACCCCCTCAGGTATGGGATCATGACCATCTCCCTAAACTTAAATTGAATATTCCGACGTTTGAGGGTAGATATGTTCCTGATATATATCTTACATGGGAGTTAGAAACAGAACAACGTTTTACATGCTTACAATTTCCTGAGGATAGACGTGTTGCTGCTGTTGTTTGTTCATTCACTAGTTTTGCTTGTGTCTGGTGGTCAGAACATTGTAGAATACACCATGCTAATATTCGAACTACTTGGGCTGCTTTGAAAACTGCTATGCGTAATCATTGGGTGCCACCTTATTATCAACGTGAATTGCTTCACAATTTGCAGCGTTTAAGACAAGGAAAAAAGTCTATAGAAGAATATTATCAGGAATTACAAACTGGCATGATTAGATGTGGTATTGTTGAGGAGAATGAAGCTATGCTTGCATGTTTAATGGGTGGATTAAATAGAGACATTCAGAGTATTCTAGAGTATAAGGAGTATAACACTATCACTCGTTTATTCCATCTTGGTTGCAAAGCTGAACTAGAAGTGCAGGATCGACAGGCAATGGCAAGAACTAGTTTTTCTGTAGGTCGCACTTCATCATGGACGCCATGTACCTCCTCTACTTCCGCACGTCTTGTTGCAACACCACCTACTTCCACCTCCAGCTCCAACCGCGATACCAGGAAACAGGCTCCTTCTCCACCCTCTGCGAAGAGCACACCTTCTGGGCCTGCACAGAGCTCTTCTTCATCTATTACATCCAATGGTTCAACAATAGTGGCAAGGTTAAGGTAACAGTACTGTTCGTGTGCATTTTAGCATTGCTACATATTCTGATTATGTGGATTGTGATGTGGTACCCATGCAAGCATGTTCTGTTCTACTTGGTAGGCCATGGCAGTTTGATAAAAATTATGTACAACATGGTAGGACAAATCAGTATACTCTTGTTCATCAGGATCAAAATATCACTTTGCTTCCTATGTCTCCGGAACATATTATGAAAGATGACATTGCTAGAGCTAGTAAAGCAAAACAGGAGAGAAATAAGAGTGAGAATCAGATTGTAGCATTATAAACCATCATCTAATGTTGCATCCGAAATAAAATTGAAGAGTGGATGTTTACTTGCTACTAAATCCGATATTAATGATTTGGATGTTGCTACATCTGTTTGCTATGCTTTTGTAATGAAAGAGGTATTATTTTCATTCGAGAACATGAGTCCCTCTTTGCCTCCTGCTGTCATTAACATTTTGCAGGAGTTCACTGACGTCTTCTCACAAGACGTGCCACCAGGATTACCACCTATTCGCGGGATTGAGCATCAGATTGACTTAATTCCCGGTGCATCTCTACCCAACCGTGCACCATACCGTACTAATCCAGCGGAGACAAAGGAGATTATGCGTCAAGTACAGGAGCTGCTTGCCAAAGGTTATTTACGTGAATCCCTTAGTCCATGTGTTGTTCCTATTATTCTAGTGCCTAAAAAGGATGGTACATCGCGCATGTGTGTGGATTGTAGAGGAATTAATAATATTACTATTCGTTATCGTCATCCTATTCCTAGACTAGATGATATGCTTGATGAATTAAGTGGTTCTACAATTTTCTCCAAAGTTGATTTGCGTAGTGGATACCATCAAATTCGTATGAAATTGGAAGATGAATGGAAAACAGGATTTAAAACTAAGTTTGGATTATATGAGTGGTTAGTCATGCCTTTTGGGTTAACTAATGCACCTAGCACTTTCATGAGATTAATGAACAAGGTTTTACGTGCTTTCATTGGACGGTTTGTGCTAGTCTATTTTGATGATATATTGATTTTTAGTAGATCTTTCGAGGAGCATTTGGAACATCTACGTGCTATTTTTATTGCTCTACGTGATGCACGTTTGTTTGGTAACCTTGGGAAGTACACCTTTTGCACCGACCGAGTATCTTTTCTTGGCTATGTTGTTACTCCACAGGGAATTGAAGTTGATAAAGCCAAGATTGAAGCTATTGAGAGTTGGCCGCAGCCCAAAACGGTCACACAAGTGAGGAGTTTTCTTGGCCTCGCTTGTTTCTATAGGCGTTTTGTGAGAGATTTCAGCACCATTGCTGCGCCTCTCAATGAGCTTACAAAGAAGGACGTGCCTTTTTCCTGGGGTACCGCACAGGAAGAAGCCTTCACGGTCTTGAAAGATAAGTTAACACATGCTCCTTTACTCCAACTTCCTGATTTTAATAAGACTTTCGAGCTTGAATGTGATGCTAGTGGAATTGGGTTAGGAGGTGTGTTATTACAAGATGGTAAACCTGTTGCGTACTTTTCTGAAAAACTGAGTGGGCCTAGTCTGAATTATTCTACTTATGATAAGGAATTATATGCTCTTGTTCGGACTTTGGAAACATGGCAACATTATTTATGGCCCAAAGAATTTGTTATACAATCTGATCATGAATCTTTGAAAGATATTAAAAGTCAAGCAAAACTGAACCGTAGACATGCTAACTGGGTTGAATTCATTGAGACTTTCCCTTATGTCATTAAACACAAGAAGGGTAAAGAAAATGTTATTGCTGATGCTTTGTCTCGTTGTTATACTATGCTTTCACAACTTGACTTCAAAATATTTGGTTTGGAGACCATCAAAGATCAATATGTGCACGATGCTGAATTTAGAGATGTGTTGCAGCATTGTAAAGAAGGGAGAACATGGAACAAGTTCGTTATTAATGATGGATTTGTGTTCCGTGCTAACAAGCTATGCATTCCAGCTAGCTTCGTTCGTCTTTTGTTGTTACAGGAGGCACACGGAGGAGGATTAATGGGACACTTTGGCGTGAAGAAGACGGAGGACGTACTTTCTACACATTTCTTTTGGCCAAAGATGAGACGGGATGTTGAGCGTTTTGTTGCTCGCTGCACTACATGTCAAAAAGCTAAGTCACGACTCAATCCTCATGGTTTATATATGCCTTTGCCTGTACCTGGTGTTCCTTGGGAGGATATATCTAGGGATGTTGTTTTAGGCTTACCTCGAACTAAGAAGGGGAGGGATAGCATATTTGTTGTCGTGGATAGATTTTCCAAAATGGCACACTTTATACCATGTCATAAAAGTGATGTTGCTGCTCATGTTGCTGATTTGTTCTTTCGTGAAATTATTCGGTTGCATGGTGTGCCAAATACAATTGTTTCAGAACGTGATGCTAAATTTCTTAGCCACTTTTGGAGATGTTTATCGGCTAAGTTGGGGACTAAACTACTTTTTAGTACTACATGTCATCCCCAAATTGATGGCCAAACTGAAGTAGTCAATAGATCAATTCTTAGGGCTGTTTTGAAGAATAACCTGAAAATGTGGGAAGAATGCTTGCCTCATATTAAATTTGCTTATAATTGTTCGCTACATTCTACCACTAAGATGTGCCCTTTTGAAATTGTGTATGGTTTCTTACCTCGTGCACCTATTGATTTGTTGCCTCTTCCATCTTCGGAGAAGGTTAATTTTGATGCTAAAGAACGTGCTGAATTGATATTAAAGATGCATGAGTTAACGAAGGAAAACATTGAGCATATGAATGCTAAATACAAAAATGCTGGAGATAAGGGTAGAAAACATGTTGTTTTTGCACCTGGAGATCTTGTTTGGTTACATTTGCGTAAGGATAGATTTCCTGATTTGCACAAGTCAAAGCTAATGCCACGTGCTGATGGTCCTTTTAAGGTGTTAGAGAAAATAAATGATAATGCATATAAACTTGAGCTGCCTGTAGAGTTTGGGGTTAGCCCCACTTTTAACATTGCAGATTTGAAGCCTTATTTGGGTGAGGAAGATGAGCTTCCGTCGAGGACGACTTCAGTTCAAGAAGGGGAGGATGATGAGGACATCCCTGCTAATGCTACACCCACAACTCCGACTGCTATACATACATGACCAATTACTAGAGCTCGCGCACGTCAATTGAATTACCAGGTACTTTCGTTTCTTGCAAATCCTTCTAATGTTTATGAACATATGATGCTCCCTAAATTAGATACTTTTGTTTTACTTATGAATGAAGGACCTGGCATGGACAAGAAGGATGACCATGGGAGCGGGATCAAGCATGGAGAAGAAGGTGCACGCGCGGGAAAGAACAATGGAGCTTCCATTGATGATTTTCGCACTTTGAAGCCACCATAATGGGAGCAAGAAGCCTTGGATGAAATATGCATGATGCTACTTTATAAAATTCGTCCCTAGGCTAATATAGGTGCTGCATCACCTTATTGTTGGGCCAGGCCCATGTAATTTCGAAATGCCATATTATAGGCTGTTTTTACAGTCCGTATGTATGGGGAAACTGAGTTAAGGTCGGTTTCGCACCCCTCCTCCAAGGGGCCACGAAATTCCCCTCTATTCCCCCATATATACAGCCTTAGGTCGTCGTTTTAGGGTTGGGTTTTGTTTAGATTACAAGTTCGCCATAGCTGCAACTTCGCGTTCTTCGTTTGTGTTCCACGACCAAACAAAGGCGTCACAGAACCCCACTTCATCAATAAAGATTTCCTCTTATATTCGCAATATCTAGATTGCAATCTTAGTTTCCTGCTTGTTCTTCGTTTGCGTGCAGGAAACAGACCCTCGTGGTCAGGTTGATCGTGCTCCGGCATGGTCAATAACCTCTCGGAGTTGGTTTAGCGATTGCTAAGGCGCGGCATCATCACACGTTCGTAGTCGGATCGTCAAAGTCTACTCCACCAAAAACGATAGCCACCATCTCTTCAAAAGACAGGGACAACTTTGCCTCTATCACCTTCCCTATTTAAACCCCCACAGAGAAAAAAACCCCTCGCTCTCTAGGGTTTCCCCCATGTAAAATTGCAGCCACACCCCTAGAAAAACCCCACCTGCTAGCCCAAACCTTCCAGATCCCGAGATCCCACCTCCCCAGCCAAATCTGGCCCTCATATCTGAAATCTGGGGCTCAGATTCGTCCAAATTCCACCTACCAGACATGTCCGGCGGCCATCCCGGACATTGTCTGGCAACCACACAGCCCCGCAGCCTCACGCAGCCTCGCAGCCATCGCGCGCCTCTAGCCGCGCCGCCCCTTGCGGCCCCGCTGGTCGGCCCTCGCCAGAGCTCTCCGGAGTGCCCTGCCGCCGGCGACCTCTAAGGCCAGTGCCCCGCGTCGCCCCTGCTCCCTCCCCCTCAGTTTCTCATCTCTCTCCCTAACCTCGACTCCCTCCCTCTCTGTTGCCTATAGGAGGAGCTCGCGGCTGCCATGGAGCCAAGATCTTGCCCCATCACCGCTGTCGGGCCTCCATCGCCATCGAGGGTCGCTGGCAAGTCGCCTTCAACCGGATCCGCCGGATCCCGTCATCTCCGACCTGCTCCCGGTCTTCCCGTGACGCCCCGTCCAACCTCCTGTAGCTGCCATGGGCGCCGCCTCGAAGCTCCCCGCCGTCGTGCCTCTGTCGCCGGCCACCTACGTTGCCGGATCCGGTTGACCCCGGGCCGTTTCTGGCCAGCCCCGTTGCCTCAGCCCGCCGGAGCTCCGGCCACGACGGGCACCGCCGCCGCCGCTCTGCCCCTGCTCGGGAGCGGGCAGGAGGTCAGGAGGAGTTCCTGCTCCCGTTGACCTGCCGGGTGGGCCATGGGCCGCGCCAGGCCCAGCTCAACGCCTAGATCTGCTGGCCCAAGTGACCCAATGTGAGCACCCCGCTATCCACGCCCTGTGCGTTGCCTTGCTACATTGCGCACACCTTGTTTAGCCCAGCAGTCAGTTTCGGCCCATGGATGTTTTTTCCTTTCAGCGAATTTATCTAATTATCCAGAGATTGCAGTTTTGCAGATTAGACCCCGAACTTCATGCATCAATAACTTTTTAACCATGCATCAGATGAAAATAATATATGTATAAAACTTGACTGGAATTTCGTGTAGATTCACAATATCCAACTTTCACGCATGTTTAAAATGTTTAACCTTGCTGTTTGCATTAATTTGCGTAAATGCCATGTTAAAATGATTTATTTCATAACTACTAAACCGTAGCTCCGATAAAAATGATCCACATATGTAACTTGACTAGAAAAAAACGTGTAGAATCACATGGTGACATTTATTTTGCTGTTTAACAACTCTAAAATATGGTTAGTACAGATATGGACCAAATTCATATTATGCTTATGGGGATGTTTCGGAAATGCTATATGTTGCTTCCGGTCCCATTTAAAATGCCTAGACGATATAGTTGTTCATGTTTCACCCCTTGCCATGATAAACAACATTAACCACTTTCTCATAATATGGAGAGTTTTATTTTTTTATATGTATGTTGTCCCTCTCCATTTAAAATTGCTTAATTCCATCTTCGCCTTATGCATTACCACCCATCTTAAACAACATTTAATATTGATGAGTACCTAAACGAGAGTGAACTAAATAATTCGAACGTGGAGTTTCATCTTGCATATTGAGCTTCACTTTAATGTGTAGTAGTTGTTTGATGTGAATTGCCATGCCTTGCATAATTAAACCGGACATGCATCATATTTGTTTACGCATCATGTCTTGCATATGTTGTGGTGTTTCTCGTGTGTTGATTGTTTGTTTCCGGATTGCTTCTTCTCGATAGAGTTCCAAAAGCGTTCGGAGTGTGAGGATTCGTTTGACTATGTTGGCTTGTCTTCTTCATGCACTCGTTCTTCTTCCAAGCGGGATCTCAGGCAAGATGACACATTTCCCTGGATACCATTACTATCATTGCCATGCTAGATCTCTCGTTTTCATTCGCTATGTCACGCTACCTACCACTTGTTTGTCAAGCCTCCCAACATTGCCATGAAAAGCCGCTAACCCCTCCACATCCCAGCAAAACCTTTGCTTGGCTATGTCACTGCTTGCTCAGCCCTTCTTATAGCATTTCTAGCTGCAGGTGCAATTGCTTCCATGTGACAACATGGACATTCTTTTGTTATCACAATATTATTGCTATTTAATTTAATGCACCCACTTGGTAAAGGGTGGAAGGCTTGGCCTTTTGCTTGGTGTTTTGTTCCACTCTTGCCGCCCTAGTTACTTGTGAACCGGTGTTATGTTCCATAACTGAGCGCTCCTAACATGCTCGGGGTTGTTATGGGGACCCCCTTGATTTTCGTTTTAGGATAAAGCTTGTCTAGCAAGGCCCAACATTGGTACTATATTTGCCCAACATAATAACATTAAACATCGTTTCTAATGCATAGGGCGTCATGAACCCGAGGAGTAATTCAACATAATACAGGGGGCCAGTGCTGCTGGTGCTGGTCCAAAACAGAGTCGTGTGTGGGGCCAACCCGGGGCAACTCGGGTGATTTCTATCAGGCCACTATATGTTGCGCTCATCCGGTTGTGCCCTGAGAACGAGATACGCGGATCCTATCAGGATTGTCGGTACTTCGGATGGCCTTGCTGGACTTGATTTTAACTTTCTCGAACGTCTTGCGCGTGGGATTTAGATGACACTTCGGGCTATCTCGAAGTTGAGACTTTCCATCGGGATTCCGCAAATACTACGGGTGATTCTGTGGTTGAGGAATTCTAACGCGGCGTGTGGTTAATTTGTGATGGACTAGTTGGAGCACCCCTCGAGGGTTAAATCTTTCGGAAAGCCGTGCTCGCGGTTATGTGGCAACTTGGATGCTTTGTTTAACACCTGGTCATAGCAAACTTGAAGTAAACTCAAATAAAATACACGAACTGTGTGCGTAACCGTGACTATCTCTTCTCGTGAGTCCTTATCCGAGAGAGAACATGGTGGGGTTATGTTTGATGTAAGTAGGTGTTCAGGATCACTTAGTGATCATTACTAGTTCACGTCCGTTATGCGTAGACTACCATACTTTACTTTCTTTATTCGTAAGTTAGCCACTCAAATAAATGCTTAATTGCTAGCTGCAGCCTCACCACTTAACCATACCTCACCCATTAAGTTTTGCTAGTCTTAATACCCTTGGAAATGAGATTGCTGAGTCCCAATGGCTCACAGATTACTACAACAATAGTTGCAGGTACAGGTAATGCGATGCTTTGACATGAGAGCAATGCTTGTTTGATTTGGTGTTCTTCTTCATCATCAATCTAGCATGGGTTCCAGGCGGCAGCCTGGGATAGCAAGGATGGATGTCATTTTATCGTTTGGTTTCGTCTATAGTCAGACCCTACTCTTTTGTATGATGTTTGAATATGTTGTTGTATTGATGTGATCTTGATGTAGCTTGTGGCGAGTCTAAGCCAATCCATATACTCATATCTTCTGTACATATACTTGTAATGATATCCATTCTTGCGAAATGACGACATGTGCTTCTATCATTGTTGATGCCCTCGAGCCAAAATAAGGATAGGAGCGCATCTTGGGTGTTACACTAACGGATTAGGACAGTCGCATTAAATGCACCATGAGGTGTTGCGCTGGCGTAGTCTCCTGGCAAGGATCGTCTCTCCTTCCATGATGTTGGCCCAGCTACCTTTTATTTTTCTGCCACACCACGAGACGGGTGTCATTAAAGCTGTTGTAAATCTACCAAGCTGCCACATGTCCTGACAAACTCTACCTAACCGCCTGCCACCTTGACACTAACTGATGTGGACTACCAACCCGATGAGGTGCATCGATGGCTTGGCTACTGGATCTTGCCAGGCGCGTCTGCTGTCGGGCGTTCTACACCGGCATGGAGGCTCTCCGGTTGCCTTGATCTTCGCTTGGTGTTGTTTGGAGAGTAGTATTCGCCCGACAATGCCTTGTCGGGCCGGAGGCCGTGGTCGTCTATGCACAAGTCAGGGTGCTAAAGGATGTGTTCTTTATTACATCAATTAACGGATTGGCTAGGATTATGAGGAGACCCCCTAGATGCTTGGAACATAAATTGGCAAAAGCTTCAAGACTCTACATTCTGCATTTATGTTAGAAATCACACTTGAGTCCATAGGAAAGCCCATACTATTAAAAGGAGATGAGGTATCTGATGCTTGTGATCTACGTTGGGTTTTCTATGAAGAGGAACGGGTGATGCAGCACAATATAGGTATGTATTTCCCTTAGTAGAGAACCAAGGTTTATCTAACCGATAGGAGTAACAACCAACCCACATCTTCGACGACTGCATACAAAGAAGCAAACACTTGCACCCAATGCGGGCAAGAGGGTTGACAATCCCCTTGAAATCGTTATTTTCAAGCTTATAAGTAGTTATACGGGGCAAACCCGAGAGTGGCCCGATCTTCATGAATTGGAGGTGGATTCGGGGAAGAACATGAGGGGAAAATGTGGAGAAATCAAAGTGGAAAACACTCTGTTGGACAAGATCCACACCAAGTACTCCTCCAATCACAAGCAATACATGAGGTGCATCAAGATCCAAGAAAAACAACGGAAATAAGGATACATGGGTAGTTCATCCAAATCTCTTTGAGAGATGGGCCTTGAAATCCACTAGGGATCTTCCTTCAAAAGGGGCCTTGACATCCTCTATGGATCTTCTCCGGTGGAGGTCTCGGTCTCCATGGGAGTGGTACAAGAAGGAGCAAAGCTCAACTAACTATGAGCTAAACCATTGCTAACCCTAGAATGAAGGAGGGGGTAGATTATATATACTGCTAACCCACGAAGGGGTAAGTGAGAGAGGATACATGGACCTCGGGCCCATCCACACACACACGCAAGCGTCGGATGTCCGGCCATACGTGGGGGTGCCGGATGTGTGGCCTGGTGTGGCCGCGTCTGCGAGGTTCAGGCGCCTTGCGTCGGATTTCTCAGGAGGAAGCGTCGGATGTCTGGGCGGGGCCGGATGCCAGGCGGTCGGCCGGATGTCCGGCCGCTGTAGCTTGTCCACAACTCTGTCTTCTTCCGTCTCCGCTTCCATGCTTCCCTCACGGGTGGGTAGTTGTACGTAGGTGCCGAAACTCCTCCACGCCATCCGTGAAGCTCCGATAATACCTATGCATGCACATGAGAGGAGTGTTAAGTAGTATACCATCCTCGAAGGGGTCAAGTGAACACGTGTAAAGGAGATGATTCACCTTTATGTATGTGAAGTAGTTGTGACACGTGTCACTTGGTAAATGGACTCTTGTCATGGTGATGTCCATAGGATGCTCCGCATCATCCCCTCCACCTTGGGAAAGATTCGTCCTCAGATAGATATCCAAATAACCATGGGAAGGAGATGTCGTCCCCGTGTAGAAGTGGATGATCACCAAGTAGTCATCATCATCAAGCTCTGAAGGGGCACTCTCCAATGTTGCACCATCTAGTGATTCCTTCAAATGGAGAAAATACGACAAACACTTGGAAAAACAAATGTGGTTAGCGTTAGTGCAAAACCAAGCATTAAAGTGGTGAATAACCGCCTAAGTGTTGTTATCATGCATAACATATGGTGTGACAAGGGATTGTGTCATGGCATGTAAGCATACAAATTGAGCACACGCAATGCAATCATGGAAACAATTATGCCTAGGTGATGTAGGGATGCCAATATGTGTGACAATATAACAAGCATCTACCCCAAGGTCATAACATGTATGCACAAAGAAATCAACAAAAGGTCTATCGTGGGCGTAGGAATCATTCACAACACCAAGTAAAATGAAGTGTCTATACACATGGGATTATCCAAAGTGCAAGGCAATCCAAGCATAATGTGCATATGGTGTAGTGAAGATAGTATGGCACTCAACACAATAGAAAGAGCAAGTGTTCAACATGTGTGAGGCAATCAAGTCAAGCATGTATCAAGCAATGTGGCATGGCAAATGTGAAGATTGGAAATTTTTGTAACCAAGCGTATGATAAGAGCAAACAATCCACAAGTTGGATACAACACATAAGGGATATATGTCATGAGGCATGGAACGATGGCAATCATGAGTGAAAGCAATATCATGAACATGTGTGCAAGTTAGTGGTACGAGATGACCACTATGTGTCATGATACAAGCAACACAAGTAAGATCAGCCATAGTATCCATTCTCAAGAAGGATGTCACCTCAAAAGAGTGACCTTGTGCCTTCTTCACAATTCCGGTGCGCAAGCAAGTGCGATGAAGAAACGCATCGGTGTAACAAGACTCGCTCTCAAGATCTCGAATGGTCAATGCACGTGAAGTGGAAGTTGAGATGTAGTCGAAGTATCCTACACATACACACAACAAAGCAAAGAATGTATGTGCATGGTAGATAAACACATCATCCATCATGATGGTTCTCTTCTCTTGCACACAACCATTAGGATCGCAAGTGCATGAATAATATGATGCAACAATGGCTATCTTCATGGCACTAGGCATATCGTGCAAAGAAGGAAAGCAAGCATGCTTCACATGAAAGATGTTAAAAGCTCCAATAATATGTGAGAAAGCTATGGGGGCAATCTCATTAGCAATATTAAAACCATTGTTGCACTCAATACATGGCAAATCTAGCATGAGAAAAGCAACACATGGAGACATATGACAACATTCAATAGCAAGCATGTGGAAAGCATGGCAATCGTTGTCATCAACCGCATGAAAGGAGCAAGTAGTAATCATCTGTGATGCAACACGAGCAAGCATAGTGATCATGTCATGGAAACTAGTAGTGCGAAGATGCAACATACAATAGGAAATCATTGCAATCATGTCATGTGAGAAAATAATAAGCATATGCAATGCACATGACATATCGCAAGCACGGAAATAAAACATGATCAATGTATCATCATAGGCATGGGGCACAAAGAATACAGCAATAGCAAGTAATATCTCCACCAAGCTTGCAAATACACATACAAGTCATATAATCAAGTGTCATGTGATATGCAAAGCATGGGTCACAATTGCATGGCAAGTCCATAGAAATGAGCATATCACGCAAAGCGAGCATGGCAATGTGGGCATAATAAGTGGAATGAGCAAGAATCCATAGCCATGTGAGAGCCATGTAGAAGAAATGTGCAAAGTATTTGCGCAAAGAGGGTGGTGTTGGGGAACGTTGCATGGGAAACACAAATTTTCCTACGCACACGCAAGATCTATCCATGGTGATGAGAATCTACGAGAGGGAGAGTGGATCTACATACCCTTGTAGATCGCTAGCGAGAAGCGTTAAGAAACGCGGTTGGTGTAGTCGAACGTCTTTGCGATCCAAATCGCCGAGCATCCTGCGATCTCATCACGATCCGTCCCGCGATCCAATCACGATCCGTCCCGCGAACTCATCACGATCCGTCCCATGATCTCATCACGATCCGTCTCGCGATCTTGATCACGGTCTTTCCGATCTAGCGCCGAACGAACGGCACCTCCACGTTCAGCACACGTACAGCTTGATGACGATCTCCGCCTTCTTGATCCAGCAAGAGGGAGCGGAGAGGTAGACGAGTTCTCCGGCAGCATGACGGCGCTCCGGCGATGGTGGTGGAGCTATTCCGACAGGGCTTCGCCTAAGCACTATAGAAATCCGATCTAGAGGAGGAAACTATGCACTCGAGGAACGGGTAGCACGTGGCTGAAAATCTTGTGCCAAAACCCAAAAACCCTCTAGTATATATAGGAGGAGAGAAGGAGGAGGCTTGGCTCCCAAGGAGCCAACCCTTGGGTCGGCCGAACTAGGAGGGAGGAGTCCTCCTCCTCCACTCCTAGTAGGATTAGGACTCCTTCCTAATTTAGCCCTTTTGCCTTTTTTCACCTTTTTCCTTTTGGGCTTTTTCTTCCTAGCCACATGGGCCCTTTGTGGAACTTCCTCCAGCCCACTAAGGGCTGGTATTCATCCTCCCACAGCCCATTTAGCCTCTTGGGTCGAAATACCCCTCCCGATGGTGATGAGGACATCCCTGCTAATGCTACACCCACAACTCTGACTGCTATACATATAGGACCAATTACTAGAGCTCGCGCACGTCAATTGAATTACCAGGTACTTTCGTTTCTTGCAAATCCTTCTAATGTTCATGAACATATGATGCTGCCTAAATTAGATACTTTTGTGTTACTTATGAATGAAGGACCTGGGATGGACAAGAAGGATGACCGTGGGAGCGGGATCAAGCATGGAGAAGAAAGTGCGCGCGCGGGAAAGAACCATGGAGCTTCCAGTGATGATTTTTGCACTTTGAAGCCACCATAATGGGAGCAAGAAGCCTTGGACGAAATATGCATGATGCTACTTTATAAAATTCGTCCCTAGGCTAATATAGGTGCTGCGCCACCTTATTGTTGGGCGAGGCCCATGTAATTTCGAAATACCATATTATAGCCTGTTTTTAGAGTCCGTATGTATGGGGAAACTGAGTTAAGGTCGGTTTCGGACCCCTCCTCCAAGGGGCCACGAAATTCCCCTCCATTCCCCCATATATACAGCCCTTAGGGCGTCGTTTTAGGGTTGGGTTTTGTTTAGATTACAAGTTCCCCATAGCTGCAACTTCGCGTTCTTCGTTTGTGTTCCATGGCCAGACAAAGGGGTCACAGAACCCCACTTCATCAATAAAGCTTTCCTCTTAGATTCACAATATCCAGATTGCAATCTTAGTTTCTTGCTTGTTCTTCATTTGCGTGCAGGAAACAGACCCTCGTGGTCAGGTTGATCGTGCTCCAACGTGGTCATAACCTCTCGGAGTTGTTTTAGCGATTGCTAAGGCGCGGCATCATCACACATTCGTAGTCGGATCGTCAAAGTCTACTCCACCAAAAACGATAGCCACCATCTCATCGAAAGACAGGGACAACTTCGCTTCTATCAGATGGTCTCCCGGTACACTACCGGCACTCCCGGTACACTGCCGATAAGCCCGAAACTTTGGCCACCACCATTACGGAGCTCCTCGTGACGTCCGGGATCTCATCCGGGACTACGAACAACCTTCGGTCACCACCATACATAACTCTATACTATCGAAACGTCACCGAACCTTAAGTGTGCAGACCTTGTGATGAGGACATCCCTACTAATGTTACACCCACCCCGACTGCTATACATACAGGACCAATTACTAGAGCTCGCGCACGTCAATTGAATTACCAGGTACTTTCGTTTCTTGGAAATCCTTCTAATATTCATGAACATATGATGCTGCCTAAATTGGATACTTTTGTTTTACTTATGAATGAAGGACCTAGCATGGATAAGAAGGATGACCATTGGAGCGGGATCAAGCATGGAGGAGAAGGTGCGCATGCGGGGAAGAACAATGGAGCTTCCAGTGATGATTTTCGCACATTGAAGCCACCATAATGGGAGCGGGAAGCCTTGGACGAAATATGCATGATGCCACTTTATAAAATTCGTCCATAGGCTAATATAGGTGCTGCGTCACCTTATTTTTGGGCCAGGCCCATGTAATTTCGAAATACCATATTATAGGCTGTTTTTAGATTCCGTATATATGGGGAAACTGACTTAGGGTCGGTTTCGGACCCCTCCTCCAAGGGGCCACGAAATTCCCTTCTATTCCCCCATATATACAGCCCTTAGGGCTTCGTTTTAGGGTTGGGTTTTGTTTAGATTACAAGTTTGCCATAGCAGCAACTTCGCGTTCTTCGTTTGTGTTCCACGACCAGACAAAGACGTCACAGAACCCCACTTCATCAATAAAGTTTTCCTCTTATATTCGCAATATCCAGATTGCAATCTTAGTTTCTTGCTTGTTCTTCGTTTGCGTGCAGGAAATAGACCCTCGTGGTCAGGTTGATCGTGCTCCGGCGTGGTCAATAACCTCTCAGAGTTGGTTTAGCGATTGCTAAGGCGCGACGGCTCACACGTTCGTAGTCGGATCGTCAAAGTCTACTCCACCAAAAACGATAGCCACCATCTCATCGAAAGACAGGGACAACTTCGCCTTTATCACCTTGTGGGTTCGAGAACTATGTAGACATGACCGAGACACCTCTACGGTCAATAACCAATAGCGGGACCTAGATGCCCATATTGGTTCCTACATATTCTACAAAGATCTTTATCGGTCGAACCTCTATGTCAAGGATTCAGTTAATCCCGTATGATGTTCCCTTTGTTCTTCGGTATGTTACTTGCCTGGGATTCGATGGTCGGTATCTCCATACCTAGTTCAACCTCGTTACCGGCAAGTCTCTTTACTCATTCCGTAATACAAGATCCCATGACTAACACTTAGTCACCTTGCTTGCAAGGCTTATTGTGATGTTGTATTACCGAGTGGGCACTGAGATACCTCTCCATCACACGGAGTAACAAATCCCAGTCTTGATCCATGCCAACCCAACAGACACCCTCGGAGATACCTGTAGAGCACCTTTATAGTCACCCAGTTATGTTGCGACGTTTGATACACACAAGGTACTCCTTCGGTGTCAGTGAGTTGCATGATCTCATGGTCATAGGAACAAATACTTGACATGTAGAAAACAATAGCAATAAACTGACACGATCATATGCTACGTTTGTAGTTTGGGTCTTGTCCATCACATCATTCTCCTAATGACGTGATCCCGTTATCAAATGACATCTCATGTCCATGACTAGGAAACCATAGCCATCTTTGATCAACGAGCTAGTCTATTAGAGGCATACTAGGGACATGGTGTTGTCTATGTATCCACACATGTATCTGAGTTTCCAATCAACACAATTATAGCATGGATAATAAACGATTATCATCAACAAGGAAATATGATAATAACCAATTTATTATTGCCTCTAGGGCATCCAATAGCCTCCCACTTGCACTAGAGTCAATAATCTAGTTCACATCACCATGTGATTCGCATTGTTATGAATCTAACACCCAATGAGTTCTGGGGCTCGATCATGCTTTGCATGTGAGAGAGGTCTTATAGTCAACGGGTCTATGACATTCAGATCCGAGTGTACTTTGCAAATCTCTATGTCAAACTATAAACATTGCTACCACACTCCACTTGGTACTATTCCAAATGTATGCTCCACTATACGTATCCGGATTGCTACTAAGAGTCATCCGGATTAGTGTTAAAGCTTGCATCGACGTAACTCCTTACGACGAACCCTTTATCACCTCCATAATCGAGAAACATTTCCTTAGTATTTAAGTCACTAAGGATAATATTGACCGCTATCCAGTGATCCACTCCTGGATCACTCTTGTACCCCTTGACGGACTCATGGCAAGGCACACACAAGTGCGGTACACAGCATGGCATACTATACAGATCCTATGGCTAAGGCATAGGGGACGACGTTCGTCCTTTCTCTTTCTGCTGCCGTTGTCGAGCTTTGAGTCTCACTCAACTTCACACCTTACAAATCAGGCAAGAACTCTTTCTCTGACTGATCCACTTTGAACTCTTTCAAAATCTTGTCAAGTATGTACTCATTGAAAGTCTCATCAAGCATCTTGATCTATCTCTATAGATCTTGATGCTCAACAATTAGGTAGCTTTATCCAGGTCTTCCTTTGAAAAACTCTTTTCAAACAACCGTTTATGCTTTCCAGAAATTCTACATCATTTCCGATCAACAATATGTCATCCACATATACTTATCAGAAATTCTATAGTGCTCCCACTCACTTTATTGTAAAT
Organism: Hordeum marinum; assembly: GCA_022496015.1. Lineage (NCBI taxonomy): Eukaryota > Viridiplantae > Streptophyta > Magnoliopsida > Poales > Poaceae > Hordeum > Hordeum marinum. The sequence goes on from CM039673.1 coordinate 243,843,642, forward strand.
ACAAGTTTCTTGTAAACTTTGTATAGACTCAAAAACTTTGATCACCTCATCAAAGTGTATATTCCAACTCCGAGATGCTTGCTTCAGTTCATAGAAGGATCACTGAAGCTTGCACACCTTTTAGCATCCTTAGGACTGACAAAACCTTCTGGTTGTATCACATACAACCTTTCCTCAAGTAAACCGTTAAGGAAATGATGTTTTGACATCCATCTGCCAGATTTCATAATTGAAAAATGCAGCAACTGCTAACATAATTCTAACAGACTTTAGCATCGCTACGAGTGAGAAAGTCTCATCGCAGTCAACTCCTTGAACTTGTCATAAATTTCTTTGCAACAAGTCGAGCTTTACAAATGGTGACATTTATCATGAGCGTCTGTCTTCATTTTAAACATCCATTTGTACTCAACGACCTGCCGTCCAACGAGCAAATCTACCAAAGTCTATACTTGGTTTTCATACATGGATCCTTTCTCGGATTTCAAGGCCTCTAACCATTTGTCAGAATCCAGGCCCATCATCGCTTCTCCACACCTCGTAGGTTCATCGTTGTCCAACAACATGACCTCCACGATAGGGTTGTCGTACTGCTCAGGAGCAGTACACATCCTTGTCGACCTACGAGGTTCGATAGTAACTTGATCCGAAGCTTCATGATCATCATCATTAACTTCCTCTTCAACTAACGTAGGCTTCATAAAAACATCTTCATGCTCTGCGCTACTCTCTGGTTGAACAAAGGTTCAACAACCTCATCAAGTTCTACCTTTCTCCCACTCAATTCTTTCGAGAGAAACTCTTTCTCGAGAAATTACCCAGTTTTAACAACAAACACTTTATGCTTGGATCTGAGATAGAAGGTTTACCCAACTATTCTTAGGGTATTCTATGAAGATGCATTCGTCCGCTTTGGGTTTGAACTCATTAGGTGAAAACCATTTTCACATAAGTGTTGCAGCCCCAAACATTAAGAAATGACAGCTTAGGTTTTTATCAAACCATATGGTGTCATCTCAACGGATTTAGATGGTGTCCTATTTAAAGTGAATGTTGTTGTCTCTAATGCATAACCCCAAAATTATATTAGCAAAATGATAAGAGACATCATACCACGCACCATATCCTATAGAGCACGACTATGATATTCGAACACACCATCACACTATGGTGTTACAGGTGGCGTGAGTTGTGAAACAACTTTCACATTGTCTAAAGTTGTATGCCACACTCGTAACTCGGATATTCACCTCCACGATCATATCGCAGACATCTTCTTATCACGATGATCTTTAAACTTCACTCTGAATTGGATTGCATATCTACTCAAATCATCAGTGAAGGTAAGAAAATATACACTCTGATCTTTAAACCTTTCAAACGATTTAGACTTGTGTTTCATTAAGTAAATATACACTATATCTAGTCAAATCATCAGTGAAGGTAAGAAAAAAACGATATGCATCGCACGCTACAAGACTCATTGGATTTCATACATCAACATGTATCATTTCCAATAAATCACTTGCCCGCTCCATCAAACCAGAAAACGGGGTCCTTAGTCATCTTGACCAAGAGGCATGGTTTGCATGTCTCAACCGATTCGAAATCAAATGAGTCCAAAGATCCATCAGCATGGAGTTTCTTCATGCGCTTTATACCAATATGACATTTAGCGGCAATGCCACAAGTATGTGGTACTATCATTATTAACTTTGTATCTTTTGGCATCAATGTTATGAACATGTGTATTACTACGATCATGATGCAGCAAACCATTCTCACTGGATGCATGACCATTGAAGGTATTATTCATGTAAACAGAATAACCATTATTCTCTAACTTAAATGAATAACCGTGTTGAAATAAACACGATCTAATCACGTTCATGCTCAACGCAAGACACCAAATAACATTTATTTAGGTTCGTCACTAATCTCGAAGGTAGAGAGAGCGTGCGATGTTGATCACATCAACCTTGGAAACATTTCCAACACACATCGTCACCTCACCCTTAGCTAGTTCTCCGTTCATTCCGTAGCTTTTATTTTGAGTTACTAACATTTAGCAACTGAACTGGTATCCAATACCCAGGTGCCACTAGGAGTACTACCAAGGTACACATCAATAACACGTATATCAAATATACTTCTGTTGACGTTGCCAGCCTTCTTATCTACCAAGTATCTAGGGTTGTTCCGCTTCAGCGACCGCTCTCCTCATAATTGAAGCACTTAGTCTCGGGTTTGGGTTCAACTTTGGGTTGCTTCACTGGAGCAGCAACTGACTTGCCATCCATGAAGTTTCCCTCCTTGCCCTTGCCCTTCTTGAAACTAGTGGTTTTTACTAACCATCAAGACTTGACGCTCCTTCTTGATTTCTACCTTCGCGGTGTCAAACATCGCGAATAGCTCAGGGATCATTATTTTTATCCCTGGTATTGCATAGTTCATCACCAAGTTCTAGTAGCTTAGTGACAGTGACTTGGAGAACTATATCAATCACTATCTTATCTGGAAGATTAACTCCCACTCGATTCAAGCGATTGTAGCACCCAGACAATCTAAGCACATGCTCAACGATTGAGCTATTCTCCTTCATCTTGCAGAAAAAGAATCTCGTTGGAGATCTCATATCTCACAACACGGGCACGAGCCTGAGATCCTAATTTTAGCTCTTAGAACATCTCATATGTTCCATGACGTTCAAAACATTTTGGAGCCTCAATTCTAAGCCGTAATGCATGACGCACTAAACTATCAAGTAGTCATCAGAACGTGTCTGTCAAATGTTCACAACATCTACAAACGACGCTAGAGGGGTTGGCGCACCGAGCGGTGCATTAAGGACATAAGCCTTCTGTGCTGCAATGAGGACAATCCTCAGCTCACGGAGCCAGACCGCAATATTGCTACCATCATCTTTCAACTCTATTTCTCTAGGAACATATAAAAATTCAAGGGAGCTACAGCATGAGCTAGTAATCTACAACATAATTTTGCAAAGACACTACTGACTGTGTTCATGATAATGAGTTTAGTTAACCAAATTACTAAAGCTCCCACTCAAATTGACATCCTTCAGGTCATCTGAGTGTCACATGATCCAAATGATAGAGGCGAAGTTGTCCCTACCTTTCGATGAGATGGTGGCTATCATTTTTGGTGGAGTAGACTTTGACGATCCGACTACGAACGTGAGATGACGTTGCGCCTTAGCAATCACTAAACCAATTCTGAGAGGTTATTGAACACGCCGGAGCATGATCAACCTGACCACGAGGGTCTGTTTCCTGCACACAAACGAAGAACAAGCAAGAAACTAAGATTGCAATCTGGATATTGCGAATATAAGAGGAAAGCTTTATTGATGAAGTGGGGTTTTGTGATGCCTTTGTCTGGTCGTGGAACACAAACGAAGAACGCGAAGTTGCAGCTATGGGGAACTTGTAATCTAAACAAAACCCAACCCTAAAACGACGCCCTAAGGGCTGTATATATGGGGGAATAGAGGGGAATTTCGTGGCCCCTTGGAGGACGGGTCCGAAACCGACCTTAACTCAGTTTCCCCATACATACGGACTCTAAACAGCCTATAATATGGTATATCGAAATTACATGGGCCTGGCCCAACAATAAGGTGGCGCAGCGCCTATATTAGCCTAGGGACGAATTTTATAAAGTAGCATCATGCATATTTCGTCCAAGGCTTCTTGCTCCCATTATGGTGGCTTCAAAGTGCGAAAATCATCACTGGAAGCTCCATTGTTCTTTCCCGCGCGCGCACCTTTTCTCCATGCTTGATCCCGCTCCCATGGTCATCCTTCTTGTCCATGCCAGGTCCTTCTTTCATAAGTAACACAAAAGTATCTAATTTAGGCAGCATCATATGTTCATGAACATTAGAAGGATTTGCAAGAAACGAAAGTACCTGGTAATTCAATTGACGTGCGCGAGCTCTAGTAATTGGTCCTGTATGTATAGCAGTCGGAGTTGTGGGTGTAGCATTAGCAGGGATGTCCTCATCATCCTCCCCTTCTTGAACTGAAGTCATCCTCAACGGAAGCTCATCTTCCTCACCCAAATAAGGCTTCAAATCTACAACGTTAAAAGTGGGGCTAACCCCAAACTCTACAGGTAGCTCAAGTTTCTATGCATTATCATTTGTTTTCTCTAACACCTTAAAAGGACCATCAGCACGTGGCATTAGCTTTGACTTGCGCAAATCAAGAAATATATCCTTACGCAAATGTAACCAAATAAGATCTCCAGGTGCAAAGACAACATGTTTTCTACCCTTACCTCCAGCAATTTTGTATTTAGCATTCATACGCTCAATGTTTTCCTTCGTTAACTCATGCATCTTTAATATCAATTTAGCACGTTCTTTAGCATCAAAATTAACCTTCTCCGAAGATGGAAGAGGCACCAAATCAATAGGTGCACGAGGTAAGAAACCATACACAACTTCAAAAGGGCGCATCTTAGTGGTAGAATGTAGCGAACGATTATAAGCAAATTCAATATGAGGCAAGCATTCTTCCCACATTTTCAGGTTATTCTTCAAAATAGCCCTAAGCATAGTAGACAATGATCTATCGACTACTTCAGTTTGGCCATCAGTTTGGGGATGACATGTAGTACTAAAAAGTAGTTTAGTCCCCAACTTAACTCATAAACATCTCCAAAAGTGGCTAAGAAATTTAGCATCACGATCTGAAACAATTGTATTTGGCACACCATGCAACCGAATAATTTCACGAAAGAACAAATCAGCAACATGAGTAGCAGCATCACTTTTATGACATGGTATAAAGTGTGCCATTTTGGAAAATCTATCCACGACAACAAATATGATATCCCTCCCTTCTTAGTTCGAGGTAAACCTAAAACAAACTCCATAGATATATCCTCCCAAGGAACACTAGGTACAGGCAAAGGCATATATAAACCACGAGGATTGAGTCGTGACTTAGCTTTTTGACATGTAGTGCAGCGAGCAACAAAACGCTCAACATCCCGTCTCATCTTTGGCCAAAAGAAATGTGTAGAAAATACGTCCTCCGTCTTCTTCACGTCAAAGTGTCCCATTAATCCTCCTCTGTGTGCCTCATGTAACTACAAAAGACGAATGGTGCTAGCTGGAATGCATAGCTTGTTAGCACGGAACACAAATCCATCATTAATAACGAACTTGATGAGGACATGACTAGCTTCGATACGACCAAAAATGATGCATACATGCTTATTTGTGAGATGATTTCTTATAAGAATTATGCAATAATTTATTTATGTTATCCGGAAAAAAATATTTCACCTATTTTTATTATATGCCTAAATGCAGAATGGTCGAACACTTGTATGAACCACGTATGATGACAAAGGAAGACGAAATGGTTGGGTGCTATTCAAGAGGTCCTCTAATGTCAAAGGAAACAATTAGGTGTTGTTCAAGTTCTCTCATGTTACTTTTAGCCCAAGAGAAGATAGAGTCCAAGTCTCTCACGTTCTAGACTCAGATTTGGACTATATAGACACACCTGTCTCAAAACGCTAACAACTTTTTCATATGGACTCAGAATTGGGTGATTTTTTTTCTGGAAACTAGATTTCATATGCGTTCCAGACCAGTTGGAATCACCTTAAAATTCGTCCGGATCGCAAAGATATCGAGGAAACAATCTGACGTTGCATCAGAATCTGAGTCAAACTAAAAGTCCAAAGGTGTTGCATCACCTCCACTTGGGCCCATGGGCCGTGTACGACCTAGGGTTGGTTTTAGGGTGTCTTGGGATGTCCTCCCACCTCCTTGGCCGCCATCCCTTACTCCTATATAAGTAGATCAATCTAGTAGCTTTTCCTTTGGGTTTTGTTTAGTTAAAAGTTAGCCATTGCAACTTCGTGTACTTCGTTTGTGTCCAACGACCAGACCAAGACCGCTTTTGAAACCTCACCCTTATCAATACTTCATATATATTCACAATATTCAGATTGCATTATCATATTCTTGCTTGTTCTTCGATTGCTTGCAGGAATAGACCTTTGTGGTCAGGTTGATCGTGCTCTGGCGTGGTCAATAACCTCTTGGAGATTGATTTAGCAATTTCTAAGGCGCAACGTCGTGCACGTTCGTAGTCGGATCGTCAAAGTCTTCTCCACCAAATCGATAGTTATCATCTCATCGAAAGATCGGGACCCTCGCCTCTATCAAGTGATATCAAGTGGTATCAGTTTTCAGGTTGCTCGGTGAGAATTTCCAGTTATTCGTAGATTAGATTTATTTTCCTTACCTATTGCCCAAGAAAAAGCCACAAAAAAAGTTAGATCTTTTCATCTTTTCTCCAAGCCAGTCTGAGCCTTTGCAATTTTCTTTTTAGTGCTTGCATAGTTGAATTATCGGTTGCATTGTTGTGTCGAGTTGCTGGTTTTAGCGTCTAGTCTTTTAGAGTTTCAAGTTCTATTCACAACTTGTCACGCCGGCGTCGCACCATCTTCATCGCTGCTGCCATATATCACCACCACGCCACCGTCATCCCTTTCATTGTCACCCACCACCATCCATCAATTTTCACCACATGCTACGGTTGTTTATTGTCATTATCATACTTGAGGTCATGCACATCTACGTTTGATCCAATCTGCTTCTTATTTGGTTGAAAGAGAAAAAAAAAGTGAGACAAAAAAGTGAGAGAAAAAAGTGAGAAAAAAATTGGTGAGAAAATAATAGAGAAAAAAACAAATTTCGAAACTATTTGACTCAAATCTCGTGTCTGAATTCGGAGTGAAACCTGTTTTGCGCAGTGTTCAGTAAAACAAGTGTATCTTCCTCATACAAACTCAGAATTGAGTGATTCTTGTTGCATACGAAAGCTTGAGTCAGTAGCATTCTTGAAGAAAAATATCAAAATTTTGACGTATTATCTTACATAGGAAAGTTATAGAGAGAGTTTTGGTATATCCTGCTTGGCGATCATTTATCATCATTGTCTTTACTGCCATTGTGGTCTTCACTTATATCTTGTTGTCCAGAGCTAATTCATATCATCCTTTGCTGCTATTTGTCCTACGCCGTGACTCCATTAGTGTTCTAGGCTCACGTCTCTACTATAGTCTAGCCTAGGACCAGCACAGTACCGTCATTGAGCGTTTATTCAACATTGCATCTTTGAATTGATTATTGCTAATCTTTTGCTACCATATATTAAGCCTTCCAAGATCCACATATTTATATATACCGTGTATACATATGTTCACCTAGTAATCGCTTTACCCAATCTTCGGAGATATTGACACCGTCGGTTGCCGGTCGCCACCTGCTGCATGGTAAGAATTTGTAAGACATTGATATTTGCTTTACTATGAGCGTTTTACCACCACATCATGTAGTTCATAGGAACAATATTCTTCTATCTTTGTTTCTTGTTTCTACTAGTCATGACTGGATCGAGAATTGTCAGTTCATGGGCTTCTTCGATCGTGGGAGACGTGCCACCACAAAAACCGATACGAGAGCTGCAAAGAGATCCAAATGCACATGATCAGGTTAATGTTTATATACCTCCATTTAATGGCCATTTTAGACCTTCTTTATATATTGAATGGGTGTTTGAAATAAATGAAATATTTTCTTCCCATAATTTTGCTGAACATAAGAAAGTTAAGGTCGCGATTGGTTCTTTCACTGGTTATGCTTTAGTTTGGTGGAGCGAATATTGTCAATTACACCATGATATTATACCTACTATTTGGGATGATTTAAAACTTGCCATGAGACACACATTTGTTCCTGCTTATTATACTCATGACAAGCTTAAAAAGTTACAATATCTAAAACAAGGTAGTGACACTGTAACGAAATATTATGATGATTTACAAATGACCTTGTTGCATTCCTCATTAGAAGAAAGTGAAGCAGATTTTATGGATAGATTTTGGGGAGGATTAAACCGTGATATTCAGGAGATACTAATTCATGAAAAGTGTTATTCTATGGATCGTTTGTCTCGTCTTGCTTGCAAAGCTGAACAGGAAATAAAACAACATGCTGCCCACAAGGAGATAGAGCGTAAGGTGCACATTCCAAGAGTTGATACAGTTGTTCCTTCAAATACTAGGCGTACTTTGACAACCACATCAATTTGTTGGAAATATGCCCTAGAGGCAATAATAAATTAGTTATTATCATATTTCCTTGTTCATGATAATCGTTCATTATCCATGCTATAATTGTATTGATCGGAGACTTAAATGCATGTGTGGATACATAGACAAAACCATGTCCCTAGTATGCCTCTAATGGACTAGCTCGTTGATCAAAGGATGGTTAAGGTCTCCTAGCCATGGACATGAGATGTCATTTGATAACGGGATCACATCATTAGGAGAATGATGTGATGGATAAGACCCAAACTACAAACATAGCATATGATCGTGTCAGTTTGTTGCTACTGTTTTCTGCATGTCAAGTATATGTTCCTATGACATGAGATCATGCAACTCACGGATATCGGAGGAGTGCCTTGTGTGTATCAAACGTCGCAACGTAACTGGGTGACTATAAAGGTGCTCTACAGGTATCTCCGATGGTGTCTGTTGAGTTGGCATGGATCGAGACTGGGATTTGTTACTCCGTGTGACGGAGAGGTATCTCAGGGCCCACTCGGTAATACAACATCACAACAAGCCTTGCAAGCAATGTGGCTAAGTGTTAGTCACGGGATCTTGTATTACGGAACGAGTAAAGAGACTTGCCAGTAACGAGGTTGAACTAGGTATGGAGATACCGACGATCGAATCTCGGGCAAGTAACATACTGAAGAACAAAGGGAACGTTATACGGGATTAACTGAATCCTTGACATAGAGGTTCGACCGATAAAGATCTTCGTAGAATATGTAGGAACCAATGTGGACGTCCAGGTCCCGCCATTGGTTATTGACCGTAGAGGTGTCTCGGTCATGTCTACATAGTTCTCGAACCCGCAGGGTCTGCACACTTAAGGTTCGGTGACGTTTCGGTAGTGTAGAGTTATGTATGGTGGTGACCGAAGTTTGTTCAGAGTCCCGGATGAGATCCCGGACATCACGAGGAGCTCCGGAATGGTCCGAAGGTAAAGATTCATATATAGGAAGTCCCAGTTTGGTTTCCGGAAAAGTTTCGGGCTCATCGGTAGTGTACCGGGAGTGCCGGTAGTGTACCGGGAGGCCTCCGGGAGGGGTATTTCGACCCCAAGAGGTCCATGGGCTGTGGGAGAATAATAACCAGCCCTTATTGGGCTAGGAAAACAGCCACAAAGGCCCATGGCACAGGAGAGAAAGTCCTAAAGCAAAAGTTTGAAAATCAGCCAATAGGAGGCAATCCTACTCCAACTAGGATTGGAGGTGAAGTAGGATTGCTTCCCACCTCCTATTTCGGCCGACCCAAAGGCCTTGGCTGCCTATACTCTCCTCTCCTCCTATATATACTAGTGGATTGGGTGGTTTTTGGACAGAATTTCCGGCCACGTGCTACCCGTTTCACCGGTGCACAATTTCTCCTCTAGATCGGTTTTCCGCAGCGCTTAGGCGAAGCCCTGCCGGAATCACTCCACCACCATCACCGGAGCGCCGTCATGCTACCGGTGAACTCTCTCTCCTCTCCACCTCCTCTTGTTGGATCAAGACGGTGGAGATCGTCATCAAGCTGCACGTGTGCTGAACGCGGAGGTGCCGTCCGTTCGGTGCTAGATCGGAAGGACCGTGATCGAGATCGCGAGACGGTTCGTGATGAGATCGCGAAACGGATCGTGATGAGTTCGCGGGACAGATCGTGATCAAGATCGTGAGACGGATCGTGATGAGATCGCGGGACGGATCGTGATGAGTTCACGGGACGGATCATGATTGGATCGCGGGACGCTTGGCGATTTGGATCGCGAAGATGTTCGACTACACCAACCGCGTTTCTTAACGCTTCCCGCTTAGCGATCTACAAGGGTATGTAGATCCACTCTCCCTCTCGTAGATGCTCATCACCATGGATAGGTTTGCGTGTGCGTAGGAAAAATTTTGTTTCCCATGCGACGTTCCCCAACAGTGGCATCATGAGCTAGGTTGATGGTTCGATGAGATCTCGAGTAGAACACAAAAGGTTTGTGGGCGTTGATGCTTAGATTGCTTCCTCCCTTGGTCGGATTTTGGTTCAGCGGGATTGTGAGATGAAGCGGCCCGGACCAACATTACTCGTACGCTTACGAGAGACCGGTTCCCTCGACGCAACTTGTTGTTTAGATGGCTTGCGAGTGACAGTTTCTCTCACTTTAGTTGGATCGGATCCGACAAAGGCGGTCCTTGAGAAGGTTGAAAAGCAATCTATGTATCACCGTTGTGGTTTATGCGTAGGTGATAATCGTTCTTGCTAGATACCCGTAGCAGCCACGTAAAACATGCAACAACAATTAGAGGACGTCTAACTTGTTTTTGCAGGGTATGTTGTGATGTGATATGGCCAATTACATGATGAGATATATGTGATGTATGAGATGATCATGTGATGTATAGAATTTCACGACTTGCATGTCGTTGAGTACGGCAACCGACAGGAGCCATAGGGTTGTCTTTAATTATTGTATGACCTACGTGTCAATCATTAAGCGCTATGTAATGCTTTACTTTATCGCTAAGCGGTACCAATAGAAGTAGAAGCAGGGCTGGCGCCACAACCCCAATGGCAGCACATTGATGGAGATCAAGATGATGGAGATCATGGTGTTGTGCCGGTGACGACGAAGATCATACCGGTGTTTCGAAGATGGAGATCTTAAACACAAGTTCATGGCCATATCATGTCACTTATGAATTGCATGAGATGTTAATCCTTTTATGCACCTTGTTTTGCTTAGTACGGCGGTAGCATTATAAGGTGATCCCTCACTTGAATTTCATGATGAACTGTGTTCTCCCCGAGTGTGCACCGTTGCGAAAGTTCGTCGTGTTGAGACACCAAGTGATGATCGGGTGTCATAGACTCTACGTTCACATACAACGGGTGCAAGCCAGATTTGCACGCGCAGAACACTCGGGTTAAACTTGACGAGCCTAGCATGTACAGACATGGCCTCGGAACACAAGAGACCGAAAGGTCGAGCATGAGTCATATAGTGGATATGATCAACATAATGATGTTCACCATTGAAGCCACCTTAACTCACGTGATGATCGGACTTGAGTTGGTGAATTTGGATCATGTATCACTCGAATGACCCGAGGGATGTCAATTTGAGTGGGAGTTCTTAAGTTATATGATTAATTTAACTCATTATCATGAACATAGTCAAAGTGTCTTTGCAAATTATGTTGTAGATTACTAGCTCGCGCTGTAGCTCCCTTGTATTTTTATATGTTCCTAGAGAAATAGAATTGAAAGATGTTGGTAGCAAAATTGCGGACTGGGTCCGTGATCTGAGGATTGTCCTCATTGCTGCACAGAAGGCTTATGTTCTTAATGCACCGCTCGGTGCGCCACCCCATCTAGCGTCGTCTGTAGATGTTGTGAACATCTGACAGGCACGTTTCGATGACTACTTGATAGTTTAGTGCGTCATGCATTACGGCTTAGAATTGAGGCTCCGAAACGTTTTGAACGTCACGGAACATATGAGATGTTCTAAGACCTGAGATTGTGATCTCAGGCTCGTGCCCGAGTTGCGAGATATAGGATCTCCAACGAGATTCTTTGCTTGCAAGATGAAAGAGAATAGCTCAATCGTTGAGCATGTGCTTAGACTGTCTGGGTACTACAATCGCTTGAATCGAGTGGGAGTTGATCTTCCAGATAAGATAGTGATTGATGTAGTTCTCCAAGTCACTGTCACTGAGCTACTAGAACTTGGTGATGAACTATAAAATGCCAGCGAAAGAAATGTTGATCCCTGAGCTGTTCGCAATGTTTGACACCGCGAAGGTAGAAATCAAGAAGGAGCGTCAAGTGTTGATGGTTAATCAAACCACTAGTTTCGAGAAGGGCAAGAGCAAGGAGGGAAACTTCATGGATAGCAAGTCAGTTGCTGCTCCAGTGAAGCAACCCAAAGTTGAACTCAAACCCGAGACTAAGTGCTTCTGTTATGAGGTGAGTGGTCGCTAAAGCGGAACAACCCTAGATACTTGGTAGATAAGAAGGCTGGCAACATTGATAGAAGTATATTTGATATACGAGTTACTAATGTGTACCTTGCTAGTACTCTTAGTAGCACCTGGGTATTGGATACCGGTTCGGTTGCTAAATGTTAGTAACTCGAAATAAAAGCTACGGAATAAACGGAGAACTAGCTAAGGGTGAGGTGACGATATGTGTTGGGAGTGTTTCCAAGGTTGATGTGATCAACATCGCACGCTCTCTCTACCTTCAGGATTAGTGACGAACCTAAATAAATGTTATTTGGTGTTTTGCTTTGAGCATGAACATGATTAGATCATGTTTATTGCAATACGGTTATTCATTTAAGTTAGAGAATAATGGTTATTCTGTTTACATGAATAATACCTTCAATGGTCATGCACCCAGTGAGAATGGTTTGTTGAAATCTTGATCGTAGTATTACACATGTTCATAACATTGATGTCAAAAGATACAAAGTTAATAATGATAGTACCACATACTTGTGGCACTGCCACTAAATGTCATATTGGTATAAAGCGCATGTAGAAACTCCATGCTGATGGATATTTGGACTCATTCGATTTCGAATCGGTTGAGACATGCGAACCATGCCTCTTGGGCAAGATGACTAAAGGACCCCGTTGGATGGAGTGGGCAAGTGATTCATTGGAAATGATACATGTTGATGTATGCAATCTAGTGAGTCTTGTAGCGTGCAGTGGATATCGTTATTTTCTTACCTTCACTGATGATTTGAGTAGATATAGTGTATATTTACTTAATGAAACACAAGTCTGAATCGTTTGAAAGGTTCAAGCAAATTAAGAGTGATGTTTAAAGATCATCGTGACAAGAAGATAAAAATGACTGCGATATGATCGTGGAGGTGAATATCTGAGTCACGAGTTTGGCATACAACTTAAGACAATGAAAAAGTTGTTTCACAACTAAACGCCACCTGGAACACCATAGTGTGATGGTGTGTCCGAACATCATAGTTATGCTCTATTGGACATGGTGCGTGTTATGATGTCTCTTGTCGTTTTACTACTATAATTTTGGGGTTATGCATTAGAGACAACTACATTCACTTTAAATAGGGCACCATCTAAATCCGTTGAGATGACACCATGTGAATTATGGTTTGATAGAAACCTAAGTTGTCATTTCTTAATATTTGGGGATGTGACACTTGTGTGGAAAATGTTTTCACCTAATGAGGTCGAACCCAAGGCGGACAAATTGCATCTTCATAGAATACCCTAAGATCAGTTGGGTGAACCTTCAATCTCAAATCCTAGTGCAAAGTGTTTGTTGCTTAAACGGATCCTTTCTCGAGGAAATGTTTCTCTCGAAAGAATTGAGTGGGAGGAATATAGAACTTGATGAGGTTGTTAAACCTTTGTTCAACCAGAGAATAGCGCAGCGCAGAAAGATGTTTCTGTGAAGCCTACGTTAGTTGAAGAGGAAGTTAATGATGATGATCATGAAGCTTCAGGATCAAGTTACTATCGAACTTCGTAGGTCGACAAGGATGTGTACTGCTCCTAAGTGGTACGACAACTCTGTCTTGGAGATCATGTTGTTGGACAACGATGAACCTATGAGCTATGGAGAAGCGATGATGGGCCCGGATTCCGACAAATGGTTAGAGGCCATGAAATCTGAGATAGGATCCATGTATGAAAACCAAGTGTAGACTTTGGTAGACTTGCTCGTTGTACGGCAGGTCGTTGAGTACAAATGGATCTTTAAAATGAAGACAGACACTGATGGTGAATGTCACTATTTGTAAAGCTCGACTTGTTGCAAAGATGTTTGTGACAAGTTCAAGGAGTTGACTACGATGAGACTTTCTCACTCGTAGTGGTGCTAAAGTCTGTTGGAATTATGTTAGCAGTTGCTGTGTTTTCAATTATGAAATCTGGCAGATGGATGTCAAAACATCGTTTCCTTAATGGTTTACTTGAGGAAAGGTTGTATGTGATACAACCAGAAGGTTTTGTCAGGCCTAAGGATGCTAAAAGGTGTGCAAGCTTCGGTGATCCTTCCATGGACTGAAGCAAGCATCTCGGAGTTGGAATATACTCTTTGACGAGGTGATCAAGGTTTTGATGTTTATACAAAGTTTACGAGAAACTTGTATTTGCAATAAAGTGAGTGGGAGCACTATAGAATTTCTGATAAGTATATGTGGATGACATATTGTTGATCAGAAATAATGTAGAGTTTCTGGAAAGCATAAAACGGTCATTTGGAAAGTGATTTTCAAAGGAAGACCTGGATGAAGCTACCTAATTGTTGAGCATCAAAATCTATGGAGATAGATCAAGATGCTCGATGAGACTTTCAATGAGTGCATACCTTGACAAGATTTTGAAAGAGTTCAAAATGGATCAGTCAGAGAAAGAGTTCTCGCCTGATTTGTAAGGTGTGAAAGTTGAGTGAGACTCAAAGCTCGACAACGACAGAAGAAAGAGAAAGGACGAATGTCGTCCCCTATGCCTTAGCCATAGGCTCTATATTATGCCATGCTGTGTACCGCACATGTGTGTGCCTTGCCATGAGTCCGTCAGGGGGTACAAGAGTGAACCAGGAGTGGATCACTGGACAGCGGTCAAGATTATCCTCAGTAACTAAGAGACTGAGGAGATGTTTCTCGATTATGGAGGTGATAAAGAGTTCGTCGTAAGGAGTTACGTCGATACAAGCTTTAACACTAATCCGGATGACTCGTAGTAGCAATCTGGATACGTATAGTGGAGCAGCCATTTGGAAATAGTACCAAGTGGAGTGTGGTAGCAGTGTTTACGGTTTGACATAGAGATTTGCAAAGTACACACGGATCTGAATATCGCAGACTCGTTGACTATAAGATCTTTCTCACATGCAAAGCATGATCGAGCCCCAGAACTCATTAGGTGTTAGATTCATAACAATGCGAATCACATGGTGATGTGAACTAGATTATTGACTCTAGTGCAAGTGGGAGACTGTTGGAAATATGCCCTAGAGGCAATGATAAATTAGTTATTATCATATTTCCTTGTTCATGATAATCGTTTATTATCCATGCTATAATTGTATTGATCGGAGACTTAAATGCATGTGTGGATACATAGACAAAATCATGTCCCTAGTATGCCTCTAATGGACTAGCTCGTTGATCAAAGGATGGTTAAGGTCTCCTAGCCATGGACATGAGATGTCATTTGATAACGGGATCACATCATTAGGAGAATGATGTGATGGATAAGACCCAAACTACAAACATAGCATATGATCGTGTCAGTTTGTTGCTACTGTTTTCTGCATGTCAAGTATATGTTCCTATGACCATGAGATCATGCAACTCACAGATATCGGAGGAGTGCCTTGTGTGTATCAAACGTCGCAACGTAACTGGGTGACTATAAAGGTGCTCTACAGGTATCTCCGATGGTGTCTGTTGAGTTGGCATGGATCGAGACTGGGATTTGTTACTCCGTGTGACGGAGAGGTATCTCAGGGCCCACTCGGTAATACAACATCACAACAAGCCTTGCAAGCAATGTGGCTAAGTGTTAGTCACGGGATCTTGTATTACGGAACGAGTAAAGAGACTTGCCAGTAACGAGGTTGAACTAGGTATGGAGATAACGACGATCGAATCTCGGGCAAGTAACATACCGAAGAACAAAGGGAACGTTATACGGGATTAACTGAATCCTTGACATAGAGGTTCGACCGATAAAGATCTTCATAGAATATGTAGGAACCAATGTGGACGTCTAGGTCCCGCCATTGGTTATTGACCGTAGAGGTGTCTCGGTCATGTCTACATAGTTCTCGAACCCGCAGGGTCTACACACTTAAGGTTCGGTGACGTTTCGGTAGTGTAGAGTTATGTATGGTGGTGACCGAAGTTTGTTCGGAGTCCCGAATGAGATCCCGGACATCACGAGGAGCTCCGAAATGGTCCGAAGGTAAAGATTCATATATACGAAGTCCCAGTTTGGTTTCCGGAAAAGTTTCGGGCTCATCGGTAGTGTACCGGGAGTGCTGGTAGTGTACCGGGAGTGCCGGTAGTGTACCGGGAGGCCTCCGAGAGGGGTATTTCGACCCCAAGAGGTCCATGGGCTGTGGGAGAATAATAACCAGCCCTTAGTGGTCTAGGAAAACAGCCACAAAGGCCCATGGCGCGGGAGAGAAAGTCCTAAAGCAAAAGGTGGAAAATCAGCCAATAGGAGGCAATCCTACTCCAACTAGGATTGGAGGTGAAGTAGGATTGCTTCCCACCTCCTATTTCGGCCGACCCAAAGGCCTTGGCTGCCTCTCCTCTCCTCTCCTCCTATATATACTAGTGGATTGGGTGGTTTTTGGACAGAATTTCCGGCCACGTGCTACCCGTTTCACCGGTGCACAGTTTCTCCTCTAGATCGGTTTTCCGCAGCGCTTAGGCGAAGCCCTGCCGGAATCACTCCACCACCATCACCGGAGCGCCGTCATGCTGCCCGTGAACTCTCTCTCCTCTCCACCTCCTCTTGCTGGATCAAGATGGTGGAGATCGTCATCAAGCTGCACGTGTGCTGAACGGGGAGGTGCCGTCCGTTCGGCGCTAGATCGGAAGGACCGTGATCGAGATCGCGAGACGGTTCGTGATGAGATAGCGGAACGGATCGTGATGAGTTCGCGGGACAGATCGTGATCAAGATCGTGAGACGGATCGTGATGAGATCACGGGACGGATCGTGATGAGTTCACGGGACGGATCGTGATTGGATCGCGGGACGGATCGTGATGAGATCGCGGGACGCTCGGCGATTTGGATCGCGAAGACGTTCGACTACACCAACCGCGTTTCTTAACGCTTCCCGCTTAGCAATCTACAAGGGTATGTAGATCCACTCTCCCTCTCGTAGATGCTCATCACCATGGATAGGTTTGCGTGTGCGTAGGAAATTTTTTGTTTCCCATGCGACGTTCCCCAACACAATTCTTGTGAGGGCTACATCACCTTCACCATGTAATACGTCACCACCGAGAGTGCCTACATCATGTGAGTTGATCGTAAGAGGTAGTGGCAAAGGTATTGATCTTCCACCTCCACATGAGTATGATGAATGCCTTGTTAATTCCAATGTACCCTGTGATGAGCTACCCATTACTTTGATCACACCACCTATTTTAGAGGACTATGTTCATGATTTTACTTCGTCATGTGATCAAATAACTACAATATCAACAATTGTGAGTGCACCCATTGAATTAACTATTGATGAGCAAGAACCGTGTGAATCAGGATATAAATCAAATTTGGGTCAAATATGTTTGCAAATAATTCAGTCGGTGTTTAATCATTTTGATATGACCTCCAATCTTGGTGATAATTCTGTATCAAATGACATGTTGCATATTTGCATATTTAAGCATGTTGTAGCATCTAAATTTGAAACGATTCACGTTTATTTACCAATATTGGGGTGGTTTAATGATGAACATTATGAATCTTTTCATATGAATAAGGACTTCACTTAGATGTGCAAACTGAGTTGCAATATTGTGGTGCCTTCTACTTCTTGTCATAATCTTTTGGCTTTATATTTCATGACATGTGATGAGTGACCTTGTATATATGTGTCACATGTGTCACAAATGAGAACAATAAGAATGGATGACATATACGTATACAATGTGTACGCCTTTTCTCTTTTGGTAGCCACATTTTAGATTAAGCAACGCCGAGGAAGGCTTTGTTTTCAAAAAGGGGAGGAGGATGAGGACATGACTACCTTCGATACGACCAAAAATGATGCATACATGCATATTTGTGAGGTGATTTCTTGTAAGAATTATGCAATAATTTATTTATGTTATCCGAAACAAATATACTTCACCAATTTTGTTTTTATGCCTAAATGGAGAATGGCCGAACACTTGTATGAACCACGTGTGATGACAAAGGAAGACGAAATGGTTGGGTGCTATTCAAGAGGACATTTAATGTCAAAGGAAACAATTAGGTGTTGTTCAAGAAGTTCTCTCACGTCACTTTTAGCCCAAGAGAAGATAGAGTCCAAGTCTCTCACGTTCTGGACTCAGATTCGGACTGCACAGACATATCTGTCTCAAAATGCTAACAACTTTTTCATACGGACTCAGAATTGGGTGATTCCTTCTTTGCTGGAAACTAGATTACATATGCGTTCCAGCCCAGTTGAAGTCACCTTAAAATTCGTCCGGATCGCAAAGATATCGAGGAAACAATCTGCCGTTGCATCAGAATCCGAGTCAAACTAAAAGTCCAAAGGTGTTGCATCACCTGCACTTGGGCCCAAGGCCTTGTACGACCTAGGGTTGGTTTTAGGGTGTCTTGGGACGTCCTCCCACCTCCTTGGATGCCACCCCTTGCTCCTATATAAGTAGATCAATCTAGTAGCTTTTCCTTTGGGTTTTGTTTAGTTAAAAGTTAGCCATTGCAACTTCGTGTACTTCGTTTATGTCCAGCGACCAGACCAAGACCGCTTTCGAAACCCCACCCTTATCAATACTTCATATATATTCACAATATTCAGATTGCATTATCATATTCTTGCTTGTTCTTCGATTGCTTGCAGGAATAGACCTTCGTGGTCAGGTTGATCGTGCTCCGGCATGGTCAATAACCTCTTGGAGATTGATTTAGCGATTCCTAAGGCGTAACGTTGTGCACGTTCGTAGTCGGATCGTCAAAGTCTTCTCCACCAAATCGATAGTTATCATCTCATCGAAAGATCGGGACCCTCGCCTCTATCAGAACTTGTTCCATGTTCTCCCTTCTTTACAATGCTGCAACACATCTCTAAATTCAGCATCATGCACATATTGATCTTTGATGGTCTCCAACCAAATATTTTAAAGTCAAGTTGTGAAAACATAGTATAACAATGAGACAAAGCATCAGCAATAATATTTTCTTTACCCTTCTTGTGTTTAATGACATAAGGGAAAGTCTCAATGAATTCAACCCATTTAGCATGTCTACGGTTCAGTTTTGCTTGACTTTTAATGTGTTTTAAAGATTCATGATCAGAATGTAAAACAAATTCTTTGGGCCATAAATAATGTTGCCATGTTTCCAAAGTCCGAACAAGAGCATATCCTTATCATAAGTAGAATAATTCAGACTAGGCCCACTCAATTTTTCAGAAAAGTACGCAACAGGTTTACCATCTTGTAATAACACACCTCCTAACCCAATTCCACTAGCATCACATTCAAGCTCAAAAGTCTTATTAAAATCAGGAAGTTGGAGTAAACGAGCATGTGTTAACTTATCTTTCAAGACCGTGAAGGCTTCTTCCTGTGCGGTACCCCAAGAAAAAGGCACGTCCTTCTTTGTAAGCTCATTGAGAGGCACAGCAATGGTGCTGAAATCTCTCACAAAACGCCTATAGAAACCAGCGGGGCCAAGAAAACTCCTCACTTGTGTGACCGTTTTGAGCTGCGGCCAACTCTCAATAGTTTCAATCTTGGCTTTATTAACTTAAATTTCCTGTGGAGTAACAACATAGCCAAGAAAAGATACTCGGTCAGTGCAAAAGGTTTACTTCCCAAGGTTACCAAACAAACGTGCATCACGTAGAGCAATAAAAACAGCACGTAGATATTCCAAATGCTCCTCCAAAGATCTACTAAAAATCAATATATCATCAAAATAGACTACCACAAACCGTCCAATGAAAGCACGTAAAACCTCGTTCATTAATCTCATGAAAGTGCTAGGTGCATTAGTTAACCCAAAAGGCATGACTAACCACTCATATAATCCAAACTTAGTTTTAAATGCTATTTTCCATTCATCACCCCATTTCATACGAATTTGATGGTATCCACTACGCAAATCAACTTTGGAGAAAATTGTAGAACCACTTAATTCATCAAGCATATCTTCTAATCTAGGAATAGGATGACGATAACGAATAGTAATATTATTAATGCCTCTACAATCCACACACATGTGCGATGTACCATCCTTTTTAGGCACTAGAATAATAGGAACAACACAAGGACTAAGGGATTCACGTATATAACCTTTGTCAAGCAGCTCCTGTACTTGACGTGATGAGGACATCCCTACTAATGTTACACCCACCCCGACTGCTATACATACAGGACCAATTACTAGAGCTCGCGCACGTCAATTGAATTACCAGGTACTTTCGTTTCTTGGAAATCCTTCTAATATTCATGAACATATGATGCTGCCTAAATTAGATACTTTTGTTTTACTTATGAATGAAGGACCTATCATGGATAAGAAGGATGACCATTGGAGCGGGATCAAGCATGGAGGAGAAGGTGCGCGCGCGGGGAAGAACATTGGAGCTTCCAGTGATGATTTTCGCACATTGAATCCACCATAATGGGAGTGGGAAGCTTTGGACGAAATATGCATGATGCCACTTTATAAAATTCGTCCATAGGCTAATATAGGTGCTGCGCCACCTTAATTTTGGGCCAGGCCCATGTAATTTCGAAATACCATATTATAGGCTGTTTTTAGAGTCCGTATGTATGGGGAAACTGACTTAGGGTCGGTTTCGGACCCCTCCTCCAAGGGGCCACGAAATTCCCTTCTATTCCCCCATATATACAGCCCTTAGGGCTTCGTTTTAGGTTTGGGTTTTGTTTAGATTACAAGTTCGCCATAGCAGCAACTTCGCGTTCTTCGTTTGTGTTCCACGACCAGACAAAGGCGTCACAGAACCCCACTTCATCAATAAAGCTTTCCTCTTATATTCGCAATATCCAGATTGCAATCTTAGTTTCTTGCTTGTTCTTCGTTTGCGTGCAGGAAATAGACCCTCGTGGTCAGGTTGATCGTGCTCCGGCGTGGTCAATAACCTCTCAGAGTTGGTTTAGCGATTGCTAAGGCGCGACGTCTCACACGTTCGTAGTCGGATCGTCAAAGTCTACTCCACCAAAAACGATAGCCACCATCTCATCGAAAGACAGGGACAACTTCGCCTATATCAAGTGGTATCAGATTTCCAGGTTGCTCGGTGAGATTTTACCAGTTTTCGTAGTTTAGATCGCATCTGTTCTTCATACCTTTAGTCCACGAAAAAGCCAAAAAAAAATTAGGGTTAGATCATCATATCCGAACCAATCTGAGCCTTTGCATAGTCTTTTCAGTATTTTGCTTTGTTGAATTGGCGGTTACATCGTTGTGTCGAGTTGCTGGTCTTAGTGTCTAGTCCTTTAGAGTTTCGAGTTCTTTTCACAGGTTGTCACGCCGCCACCGCATCATCTTCATAGTTGCCATATACCATCACCATCATCGCCGCTGCCATATCTCATCATCCATCATCACTCTCCATTGGTGTCCATATAGACCACCACAAATCCTCCACCAATCCAAGTCCAGTTCGTTTTAGGTTTAGTTTCGAGATCCTTTTGATTTCGGATCCGTGTTCTGCTACCTGCGCAGGTGTCGGAAAAAGAAAAAAGAAAAAAAAGAGTCTGGCACGCTTTGCAGAGCACGTTTTGGCCCAAAAAAATTTCGGCTGAAAATATTTTTTCCCTATCTTGATTTTAGGTTCCCCGGAGCGTTTTGAGACACTTGCTATCATAGTGATTTTTGTCGAAATTTTTGGGTCGTCGCAGCCCCCGGATTGCTCCAGAAAAAAAAAATAGTCCAAAAGAAAAATTCGTACCCATCTTGCTTATACGACGTGGCAAGAGTTTTGAGACACTCGCCATTGTAGTGAGTTTTTGAAAAAAAAAAAAAAAAGAGGCGCAGAAAAAAAAAAAAAAAGGAGGCGCCGAAAAAAAAAACGAAAAAAAAAATCCGATTGTGCTTTTCCCTTGCTTAGGTGTATCGTCGTGTTTTTGTTGGTGTTTTAGGCTCGCGTCTCTAGCACGGTCTAGCCTAGGACCAGCACAGTACCGTCGTTGAGCGTTTATTCAACCTTGCATCTCTGAATTGATTATTGCTGACCCTTTTTGCTACCATATTATAAGCCATCCCAGCTCCACATACTTCTACGCCGTGTGCTTGACACCACCTGGCAATCGCTCTATCCAAGCTTTGAGAGTTTTGGCTACAACGGTTGCCGATCACCGCCTGCTACTGGGTAAGAACTGGTAAGAAATTGAGATTCGCTTAAAGGATTTGTGCCACACCACCACCACCGCCACGTCCCAGCAGTCTGTAGGTTTCATATTGTGTGTTTCCTATTTCTGCTAACCATGCCAGGATCACACGATGACGAGATCGACTGGGAGAGCATGACCAACAAAGCGCTCTATGATAAATTTCAGCAAATGATGGCTGAGCAGGTACAGGACTTCGTGAACAACTTTGGAGTTGCCATGGAGAAGCTAGATGGTTTGGAGAAGACATTCGACTCCAAGATGGACGCCAAGTTCAATGAGGTGCTTGCCCGTCTACCTCCACCAGCTGCAGTTCCTCTTCCTTTCGAACGACGAGCGCGACGTGTGCCTCTCGGCCACGCCCAACATCCTGGTACTGTTGATACTGCTGCTACTTCGGTGGCTCGTGCGGCTACTGTCGTTGAGCAGGTTGAAGATTATGATGGTGATTTCGATGATGAGGGAGAGGTTGCTCCAGATCCGCCCCATGGGCAACCACCACCATACGCACCAGGTCGACCACATGGCTACAACCGTAATGGTAGGGCTGCACCACCCCCGCAGGTACGGGATCATGACCATCTCCCTAAACTTAAATTGAATATTCCGACGTTTGAGGGTAGATATGTTCCTGATATATATCTTACATGGGAGTTAGAAACAGAACAACGTTTTACATGCTTACAATTTCCAGAGGATCGACGTGTTGCTGCTGCTGTTTGTTCATTCACTAGTTTTGCTTGTGTTTGGTGGTCAGAACATTGTAAAATACACCCTGATAATATTCCAACTACTTGGGCTGCTTTGAAAACTGCTATGCGAAATCGTTGGGTGCCACCTTATTATCAACGTGAATTGCTTCAAAATTTGCAGCGTTTAAGACAAGGAAAAAATTCTGTAGAAGAATATTATCAGGAATTACAAACTGGTATGATTAGATGTGGTATTGTTGAGGAGAATGAAGCTATGCTTGCACGTTTTATGGGTGGATTAAATAGAGAGATTCAGACTATTCTAGAGTATAAGGAGTATAACACTATCACTCGTTTATTTCATCTTGCTTGCAAAGCTGAACGTGAAGTGCAGGATCGACAGGCAATGGCGAGAACTACTAATTTTGCAGGCCGTACTTCATCATGGACGCCACGTACCTCCTCTGCTTCCGCACGTCCTGCTGCAACACCACCTCCTTCAACCTCCAATTCTAATCGCGATACCAGGAAACAGGCTCCTACTGCACCCTCTGCGAAGAGCACACCTTTTGGGCCTGCACAGAGTTCTTCTTCATCTATTGCATCCACAGGGCAAACACATGAGGTTATATGTCGTCGTTGCAAGGGTGGAGGTCACTATGCGAGAGAATGCCCTTCCAAGCGTGTAATGATTGTTACTGAGGATGGTGGATATGCGTCCGCTAGTGATTATGATGAGGAGACTTTGGCACTTATTGCAAGTGACGAACAGGGTGGCGAGGATGCAGAACCAGAAACACAATACATGGCTGCTGATTACGCTGACAGGTATGAAAGTTTAGTTGCTCAACGTGTTCTCAGTGTGCAGGTTACACACGCTGAGCAAAATCAGAGGCACAACTTGTTCCACACAAAGGGAGTTGTGAAAGAGCGTTCTGTTCGCATCATCATCGATGGAGGGAGTTGCAATAACTTGGCTCGCATGGAGATGGTGGAGAAGCTGTCTCTATCCACCAGACCACATCCTCATCCTTATTACATCCAATGGTTCAACAATAGTGGCAAGGTTAAGGTAACACGTACTGTTCGTGTGCATTTTAGCATTGCTACATATTCTGATTATGTGGATTGTGATGTGGTACCCATGCAAGCATGTTCTGTTTTACTTGGTAGACCATGGCAGTTTGATAAAAATTCTGTACACCATGGTAGGACAAATCAGTATACTCTTGTTCATAAGGATCATAATATCACTTTGCTTCCTATGTCTCCCGAACATATTATGAAAGATGACATTGCTAGAGCTAGTAAAGCAAAACAGGAGAAAAATAAGAGTGAAAATCAGATTGTAGCACAGGAATTTGAGCAACACCATAAGCATAATAAACCATCATCTACTGTTGCATCTGAAATAAAATTGAAGAGTGGATGTTTACTTGCTACTAAATCTGATATTAATGATTTGGATGTTGGTACATATGTTTGCTATGCTTTTGTATGTAAAGAGGTATTATTTTCATTCGAGGACATGCCTCCCTCTTTGCCTCCTGCTGTCATTAACATTTTGCAGGAGTTCGCTGACGTCTTTCCACAAGACGTGCCACCGGGATTACCGCCTATTCGCGGGATTAAGCATCAGATTGACTTAATTCCCGGTGCATCCCTACCCAACCGTGCGCCCTACCGTACCAATCCAGAGGAGACAAAGGAGATTATGCGTCAAGTACAGGAGCTGCTTGACAAAGGTTATATACGTGAATCCCTTAGTCCTTGTGCTGTTCCTATTATTCTAGTGCCTAAAAAGGATGGTACATCGCGCATGTGTGTGGATTGTAGAGGCATTAATAATATTACTATTCGTTATCGTCATCCTATTCCTAGACTAGATGATATGCTTGATGAATTAAGTGGCTCTACAATTTTCTCCAAAGTTGATTTGCGTAGTGGATACCATCAAATTCGTATGAAATTGGGCGATGAATGGAAAACAGCATTTAAAACTAAGTTTGGATTATATGAGTGGCTAGTCATGCCTTTTGGGTTAACTAATGCACCTAGCACTTTCATGAGATTAATGAACGAGGTTTTACGTGCTTTCATTGGACGATTTGTGGTAGTCTATTTTGATGATATATTGATTTTTAGTAGATCTTTGGAGGAACATTTGGAACATTTACGTGCTGTTTTTACTGCGCTACGTGATGCACGTTTGTTTGGTAACCTTGGGAAGTGCACCTTTTGCACCGACCGAGTATCTTTTCTTGGCTATGTTGTTACTCCACAGGGAATTGAAGTTGATACAGCCAAGATCGAAGCTATTGAGAGTTGGCCGCAGCCCAAAACGGTCACACAAGTAAGGAGTTTTCTTGGCCTCGCTGGTTTCTATAGGCGTTTTGTGAGAAATTTCAGCACCATTGCTGCGCCTCTCAATGAGCTTACAAAGAAGGACGTGCCTTTTTCTTGGGGTACCGCACAGGAAGAAGCCTTCACGGTCTTGAAAGATAAGTTAACACATGCTCCTTTACTCCAACTTCCTGATTTTAATAAGACTTTCGAGCTTGAATGTGATGCTAGTGGAATTGGGTTAGGAGGTGTGTTACTACAAGATGGTAAACCTGTTGCGTACTTTTCTGAAAAATTAAGTGGGCCTAGTCTGAATTATTCTACTTATGATAAGGAATTATATGCTCTTGTTCGGACTTTGGAAACATGGCAACATTATTTATGGCCCAAAGAATTTGTTATACATTCTGATCATGAATCTTTGAAACATATTAAAAGTCAAGCAAAACTGAACCGTAGACATGCCAAATGGGTTGAATTCATTGAGACTTTCCCTTATGTCATTAAACACAAGAAGGGTAAAGACAATGTTATTGCTGATGCTTTGTCTCGTCGTTATACTATGCTTTCACAACTTGACTTTAAAATATTTGGTTTGGAGACCATCAAAGATCAATATGTGCATGATGCTGAATTTAGAGACGTGTTGCAGAATTGTAAAGAAGGGAGAACATGGAACAAGTTCGTTATTAATAATGGATTTGTGTTTCGTGCTAACAAGCTATGCATTCCAGCTAGCTCCGTTCGTCTTTTGTTGTTACAGGAGGCGCACGGAGGAGGATTAATGGGACACTTTGGCGTGAAGAAGACGGAGGACGTACTTGCTACACATTTCTTTTGGCCAAAGATGAGACGGGATGTTGAGCGTTTTGTTGCTCGCTGCACTACATGTCAAAAAGCTAAGTCACGACTCAATCCTCATGGTTTATATATGCCTTTACCTGTACCTAGTGTTCCTTGGGAGGATATATCTATGGACTTTGTTTTAGGTTTACCTCGAACAAAGAAGGGGAGGGATAGCATATTTGTTGTCGTGGATAGATTTTCTAAAATGGCACACTTTATACCATGTCATAAAAGTGATGATGCTGCTCATGTTGCTGATTTGTTCTTTCGTGAAATTATTCGGTTGCATGGTGTGCCAAATACAATTGTTTCCGATCGTGATCCTAAATTTCTTAGCCACTTTTGGAGATGTTTATGGGCTAAGTTGGGGACTAAACTGCTTTTTAGTACTACATGTCACCCCCAAACTGATGGCCAAACTGAAGTAGTCAATAGATCATTGTCTACTATGCTTAGGGCTGTTTTGAAGAATAACCTGAAAATGTGGGAAGAATGCTTGCCTCATATTGAATTTGCTTATAATCGTTCGCTACATTCTACCACTAAGATGTGCCCTTTTGAAGTTGTGTATGGTTTCTTACCTCGTGCACCTATTGATTTGTTGCCTCTTCCGTCTTCGGAGAAGGTTAATTTTGATGCTAAAGAACGTGCTGAATTGATATTAAAGATTCATGAGTTAACTAAGGAAAACATTGAGCGTATGAATGCTAAATACAAACTTGCTGGAGATAAGGGTAGAAAACATGTTGTCTTTGCACCTGGAGATCTTGTTTGGTTACATTTGCGTAAGGATAGATTTCCTGATTTGCGCAAGTCAAAGCTAATGCCACGTGCTGATGGTCCTTTTAAGGTGTTAGAGAAAGTAAATGATAATGCATATAAACTTGAGCTGCCTGCAGAGTTTGGGGTTAGCCCCACTTTTAACATTGCAGATTTGAAGCCTTATTTGGGTGAGGAAGATGAGCTTCCGTCGAGGACGACGTCAGTTCAAGAAGGGGAGGATGATGAGGACATCCCTACTAATGTTACACCCACCCCGACTGCTATACATACAGGACCAATTACTAGAGCTCGCGCACGTCAATTGAATTACCAGGTACTTTCGTTTCTTGGAAATCCTTCTAATATTCATGAACATATGATGCTGCCTAAATTAGATACTTTTGTTTTACTTATGAATGAAGGACCTATCATGGATAAGAAGGATGACCATTGGAGCGGGATCAAGCATGGAGGAGAAGGTGCGCGCGCGGGGAAGAACATTGGAGCTTCCAGTGATGATTTTCGCACATTGAAGCCACCATAATGGGAGTGGGAAGCTTTGGACGAAATATGCATGATGCCACTTTATAAAATTCGTCCATAGGCTAATATAGGTGCTGCGCCACCTTAATTTTGGGCCAGGCCCATGTAATTTCGAAATACCATATTATAGGCTGTTTTTAGAGTCCGTATGTATGGGGAAACTGACTTAGGGTCGGTTTCGGACCCCTCCTCCAAGGGGCCACGAAATTCCCTTCTATTCCCCCATATATACAGCCCTTAGGGCTTCGTTTTAGGTTTGGGTTTTGTTTAGATTACAAGTTCGCCATAGCAGCAACTTCGCGTTCTTCGTTTGTGTTCCACGACCAGACAAAGGCGTCACAGAACCCCACTTCATCAATAAAGCTTTCCTCTTATATTCGCAATATCCAGATTGCAATCTTAGTTTCTTGCTTGTTCTTCGTTTGCGTGCAGGAAATAGACCCTCGTGGTCAGGTTGATCGTGCTCCGGCGTGGTCAATAACCTCTCAGAGTTGGTTTAGCGATTGCTAAGGCGCGACGTCTCACACGTTCGTAGTCGGATCGTCAAAGTCTACTCCACCAAAAACGATAGCCACCATCTCATCGAAAGACAGGGACAACTTCGCCTATATCATGACGCATAATCTCCTTTGTCTCCTCTGGATTAGTACGGTATGGCGCATGGTTGGGTAGGGATGCACCGGGAATTAAGTCAATCTGATGCTCAATCCCGTGAATAGGTGGTAATCCTAGTGGCACGTCTTGTGGGAAGACGTCAGTGAACTCCTGCAAAATGTTAATGACAGCACGAGGCAAAGAGGGAGGCATGTCCTCGAATGAAAATAATACCTCTTTGCATACAAAAGCATAGCAAACAGATGTAGCAACATCCAAATCATTAATATCAGATTTAGTAGCAAGTAAACATCCACTCTTCAATTTTATTTCGGATGCAACATTAGATGATGGTTTATTATGCTTATGGTGTTGCTCAAATTCCTGTGCTACAATCTGATTTTCACTCTTATTTTTCTCCTGTTTTGCTTTACTAGCTCTAGCAATGTCATCTTTCATAATATGTTCTAGAGACATAGGAAGCAAAGTGATATTTTGATCCTTATGAACAAGAGTATACTGATTTGTCCTACCATTGTGTACAGAATTTTTATCAAACTGCCATGGCCTACCAAGTAGAATAGAACATGCTTGCATGGGTACCACATCACAATCCACATAATGAGAATATGTAGCAATGCTAAAATGCACACGAATAGTACGTGTTACCTTAACCTTGCCACTATTGTTGAACCATTGGATGTAATAAGGATGAGGATGTGGTCTGGTGGTTAGAGACAACTTCTCCACCATCTCCATGCTAGCCAAGTTATTGCAACTCCCTCCATCGATGATGACGCGAACAGAACGCTCCTTCACAACTCCCTTTGTGTGGAACAAGTTGTGCCTCTGATTTTGCTCAGCCTGTGTAACCTGCACACTGAGAACACGTTGAGCAACTAAACTTTCATACCTGTCAGCGTAATCAGCAACCATGTAGTGTGTCTTAGGTTCTGCATCCTCGCCACCGTGTTCTTCACTTGCAATGAGAGCCAAAGTCTCCTCATCATAATCATTAGCGGACGCATATCCACCATCCTTAGTAACAATCATTACACGCTTGGAAGGGCATTCTCTCGCAAAGTGACCTCCACCCTTGCAACGACGACATATAACCTCATGTGTTTGCCTTGTGGATGCAATAGATGAAGAAGAGCTATGTGCAGGCCCAGAAGGTGTGCTCTTCTCAGAGGGTGGAGTAGGAGCCTGTTTCCTGGTATCGCGGTTGGAGTTGGAAGTGGAAGTAGGTGGTGTTGCAGCAGGACGTGCGGAAGTAAAGGAGGTACGTGGCGTCCATGATGAAGTCCGACCTGCAAAAAAAGTAGTTCTCGCCATTGCCTGTCGATCCTGCACTTCACGTTCAGCTTTGCAAGCAAGATGAAATAAATGAGTGATAGTGTTATACTCCTTATACTCTAGAATAGTCTGAATCTCACTATTTAATTCACCCATAAAACGTGCAAGCATAGCTTCATTCTCCTCAACAATACCACATATAATTATGCCAGTTTGTAATTCCTGGTAATATTCTTCTACAGAATTTTTTCCTTGTCTTAAACGCTGCAAATTTTGAAGCAATTCACGTTGATAATAAGGTGGCACCCAACGATTAAGCATAGCAGTTTTCAAAGCAGCCCAAGTAGTTGGAATATTAGCATGGTGTATTCTACAATGTTTTGACCACCAAACACAAGCAAAACTAGTGAATGAACAAACAGCAGCAGCAACACGTCTATCCTCAGGAAATTGTAGGCATGTAGAACGTTGTTCTATTTCTAACTCCCATGTAAGATATATATCAGGAACATATCTACCCTCAAACGTCGGAATATTCAATTTAAGCTTAGGGAGATGGTCTTGATCCCGTACCTGAGGGGGTGGTGCAGCCCTACCGTTACGGTTGTAGTCATGTGGTCGACCTGGTGCATATCGTGGTGGTTGCCCCTGAGGCTGATCTGGAGCAACCTCTCCCTCATCATCGTAATCACCATCATAATCTTCAACCTGCTCAACGACAGTAGCAGCAAGAGCCATAGAAGTAGCAGCAGTATCAATAGTACCAGTATGTTGGCCTTGGCCGAGAGGCACACGTCGCGCTCGTCGTTCGAAAGGGATAGGAGCTGCAGCTAGTGGTGGTAGACGGGCAAGCACCTCATTGA
This sequence comes from Hordeum marinum, assembly GCA_022496015.1. Classification (NCBI taxonomy): domain Eukaryota; kingdom Viridiplantae; phylum Streptophyta; class Magnoliopsida; order Poales; family Poaceae; genus Hordeum; species Hordeum marinum. The sequence continues at coordinate 243,873,832 of CM039673.1, forward strand.
ACTTGGCATCCATCTTGGTGTCGAATGTCTTCTGCAAACCATCGAGCTTCTCCATGGCCTCTTCAAAGTTCGTCACGAAGTCTTGTACCTGGTCAGCCATCATTTGCTGAAATTTATCATAGAGCGCTTTGTTGGTCATGCTCTCCCAGTCGCTCCTGTCGTCGTGTGATCCTAACATGGTTAGCAGAAATAGGAAACACACAAGAATATGAAACCTATAGACTACTGGGACGTGGTGGTGATGATGGTGGTGTGTCACAAATCCTTTAAGCGAATCTCAAATTCTTACCAGTTCTTACCCAGCAGCAGGCGGTGATCGGCAACCGTTGTAGTCAAACTCTCAAAGCTTGGATAGAGCGATTGCCAGGTGGTGTCAAACACACGACGTAGATGTATGTGGAGCTCGGATGGCTTATAGTATGGTAGCAAAAAGGGTTAGCAATAATCAATTCAGAGATGCAAGGTTAAATAAACACTCAACGACGGTACTGGGCTGGTCCTAGGCTAGACCGTACTAGAGACGCGAGCCTAAAACACCAACAAAATCACGACGCTACACGTAATCAAGGGAAAAGCACACTCTGAAAAAAAATCGTATTTATTTTTGGCCTCTTTTTTTGTGCTCTTTTCTTTTGCTCAAAAAATCACTACAATGGTGAGTGTCTCAAAACTCTTGCCATGTCGTATAAGTAAGATGGGCACGAAATTTCTTGGACTAATTTGTTTTCTTTTTCTGGAGCAATTCGGGAGCTGCGATGACCAAAAATTTCGACAAGAATCACTATGATGGCAAGTGTCTCAAAACGCTCCGAAGAACCTAAAACCAAGATAGGGAAAAATATTTTCAGGCGAATTTTTTTTGGGCCAAAACGTGCTCTGCAAAGCGTGCCACTTTTTTTCCGACACCTAAGCAGGTAGCAAAACACGAATCCGAAATCAAAAGGATCTCGAAACTAAACCTAAAACGAGCTGGACTCGGATTGGTGGAGGATTTGTGGTGATATATATGGACACCAATGGATAGTGATGATGGATGGTGATATATGGCAGCGGTGATGATGGTGGTGGTATATGGCAACTATGAAGATGATGCGGTGGCGGCGTGACAACCTGTGAAAAGAACTCGAAACTCTAAAGGACTAGACACTAAGACCAGCAACTCGACACGACAATGTAACCGCAAATTCAACAAATTAAAATACTGAAAAGACTATGCAAAGGCTCAAATTGGTTCGGATATGATGATCTAACCCTAATTTTTTTTGTGCCTTTTTCGTGGACTAAAGGTATGAAGAACAAATGCGATCTAAACTACGAAAACTGGTAAAATCTCACCAAGCAACCTGGAAATTTGATACCACTTGATAGAGGCGAAGTTGTCCCTGTCTTTCGATGAGATGGTGGCTATCGTTTTTGGTGGAGTAGACTTTGACGATCCGACTACAAACGTGTGATGATGACGCGCCTTAGCAATCGCTAAACCAACTCCGAGAGGTTATTGACCACGTCGGAGCACGATCAACCTGACCACGAGGGTCTGTTTCCTGCACGCAAACGAAGAACAAGCAAGAAACTAAGATTGCAATCTGGATATTGCGAACATAAGAGGGAAGCTTTATTGATGAAGTGGGGTTCTGTGACGCCTTTGTCTGGTCGTGGAACACAAACGAAAAACGCGAAGTTGCAGCTATGGCGAACTTGTAATCTAAACAAAACCCAACCCTAAAACAACGCCCTAAGGGTTGTATATATGGGGGAATAGAGGGGAATTCTGTGACCCCTTGGAGGAGGGGTCCAACACCGACCTTAACTAAGTTTCCCCATACATACGGACTATAAAAACAGCCTATAATATGGTATTTCGAAATTACATGGGCCTGGCCCAACAATAAGGTGACGCGGCACCTATATTAGCCTAGGGACAAATTTTATAAAGTAGCATCATGCATATTTTGTCCAAGGATTCATGCTCCCATTATGGTGGCTTCAAAGTGCGAAAATCATCACTGGAAGCTCCATTGTTCTTTCCCGCGCGCGCACCTTCTTTTCCATGCTTGATCCCGCTCCCATGGTCATCCTTCTTGTCCATGCCAGGTCCTTCATTCATAAGTAAAACAAAAGTATCTAATTTAGGCAGCATCATATGTTCATGAACATTAGAAGGATTTGCAAGAAATGAAAGTACCTGGTAATTCAATTGACGTGTGCGAGCTCTAGTAATTGGTCATGTATGTATGCAGTCGGAGTAGTGGGAGTAGCATTAGCAGGGATGTCCTCATCACCAAATTCACCAACTCAAGTCCGATCATCACGTGAGTTGAGGTGGTTTCAATGGTGAACATCATCATGTTGATCATATCTACTATATGACTCATGTTCGACCTTTCGATCTCTTGTGTTCCGAGGCCATGTTTGTACATGCTCGGCTCGTCAAAGTTTAACCCGAGTGTTCTGCATGTGCAACACTGGCTTGCAGCTGTTGTATGTGAACGTAGAGTCTATCACACCCGATCATCACATGGTGTCTCGACACGACGAACTTTCGCAACGGTGCACACTCGGGGAGAACACAATTTATCTTGAAATTAAGTGAGGGATCACCTTATAATGCTACCTCGTCCTAAGCAAAACAAGGTGCATAAAAGGATTAACATCACAAGCAAATCATAAGTGACATGATATGGCCATGAACTTGTGCTTTTGATTTCCATTATGACAGCACCGGCATGATCTCCATCGTCACCGGCATGACACCGTGATCTCCATCATCTTGATCTCCATCAACGTGTCGCCATCAGGGTTGTCGCGCCCACCATGCTTCTACTACTATTGCTACCATTTAGCGATAAAGTAAAGCATTACATAGCGCTTAATGATTGACATGCAGGTCATACAATAATTAAAGACAACCCTATGGCTCATGCCGGTTGTCGTACTCATCGACATGCAAGTCGTGAAATTCTATACATCACATGATCATCTCATACATCACATATATCTCATCATTTAATTTAGCCCTATGGCTCTTGGGTCAGCCGAACCAGGAGGGAGGAGTCCTCCTCCTCCACTCCTAGTAGGATTAGGACTCCTTCCTAATTTAGCCCTTTTGCCTTTTTCCACCTTTTTCCTTTCTGGCTTTTTCTTCCCAGCCGCATGGGCCCTTTGTGGGACTTCCTCCAGCCCACTAAGGGCTGGTATTCATCCTTCCACAGCCCATGTAGCCTCTTGGGTTGAAATACCCCTCCCGATGGTCTCCCGGTACACTACCAGCACTCCCGGTACACTACCGATAAGCCCGAAACTTTTCCGGCAACCAAAATAGGACTTCCTATATATCAATCTTTACCTCCGGACCATTACGGAGCTCCTCACGATGTCCGGGATCTCATCTGGGACTCCGAACAACCTTCGGTCACCACCATACATAACTCTATACTACTGAAACGTCACCGAACCGTAAGTGTGTAGACCCAACGGGTTCAAGAACTATGTAGACATGACCGAGACACCTCTACGGTAAATAACCAATAGCGGGACCTGGATGCCCATATTGGTTCCTACATATTCTACGAAGATCTTTATCGGTCGAACCTCTATGTCAAGGATTCAGTTAATCCCATATGATGTTCCCTTTGTTCGTCGGTATATTACTTGCCCGAGATTCGATCGCCGGTATCTCCATACCTAGTTCAACCTCGTTACCGGCAAGTCTCTTTACTCGTTCCGTAATACAAGATCCCGTGACTAACACTTAGTCACATTGCTTGCAAGGCTTATTGTGATGTTGTATTACTGAGTGGGCCCTGAGATACCTCTCCGTCACACGGAGTAACAAATCCCAGTCTTGATCCATGCCAACCCAACAGACACCCTCGGAGATACCTGTAGAGCACCTTTATAGTCACCCAATTACGTTGCGACGTTTGATACACACAAGGTACTCCTCCGGTGTCAGTGAGTTGCATGATCTCATGGTCATAGGAACAAATACTTGACATGCCGAAAATAGTAGCAATAAACTGACACGATCATATGCTACGTTTGTAGTTTGGGTCTTGTCCATCACATCATTCTCCTAATGACGTGATCCCGTTATCAAATGACATCTCATGTCCATGACTAGGAAACCATAGCCATCTTTGATCAACGAGCTAGTCTATTAGAGGCATACTAGGGACATGGTGTTGTCTATGTATCCACACATGTATCTGAGTTTCCGATCAACACAATTATAGCATGGATAATAAACGATTATCATGAACAAGGAAATATGATAATAACCAATTTATTATTGCCTCTAGGGCATATTTCCAACAGGTGGGTGGAGGGTAATCACTCCATGGTGGCGCACATTTTCATTGCTCTCTAGAGCTCGTTTCGTTAACTCGTGTGCTTGCAAGGTTGACGAAGAATCATGTGTACCTACAAAAGAAGGAGACACGCGAAACAAAGTGTGTGCGTGGTAAATGTACACATCATCCATCATGATGTGTATGTGCACATGAAAGTTAGCACAAGATATGCAATGCTCAAAGAAATTTGAGGCATGGTACATGAATATATCAGCCATCATGCAATGATAGTTCTTATGCTCAACATGATTGGGATGCAAATTGTAGCAAGTATGTGGCACAAGCATATTATTCATATCAATGGCAAGCATATTGTGCACACAATTATTGGAATCATGCAATGAATAGGATGGATCAAAATCTCCTAATAGGTATGATGAAACTATGGGGGTCTCCTCATGTGCAATAGCGGAAGCATAATATGCAGAATATGGACAACATCCAAAACAATGCATATCCAAAGCATGGTGATCATGGCATCTCATATGTGAGCAATTGCACAAATGATGCAAAGGGAGCATGGCAATATCATCACAATAAAATCAAATGCCAATAACCATATGTACAAACTGGGTTTATTTTAATGGCATATGCATAGTTACTACGATGATATTGCGAAGATGCAATATGGGTGATCTCATGCATAGCATATGACAATTCAAGCGGAGTGTCAAACATGATTTGACCTATAGAGTTCTCACAAGATATCCTATGCAACATGGCATCACAAGTAATAGTATCCACATGAGAATCGTCAAACTCATCATAAATGGGTAAGTCATCACATGTGAAAGTCTCATAATCATGAAGCATGTCAATAGGTGATCAACATCATGCAAGCAATCAATGTCCACTAGTGGGACAAGAGCATCACCTTCTCCTATGTTACCTTGGTCATTCCACTCATGTGGTGTAGGTGAGGTGGCAAAGACCAACTCAAGCTCAACTTCATCGTGATGTAACTATGTGGGGGTGCATCATATTCCACCATGGACATCGTCTTATCCAAAGGAGGGACGAAATTGTTGAGGATCGGTGCATCATCAAATATGAGACCTAGCACTAAATGAGAAACCATAGTAGAGGTAGAGGTTAAGTTGTTAGAAACCGAAATGGCCTCACATGCCCTATCAACTACCTCACCCGCTCTATGTGGTTGTGCCTCAAACACTCCATCGAAGTAGGTGCACTCAAACTCACATATGGTGGAGTCACTCGTCTCACTCAAGTGGTGGGGTTGTGGCTCTCCTCACATGGGAATTGTGGCAACTCATCATATATGGGGCTAGTGGTGAAGGCACTATCACTCTCAATATGGTGGCATAAATCTTTCAACTCATCTCCAAACGCCATCGTGGTCGAAGGGAAAATCCCATGCTCAACCATCTCGTCACCATCGGTGTGGATGAAGGCCGAAGATGGCACATCATCACTCTTGCCTCCAAAGATGTAAGTGTCATCCTTTCTCGCCACCTTGTCGCTCGCCTCCAAAGCATGTTCCTTGAGTGGCTCCATAGTCGTAGTCGTCGCTACACCGTCTTCAAAAAGTGTCGCGATAGACTCGGCATCGTCAATTCCACAAAGAGGGGTGGTGGTGAAGTCAAACTTGGGAGCGTTGTCTTGCAGCTCGTCGGTCTTGGACATCTTCGTGGTACCCTCCTCATGCATGTCATCTCGGAGCTTGGTCGTTGTGAAGTGTGCGCGGGGTCAACTATCCTTGACCGTGAGTTCTTGTTCTGCCTTGAGAGCACCCAAGTAGAGTTCTTCGAGAGACTCATAGTTGTTATTGAAGATAAGCTTGGCGATGTCGTTGTCCAATCCCATCATGAAGTAGAACTTCATCCATATGGGATCAGTCACGCCGGCTCGTCGCGAGGCTTTCTTCATCTTCATGAAGTACTTGTTGATGGACTTGGATCCTTGTATGGTGTTCTGCAATTGCCGTTGAAGATGCCCCGTGTGGGTAGAAAGCACAAACTCTAGCCGCATCACTTTCTTTGTCTTGGACCAACTCATGTCGAAGCTCTTCGAAGATGTGTGAAGCCACCATGTCAACGCGTCGCCGCGGAAGTTTCTTGTGGCGCACTTCACTTGATCTTCGGAAGGGAATTGAAGTAGCTTGAGGTAGTGGTCCATCTTGCGCTCCCACTCGAGATACTCCTTGGGGTATTGACTCCCATAGGAAGGAATCTCATGGTCGATGTCTAGGTCGTAGTAGCTCATGGAAGTCGTGGACTTGAGCTTGGGGATCTTCTATTGAAGTGCTTGTTGGCGAAGATGACTCATATCCAAAGGCAAAAGATGCCAAGGTAGGTGGTGAAGTTGTCGAGCGATGGTTGGTGTCAAGCCCATGACCTTCACACTTGGTTGTCATTGGACGCCTTGATGTTGGCGTCGTTATTTCTTCATGTCTTTGATGGTGTCGATGTCGATGTGATCTTGCCGGAGATGATTGCTCGAGAGCATGTGTACTTGAGCGTCTTCTCAAAGATGATGAAGACCTCCCGTCGTTCTTGATGAGGACCTTGAGCTCCTCCATTTGAGCATCTATCTTGTTGTCGATGAAGTTCTTCATGGCATCAAACTTGTCGTCATCGTGGTAGACCAATGTAGATATGTCGTCCCTATCCATGGAAGCAGTCGAGAAGGTGTGAGAACAAGATGGAATGAACATACCAAAGTTACCTCTTCCCAAAGTTGTAGATGGATCTCAAAAGACCACAATGTATGCAAGGAAAGAGTGCACTCGGTGAAAAACCTTGTCCAATTCTCGCAACCTACACAAATGGCTTATAGTGGACCTCGGTGGGGTTAGTAGCACAAAAATCAAGAAAAATGAAGTCCAAGATATTGTAAATGTTGAAATAAATCCAATGGACTCAAAATGTAAAGCAAGTGATCACAAATATATACGGTGGGTTAATGGGGCTTGTGCAACTATAGGGATGAGCAATACAAAATAGCCTAACAAAGACTAAACTCGGGTTGCACAAACACAAGCAGAGACGCTAGCTTGATGGCACGTTTAGACGCTAGCTTAATGGCATGTTTGGGCACGAGTCACCACTTGGCACCAATCCTATCCATGCAAGAAAATGTTTCCTATTCCATGTATCCTCATGCACAAGTATCTCTTTTTATGCTCAACTCTTTGCTTATGAGCTTATGATCTTTCTTTCTTGCTTAGAAGCTTTTTTTTGCTCTTCTCTTCCTTTCCACTATTCTTATTGAGCCTCAACCAAATATATGAAACAAGTATCACAACATATGCACGGTAGCAAGCAATTGCACTATATGATATTTCAAATGATGCAACAATATGATATCGTATCACTATGGTGCTCAAGTTTTTGCAAAACCTGGCAATACTCGGATAGCTAGTCTCAATAGGTATGAAGGTAATCGCAAAGATGGTGGGGTTATCAAGATGTAATGGCAAGGAAGGAAAAGTGTATGATGGAATGTATACCTTCGTCACACTTAACCTTTCACGATGTCGGGGTAAACCGGCCTTGATTCCGGTTGAAGATGGTCTCAAAGGATGGATGGTGGTCGTCAATGTCAAACGTCGGTGTTCGATGTAGATGATGGACCGATACAAGTTACCGGTGGTTGATGAAGACGCAATCGTCCCTAAGTAGCCAAAACACCTTAGGAGACTCAAATCATAACTCTAGCAACCACAAATGCAATGAGAACTAAAATGGGTTAGGTTGTGGAATGATATGGTCGTGTTGCGGATGATATGGTGGAGGGCCTAGGCAAACTTGCCAAACTTTGAAACATATTCATAGAGGCGAAGTTGTCTTTGTATTTTTTCGATGAGATGGTGGCTATCGTTTTTGGTGGAGTAGACTTTGACGATCCGACTATGAACGTGTGATGACGCTACGCCTTAGCAATCGCTAAACCAACTCCGAGAGGTTATTGACCACGCCGGAGCACGATCAACCTGACCATGAGGGTCTGTTTCCTACACGCAAACGAAGAACAAGCAAGAAACTAAGATTGCAATCTGGATATTGTGAATATAAGAGGAAAGCTTTATTGATGAAGTGGGGTTCTGTGACGCCTTTGTCTGGTCGTGGAACACAAACGAAGAACGCGAAGTTGCAGCTATGGCGAACTTGTAATCTAAACAAAACCCAACCCTAAAACGACGCCCTAAGGGCTGTATATATGGGGGAATATAGGGGAATTTCGTGGCCCCTTGGAGGAGGGGTCCGAAACCGACCTTAACTTAGTTTCCCCATACATACGGACTCTAAAACAGCCTATAATATGGTATTTCGAAATTACATGGGCCTGGCCCAACAATAAGGTGGCGCAGCACCTATATTAGCCTAGGGACGAATTTTATAAAGTAGCATCATGCATATTTCGTCCAAGGCTTGTTGCTCCCATTATGGTGGCTTCAAAGTGCGAAAATCATCACTGGAAGCTCCATTGTTCTTTCCCGTGCGCGCACCTTCTTCTCCATGCTTGATCCCGCTTCCATGGTCATCCTTCTTGTCCATGCCAGGTCCTTCATTCATAAGTAAAACAAAAGTATCTAATTTAGGCAGCATCATATGTTCATGAACATTAGAAGGATTTGCAAGAAACGAAAGTACCTGGTAATTCAATTGACATGCGCGAGCTCTAGTAATTGGTCCTATATGTATAGCAGTCGGAGTTATGGGTGTAGCATTAGCAGGGATGTCATCATCACATATGATGCTATCAAATGATGGTGGAACTAATTTTGTGGGATGGTGGATGTCAATAGCTCCAAAACGAGCTAAAGAACGCCTAAATCAGAGTCCGGATGAATTAGTTATGGCCAAAACGGTGAAACACGGAAGGCTGAAACCTAGAGGGGCCGGACATCCAGGGGTGGGGCCAGAAATCCAGGCACTCGTGTCCTGAACTGAATCTGTTTTGACGCTCCAGGAGCCGGATGTCCGGCCGGTGGCCCGGATGTCCGGCCCGATGCCTAGAAATCCGGCCCAACAGATCCAGATCGCGATTTGGGGCTCGAAAACTCAATTTGGGGCGGAAACTGGTGATTCCAAAGTCAAAATTTGATGGGGAAAAGGTGGAATTAAGGCTAGGGAATGCCATGGGAGGTTGATCCACATGCCAAACACCAAATCCAGGAATCAAAATCAACAAAAATTCACAAGAACAACAAATCACAAGAAAATTTTGGGGCTATTTGTGTGGGGAATTTTCGAAATTGGGGAGAAAAATTCGAACTAAAGCAAGAAAAGTGGGGAGTAGAGCTCCAAATTCATGGCAACGTGGCTCTTGATACCAAGATGATACGGGCCAAACCCGAGGGTAGCCCGATCTTCACGAATTGGTTGTGGATTCGGGGAAGAACACGAAGAACATGAGGGGAAACATGGAGAAATCAAAGGGGAAAACACTCTATTAGACAAGATGATGAGGACATCCCTACTAATGTTACACCCACCCCGACTGCTATACATACAGGACCAATTACTAGAGCTCGCGCACGTCAATTGAATTACCAGGTACTTTCGTTTCTTGGAAATCCTTCTAATATTCATGAACATATGATGCTGCCTAAATTAGATACTTTTGTTTTACTTATGAATGAAGGACCTATCATGGATAAGAAGGATGACCATTGGAGCGGGATCAAGCATGGAGGAGAAGGTGCGCGCGCGGGGAAGAACAATGGAGCTTCCAGTGATGATTTTCGCACATTGAAGCCACCATAATGGGAGTGGGAAGCTTTGGACGAAATATGCATGATGCCACTTTATAAAATTCGTCCATAGGCTAATATAGGTGCTGTGCCACCTTAATTTTGGGCCAGGCCCATGTAATTTCGAAATACCATATTATAGGCTGTTTTTAGAGTCCGTATGTATGGGGAAACTGACTTAGGGTCGGTTTCGGACCCCTCCTCCAAGGGGCCACGAAATCCCCTTCTATTCCCCCATATATACAGCCCTTAGGGCTTCGTTTTAGGTTTGGATTTTGTTTAGATTACAAGTTCGCCATAGCAGCAACTTCGCGTTCTTCGTTTGTGTTCCACGACCAGACAAAGGCGTCACAGAACCCCACTTCATCAATAAAGCTTTCCTCTTATATTCGCAATATCTAGATTGCAATCTTAGTTTCTTGCTTGTTCTTCGTTTGCGTGCAGGAAATAGACCCTCTGGTCAGGTTGATCGTGCTCCGGCGTGGTCAATAACCTCTCAGAGTTGGTTTAGCGATTGCTAAGGCGCGACGTCTCACACGTTCGTAGTCGGATCGTCAAAGTCTACTCCACCAAAAACGATAGCCACCATCTCATCGAAAGACAGGGACAACTTCGCCTCTATCAAGTGGTATCAGATTTCCAGGTTGCTCGGTGAGATTTTACCAGTTTTCGTAGTTTAGATCGCATCAGTTCTTCATACCTTTAGTCCACGAAAAAGCCACAAAAAAAATTAGGGTTAGATCATCATATCCGAACCAATCTGTGCCTTTGCATAGTCTTTTCAGTATTTTGCTTTGTTGAATTTGCGGTTACATCGTCGTGTCGAGTTGCTGGTCTTAGTGCCTAGTTCTTTAGAGTTTCGAGTTCTATTCACAAGTTGTCACGCCGCCAACGCATCGTCTTCATAGTCGCCATATACCACCACCATCATCCCCGCTGCCAGTTATCCATTGGTGTCCATATATACCACCACCAATCCGAGTCCAGCTCGTTTTAAATTTAGTTTCGAGATCTTTTTGATTTCGGATTCGCGTTTTGCTACCTGTGTAGGTGTCGGAAAAAAAAAGAGTCTGGCACGCTTTGCAGAGCACGTTTTGGCCCAAAAAAATTTCGGCCGAAAATATTTTTTCCCTATCTTGATTTTAGGTTCTCCGGAGCGTTTTGAGACACTTGCTATCATAGTGAGTTTTGTCGAAATTTTTTGGTCGTCGCAGCCCCCGCATCGCTCCAGAAAAAAAAATTCAAATTTTTTTTTCGTGTCTATCCTGCTTATACGACTTGGGAAGGGTTTTGAGACACTCGCAATTATAGTGTTTTTCTGAGCAAAAAAAAAAAAAAGAGGCGCAAAAAAAAACGAAAAAAAAACAGAGTGTGCTCTTCCCTTGATTACGTGTATCGTCGTGCTTTTGTTGGTGTTTTAGGCTCGCGTCTCTAGCACGGTCTAGCCTAGGACCAGCACAGTACCGTCGTTGAGCGTTTATTCAACCTTGCATCTCTGAATTGATTATTGCTGACCTTTTTTTGCTACCATATTATAAGCCATCCCAGCTCCACATACTTCTACGCCGTGTGCTTGACACCACCTGGCAATCGCTCTATCCAAGCTTTGAGAGTTTTGGCTACAACGGTTGCCGATCACCGCCTGCTACTGGGTAAGAACTGGTAAGAAATTGAGATTCGCTTAAAGGATTTGTGCCACACCACCACCACCACCACGTCCCAGTAGTCTGTAGGTTTCATATTGTGTGTTTCCTATTTCTGCTAACCATGCCAGGATCACACGATGACGAGATCGACTGGGAGAGCATGACCAACAAAGCGCTCTATGATAAATTTCAGCAAATGATGGCTGAGCAGGTACAAGACTTCGTGAACAACTTTGGAGTGGCCATGGAGAAGCTAGATGGTTTGGAGAAGACATTCGACACCAAGATGGACGCCAAGTTCAATGAGGTGCTTGCCCGTCTACCTCCACCAGCGGCAGCTCCTCTTCCTTTTGAACGACGAGCGCGACGTGTGCCTCTCGGCCACGCCCAACATCCTGGTACTGTTGATACTGCTCCTACTTCGGTGGCTCGTGCGGCTACTGTCGTTGAGCAGGTTGAAGATTATGATGGTGATTTCGATGATGAGGGAGAGGTTGCTCCAGATCCGCCCCAGGGGCAACCACCACCATACGCACCAGGTCGACCACATGGCTACAACCGTAACGGTAGGGCTGCACCACCCCCGCAGGTACGGGATCATGACCATCTCCCTAAACTTAAATTGAATATTCCGACGTTTGAGGGTAGATATGTTCCTGATATATATCTTACATGGGAGTTAGAAACAGAACAACGTTTTACATGCTTACAATTTCCCGGGGATAGACGTGTTGCCGCTGCTGTTTGTTCATTCACTAGTTTTGCTTGTGTTTGGTGGTCAGAACATTGTAGAATACACCATGCTAATATTCCAACTACTTGGGCTGCTTTGAAAACTGCTATGCGTAATCGTTGGGTGCCACCTTATTATCAACGTGAGTTGCTTCAAAATTTGCAGCGTTTAAGACAAGGAAAAAATTCTGTAGAAGAATATTATCAGGAATTACAAACTGGTATGATTAGATGTGGTATTGTTGAGGAGAATGAAGCTATGCTTGCACGTTTTATGGGTGGATTGAATAGAGAGATTCAGACTATTCTGGAGTATAAGGAGTATAACACTATCACTCGTTTATTTCATCTTGCTTGCAAAGCTGAACGTGAAGTGCAGGATCGACAGGCAATGGCGAGAACTACTTTTTCTGCAGGTCGCACTTCATCATGGACGCGACGTACCTCCTCTACTTCCACACGTCCTGCTGCAACACCACCTACTTCAACCTCCAACTCCAACCGCGATACCAGGAAACAGGCTCCTCCTCCACCCTCTACCAAGAGCACACCTTCTGGGCCTGCGCCGAGCTCTTCTTCATCTATTGCATCCACAGGGCAAACACATGAGGTTATATGCCGTCGTTGCAAGGGTGGAGGTCACTTTGCGAGAGAATGCCCTTCCAAGCGTGTCATGATTGTTACTGAGGATGGTGGATATGCGTCTGCTAGTGATTATGATGAGGAGACTTTGGCTCTCATTGCAAGTGAAGAACACAATGGCGACGATGCAGAACCAGAAACACACTACATGGCTGCTGATTACGCTGACAGGTATGAAAGTTTAGTTGCTCAACGTGTTCTCAGTGTGCAGGTTACACAGGCTGAGCAAAATCAGAGGCACAACTTGTTCCACACAAAGGGAGTTGTGAAGGAGCGTTCTATTCGCATCATCATCGATGGAGGGAGTTGCAATAACTTGGCTAGCATGGAGATGGTGGAGAAGCTGTCTCTAACCACCAGACCACATCCTCATCCTTATTACATCCAATGGTTCAACAATAGTGGCAAGGTTAAGGTAACACGTACTGTTCGTGTGCATTTTAGCATTGCTACATATTCTGATTATGTGGATTGTGATGTGGTACCCATGCAAGCATGTTCTGTTTTACTTGGTAGACCATGGCAGTTTGATAAAAATTCTGTACACCATGGTAGGACAAATCAGTATACTCTTGTTCATAAGGATCATAATATCACGTTGCTTCCTATGTCTCCCGAACATATTATGAAAGATGACATTGCTAGAGCTAGTAAAGCAAAACAGGAGAAAAATAAGAGTGAAAATCAGATTGTAGCACAGGAATTTGAGCAACACCATAAGCATAATAAACCATCATCTACTGTTGCATCCGAAATAAAATTGCAGAGTGGATGTTTACTTGCTACTAAATCTGATATTAATGATTTGGATGTTGCTACATCTGTTTGCTATGCTTTTGTATGCAAAGAGGTATTATTTTCATTCGAGGACATGCCTCCCTCTTTGCCTCCTGCTGTCATTAACATTTTGCAGGAGTTCGCTGACGTCTTTCCACAAGACGTGCCACCGGGATTACCGCCTATTCGTGGGATTGAGCATCAGATTGACTTAATTCCCGGTGCATCCCTACCCAACCGTGCACCCTACCGTACCAATCCAGAGGAGACAAAGGAGATTATGCGTCAAGTACAAGAGCTGCTTGACAAAGGTTATATACGTGAATCCCTTAGTCCTTGTGCTGTTCCTATTATTCTAGTGCCTAACAAGGATGGTACATCGCGCATGTGTGTGGATTGTAGAGGCATTAATAATATTACTATTCGTTATCGTCATCCTATTCCTAGACTAGATGATATGCTTGATGAATTAAGTGGCTCTACAATTTTCTCCAAAGTTGATTTGCGTAGTGGATACCATCAAATTCGTATGAAATTGGGAGATGAATGGAAAACAACATTTAAAACTAAGTTTGGATTATATGAGTGGCTAGTCATGCCTTTTGGGTTAACTAATGCACCTAGCACTTTCATGAGATTAATGAACGAGGTTTTAAGTGCTTTCATTGGACGATTTGTGGTAGTCTATTTTGATGATATATTGATTTTTAGTAGATCTTTGGAGGAACATTTGGAACATTTACGTGCTGTTTTTACTGCGCTCCGTGATGCCCGTTTGTTTGGTAACCTTGGGAAGTGCACCTTTTGCACCGACCGAGTATCTTTTCTTGGCTATGTTGTTACTCCACAGGGAATTGAAGTTGATAAAGCCAAGATTGCAGCTATTGAGAGTTGGCCGCAGCCCAAAACGGTCACACAAGTAAGGAGTTTTCTTGGCCTCGCTGGTTTCTATAGGCGTTTTGTCAGAGATTTCAGCACCATTGCTGCGCCTCTCAATGAGCTTACAAAGAAGGACGTGCCTTTTTCTTGGGGTACCGCACAGGAAGAAGCCTTCACGGTCTTGAAAGATAAGATAACACATGCTCCTTTACTCCAACTTCCTGATTTTAATAAGACTTTCGAGCTTGAATGTGATGCTAGTGGTATTGGGTTAGGAGGTGTGTTATTACAAGATGGTAAACCTGTTGCGTACTTTTCTGAAAAATTAAGTGGGCCTAGTCTGAATTATTCTACTTATGATAAGGAATTATATGCTCTTGTTCGGACTTTGGAAACATGGCAACATTATTTATGGCCCAAAGAATTTGTTATACATTCTGATCATGAATCTTTGAAACATATTAAAAGTCAAGCAAAACTGAACCGTAGACATGCTAAATGGGTTGAATTCATTGAGACTTTCCCTTATGTCATTAAACACAAGAAGGGTAAAGACAATGTTATTGCTGATGCTTTGTCTCGTCGTTATACTATGCTTTCACAACTTGACTTTAAAATATTTGGTTTGGAGACCATCAAAGATCAATATGTGCATGATGCTGAATTTAGAGACGTGTTGCAGAATTGTAAAGAAGGGAGAACATGGAACAAGTTCGTTATTAATGATGGATTTGTGTTCCGTGCTAACAAGCTATGCATTCCAGCTAGCTCCATTCGTCTTTTGTTGTTACAGGAGGCGCACGGAGGAGGATTAATGGGACACTTTGGCGTGAAGAAGACGGAGGACGTACTTTCTACACATTTCTTTTGGCCAAAGATGAGACGGGATGTTGAGCGTTTTGTTGCTCGCTGCACTACATGTCAAAAAGCTAAGTCACGACTCAATGCTCATGGTTTATATATGCCTTTGCCTGTACCTAGTGTTCCTTGGGAGGATATATCTATGGACTTTGTTTTAGGTTTACCTCGAACAAAGAAGGGGAGGGATAGCATATTTGTTGTCGTGGATAGATTTTCCAAAATGGCACACTTTATACCATGTAATAAAAGTGATGATGCTGGTCATGTTGCTGATTTGTTCTTTCGTGAAATTATTCGATTGCATGGTGTACCAAATACAATTGTTTCAGATCGTGATGCTAAATTTCTTAGCCATTTTTGGAGATGTTTATGGGCTAAGTTGGGGACTAAACTACTTTTTAGTACTACATGTCATCCCCAAACTGATGGACAAACTGAAGTAGTCAATAGATCATTGTCTACTATGCTTAGGGCTGTTTTGAAGAATAACCTGAAAATGTGGGAAGAATGCTTGCCTCATATTGAATTTGCTTATAATCGTTCGCTACATTCTACCACTAAGATGTGCCCTTTTCAAGTTGTGTATGGTTTCTTACCTCGTGCACCTATTGATTTGTTGCCTCTTCCATCTTCGGAGAAGGTTAATTTTGATGCTAAAGAACGTGCTGAATTGATATTAAAGATGATGAGTTAACGAAGGAAAACATTGAGTGTATGAATGCTAAATACAAACTTGCTGGAGATAAGGGTAGAAAACATGTTGTCTTTGCACCTGGTGATCTTGTTTGGTTACATTTGCGTAAGGATAGATTTCTTGATTTGCGCAAGTCAAAGCTAATGCCCCGTGCTGATGGTCCTTTTAAGGTGTTAGAGAAAATAAATGATAATGCATATAAACTTGAGCTGCCTGCAGAGTTTGGGGTTAGCCCCACTTTTAACATTGCAGATTTGAAGCCTTATTTGGGTGAGGAAGATGAGCTTCTGTCGAGGACGACTTCAGTTCAAGAAGGGGAGGATGATGAGGACATCCCTACTAATGTTACACCCACCCCGACTGCTATACATACAGGACCAATTACTAGAGCTCGCGCACGTCAATTGAATTACCAGGTACTTTCGTTTCTTGGAAATCCTTCTAATATTCATGAACATATGATGCTGCCTAAATTAGATACTTTTGTTTTACTTATGAATGAAGGACCTATCATGGATAAGAAGGATGACCATTGGAGCGGGATCAAGCATGGAGGAGAAGGTGCGCGCGCGGGGAAGAACAATGGAGCTTCCAGTGATGATTTTCGCACATTGAAGCCACCATAATGGGAGTGGGAAGCTTTGGACGAAATATGCATGATGCCACTTTATAAAATTCGTCCATAGGCTAATATAGGTGCTGCGCCACCTTAATTTTGGGCCAGGCCCATGTAATTTCGAAATACCATATTATAGGCTGTTTTTAGAGTCCGTATGTATGGGGAAACTGACTTAGGGTCGGTTTCGGACCCCTCCTCCAAGGGGCCACGAAATCCCCTTCTATTCCCCCATATATACAGCCCTTAGGGCTTCGTTTTAGGTTTGGGTTTTGTTTAGATTACAAGTTCGCCATAGCAGCAACTTCGCGTTCTTCGTTTGTGTTCCACGACCAGACAAAGGCGTCACAGAACCCCACTTCATCAATAAAGCTTTCCTCTTATATTCGCAATATCCAGATTGCAATCTTAGTTTCTTGCTTGTTCTTCGTTTGCGTGCAGGAAATAGACCCTCGTGGTCAGGTTGATCGTGCTCCGGCGTGGTCAATAACCTCTCAGAGTTGGTTTAGCGATTGCTAAGGCGCGACGTCTCACACGTTCGTAGTCGGATCGTCAAAGTCTACTCCACCAAAAACGATAGCCACCATCTCATCGAAAGACAGGGACAACTTCGCCTCTATCACAAGATCCACACCAAGTACCCCTCCAATCACAAGCAATACGTGAGGTGCATCAAGATCCAAGAACAATAATGGAAATAAGGATACATGGGTAGTTCATCCAAATCTCTAGGAGTGATGGGCCTTGAAATTCACTAGGGATCTTCCCTCGTAAGGGGCCTTGACATGCTCTACGAATCTTCTCCGATGGAGGTCTCTATATACATGGGAGAGGTAGAGGAAGGAGGAAAACTCAACTAACTATGAGCTAAACCATTGCTAACCCTAGAATGGAGGAGGGGTGGAGTATATAGTGTGCTATCCCATGAAGGGTAAGTAGGAGGGGATACATGGGCCTCAGGCCCGTCCATGCGCACAGGAAGGCGCTAGATGTACGGCCTGGGGTCGGAAGTCTGTCCATTCGTGGGGGTGCCGGATGTCCGGGTTGTGGAGCCAGATGTCCAGGGCTCGGGTGTTTGGCTCCGCTCGTTTCGAGTGTGAAGGCATCGGATTTCCATGGAGGAGCGCCGGATGTCTGGCCTGTCTTGTGGCGCCGGATGTTTGGGGGTCTTCCCGGATGTCCGGCCTGGAGTGGTCGCGTCTGCGACGTTCGGGCGCCTTGCGCCGGATTTCTCGGGACGAGCGCCGGATTTCCGGGCAGGGCTGGATGTCCAGAGGCCGGCCGGATGTACAGCCTCTCTAGCTTGTCCAAAGCTTTGGCTTCTTCTGTCTTTGCTTCCACGCTTCCCTCACGGATGGTGTAGTTGTACGTATGTGTCGACACTCCTCCTCGTCGTTCGTGAAGCTTCGACATTACATATGCACGCAAACGAGAGGAGTGTCAAGTAGTATACCAGCCTCGAAGGGGTCAAGTGAAGACGTGTAAAGGAGATGATTCACCTTTATGTATGTGAAGTAGTTATGACATGTGTCACTTGGTAAACGGACTCTTGTCATGGTGATGTCTGCAGGATGCTCTACATCAAGTAGTGTGGTTGGTAATAGTTAATTGTAAATTGCAAAATAAAATAAAAAGTAAATAATGGCAGCAAGGTATTGGAGTGTTTTTAACTTATAAGTGAATAGACGCGGGGGGCATAGTTTTCTCTAGTGGCATCTCTCATGAAACTAAGCATACGGTGGATAAACAAATTACTATTGGGCAATTGATAGAAAAATATAGTTATGGAATATTTATTCATGAGTATGATCATGTGTATATAGGAATCACATCGATAAGCAAATGGGATGAATCCTGCCTGCACATATTATTATTACTCCACCCATCGAACGCTATCAAGCTATCATCTAGAGTATTAAGTAAAACAGAGTAATGCTTGGAGAACAATGTCATGATGTAGACAAAGAGAATTCAATTAATATGAATTAACCCCATTTTTTATCCTTAGTGGCAACAATACAAAGACGTATCTTGTCCCCTTCTGTCATTGGGATATACAAACCCGTCAAATTGAACCCACTACAACACACCCGTCTCACTTAAGAAATATCATTCTACTTGGCCAAAGCAAATCAATAGATCGGAGAGATTTACGAAGCTATAATGATCATGCACATAAGAATCATAATAGATTTCAGAGAAGACTCAAATATTTATCATGAATAATCTGAACGTAAACCTACAATTCATCGGATCCCAACAAACGCACCGCACAAAAGAATTACATCGGATAGATCAAAGCGAAGATGCGATGATCATTGTATTGAAGATTAAGAGAGATAAAGAGACATAGACATCTAGGTACTAACTACTAACCCGTAGGTTTATGGTGAACTACTCACACATCACCATGGGAGCAGCAAGGTTAATGTAGAGACCCTCTGTGATCGATACCCCTTGGTAGGGTACCGGAACATGGCTCCAAATGGGCACACGACGGAACAGAGACTTGTGGCGGCAAAAGAAGTCTTTCAGGAGGCTCTCTAGGGTTTTAGGGATTTTAGAAGATTTATAGGACAGAGAGGGGCATCGGGAATGCCTGAGGGGGCACGAGGCAACATGGCACGACCCACCACCAGGACGCGCCCTGTTGGCTCGTGCCTCCCTCGTGGAAGCTCCAGTCTCCTCATGAAGCTTCCATGTATTGGTTTGGTCCACAAAAAATCATATTAATGTTTCGGGGCAATTGGACTTCGTTTGCTATTGTAAACCTGAAAAACCAAAAACATGCAGAAAATAGCAACTCTCACTAGGCACTTGGTTAATAAGTTAGTGCTCAATAATAATAATAATAATTGGTAAATAAATAACTAAAAACAATCCTAGAATGATAAGATAATAGCATAGAACAACGAAAAATTATAGATATGTTAGACGTATCAATATTTATGATGATATGGTTGCTCAAGTGCTTAGAGATTAGCCACCACAAACCCTCGAGAATTCTCCCACAATATATTCTATCAAAATCCTAACAGACAAATTCGGTGTCAACAACATTTCCACATCGGCCACACCGAGTTTTCCTTAGACAGATTCTGGAGCCAAACCCTAACATCTCAGTGCAACTGAGAACTCATTCATTATAGTCGAAAAGTAGGTGCCAATTTTCTATTGCCTAAGTGTTCAATTTCGGCTTTTTTGAGTTTTTCACTTCGGTCTCACCAAAAGTTCATTCCACCCAAGGTGTCACGGATCGGTCTCACTGAGTTTCATATATCGAACCAAGTTTCATATATCGGTCTCATCGAGGACCCAAGAGTTGCCACATTTTGCACTAGTCGGTGCAACCGAGTGTTTGCTTCGGTTTCACCGAGTTGGGCAATAAGGTTGTAATAGTTGGACTTTTTGGAGATGCCTATATATCCCCATCCACCTCCCTCTCGTTCGCATAGAAAGCACTCACAACAAGCCAACACTTGCCCCCATCCATTTTTCGAGAGAAAACCACCTACTCATGTGTTGAGATCAAGATCTTCCACTCCAACCATATGAATCTTGATTTCTAGCCTCCCCAAGTTGCTTTCCATCCCATCAATCTCTTATACCAAGCCAAATCTGGAGAGAGTGATTGAGTGTTGAGGATACTATATTTTGAAGCAGAAGAGCAAGGAGTTCATAATCCATACCACATCTATTACCTTTTGGAGAGTGGTGTCTCCTAAATTGGTTTGGTGTCACTTGGGAGCCTCCAATTTATTGTGGAGTTGAACCAAGTAGTTTGTAAGGGCAAGGAGATCGCCTACTTCGTAAAGATCTACCCCGAGTGAGGCTAGTCCTTCGTGGAGGTAAGCCGTGATGGAATATATGAGGTTGCTACTTCGTGGACCCTTCGTGGGTGGAGCCCTCCGTGGACTCACGCAACTACTACCCTCCGTGGGTTGAAGTCTCCATCAACATGGATGTACGATAGCACCACCTATCGGAACCACAGGAAAAATCTTTGAGTCCCCATTGTGTTTGATCTTCCTATCCCTACCCTCTACTTACACTTGCATGTCTTTACATTCCGCTACTATACTCTTAGATTTGCATGTGTAGGGTGAGATTGACTTGATAGAATTGCTAAAACTTTCCAACCATTAAAATTGGGAAAATTCTAGAGTATTAATTGGTAGTCTAATCACCCCCCCTTCTAGACATACTTTGGATCCTACAGTTGGTAGCAACTTTGTAGAAAGTTTTTCTCGTCGCTGAGTTATAGCTATGAATTGCACAGTGGCAACTTTCGTCACTACCGACTGAAGCATCATTGCTGGTTGTAACATTGATCATTGTCGGTCGCAATTACCGCCAACATTGGTTGTAGCATTGGTCGTCACTATTTCCAACAACCACTATCATTGGTCATAGCATCCGTAGTCGTCGGTCGTATCATCATTTATTGCTAGTTGTAACATTTGCCTTTGTCAGTACCAGCATCAGTCATCGCTGGTTCCAACATGCATAGTTGCTTGTCCCAGCAAAAGTAGTCACCGGTTGCATCAGAAGCCAATCATCAATTGTAGCATGGATGTGTGCTATTTCCAGCACGTGTGTGCACTAGTTCTAGCATCGCCATACCATATTTCCAACATGAGTGTTGATTTGTCCTACTGCACCGTCGAGGATGTAGCAACATGCGACACCAGTCATGGCACCGGCCCACCGTAGTTGCACTTTCCCGCAAAACGGTGTCGTGCCTTGAAGCTCACTTTATCATTGGTTGAAGTTTTTTTCGTCGATTGAAGCTTTTGTGGCTTGCTCGAAGCATGGTCCTAGCCGATTGTTGCTTTCTCAGGGGACGGTTGTAGCTTTCTCAGTTACCGATTGCAACACATCACCTTGCCAGTTTTAGGATACACCTTCGATGTGGACATCAGTTGTAGCAGCCCGCCGTGACCGGTTGTCGCATATTCACCCCGATCGTAGCTTTTGTGAACTCCAGTTGCAACATCGTCATGTGCTTGTCCTAGCCTCGCTGCCAACAGGTCACAACATGGAGGCGGAATACCGACACTACAACCTTCCTTGGGTGGTCTCCCTTACGTTCCTTATATGCACATGCCTACGTATGAAGGGGAGACACAGCAACAATTCCTAGCCAGATTCGTGGCGAAGATACAAGAAACTGTGTGCGAGAGAGATATTAGGTGGAGGCAACATGCGGACGAATCTCTCATGAGGAATCAAGAATAAGATTGCGAGGGAACGTATCATGTGGGCCTCGCAGTCGTGTGCGGACACACGAGCGATTGGCTCAGTGCTAGGTCTGTTGGGGAATGTCGCATGGGAAACAAAAAAATTCCTACGCAAACGCAAGATCTATCCATGGTGATGAGCATCTACGAGAGGGAGAGTGGATCTACATACCCTTGTAGATCGCTAAGTGGGAAGCGTTAAGAAACGCGGTTGGTGTAGTCGAACGTCTTCGAGATCCAAATCGCCGAGCGTCCCGCGATCTCATCACGATCCGTCTCGCGATCCAATAACGATCCGTCCCGCAAACTCATCACGATCCGTCCGGCGATCCAATCACGATGCGTCCTGTGAACTCATCATGATCCGTCCCGCGAACTCATCACGATTTGTCTCGCGATCTTGATCACGGTCCTTCTGATCTAGCGCCGAACGGACGGCGCCTCTGCGTTCAGCACACGTACAGCTCGATGACGATCTCCTCCTTCTTGATCCAGCAAGAGGGAGCGGAGAGGTAGATGAGTTCATCGGTAGCGTGACGGTGCCGCGGTGATGGTAGTGGAGCAATTCCGGTAGGGCTTCGCCTAAGCACTGCAGAAATCCGATCTAGAGGAGAAACTATGCACTGGAGGAACGGGCAGCACGTGGCTAAAAATTCTGTGCAAAAAACCCTAAAACCTCTAGTATATATAAGAGGGAGGGAGGAGAGGACTTGGCGCAAGGGCCAAGCCTCCTTGGGTCGGCCGAAGTGGGGAGGAGAGGAGGACTCCTCCTCCAATCCTAGTAGGACTAGGATTCCTCCCTTTTTTGGCCTTTTTCCACCTTTTTCCCTTTGGGCTTTTCTTCCCAGCCGCATGGGCCTTGTGTGGGACTTCCACCAGCCCACAAAGGGCTTGTATTTACTCTCCCACAACCCATGTAGCCTCTTGGGTCGAAATACCCCACCCGATGGTCTCTCGGTACACTACCGGCACTCCCGGTACACTACCGATGAGACCGAAACTTTTCCGGCAACCAAAACAGGATTTCCTATATATCAATCTTTACCTCCGGACCATTCTGGAGCTCCTCGTGACATACGGGATCTCATCCGGGACTCCAAACAACCTTCGGTCACCACCATACATAACTCTATACTACCGAAACGTCACCAAACCTTAAGTGTGCAGACCCTGCGGGTTCGAGAACTATGTAGACATGACCGAGACACCTCTATGGTCAATAACCAATAGCGGGACCTGGATTCCCATATTGGTTCCTACATATTCTACGAAGATCTTTATCGGTCGAACCTCTGTGTCAAGGATTCAGTTAATCCCGTAAGATGTTCCCTTTGTTCTTCGGTATGTTACTTGCCCGAGATTCGATCGTCGGTATCTCCATACCTAGTTCAACCTTGTTACCGGCAAGTCTCTTTACTCGTTCCGTAATACAAGATCCCATGACTAACACTTAGTCACATTGCTTGCAAGGCTTGTTGTGATGTTGTATTATCGAGTGGGCCCTGAGATACCTCTCCGTCACATGGAGTAACAAATCCCAGTCTTGATCCATGCCAACTCAACAGACACCCTCGAAGATACCTGTAGAGTACCTTTATGGTCACCCAGTTACGTTGCGATGTTTGATACACACAAGGCATTCCTCCGGTGTCAGTGAGTTGCATGATCTCATGGTCATGGGAACATATACTTGACATGCAGAAAACAGTAGCAATAAACTGACACGATCATATGCTACATTTGTAGTTTGGGTCTTGTCCACCACACCATTCTCCTAATGATGTGATCCCGTTATCAAATGACAGCTCATGTCCATGGCTAGGAAACCTTAACCATCTTTGATCAACGAGCCTATTAGAGGCATACTAGGGACATGGTTTTGTCTATGTATCCACACATGCATCTAAGTCTCCGATCAATACAATTATAGCATGGACAATAAACGATTATCATGAACAAGGAAATATGATAATAACTAATTTATTATTGCCTCTAGGGCATATTTCCAATAGTCTTCCACTTGCACTAGAGTCAATAATCTAGTTCACATCACCATGTGATACGCATTGTTATGATTCTAACACTCAATGAGTTTTGGGGCTCGATCATGCTTTGCATGTCAGAGAGGTCTTATAGTCAACGGGTCTGCGACATTCAGATCCGAGTGTACTTTGCAAATCTCTATGTCAAACCGTAAACACTACTACCACACTCCACTTGGTACTATTCCAAATGGCTGCTCCACTATACGTATCCAGATTGCTACTACGAGTCATCTGGATTGGTGCTAAAGCTTGCATCGACGTAACTCTTTATGACGAACTCTTTATCACCTCCATAATCGAGAAACATCTCCTTAGTCTTTTAGTCACTAAGGATAATCTTGACCGATGTACAGTGATCCACTCCTAGATCACTTTTGTACCCCTTGACTGACTCATGGCAAGGCACACACCAGGTGCGGTACACATCATGGCATAATATAGAGCCTATGGCTAAGGCATAGGGGACGACGTTCATCCTTTCTCTTTCTTCTGCCGTTGTCGAGATTTGAGTCTCACTCAACTTCACACCTTACAAATCAGGCGAGAACTCTTTCTCTGACTGATCCATTTTGAACTCTTTCAAAATCTTGTCAAGGTATGTACTCATTGAAAGTCTCATCTAGCATCTTGATCTATCTCTATAGATCTTGATGTTCAACAATTAGGTAGCTTTATCCAGGTCTTCCTTTCAAAAACTATTTTCAAACAACCATTTATGCTTTCTAGAAATTCTACATCATTTCCAAATAGCAATATGTCATCCACATATACTTATCAGAAACTCTACAGTGCTCCCACTCACTTTATTGCAAATACAAGTTTCTCACAAACTTTGTATAGATTTAAAAACTTTGATCACCTTATCAAAGTGTATATTCCAACTCCGAGATGCTTGCTTCAGTCCATAGAAGGATCACTAAAGTTGGCTCACCTTTTAGCATCCTTAGGACTGACAAAACCTTCTCGTTGTATCTCATACAACCTTTCCTTAAGGAAGGAAACGATGTTTTGGCATCCATCTGCCAGATTTCATAATTGAAAAATGCAGCAATTGCTAACATAATTCCAACAGACTTTAGCATCGCTACGAGTGAGAAAGTCTCATCGTAGTCATTTCCTTGAACTTGCCAGAAACTTCTTTGCGACAAGTCGAGCTTTATAAATGGTGACATTCACCATCAGCGTCTGTCTTCATTTTAAAGATCCATTTGTACTCAACGACCTGCCGTCCAACGAGCAATCTACCAAAGTCTATACTTGTTTTTCATATATGGATCCTTTCTCGGATTTCATGGCCTCTAACCATTTGTCGGAATCCGGGCCCATCATCGCTTCTCCATAGCTCGTAGGTTCATCGTTGTCCAACAACATGACCTCCAAGACAGGGTTGTCGTACCGCTCAGGAGCAATACACGTCCTTATCGACCTACGAGGTTCGATAGTAACTTGATCCGAAGCTTCATGATCATCATCATTAACTTCCTCTTCAACTAACGTAGGCTTCACAGAAACATCTTCCTGTGCTGCGCTACTCTCTGGTTGAACAAAGGTTCAACAACCTCATCAAGTTCTATCTTCCTCCCACTTAATTCTTTCGAGAGAAACTCTTTCTCGAGAAAGGACCCAGTTTTAGCAACAAACATTTTATGCTTGGATCTGAGATAGAAGGTTTACCCAACTGTCTTTAGGGTATTCTATGAAGATGCATTGTCCGCTTTGGGTTCGAGCTCATTAGGTGAAAACCCTTTTTCACATAAGTGTTACAGCCCCAAACATTAAGAAATGACAGCTTAAGTTTCTATCAAACCATAATTCACACGATGTCATCTCAACGGATTTAGATGGTGCCCTATCTAAAGTGAATGTAGTTGTCTCTAATGCATAACCCCAAAACAATAGTGGTAAAAGGATAAGAGACATCATAATTCGCACCATATCCAATAGAGCACGACTATGACATTCGGACACACCATCACACTATGGTGTTCCAGGTGGCGTGAGTTGTGAAACAACTTTCACATTGTCTTAAGTTGTATACCAAACTCGTAACTCAGATATTCACCTCCATGATCATATCGTGGAAATTTTATCTTCTTGTCACGATGATCTTAAACTTCACTCTGAATTTGCTTGAACTTTTTCAAACGATTAAGACTTGCGTTTCATTAAGTAAATATACACTATTATCTACTCAAATCATCAGTGAAGGTAAGAAAATAACGATATCCACCGCATGCTACAAGACTCATTGGATTGCATACATCAACATGTATCATTTCCAATAAATCACTTGCCCGCTCCATCAAACCAGAAAACGGGGTCCTTAGTCATCTTGCCCAAGAGGCATGGTTCGCATGTCTCAACCGATTCGAAATCAAATGAGTCCAAAGATCCATCAGCATGGAGTTTCTTCATGCGCTTTATACCAATATGACATTTAGCGGCAGTGCCACAAGTATGTGGTACTATCATTATTAACTTTGTATCTTTTGGCATCAATATTATGAACATGTGTATTACTACGATCAAGATTCAACAAACCATTCTCACTGGGTGCATAACCATTGAAGGTATTATTCATGTAAACAGAATAACCATTATTCTTTAACTTAAATGAATAACCGTGTTACAATAAACACGATCTAATCATGTTAATGCTCAACACAAAACACCAAATAATATTTATTTAAGTTCGTCACTAATCCCGAAGGTAGAGAGAGCGTGCGATGTTGATCACATCAACCTTGGAAACATTTCCAACACACATCGTCACCTCACCCTTAGCTAGTGCTCCGTTTATTCCGTAGCTTTTATTTCGAGTTACTAACATTTAGCAACCGAACCGGTATCCAATATCCAAGTGCTACTAGGAGTACTAGCAAGGTACACATAAATAACACGTATATCAAATATACTTGTCTCGACGTTGCCAGCCTTCTTATCTACCAAGTATCTAGGGTTGTTCCGCTTCAGCGACTGCTCTCCTCATAATCGAAGCACTTAGTCTCGGGTTTGGGTTCAACTTTGGGTTGCTTCACTAGAGCAGCAACTGACTTGCTATCCATGAAGTTTTCCCTCCTTGCTCCTGCCCTTCTCGAAACTAGTGGTTTGACTAACCATCAACACTTGACGCTCCTTCTTGATTTCTACCTTCGCGGTGTCAAACATCGCGAACAGCTCAGGGATCATTATTTCTATCCCTGGCATTTATAGTTCATCACCAAGTTCTAGTAGCTTAGTGACAGTGACTTGGAGAACTATATCAATCACTATCTTATCTGGAAGATCAACTCCCACTCGATTCAAGCGATTGTAGCACCCAGACAATCTGAGCACATGCTCAACGATTGAGCTATTCTCTTTCATATTACAGGCAAAGAATCTTGTTGGAGATCTCATATCTCGCAACACGGGCATGAGCCTGAGATCCTAATTTCAGCTCTTAGAACATCTCATATGTTCTGTGACGTTCAAAACGTTTCGGAGCCTCAATTCTAAGTCGTAATGCATGACGCACTAAACTATCAAGTAGTTATCAGAACTTGCCTGTCAGATGTTATTAAGGACATAAGCCTTCTATGCAGCAATGAGGACAATCCTCAGATCACGGAGCCAGTTCGCAATATTGCTACCATCATCTTTCAACTCTATTTCTCTAGGAACATATAAAAATTCAAGGGAGCTACAGCGTGAGCTAGTAATCTACAACACAGTTTGCAAAGACACAACTGACTATGTTCATGATAATGAGTTCAATTAATCATATTACTTAAGAACTCCCACTCAAATTGACATCCCTCCAGTCATTCGAGTGATACATGATCCAAATCCACCAACTCAAGTCCGATCATCACGTGAGTTGAGGTGGTTTCAATGGTGAACATCATTATGTTGATCATATCTACTATATGACTCATGTTCGACCTTTCGGTCTCTTGTGTTCTGAGGCCATGTCTGTACATGCTAGGCTCGTCAAGTTTAACCCGAGTGTTCTGCATGTGCAACACTGGCTTGCACCCATTGTATGTGAATGTAGAGTCTATCACACCCGATCACCACGTGGTGTCTCAACACGACGAACTTTCGCGACGGTGCACACTCGGGGAGAACACAATTTATCTTGAAATTAAGTGAGGGATCACCTTATAATGCTACCGTCGTCCTAAGCAAAACAAGGTGCATAAAAGGATTAACATCACATGCAAATCATAAGTGACATGATATGGCCATGAACTTGTGCTTTTGATTTCCATTATGACAGCACCGGCATGATCTCCATCGTCACCGGCATGACACCATGATCTCCATCATCTTGATCTCCATCAAAGTGTTGCCATCGCGGTTGTCGCGCCTACCATGCTTCTACTACTATTGCTACCGTTTAGCGATAAAGTAAAGCATTACATAGCGCTTAATGATTGACACGCAGGTTATACAATAATTAAAGACAACCCTATGGCTCCTGCCGGTTGTCGTACTCATCGACATGCAAGTCATGATAATCTATACATCACATGATCATCTCATACATCACATATATCACATCATGTAATCGGCCATATCACATCACAACATACCCTGCAAAAACAAGTTAGACGTCCTCTAATTGTTGTTGCATGTTTTACGTGGCTGCTACGGGTATCTAGCAAGAACAATTCTCGTCTACACAAAAACCACAACGGTGATACACTAGTTGCTTTTCAACCTTCTCAAGGACCGCCTTTGTCGAATCCGATCCAACTAAAGTGAGAGAAACTAGCACCCGCAAGCCATCTATGCAACAAGTTGCGGTTGAGGGAACCGGTCTCTCGTAAGCGTACGAGTAATTTTTGTCCGGGCTGCTTCATCTCACAATACCGTTGAACCAAAATCCGACCAAGGGAGGAAGCAATCTAAGCATCAACGCCCACAAACCATTTGTGTTCTACTCGAGATCTCATCTACACATAGACCTAGCTCATGATGCCACTGTTGGGGAACGTCGCATGGGAAACAAAAAAATTCCTACGCACACGCAAGATCTATCCATGGTGATGAGCATCTACAAGAGGGAGAGTGGATCTACATACCCTTGTAGATCGCTAAGCGGGAAGCGTTAAGAAACGCGGTTGGTGTAGTCGAACGTCTTCGCGATCCAAATCGCCTAGCGTCCCGCGATCTCATCACGATCCGTCCCGCGATCCAATCACAATCCGTCCCGCGAACTCATCACGATCCGTCCCACGATCCAATCACGATCCGTCCCGCGAACTCATCACGATCCGTCTCGCGATCTTGATCACGATCCTTCCGATCTAGCGCCGAACGGACGGCACCTCCGCGTTCAGCACACGTACAGCTCGATGATGATCTCCGCCTTCTTGATCCAGCAAGAGGGAGCGGAGAGGTAGATGAGTTCACCGACAGCGTGACGGCGCTGCAGTGATGGTGGTGGAGCAATTCCGGCAGGGCTTCGCCTAAGCACTGCAGAAATCCGATCTAGAGGAGAAACTATGCACTGGAGGAACGGGCAACACATGGCTAAAAATTCTGTGCAAAAAACCCTAAAACCTCTAGTATATATAAGAGGCAGGGAGGAGAGGACTTAGCGCAAGGGCCAAGCCTCCTTGGGTCGGCCGAAGTGGGGAGGAGAGGAGGACTCCTCCTCCAATCCTAGTAGGACTAGGATTCGTCCCTTTTTTGGCCTTTTTCCACCTTTTTCCCTTTGGGCTTTTCTTCCCAACCGCATGGGCCTTGTGTGGGACTTCCACCAGCCCACAAAGGGCTGGTATTTACTCTCCCACAGCCCATGTAGCCTCTTGGGTCGAAATACCCCTCCCGATGGTCTTCCGATATACTACCGGCACTCCCGGTACACTACCGATGAGCCCGAAACTTTTTCGGCGACCAAAACAGGACTTCATATATATGAATCTTTACCTTCAGACCATTTCGGAGCTCCTCGTGACGTCTGGGATCTCATCCGGGACTCTGAACAACCTTCGGTCACCACCATACATAACTCTATACTACCAAAACGTCACCAAACCTTAAGTGTGCAGACCCTGCGGGTTCGAGAACTATGTAGACATGACCGAGACACCTCTATGGTCAATAACCAATAGCGGGACCTGGATGCCCATATTGGTTCCTACATATTCTACGAAGATCTTTATCGGTCGAACCTCTATGTCAAGGATTCAGTTAATCCCGTAAGATGTTCCCTTTGTTCTTCGGTATGTTACTTGCCCAAGATACGATCGTCGTTATCTCCATACCTAGTTCAACCTCGTTACCGGCAAGTCTCTTTACTCGTTCTGTAATACAAGATCCCATGACTAACACTTAGTCACATTGCTTGCAAGGCTTGTTGTGATGTTGTATTACTGAGTGGGCCCTGAGATACCTCTCCGTCACACGAAGTAACAAATCCCAGTCTTGATCCATGCCAACTCAATAGACACCCTTGGAGATACATGTAGAGTACCTTTATAGTCACCTAGTTACGTTGCGACGTTTGATACACACAAGGCACTCCTCCGCTGTCAGTGAGTTGCATGATCTCATGGTCATAGGAACATATACTTGACATGCAGAAAACAGCTAAACTGACACGATCATATGCTACGTTTGTAGTTTGGGTCTTGTCCATCACACCATTCTCCTAATGATGTGATCCCATTATCAAATGACATCTCATGTCCATGGCTAGGAAACCTTAAGCATCTTTGATCAACGAGCTAGTCTATTAGAGGCATACTAGGGACATGGTTTTGTCTATGTATCCACACATGCATCTAAGTCTCCGATCAATACAATTATAGCATGGATAATAAACGATTATCATGAACAAGGAAATATGATAATAACTAATTTATTATTGCCTCTAGGGGATATTTCCAACAAGGTCGGCTGGCCGGATCCGAACGTTTCCCTTAGTTTTTTCTATTTTTGCATCAAATGCGTAGAATCTATGACAGTCCCTCACAGGTGATTAGAGGGATCGTATCTTTTACAGTTGCTTTACCTTTCTATGAAATGTTGCAACATAGTACTCCTACATGTTGCAAAATATGGTTAGATAGCATCTCGATTTATAGTGTGTGTTAACATATGATAACTCCATATCTATTGCGGACTAAACTTAAGAGTTACTTTAGCAAAGTTGTTATATCACATGTGGGCTGCGCTACATATACTATTGGAGTTTGGTCGCTCTATATGCATTTGGAGCAAGTCGGGTGACATGTAAATTTAGAGTTGTCATATCTCAGCCTTCATATTTATTTTTGTTTTATTCATTCAAACACTTTGATTGCATAAATATCTTGGTCTTCGTGTTACTAAATAGAGATTGCATAACAACAAATTGGAATCCCTGCAGTTGAGGCCTAGTAAAAATCTTGTTGATTCGATGGGGAGGTATTGTTCGGCGAACAAGGATATTTCAGTTAGTTTGTAGCTACAAGATATTCTCACATATGTCATGAGTGTCTTCAAGTTGCCCTTCTTTGTTTGTGATGACTTACAAAAATGATGAGACAAACCACATGGAACACGTGGCTTGCAACCCAAACTTGACAAATGGTAATAATGATGAGACAATATTGATGGGTAGTGGAGAATGCTAAGATAAAAATGGCTTGGACCACTTAGGACAAATTGATCTTATACCTCAGATCTAAAGGTGGGACTGGGTATAGGACATGCTTTCCTTAGCCAAGTGTTTCTTGGAGGTTATTGGAGGCACCGGATTTCCTTTGTTCGACGCTTCTTCGGACGGCGTGAAGTACTACCCAAATAGAATCCGACGAAGACGATGTTTCCGAGTATTTCTTTAGATATTTGGGAAGGGATTTCTTATGGACTTGAGCTTGTGAGAAAGGATGCTTTGGAGAGTTGGTAGTGGTTCTAAGATACGCACCTGACATGACCCATGGATCCTGTTGGAAGATAAAATTGTGTCGACATAGAGAATTGAATATAATAAATGAGTAGTATTTATTGACAGTGTCAGATCCCATATATGTAACATTTACGAAGTATAGACGCCTCCAAAGGAGACGATGGTTCTGGAGGCCACGCTCCACGGAGAAACCACTATGACGGTTCCCACATCATGATTACAGGTGCGGGGAGAGCAGGGATTATTCCCTAATTAATATTGAGTTAGTTATTCTTAACACTCCCCTAATAATCATTTCACTACATAAAGATCCATCATCTTGATTAAGTTC
This sequence comes from Hordeum marinum, assembly GCA_022496015.1. Classification (NCBI taxonomy): domain Eukaryota; kingdom Viridiplantae; phylum Streptophyta; class Magnoliopsida; order Poales; family Poaceae; genus Hordeum; species Hordeum marinum. The sequence continues at coordinate 243,906,248 of CM039673.1, forward strand.
TCCTCCAGAAAAACCATGGAAAAGATGTGAGGAGTAGTGTAGAATATGCTTCTAAAACCCCTTCAAACCCATTGGTTTTTTTTTTAGAATGGGAAACGCTCCAGAGAACCTAAAATCAAGATAGGGAAAAAATATTTTCAACCGAGAAAATTTTGGGCCAAAACATGCTCTGCAAAGCGTGCCAGACTCTTTTTTCGAGACCTACTCAGGTAGGAAAACGCGTACTCCCCACTTTTCTGAGTCTGGCACGCTTTGCACAACATGTTTTGGCCCAAAAAAATTTGGCTGGAAATATGTTTTGACTATTGGGTCAGCTGTCTCCGTTTTGCTCCTTGTTGTGCCATCCTACTGCTCGCCAAGGTTTGTTGATCTTGTCTCTCCTTGCCTTCTTATTGTGATTTCTGCATGTGCTATCATGTTGTGTAGACTGATAATCGTTTCATTGTATATTCCGGATATGGCCGGGTGTCGTGTGCTTTATTGTATTTCGTTCTTGTGTGTTACCAGGATATGTGCATTCGTTTTTGTCGTTATACCTATTTCGGAAGCCATGGTGGGTCGATGCGCTTTGCCGTCTCTGTTGTATTTGTGTGAGGTTGCAAAGGATTGCTCTGTCCTTGCTAGTGTGGAGCTGGAGCTTCCCAACGATGGCTCTGGTCCAGTGCGCCAGAGAGAGTTTTTTGGATCCCTTCTTGGTTTGGGTTCATCAACGCTTATGAACAAGCTGCGCTATAAGCAATATGTTTTTTACAAGGGCTCTATGGGTTTGTCATTCATGACTATAATTACAACTGTATGATGTCTTATAGGAGTCTGCTCGTTCATCTTTGATTATTGCAGTCATTGTTGTTCCTCATGTAGTATGTCTAGAGAGCGAGTTGCTTCGTTTGCGTGCTGCACCCGCCAATGTACCCGTTGTTGCATCTGATGTCCCTCTTCAGTCTCAGTTCGACTGGGGATAGTTGTACTCACGTCTCATGTCGTCTCTTTGTTCTATCTAGCTATCTAATTCAGGAGAGCCTAGTTTGTACCTAAAATTATTTCATCGCTGGTCATCTGACCTGCAATAAATTTCTCATTTCTTTCGTACTTCTAATTGGTTTCATGTGCTTTCATTAAGAGGTGGCATGTGCTTTTGATGGACATTCCAAGGGTTTGTTGTTTAGCTATTACCTCTTGGGTTCTATTTACTGATTCATGCTCTTCTTTCTTGGACCTTTTGCTAAAAAATATATTTCTCTACGGTTCCCTACACTTCTGTTCTAAAAGCTTCAAAAAAGAATCTTCCGTTTATTGTCTTTCCGGAATCTTGCTTCTTGGGCTTCCTCGTGGGATTTGCAGGGTCTTGCTTTTCAGTGTGTTGCTTGCCAAGCTTTCTTTGTATCGCCTTCCTCTAAGCCTTTTGTTTTTTATTTATTTTAGATGATGGAATGCCTTGATGCCTGTCTCTTTTGTTTGTTTGTCGTTGGTTTTCTTAGGCTTTCTATTTTATTTGTGCTATTGCATTCTTATTGTAGTGCTTTGTGATCACTAGTTATGTCTCCCATCTGAACATCATGCCTCCGCAGCGTTTCGTTGTTCGGAAGGCTAGTTCAATAGACCACCAGCCACCTTCACCCTGCTTTGTTCAGCGGAGGCTATCTTACTCCAGACCACCATTGACTTATATATCCTCAGGATTGCCCAAAAGAACATGTACGGTGTCTTGTTAAAATCTAGCTTTCATGTGCTTTACTGGTGTGTCTTGTGCACCCCCTTGGTATCTCTTCCTGCCTATGACGTGACCTTCGTTTTTCTTAGATGATGGTTTCTTCTCGGTTCTTAGTCTAGAGATTATGGCCCGTAATAGGAAGAGGTGCAGGGTGACTGTTGATAGGCTTAGGGGACACGGGCATGTTATTCGATCACCCTTAGAGCCTGATTGGGTTGGGTTCACACTCGAGGAAACTGAAATCCTAAAAGGTATGCTAGTTGTTGGTTTCCATGTAAGCTACATTACGCTGTATTGCTTCCATACTATTTTTACTGAGGCAAACTAAATTTGTAGCTAGGTATCAAAAGAGATCTTTCTATGGTGGCCCAAGCTATAAATGTCCCAGGTGTTATGCGGTCTTCTGGTTCGAGGAGAGGGTGAAGTCAGAGTCCGCTATCACACTGAGGCGGGTGGTTTACATTACAACAAATGTTGCAAGGGGGATGAGGTGTATATTACCCCTTTTAAAAAGCCACCATTGTTTCTGTCAGAGTTACTGAGATACAATGGCCCTCCCCATAGCAAAGAGTTTATAAAAAAGATACGTCAATACAACTGCCTCTTTGCATTTACTTCCATGGGAACTAACATTGACCGTTCGATAAATGATAGTAAGGGCCCAAATATTTTCAAAATAAATGGTCAGGTTTGTCATCGAATAGGGTCCCTTTTTCCTAAGGATGGAAACAGCCCAAAGTATGTTGAACTCTATATATAGGATAGCCAGAATGAGATCAAAAACAAGATTCGGGCTTTAGACAAGGGTGAAAAGGGTAATGGTTCTTTAGATGAATCCATTGTAGAAGGCCTGATGCATATGCTTGACACACACAACCTTTTAGTCAAATGGTTTCGATCTGCTAGGGAAATACTAGAAAAGAACAAACATACTGAGATAGCAATACGTTTGATTGCTCCTGGAGAATCTGATAGTCCTCAATTTAGTCTTCCTACAACAGATGAGCTAGCAGCTTTAATGGTAGGTGAGTTTACGGTTGAAGTTGCTTGTCGTGACATAATAATACACAGTAGAAATGATAAACTGCAGCAGATATATTCACTGCAAACTTCGTACATGCCTCTCCAGTATCATCTCCTCTTTCCCTATGCAGAGCGTAGGTTTCAGCTTGGTCTTAGATATATTGGTTCAGACCCTCTTGATACAACCAAAAGAACCAGGCTTACTATGCAAGATTATTATTCCTATTGCTTCCACTACAAACCAGAGCAGCATAATCCATACCTTTGTTGTGGTTTGCTCTCTTCATAGGCTATCATAGATACACGGGCTTGCATAGACGAGTGGATACTGCACTTTATCATGAAGGCTCGAGATGATCGTAGAGCAGAGAACTTGCAAGGGATTGTAGATGCTATTGGAAAAGGGCAGACACATGCGGGTTCTGTTGACAAGAAGAATGTACTTCCATCTTCTTTTATCGGTGGCCGGCTTTACATGATTGAGAACTTCCAGGACGTAGTGGCTATTCCGCGAGTATTTGTCCCACCAGATCTTTTCACTACCTTCATGTGTGATCCCAAATGGGGTGAGATCTTTGAGGCTTTGTCCTCTAAACCTAGCCAAATGCCTTCGGAATGGGCTGATCTTCCAGTTAGAGTCTACCACATGAAACTTAATGACTATCTTCATAACATCAAGTATGGAAAGGCATTTGGCTCCATCGTGTCTGGTAATGCATGCTTTGCGAGTGCACTCTGCTTTAATTTCCTTTCTTTACTGCCCTCCAGCCCTGCAGTAAATCTCGGTTTCTGTTTGTTTACAGTGATGCATACCATAGAATTCCAGAAAATAGGGCTTCCTCATGCCCATATATTAATTTGGCTTGATAGGATAAAATGGGAGGTTAGTCATGCTTTAATTGATTCTTTTATATCAGTCAAAATTCCTTATCCTGTAGCAGATCCTCTTGGATATGCTCTTGTTTCTAAACACATGATGCACGGTCCCTGTGGTCAGGATAATAGTAGGTGCCCTTGCATGAAGGACAGGTTGTGTTCATAGAAATTTCCTAAGGCATTCCAAAACGAAACCTCAATAGACGATAGTGGGTTCCCTATATATAGTCGTCTAGACAACAGTCGTTTTGTTATGAAAAAAATGTGAAGCTTGATAACACGCATGTTCTTCCTTATAACCTAATCATGCTTGTTAGTGCATCTAGTGCCCCTTAGTGATTTTGGTGTATTGAAGACTTATAGGTTAAGGAACTGATGTGTTTGTGAGTGTACACAGGTTCTATAAGTCGATGAGGAGTTTGATATATTCGAAGATTATCGACCCCTAAAAATAAATGTCTTCGGCTGAAGACTTTGGTATTTCCCTAAAGACTTTGAAGCTGAAGAATTCGGTGTGACCTTGAAGATATTGATACAAGGATTATGAAGTGTGAAGACTTTTGTTTTAGTAGTTCCATTTCCTTTCTTTGAGTCGTAGGAAACACCGTACTATTAAAGGGGATCGAGGGAAAACTAAGGTAAATTTTCCAAGTGATGCTCAACTCAAAAGCCTCAACATACCCAATCCTTCGAGTGAAGCCTTTGAAAATCTCTTGCAGTTTAGTCAAGTTCTTCAGTGCTAGAGACGATGTTCTTCTGGTCTCTGAGGAAAATGATCTGACTGAGGATTTAGGATTTCGCTTGTGTGAATTTCCTACCTTGAGGAATATGACAAGCCCTGAGGAATTTGATAGTTCAAATTCCGACCGTTGTTGTGCTTTGCGCCAGCTGTCCTGGTCTTCTATCCACATAACGGTCGTATGATTGGGGGGAATTTATGTCTTATCATGTCCGGTTGCACCCTGGCTATAAATAGCCACCCCCTCCCCCCCCCCCACACACACAACCACTAGTTGGTTGGCTGCTCCGAGAGAGAACTTGACACTTGTCATTTGAGAGCAACCCATTCCTCGAGGACTTTGAGAGAAAATCATCAGTGAGGAAAAACCCCAAAACCAAACCACCAAACCCAAAGTGATTGAGCATCACTGAAGAGATAGTTCCTGTGTGGAACCGGCGCTTGTTACCTTGGAAGACTCTGTATCTTCTAGACGGTTAGGCATAATGGCCTAGAGCATCCAGCAGTCAATTGTGGTTCGCCGGGTGACCAAGTTTGTGATTTGGAAGTCTAACCTGAAGACTTATCACGAGTGTTGGGCGAGGACTATGTGACCTCAAGGAGAATATGGTAAGGATTGTGTGTCCTTTTGTTTAAATACCAAGCCGCTTCGAACCAGACGTATGATTGTCACAATAGTTGGAACTGGGTCATTAAATCATTGTCTTCACCAAGCTACCTTGTTCTATTTCCTCAACCTTTCTATTTCCTCGAATACTTGTTGATGAAATTGATCGTTACTGTTTGAAGAATTTGACTGCAGACTTTCTCAATTCCCTCATCTCAAATTCTTCAGCCGCCTTGTTCTTCACATGCTTATCATGTATCACGCTACCTATAATCTATGCATATTCTTTTCATCATGATGACTATGCTATTGCTCTGCTTTGCATGCACTTGAGTACTTATTCCGTTGCATGTAGTTCCTCACTTAGCAAATTCCTCAACAAGTAATTCCTCAATGACGAATTTATAAAAATCGCCTATTCACCCCCCCCCCCCTAGTCAATATAACGCACTTTCAATTGGTATCATAGCAAGGTACTCCCTTGTCTTGTCTGATTTTGGTTTAACCACCTGGAGTTCTGGTTATGTCGACTGCAGGTATGATCAAGGTTTTTGCAGGATGTCCTACCTTCGATGGGACGGACTACCCCTATTGGAAGAACAAGATGCGCATGCATCTTGAGGCAACTGACAATGATCTCTGGTATGTTGTGGGAAATGGTGTTCCCCACATCACTTCGACTGTCACTACTGCTGATGTGAAGAGATTCAAGTAACTCGACTCTCAAGCGAAGAATGTCATATGTGGCCATCTGAGCAAAGGCCGGTATGGCAGAGTGAGTGCTTTGGAATCTGCTAAGCTTATCTGGGATAGGTTATCAAAGTCAACGGAGGTGTTTCAACTCAGCATGACTCCTGAGTTGACATTCTTCGCAACCTCTTCAACATATTCAAAAGACTCAACAATGAAAATGTTCAGCAAGCTTTTGATTGTCTCACTGATATCTCCAACGAGCTTCAAGCACTTGGTGTCACTGACATCACCGACCACGAGGTGGTGAAGAAACTGCTGAGATCTCTTGACTCCTCATTCGTTACACTGGCTTTAATGATTCAAGAGCGAGGAGACTACAAGTCACTAGATCCTGCTCATATACTTGAGAGACTCAATACTCATGAATTCCCAACAAGCTGAGAAGAGAGACCTCTACGGGCCAAGCTATGGAAGATCTAGTGCATTGAAGGCTAAGGCAATTTCCTCATCCGAAGGCAAAGAATCTGATAGTAGCCTTGGTGATCCTGAAGAATTGAGTCAGGAGCTGGCAATGCTCGTGAGGAAATTCCAAAAGTTCTCAAGGAAAGGTTGGTTTGGAAAATCATCAAAAAGTGGCATGAAGAACTCAGAATCTTTGCCAAGCGATTACAAGAAGAGAACTTGCCACAAATGCAAGAAGTCAGGCCACTATATCTCTGACTATCCTCTCTAGAAAAAAGAATCAAAGAAGAAGAAATACAAGGATGATAGTTCTGATGACTCAAAGAAAAAGAAGAAATCTTCAAAGTCCTCATCTTCAAAGTCCTCATCGCACAAGAAGAACAGCTTCAAAAAGTCTCGGGCATTCATTGGCAAGGAAATGGATTCTGAAGAAGAATCTGAAGAATATGATGAAGAGAAGGAATCTAAGGAGTTAGACTCTAGTGTGGCGAGCCTAGCTCTCGCTACTACTTTTGTCAGCAAGTCCATCTTCAACGATGAAGAAAATGGTTACTCCAACGACTCTGGCGTCAGCAACAAGGACTATGCTCTCACCTATTGCTTCATGGCTAAAGTTGCCAAGGTACTCAAACATCGTTCCTCCTCTGAATCAAGTGAAGGTGAATTTGATGAATATGTGAAACCTAGCTATTCCAAACTTGCTAATACTGCCAATAAGCAACAAGGTGCTCTTGAAAAGCTTCAGAAACTACTAGACAAAAGCGATGATGTGTTGAATGAGGAAATGGATCGAATTCACACTCTGACTGATGATCTCAAAAGTCTTCAGTCAAAGAATGATAACCTTCAAAGTCATCATAATGCTCTCTTAGTCGATCATGAGAAGCTTTCTTATGAATTTCTTCAAAGAAAGCAAGATCTTGAGAAACTAAGAGTGTCTCATGAGGATCTTCGAAGGGAAAACAATTCCTTACTTGCTCAACAGATTAGTACTGCTCAGGAAGATTTCGTTCCACCTTGTTTGAAATGCATCGAACGTGAAACCACATGAATGTTCAAATGCTTCTATTGCTGCAAATTCTTCAATTGTTTTTGTGGTCACAAATTCCTCATCTGAGGATACCACAGGTGCTACTGACGAAACTATAGGGTTGAAGGAATTTTATGTGATACGCATATACAAAAGTCTCAAAGGGCATCAAACCCTTTGCGATGTGCTCAAAAAGCAGATTCTGAATAGGATCCCTAGGATAGAGGGTGTTGCATTTGAGAGGAAACTCAATGCTGATGGATCCTACTCGAAACCCGAGCAGTATCCCAAAACCTCATGGGTTGCTGCAAAAGGACCTCCTGTAGATCCATCCACTTTATCTGGCTTTACTTGTGAAACTTCATATTCCTCTAATGAGTCATTTGACTCCAACTAAAAACTGTTCAAAAATCATAATGGTAAAGTATTTGCCAGATATGTTGGAACTAACTTCAGGAATGGTTCCCCTACGAGGAAAATCTGGGTTTCCAAAAGCTGCATGGGAAGTCTTCAGGTGAATGTCCTCAAGACACCACATATGAAGAAAAGGAACCCCAGATCAAATTCCTCATATTGACCAAATTCTTCACTTGGACTAAATTCCTCAAATGGTCAAAAGTCATATCATTATCGTGTTAATGCATCTGTTTCGCAGGGAAAATTTACGAGTTATGAATATGTGCATTATTCTTCAAATCATTATGTTCATAAGTCCTCGAAGAATTTCTCTGCTTATTCATATGAGTACTCTAACACCCGTCCTGTGAAACGAAGTGCACTAGCTTCAATTCCTCCCTTCTCATATGGAGCTCGCATAATGATGAACTCTTTGCCACCCCTCCAAGTGTGGGTAGTGAAGAAATTGAACTAATCTCTTATGCAGGGTCAGGTCTCCAAACGAACTTAAACGTCTGATGAATTTGTTCGAGACCTGAGGAAATGCTTGAAAGGACGCAAGCTAATCATACAAAAATTAATTCTTCATTTCTCATGTCCTCACATTACTTTATTTACTACGTTGTGTGATGAAATTCTGTCTAATGAGTTTTATGTCATATTCTTCACTCTGAAGCATATGAGTCTTTAAGTTGTACCAATTCATCTGCAGGATGAAACGCCTAAAGCTACTAAGTGGGTCCTCAAAAGTGGTTGCACAAACCACATGACTGGTGACAAGAATCTATTGATGAACATACCACTAGATCCATCTCATCTGCAACATATCACTTACGCTGACAAAGGAAAAAGCAAGGTATTGGGCCTAGGTAAAGTTGCTATCTCGAAGGACCGACACATGGATAAGGTGATGCTTGTCGAATCCCTTGGATTCAACCTCATGTCTGTCTTAATGCTTTGTGATCTTGATATGGTTGTCATCTTTGGAAAATATCATTGTGTTTTTATCATAGAATCTGACAAATACAAAGTCTTTGAAGGATTTAGGAGAAGAGATGTGTATATTGTTGATTTCTCTACAGGTCCCCAGCCTACCACGTGCCTACTTGCAAAAGCTTCAGAAGGCTGGCCATGGCATTGACGACTTGGACATGCTGGCATGAGGAACTTGCACATGCTTGTGAAGAAAAAGCACATCATAGGCATTGAAGGTGTCAAATTCCTCAAGGGACCATCTTTGTGGTGCTTGTGAGTCTAGAAAGATGACCAGATCCAAGCACCCCTTGAAGACTATCATGACCACTACTCGACCCTTTGAATTGCTTCACATGGATCTCTTTGGCCCCACTCATTATGCCCCACTAACAAATACTTCATGTTTGTATGGCTTTGTTATTATTGATGACTACTCTCGTTACACTTGGGTGCATATTATCTTGTACAAGTCTGAGGTGCAGGATGTCTTCAGATGATTTGCTTCAAGGGCCTCAACAAACTTTGGCGTCAAGATCAAGCACATCGGGAGTGACAATGGGACTTAGTTCAAGAACACTGGTCTTGATGAATATCTTGATGAACTTGGTATTACTCATGAGCTATCTGCCCCATATACTCCTTAGCAGAATAGCGTCTTGGAGCACAAGAACAAGACTCTTGTTGTGATGGCTCGCACCAGGCTTAAAGAATACAAGACTCCTCGCCGCTTCTGGCCTGAGGCAATCAATACTGCTTGCAACATCATCAATAGGGTATATCTTCACAAATTCTTCAAGAAGACTTCCTATGAACTCATCATTCACAAGAAACCCAATGTGAGTTATTTCAAAGTCTTCGATGCTAAATGTTGGATTAGAGATCATCACCACAATTCTAAATTTGCACCAAAAGCACGTGAAGGTTTTATGCTTGGTTACGGAAAGGACTCGCACACCTACAAAGTCTTCAACACCTATCACAACAAGGTTGTTGAAACTGTAGATGTGTGGTTCGATGAAACTAACGGCTCGCAAAGAGAGCACCTGCCTCCTGTGCTAGATGAAATGTCTCTTGAGGAATCCATTAAGTTAAACGCTACTGAAGACATCATACCCACTGAAGAACCTCTACCTGATGAGGAAGTCATCCCAATCAATGAAGATATTCATGCTGATACACCTGAAGAAAATTGTTCTCAAGAAAATCCTCAGCCTCGTCAACCTGCTCATCCAAGAGTGGCAAATGAAGTGCAGATTGACAAAATCCTCGATGGCATCAATGCACCAGGTCCCCTCACTTGCTCAAAAGCTTCACATTTGTCTAACTTTTGTGGGCATTTTGCTTTTGTCTCTATAATAGAGCCCACCAAAGTTGATGAAGCATTTATGGAGCCTGAGTGGATTCAAGCTATGCAAGAGGAATTGCATCAATTCAAGCTCAACAATGTGTGGAAACTCGTCAAGCAGCCAGATTCTCGCAAGCACAACATCATAGGTACAAGTGGATATACCGCAACAAGCAAGACAAAAATGGCCTAGTGGTGAGGAATAAGGCTCGTCTTGTAGCTCAGAGCTACACGCAGGTTGAGGGGATTGACTTTGATAAAACTTATGCACATGTTGCTAGACTTGAAGTTATTCGCATACTCCTTGCTTATGCTAACCATCATGATATCATCTTATATCAAATGAATGTGAAAAATGCATTCCTCAATGGTAAGCTTGAGGAAGAAGTATATGTTGCTCAACCCCCGGGTTTTGAAGACCCTAAGTATCCTGACAAAGTCTTTAGACTCAACAAGGTTCTCTATGGCCTCAAGCAGGCCCCTCGGGCATGGTATGACACTCTGAAGGAATTCCTCATGAAGAAAGGCTTCAAACCCGGTTCACTAGACCCAACTCTTTTCACAAAATCCTATGACAATGAATTATTCGTGTTCCAAATACATGTAGACGATATTATCTTTGGCTATACTGACAAATGTTACAGTGACAAATTTGCTTATATGACGAGTGAAGAATATTAAATGTCTATGATGGGGGAGTTGAAATTCTTCTTAGGTCTTCAAATTCGTCAGCAACACAATGGCATCTTCATCTCTCAAGAGAAATACCTCAAGGATGTCCTGAAGAAATTGGCATGCAAGACTGCAAAGGCGCCAAAACACCAATGCCTTCAAAAGGCCACCTCTGCACTGACGAAAGTGGTAAAGATTTCAATCAGAAAGTATACCACTCCATGATTGACTCTTTATTGTATGTGCATCTAGGCCATATATTATGCTTAGTGTTTGCATGTGTGTCCGATTCCAAGCAACACCGAAAGAATCACACCATAAGGATGTGAAGCATATTCTTCGATACTTAACTCACACACCAAGTCTTGGATATAAATAGGACATCTCCTCTTTTCTAGGGTTAGCAATGTGTAGGCTCATAGCTAGTTGAGCATTGCTCCTTTCATACTCTTCTCCCTTGGAGATTGACATCTCTACTTGAGAAGATCCTATGGATGTCAATGCCCCTCCTCCAGAGTGGGAAGATCACCGTTACGTGTATCCTCTTGTTGATTTTTTGATCTTGTATCTCGTGTGTTTGCATGGATCTAGTGGATGTGTGATTGGGGATCGTTCTTGAGTGTTCTTGATTTTCTCTCGTTTTCCTTTTTTTTTCTCGAAGTGTGAAAAAATCGACCTCGTCGAGTTAGCCCCGTACCAAGTGACACATTTCTCTCATTTTTCCACTCAGTCAAGTGGTGTATGTGGCTCTCACTCTCACATGCGATGTGTTGAATCTAGTCAATCATGGGGTCAGAGAAATGTTGATGCAAACTTCTCCATACTCAACTTCATTTGCCACCTCGGTTGAAGGAAAGATCACATGCTTAACGACATCATCCATAACACCTTCCAAAGATGAACGCCATAGGATGTCAGAATCTACTTAATGCGGTTGCTCCAGTATCATACCAAACGATATTTGCAACTCATATCTGTAAGTCAATTCTTTTTGTTCAATTTCAAGAACCTATACGTGCAGTGTCGAACATAATATGTCAAAAGATACATCATCTTGCAATATATGCATCTTACTCCATGCTAATACACGATATATGTCACCTTTTGGCTATGTTTTAGTACAACAACCTCCTAACTATGCGTACACAGTTAAACGTTATCAGCCTTCAAATTGGTTGTCCATGCTCTTTTGCCCAGGCAACACGCAGCAAACCGTGATTTCCCATCAGTTGCATATATAGGATTCTGGGATTCAGCATTTGGTTGTCACCTGGAGATGCTCAGTTCATTAAAAACCAATCCAAAATAATCTGTTGCAATAGAATATCAGAAGAAAACGCGACAACTACAATTTCTACAACTCTCCATGGAAGATATACCGTCTCATCTCATTCTCACCATCCCACAAACTATGGTAAATTAGTGCTTGCTTGCTTTACAGTCAAAAAAATGACAAGGGGTGACTCACCCATGACTTGTTCACTCTACACAAAATCTGATGAAGGAATGATCCAGTGATACAAAACTCAACGAGACAACGCTCGTTGGACTCAGCGCCGTGAAACAATTGCTAAGGGTTTCGTTTCCCAAGTCAAACAATTACTTATCAGTCTATGCTAGCACAGCAGATGCAGAACAAAGAAGGAAAACAGAAATCCAAAAAAATAAGATCAGAGGAATATGAAAGGAGAGAATGTACCATATTGCTTATTATACAATGATATGCCTACCAAAAGACTGCAAACTAAGAGCTGCCATGGGATCTGAACGATGACATAGAGTGTGCTGAAACAGAGGCAGTCGGGCTGTTAATCTCCCTGTCCCCATTGGCAGCTCTACCCCTTCCACTGATCATGCCGACAACCTCTTGAGCGACATCCATGAACCAATCGTCACCGGGAAGGACACTGCACAAAAGCAATCATACTGGTTTCAATTTAGAAGTCCACGGAAAAAGCAACAAGCAACTTTGTAGAGAAACAACCAAGGGCCTCGCTGGATGAGTAATATTTTGGAAAGTTTTGGTATATACGTCAAATTCCCCTAAGGGCTTGCTCTTTTTACTCCACGGGAAATTGAACAAAAAGCTGCCGTATTGGCCTATTTCCTGCGTGTACCAATTGAAGTATTTTGAGGTATCACTTTTGAACAGAACTAAATGAAGAAAAGAAGAATTGCAAGACAAGTTTTCTCAATAAGGGGAGTTAGTGAGGCAAACTGTAACTGTGATCCAAATAACAGGATGGTCACCATGCCGAATTCGGGTCGAAGGTATTTTCAGAATATTACTGCAATCCGAGAATCCAGGAAACGTCTTTCTAGCTACTCAGGTACATAGCTAAGATTATAATCAACAGATGGCTACATTTTACATTCATGCTAAATTTTACACCCTCTGTTCCTAAATATAAGACGTTTTGGCAGTTCAAATTAAACTGCCAAAAGGTCTTACATTTAGAGACAGAGATAGTAGTAAATAGGAACTACATCAAACAGCTATTTTCATAAACCGAACCTAAAAATTATACCATTACCAACCCTCTAAACACAAACATTACTGTCTAGACATAACTTACTGAAAGTGGATATTCAGCTCCATGGAGCTGCTGCTCCACCATATGCACCCGTAGGATAAAGTACTGTTGCCATGGGGATCTCAGGTCAATTAGGATACAGACATATAACTGATGTGTAAAGAACATGTCACGATGCACTGCAGCTCCTTGATTGCATGCAGAGCCCCAAAAAACTGTCCACACGTGTACCTTGTATACCGAGTCTTCCCACACGTCCCCGTGAGAGAAGGAATGGATCAAACAGCTAGGTTCACTGGAGCTACAGCCCCATGGTTCCAAAGGACATTGCCGCCATAACCTATCCCTCAACCAAACATGGAGCTATCATATTCTTTGAATATTTCTAGATAATTTGAGTACGAGGCAGTGGTGATGGTGGCACAAGAGATTCTATAGTGTAAGTAACTTTATGCCAGATATACTACTGTTTACAGAATCTTAGCGGCCGGCAGCTTTGCTAGGAAAGCTTGCTTGGCTGTCAAACATCGTCTGAGATGGTTTGGGCATATTCAGCGCAGGCCTCCATAAGCACCAGTGCATAGCGGACGGCTAAAGCGTGCTGATAATGTCAAGAGAGGTCGAGCTAGACCGAACTTGACATGGGAGGAGTCCGTAAAGAGAGATCTGAAGGATTGGAGTATCAACAGGGAACTAGCCATGGACAGGGGTGCATGAAAGCTTGCTATCCATGTGCCAGAACCATGAGTTGGTTGTGACTTGTGAGATCTTATGGGTTTCACCTCTAGCCTACCCCAACTTGTTGGGGACTAAAGGCTTTGTTGTTGTCCAAGCAAACTAAGTAGATATGACATAGCTTAAATATTTCTCTTCAGTTAGTATTTGGGTAACATATTTGAGCTTGCTATCCATGTACTTTGTTGTTGTTGTCCAAGCAAACTAAGGTAGATATAGAAGGGCAGCCCGGTGCATGTAGCTCCCGCTTGCGCAGGGTCCGGGGAAGGGTCCGGCCACTTTGGAGCAAACTAAGTAGATATGACATAGCTTAAATATTTCTCTTCAGTTAGAGCATCTCCAGCCGTTTGGCCTCCCCAGGCCCATTTTTTTCATCGGCGAGAGGTGAGCCGGCAGAAGTTTTGGGCTGGGGGCTTGTTTATTCCTAGTCGGTCCCCCACGCCATGTCTTTTCCTTGCTTCTAACTGGGTCATGCTGCATGTTGATCTTGCTCCATCTGTGGTCCCGCCGCATGCACATGATAGAGAAAGAGAGGAGAGAGGAGAGAGAGATCCAACGGGCCCACAGACCATGCAAAAGACTACCGCCGGTGCCCCCAAGTGCCCCCCGATGGGCTGGGTTTGGCCTGGGAGCGCCGGCTCTAATTTTGCTCAAATCCAGCGAAAAGTAAGGCTATGGGGACGCGAGTGGGGCTTTTTTTGTCCGCCGGCGCTCAAAAAGTGCTCCTGGGGGCCTTCCTGGGGGGGTGGGTGGAGATGCTCTTAGTATTTGGGTAACATATTTGCGTGCATCACAAACGATCCTAAGCAACTGCGGTTAATAATTATGCTTTTTGGCTGAAGTTGGCAGATCCAAAATACTCAGTTCTGAACCAATAGAAGACAAATAGAAGTCAAGCATAATACCTATCAGGATTCATTCCAGTAGCAGAAAAGGCACCCATTGCTCTATCAATGATATCCAATATGACTTGATGTACATGTCTAGACAAAAATCGACCTTGTCCGAAGATGATGACAAATTGCATATCCAGGTAGAACTGCATACAAAGGGAAAAAAATAGTGAAACAAGAGTTGCACCTAAAAAGAAGAAAATGGGTAATGAATTTACCTGCTGAAGACCATGGGGGCCCAAAGGCTTTGGTCCCTGCTCGATCTCTTCCCAGAAGGCCTGATCCTCCGAGAGCCAAAGGATAACTGTCTCAGTGAGCCGCATCATTAGCAAAGTAGCAAATCTTTCTCTACCAACAAACATATCTGCAGCAACGCCTGCCATCCTATTTAGCTTTGCATATAGTTCCTGCAATGAAAAGCACATACGGTTAGACCATATTGGTTTGGAACAAGCTTGCTCCATGCAAAGGAAGATAATTATGTTTGACAAGTTGCTGCATTCCAAACTGTACGAGAGTACATAGAATACAAAGGACTAAGATGAAAGCTAACATATTGACACAATTTATGACAACATGCTTGGAATATCATAATAAGGGTGTCTTTTTTCAAATTTGTCTATGTGTTTCATTTACTCTAGTCACTTGCAACCCTTGGATCATCCATTCTATGTAGTCAGTTAATTTTAGTTATAACTGTCCTCCAGTTATATAATCACCAATTCATGATAGAATGATAAACCTAAAATACATATAAGGAACTAAAATGACCAACTGCACAAACAATGAGATAACAATCACTTCAACGTATCACTGACTGACTGAGGCACTGTTATCCCTAAAAGCTAAAGGATTTGCAAAAAAAAAAAGGTAAGGTTCAGGCATCAACATAAACGACACAAATGGCATATGCACTTGGGTTTAAGTTCCAAGAGACAATAAATATTTGCAGCTTGTAAATACCTGGAAAATTGGAGATGGGACCCACTCTGGCTCTTCAACAGTGTTATCCATACTAATATACATTTCTGCACTGAGATGCGTATCACCTTCATCGGTAAATATTAGTTCAAGGGCATGCTGCCTGCAGAAACTATCTCTCAACCTGTCCACCATGCGTTGTAATTTCTTTTTCCACTCTCGTAGCTCAGGCACACGATTTTGTTTATCTGGTCCTCTTTTACGCAAATCATCCACGCTGGAATGGTTTATAGATGATAGCTTCATAGCTGCTCTAGGTAGCAATTCCTCAGCAAGTAAAGATGCATTGGCTAATAAAGCCAACTGCTGTTCCTCAGTCTCTGCCATTCTAATAATCTTATTGCCTAAACCATCTATGTTCGCTTCGTCATCCATTGATCCAGGTAATGCACTTATGAGCAGATTGACGTATAAGCTGAAATTTTTTGCAATCCCGTCCATTGTAGAACCCCCTAATTGCAAGCTAAGGAGTGGTGCGACATCCTCAAAGTAGTCCTGAAATTTCCAGGTATTATCAACACATACTACATATAGTCATACACAATACTTGAAAGGACAATGAAAGGAACCGAGTGCACTGGAAGCAGTATGTATCACAAGATCTCTTATATGCATATGTGATGACGGTGCAGATGGCTGTTTAAGCATAAAAAACCAAATATACCAGGGAAGCCAACTACTCCATTAAACAATTTTAGCTCTCGGAGGCTGGGGCGTTAGTATTACTGTAGTCAATGATTATATGCTTCCAATTTCTGCAAGACATTATTTAGATTTCAATTTCGTTGGGAGGCTCTTTGATCTTTTCAACCGCCTGAATGACTGAAATCCTACTGTATTAATATAATGTGCTGTAGCTAGTCTAAAAAATATAAGGAAGGAAAAAAGGATAAACAAATAAATCTTCACATTACTAAATTTTAATTCATATGACCCATGAAACACCTACTTTAATATCAATGTACTATGGAAACACAATACTTCACTCAAAGCAAACAAAAATAAATAAATGCACTTGACAGGGTCTCCTGTAACATTTATATTTCAGGTATTTCATAGGCCAGTCGAGCAGTTTTTCAAGCCTATGGCTAGTTGGTAACTAATCGCCTAGCTTTTCAGGCCAACCGACTATGTTCGACAACTTGCCTACGGCGATCCTCCAGAGACCTGCTGCACCTCCTCATCTGCTGCCAAGACAATCCACAGCTACTGCCACCAGCTCCAAGACGAGCCACCAACTAAGATCTCCACCTTCCCTACATAATGACACCTCTCCTGGCCAATACTCGCTACTCCCTCATGTTTCCCCACTCGTCCCCTACACTCGAATGGTTTCTCCGGCTCTTCTCGTCTCTATTTCAACCCCTGCTCTGCTCACATGACTAGTCACCTAAGTTGGTGGGGACTCGACTCGACTAGGTTGAAGACCTTGTAGTTGAGATACCCATATAGTGACTACTAGCCAAATCCTAGTTGAGAACTACTCCCACATCCCAAAATAAGTGTCTCAACTTCAATACAACTTTAGTGAAGAAGTTCAATCGTGCAAGACAAATGTTAAGTGAGAGAGTACATCTTTGTGAACAGAGTTCAAACGCGCAAGACAAATGTTTACTGAGGTTGCAACTCCCACACAGACACAAAAAGGGGTTGTAGCTATTTGTTGTGTAGTGAACAACACACAATATTATCATGCCATATTTTGCAGTACCAAACATGACTAGATAGATCGGTCACTACCATTTTGATGATAACAGCAAGAAGGAAAGATTCATTCATTTTGCTCAATCAAAATGGACCAATCGTTACCTGAACCATAGAATTGAAACCTGAACCATAGAATTGAAACGATGTGCACTGCTTGAGAGCTTTGGTTGAAGTGGTTACCTGAACCATAGAATTGAAACGATGTGCACTGCTTGAGAGCTTTGGTTGAAGTGCCAAATTAGCAACAGAAGATCTAGCTAATGGGCGAATACCATTTGGGGGATAAGTGAGTGTCCAGTTATCAGCTGCAGCAAGTGCAGCAGTACTCTCTTCGATTCTCCTCAAGTTAGCATCTAATGCTTGCTCAAGACTGGGCTTGAACTGCTTCAGGAGGACAGCAGAAACAGATAGACCACGAGCTTCCAGCAAGGAACAATGGCCAATTGATATTTGAACACATTCTGCAGCTGCTCTCAAGCCTCCAGCGGCTGCACAAGAAGACAACACATGCCTCTTTACCAGGAGTGCAAAGGACAAGACCTGCTGGGTAGCCCATGTAACCAGCTCAGATGCATAACATGACTCATCACCAAAAACTTCCACAGAATCACTGAGCGCCTGAGCTACAACTGAAAAAACTTGTTGAGCAAGTGCGGCAGTGTATGCCCCACCATATGAAGTGCTTGACGGATGTATAGTTTGCAAATTGCATTGAAGCCTTTGATTATGTGCACTGAGTAACAGACTGTGAGCTCGAGGGCCATCACCAAGCCTTTTGAGAGCAGAAGCGGCAGCACGGAGCTCAATGCCACGAGTAGAAGACTGACAAGCAGCTTCAGCAAGCTGGTCTGCCAGCTTTTGACGATTATCAGAGACGGCACTTCTCAAAGCTGAAATTTCAGCTGTAGTTAGAGTTTGTGTCCGGTCTGCAGCAACTCGCTCCGCTTCATCTAGTGCATCTAGCGCTTCATCCACTCTTCTCTCAGCTAGCAAAACATCAAGCATGTCAGGGAAATCTGCAGACCATTTCTGTATTTCTGAAGGCTCTTGGCCTTCAACATTGGATATGTCCTCTTCTGTAGAACCTTCAGTGCCTGAAGTCAGGGAATCTATCTGAACTCCTTCAGATAGACCATGGATTAAAGCTGCCTGTGTATTGAGTAAATTTCTAATTGACAAGAGCTCGCCTTCAAGGTCGGATATCTCCTTCGATGTTCTGATGACCAGGAAATCAGTTACAAAATATTAGACAGGAAATAGTGTAGTAACAGGAAGAACAGAAATAGACGCTTTGCACATCAACTATGACCATGAAGAAAATGATTATACTCATGTAATTATAAGTTCATGGTAATAGAAAGGATACCACTACATAAAGACACATGTAGTGGAACTCTTGACTGCTAGAGAATGGACATTTCTGATGAGGACAGAAACAAAACGAAATACATGATAGCCAGCACTCTAGAGCATTTATTTTTCAAACACAAAAGATGCATATGTAAAAAAAAAAAAAAAAAGAGGAACTAACTGGCTATATTACGTATGATTGTGTAATTGTATGCTACACGCCTATCAAACAATTTTCCAACCATCCACTTACTACTCAACTAACAAGTTAGGAACTTTTTTACCTAAATGTTGTTTGCATATCGTAGCCATCCCAAAAGGTTTAATGAAATTTATCGGAACGAAGAATCTGAGACGGTAAAACAAAAATAGGCAAATGTTTCCGCATAAGCAATTTTTATTAATGCAACCCAACCTGAGACGGTAAAACTAAAATAGGCAAATGCTTCCGCCTACGCATTTTTTATTAATGCAAGGGGGTTGATATAAACATAGCAGTGGCATTGTGTTGATTATTGAAGGACCAAAATGCCTTAAGTGGTTCTTCCTGTGCTACTAATGCAGCACATGACAGAGTTGGTGGAAAGATTGGCATCAGTAATTAGAAAATACCACTATCATGATGTGTCATACAAAATTTAACAAGAGTAGAAACACAGGCGCAGCTACGGCTGGACCTGCAGGGGCCATTCCCCCCCAACCTAGGTCAATATTGTGAAGGGATTTTTTTTAGGGTCCTCAGATTAGAAAAAATATAGACTTACCCCCCCCCCCCCCCAAAAAAATGCGTTTTGTGATTTGCCCCCCGAAGATCTGGGCTAGCTCCACCACTAAGTAGAAAACAATATTGGAAACAATAAATAAACTAGGGACATTTCCATTTTTTTCCCTAACTTTGGCCCGACCTCATCTTTACCCCTAAAAAAAATCAGTGCTCAACTTTGCCCCTCTTCCATTAGAGGCCCATATGAAAATAACCTTCTGTGTCGTTTCCGTCCAGTCAAAGGCCTTTGACCGTCAATGTACTATTCTCTAGACATTTGTAACCCTCGCTGCATATGTCACTTACATATGGGACCCACCGAAATAAAGGAAAAAGGACAAAACTCTCTCCCACCTCTCCCACTTAACCATGGGACCCAATACAAAAGAAAACTCTCTCTCTCTCTCTCACCTGTCTATCTCTCTCCCGTCCCCTCCAGTGACCTCCTGTCTCCTCCGACGAGCTACCGGCCCCTCCGGCGAGCCTCACACGGCAGCCCTCATGCAACATCCATCCCGCCCGCCCGTAGCTCTACCTTCCCCCATCTCCCGCCTGCAAGCATCCCTGCCGCCACTGGAAAGACCCTTCCACCGAGAGTCCCCACCGCCGGTTCCCTTCCTCCCGCTCCTCGAGGACTCGACCACCTCTGAGCCTTGAAAACATGTCTACAAGCTCCAACGACCTCCACTTCATTTCCATGTGGGAGGAATTAGACTAAGGCCTGATGTAGCACCAGATCCTTTCTGGTCTTCCCCGGCTCCGGTGTCGCACCGCCATTGTCGATCTCCTCCAATAGTGGATGATGTCGGATTCCCTCGTGCTTTGTCGCTCTAGATTGATCCCTGAACTCTCCTGCTGCACTTGTGAGTATCCTCGTGTATCCAAGCCACCACTTCACGAGCAGCCGCACCGGCGTCCGCCATTGATGACGAGGTCGTCTCTGAGCGCCACCACATCCACCCACCTCGACCACCACATCCAAACCTGACGCCAGACCAACCTAAGCCTACCCCCATGTACATCACCCACAGGCGCGGCGCTCCTCGCCGGCGACGACCACCGACCGAGCCGCCCCGGCCTCACACAGGCATGCGTGGACCAATTTTGACCCTGACCTTAGGTCCAGTGGCCCACATGTCAGGTGGGGGGGAGAGCTGGTGTGTGAGAGTTTTTTTGGGTGGGGTACCGGGTCCACCTGTAAGAGCGAGAGGAGGTGAGATAGAGATTTGTTTTTCTTTTTACAAGGTAGACCACACGTGTAAGTGACATATGCAGTGAGGGTTACAAATGTCTAGAGAACAGCACATTGACGGTCAAGGGCCTTTGACCAGACGGAAACGGCACGGAAGGGTATTTTCATGAGGGCTTCTAACGGAAGAGGGGCAAAGTTGAGCACTGATTTTTTTAGGGGTAAAGATGAGGTCGGGCCAAAGTTAGGGGGGGGGGGGGGGAAATGGAAATGTCCCAATAAACTATGTCTGCTGCTACAAAACAGCTGGCTGACTGATCTTCGCAGAAGGTCAGCCGCCTGGCAACCGTTGGTCTGCTCACGGATAATCTAATTTAGGCTGCTTGCTCCTGAATGACCCGGATGACAAAAGCAAACCTGCTGCACACGGTGGTTGAAGGTCTGCGATCAATGAGCAATATCATAGAGTTGCATCACCCGCCGGCTGTCCGTCACGGTTACCGCCGCAATGCCTGCGACACTCCATCGCAGCACCAGCAGGCATGCACAGATGCTCCATCGCAGCACCCACAAAGCTTGCCGGTGCTTTTGTTGGAAGCTATCGCATTGCAGCGTCGGTGCTGCCGACGAGCGTTGTCCTCACAGCACTGTCAGTCAGCGGACGTGTGCCGTCGCAGCGACGACGGCCATGGAGGAGTGTTGCATCTAGCACCGGCGCCCGCCGATGAGCGGCGTGTCGCAACCCCAACGCATGGAGCTTAAACGGCAGCGTGTGGAGCGCGTCCACTTGCCATAGCGAAGATAGAAGTAGGAGGCGAGAGCTGCGGGACAAGAAGGGGTCGATGGAGATGGAGACTAGAAGATAAGGTTGCCATAGAAATAGCGGTCGAACGAGTGGCTGTTGCTGAAGAAAAGAAGATAAGGCTGCCAGCGAGCAAGGCCCACCAGGACGCGTGTCGTCCGGAGCGAGCGGTTGACGCAAGAGAAAATCATCCGGTTGAAACAGAGAGTTTTCCATAAACTATACCACTCATGTAATATGTCATCAACTCATCATAATTAGTGGTGTTCATTTGTAACACAAAGGTGACAATGGATAAAGGCACCAAATGGAATTGCGCTCGTGGGGCTACAGCCAGACCTGATGAATGCAGCATAGTTTGCATAAACACTTCTCCGCATTTCTTCAGCTGAAGCCTTCTTTAGATCTTGCAGATAGGAGCACAAATGTCTTATTTCCTGTAATGAAGTTGATTTGGTCAGCTATTTTTGCTGTGGATTTTAACACAGTACTCATAGCTCTGGTACAGTTTCAATAGTGTTGAAGGAAGTCAGGCCTAAGGAATATAACTGTAACAAGTTCAAAAAAGAAGGAAAGTAGATAATTAAGGACTTGCAAAATATTCCTGTGAAATGGTTGTGCAAACTTGCAAGCAAATGCAGAAGTTTCAGCTGTTAAACAAGAACAATTGAAGTATGGACATGAAGTGAGTATTTTAACCAAGCTGAGAATGCAGTTTTTTGTGAAAACAAAAACTGCACCAGCAGCTTACATTATAATGCAATACGACATATTTAGATACTTCAATGAAGTGATCGTGAATCTTGCTATCCTGGTAGAAAAACACAAGCAATACACACAGTATAATGCATTAACCAGAATGGCAGCATGTTCAAACCTGAACTCCAAGCATTTCCAAATCCTTCTAATAATGAATGCACAGCAGGTTGCAAGATTACTTTTCAGTTGTTCAGAGCATGGCTAGTTTTCAATTCCGATATATAATACAGCCGAAACACCATCCTTTTTATATCACCAAGGAATCAAGTTTAACCTCCAGCTAAAGCAAAGCATTCTCACCTATCATCGGAACAATTGCAGCACAATCTTGTCACACTCACATCCCCAGTCAGAATTAACCATGTACATAGCATGACCCAATAATGCAGGCACAATAAAGGAGAAGTTGATAGTGCCAATACCCCCGTAATGAATTGACCTAGATGTGAACCTGATCGAGGCCCCAAATCACATTTCCCGTCCCTCCATACGAACCACGATCACAGGCTCCTCCTGGAAACACGACGCCGCAAACTCTCTCCCACCACCCAAATCACACCATCCGCGATCCAGACTCGGCAAACACAGACGGAGACGGGCCGAGCGCATGCCTAACCCTGGAGACAGATCAGAGAGAGCTCCCTCACCTTCTCGTTCATGGTCTGGCACTTGGACTGTACGTAGGCATCGGGATCGAAGTTGTCGGTCTTGAAGATCTTGAGCTTGTCGGCAAGCTGCACCCCGCCGTCGCCGCCGACTCCACCACCACCCGCCCCCGTCGCCGCCGCGCCCACCGGGAACACCCCCGAGTGGCCGGCCGGCCTCGACCGTGATGACTTCGCCGACGCCATCTGAGATCGAGAAGCTTCCGACGGTAGGGCGGTGGGGGATTTGGGGCGGGGAAGGGACGCCTCCTCCGAGATCGCCGCTTCCACGCTGGCGTCGTTTTGGTGGTGGTGGTGGGTATTTCTTAGAGTATCCAACAAATATAAAAATGGTTTTTAGGCGGAGAATGAACCAACGAACGAATATTTGAAGGCGGCTTTTCTATTTTTTTATATATTTATTACTAGGAAATATGGCCGTGTGTTGCAACGGAAATAAAAATGAGAAGCGTTTTCCTATGACGGGTTCGACATAAGGCTCGGACGGTCCAACGCGCATCATTCAACCGTTTACGTCGTATATGGTAGGATCAAGTATATGTCTAGAGGGGTGAATAGACTACAAGTAGAAATTTAAAACTACCTCAAGCATAAGACAAGATGTTAGCAGTTTAAGCATACATAATTAGTCTATGACACCCAACACTGCAAGTGATCAGGTATAGCAGCGGAAAGTAAAGACATTGCACATGAAAGTAAGCAGTAGAGATAGAGAGATCAAACGCATGAAGGACACAAGATTTTTCTCGTCGTTCCGATAGGTGGCGCTATCATACATCCACATTTATGGAGTCTTCAATCCACAGAGGATAACGGTCGCGAGAGTCCATGGAGGACTCCACCCATAAGGGTCCACGAAGTAGCAACCTTGACTATTCCGTAACGGCTTCCGTCCACGAAGGACTAGCCTCACTATGGGTAGATCTTCACGAAGTAGGTGATCTCCTTGCCCTTACAAACTTCTTGGTTTAACTCCACAACACGAAGTAGGAGGCTCCCAAGTGACACTTAACCAATCAAGAAGGCACCACCCTTCAAAAGGTAATAGGCTCGGTAGTGTCGATGAACTCATTACTCTTATGCTTCAAGATGATAGGCTCCTCAACACACAATCACTCTCTCACAGATTTAGCTTGTTAGAAGAGAGTGATTGGGTGGAAAGCAACTTGGGGAGGCTAAAAATCAAGATCCATATGGTTGGAGTAGAAGATATTGACCTCAACACAAGGGTAGGTGATTCTCTCTCAGAAAACTGGATGGGGCAAGTATGGAATAGTTCTGAGTGCTTCTCTTGCGAGTGAGTGGTGGTGAAGCGGTATATATAGGCATCTCCAAAAATCCAACCGTTACACACAAAATGACCAACTCGGTGACACCGATGTGTTAATCTCGGTGGTACCGAAGTGACCAAAAGGTGGCAACTTTTGAATCTCGGTTGCACCAATAAGGTGACCAACGGTCAGATTGCCCAATCTTGGTGACGCCGATTCACAACTCAGTGGTACCGGTATTGTAAATTTGCATAACAAAAAGTTGGCAACCCAAACGCAGAGGCACCGAAGCAGAATCGGTTGCGCCGAAGTGGCTAGGGTTTGGTTGAGTTTGTCTAGGTTTGGGAATCGGCGGCACCGAGTGGAAAGTGTGGGTTGCACTGACTTTGAATAGTTGGCTTTGACAGACTTTTGTGAAAGAGCTTGTGGGTGTTTGTGGTGACTATCTGTGCACGTATGAGCATTTTGTTCACCAACAAAAACTTATCCCCTTTAAATAGTATTGGCTTTTCTATGGACTCAAAGTGATTTCTCACAAAGTAAAATGAAGAGTCCTCTTGCTTGAAGCTTGGCCAATGCTATTCCTTCTCCTTCTTCATGGGGATACTCTCCACACTCCTTTTTGCCAACCCATCTCTCTCTATGGACTTTATCTGAAATACACTAGGTAAAAGTATTAGTTCAAGAGACGATGTATGTTGTCATGAATTATCAAAACCACCAAGGGAGCACATTGTGCTAATCTCCCCCTTTTCGGTAATTGATGACAACATACAATCAAAGCTTCAAATAAAGATATGCATGTATATAATGAAGACTTTGGGAGACACATGACTTAGACTTGCTCCCCCTAAATGTGTGTAATCCATTTAAAGGATATTTGCTTTGGAATGCATGGACACACAAGTAGTAGAACGGATAAAAATGAGTCATGTGTATCTTGGCTATATGCATCAAATGTATGTGAAGGAGATGTATCCTCGTTCAAGACTTCACTCTTGCAAACAATATGTGCAAGAAGCAAGAGATCATCTTGATCAAAGATATTATGCATATACTTACCTTGAGTTCTTGAGCATTCTGGTAGTAGAAACATGTTGGGGAACATCGCATGGGAAACAAAAAATTTCCTACGCACACGCAAACCTATCCATGGTGATGAGCATCTACGAGAAGGGGAGTGGATCTACGTACCCTTGTAGATCGCTAAGCGGGAAGCATTGAGAAACGCGGTTGGTGTAGTCGTACTTCTTCGCGATCCAAATCGCCGAGCGTCACGCGATCTAATCACGAGCCGTCCCGCGAACCAATCACGAACCGTCCCACGATCTCGTCACGATCCGTCCCGCGATCCGATCACGAACGTCCCGTGGCCTTGATCATGATCCTTCCGATCTAGTACCGAACGGACGGCACCTCCGCGTTCAGCACACGTGCAGCTTGATGACGATCTCCACCGTCTTGATCCAGTAAGAGGAGGCGGAGAGGAGGAAGAGTTCACCGGCAGCGTGACGACGCTCCGGTGATGGTGGTGGAGTTATTCCAGCAGGGCTTCGCTTAAGCACCGTAGAAAACCGATCTAGAGGGGAAACTATGCACTAGAGGAACGGGTGGCACGTGGCTGAAAATCTTGTGCCAAAACCCTAAAATACTCTAGTATATATAGGAGGAGAGGAGGAGGAGGCTTGGCTGCCAGAAAGGCAGCCCTTGGGTCGGCCAAACCAAGGAGGGAGGAGTCCTCCTCCTCCACTCCTAGTAGGATTAGGACTCCTTCCTTATTTGGCCCTTTTTTGCCTTTTTCCACCTTTTTCCTTTTGGTATTTTCTTCCCAGCCTCATGGGCTTTGTGTAGGACTTCCACCAGCCCACCAAGGGCTGGTATTCATACTCCTACAGCCTATAAAGCCTCTTGGGTCGAAATACCCCCTCCCGGTGGTCTCCCGGTACACTACCGGCACTCCCGGTACACTACCGATGAGCCCGAAACTTTTCCGGCGACCAAACTGGGACTTCCTATATATGAATCTTTACCTCCGGACCATTCCGGAGCTCCTCGTGACATCCGAGATCTCATCCGGGACTCCGAACAACCTTCGGTCACCACCATACATAACTCTACACTACTGAAACGTCACCGAACCTTAAGTGTGCAGACCCTGCGGGTTCGAGAACTATGTAGACATGACCGAGACACCTCTACGGCCAATAACCAATGGCGGGACCTGGACGTCCACATTGGTTCCTACATATTCTACGAAGATCTTCATCGGTCGAACCTCTATGTCAAGGATTCAATCAATCTCGTATAACGTTCCCTTTGTTCTTCGGTATGTTACTTGCCCGAGATTCAATCGTCGGTATCTCCATACCTAGTTCAACCTCGTTATCGACAAGTCTCTTTACTCGTTCTGTAATGCAAGATCCCGTGGCTAACTTATTAGTCACATTGCTTGCAAGGCTTGTTGCGATGTTGCATTACCGAGTGGGCCCTGAGATACCTCTCCGTCACATGGAGTAACAAATCCCAGTCTTGATCCATGCCAACTCAACAGACACCTTCGGAGATACCTGTAGTGCACCTTTATAGTCACCCAGTTACGTTGCGACGTTTGATACACACAAAGCATCCTCCGGTGTCAGTGAGTTGCATGATCTCATGGTCATAGGAACATATACTTGACATGCGGAAAACAGCAGCAATAAACTGACACGATCATATGCTACGTTTGTAATTTGGGTCTTGTCCATCACATCATTCTCCCAGTGATGTGATCCCGTTATCAAATGACATCTCATGTCCATGGCTAGGAAACCTTAACCATCCTTTGATCAACGAGCTAGTCTATTAGAGGCATACTAGGGACATGGTTTTGTCTATGTATCCACACATGCATTTAAGTCTCCGATCAATACAATTATAGCATGGATAATAAACGATTATCAAAACAAGGAAATATGATAATAACTAATTTATTATTGACTCTAGGGCATATTTCCAACAAAACACACTTGAGAAAACAATGTTAGGAAACACAAGAGTATTCTACTGATCAAAGGCAATAGAACTAAAAAATACCAAGATATGGAGAACATATATAAAGTAGTATTTCTTAGTAATGATATGTCTCCAAGATCATTTATAACTTTCTCCCCTAGATATGAAATAGCAGGACATCCTCTCCCTCTGAATCTTAGAATGTAGATATTGGGATTGGATTGGGTGAGAAAATTCTTATCCCCTACTTTGGTATTTTCCCCTTGTAAATGTAAGTGTAAACTTGATATTCTCCTCTCCCCCCCTAAATTATATCTCCCCCATTGCATAAGCATGTATCTCCCTTTTTAGCTTTGAAGCTTTGTATATCTCCCCCCTACCCTTGGCAGTAATTTCCAAAAATGTCAGACGTAGGGTCAGATACGTGGATCATTGAATAAAATGGGATCCTTGAGAACAAGGTTCGTTGAATGTAGGAGTCATAGAAAATGAAAAACAGGAGAAAAATTGAGGGAATCGTTGAAATTAATTTCTCTCCCTCTGGATAAACTGAGAACTTACAGAACTTCTCCTCCTTTAAGTTAGGATCCTTGAATGTATCCCCCCCCTTTAAAAAAAGGATCATCGAAGGATGGAGAAAATACATAAAGGAACACAAAGAATATTTACAACTACAAGTACAAACAGAAATATGACAGAAAGTCGGTGGCTCCGAGACAGATTAGTCGGTGATACCGAGGTAATGTTATGCAGCTCATCTGCTAAATCGGTAGAACTGAGTTCTTTGTATCGGAGGCTCCGAGGTGTAACTCGGGAACTTGGATGAATTTTCAAATTTGCCAAGTATGTGAAAAATTAATATAAAGACAAATTTGTATCTGAAAATCAAACAGGAAGAGAATCAAAAGATTTGCACCAATTGCGAATATTTGTAGATAGATATCAACTAGGAAAGATTTGAGTGAACCACCCAAAAACTTAACTAGATGATGGGTGGTGACTAGGTCACCTATATTAGAGTATATTGACGTAGGAGCTAAGCAAGAGTGCTTGATCATAGGTCATACTCATCGTTAAGCTCAAAATGGGGTTACCATTTTTCGATTAGGCATTTTAATGTCTTCATATCACTTGAGTTGCTTTAGCTCATGACTTGGAGTAAAGCCTTTTTCAAGAATATAAATACATACCTTTGAGTGATGTTGTTGACGTAGATTGTAGGTGAACTTGATGAGGATGCTCCAAGTTGATGAAGATCATCTTGAGTTGGGAGCAATCCTTGTTGTTTTCGTTCACTCTTCACCTACATGGGCTAGTTACGCAAGGAAAAACATGATATATCCAAATGACATGATACCAATTTGAGATTTAGCAATTAAAGGATTTATGTCAAGGATATGTTTTGTTGTCTTCTTCCTTCCATCATCAAAGTGAGGTTGTGGATACTTGGTCATGACAAGATTGCTCAAGATAAGAGTTGATGGCAATCTTGTGGAGTGTAGTTCTTCCATGTACCTACAAAAGGGTTAGATGCAATACAAGGAAGCATAGAAATCCAAGATATGATATTCAAGGTAATAGCATGGAATAATCAATGAAGCTCATCCCCTTGCATGCATCCGAGTGAGCTTAGCTCAAGTTCGAAGCATCAATGATGTTCAACTCACTCCTCAAGTGGCAAAACACATTTTCATCAAGTGGCTTAGTAAAGATATCAGTCAACTACTTGTTAGTACGAACATGTTTAAGATTAATATCTCCTTTGGCAACATGATCATGAATGAACTGATGTCGAACTTGAATATGCTTGGTTCGAGAATGTTGCACGTGATTATGACCAATCTTAATAGCACTTCCGTTGTCACAAAGTAACAACACATTTTTTAACATAGATTCCATAATTTTTAAGCGTTTGTGTCATCCATAACAATTACGCACAACATGATCCAACAGCAATATATTCAATTTCGGCGGTAGATAGAGATACCGAGTTTTGTTTCTTGGATGACTAAGACACAAGAGATCTACCAAGAAATTGACGTGTACCCGAGGTGGATTTTCTATCAACCTTGTCACCGGCATAGTCCGAGTCAGAGTAGCCAACAAGATTAAAGGAAGATCCCTTGGGATACCAAATGCCAAAGTTTGGTGTATGAAACAAGTATCTCACAGTGCATTTCACACCCTTCAGATGACAATCTTTAGGTGCAGCTTGATATCTAGCATACATGCAAACACTAAGCATAATATCGGGACGGGAGGCACATAGATAAAGCAATGAACCAATCATTGATCAATAAACCTTTTGATCAACCGGTTCACCCTCCTTAGTGAGATCATCGTGTCTGCTAGTGGGCATGGGAGTTTTCATACCTTTGCACTCTTGCATGTTGAACTTCTTGATTAAGTCCTTGGTGTACTTTGTTTGAGAGATGAATGTACCTTCTCTCGTTTCCTTGATTTGTAGACCAAGAAAGAATTTCAGCTCGCACATCATAGACATCTCATACTTCTCTAACATCAACCTTCCAAATTCTCACTGAATTGTGGGTTAGTAGATCCAAAGATAATATCATCCACATAAATTTGGCACACAAATAATTCACCATTAACTCTCTTTGTGAATAAGGTTGCATCAATTTTATCAATTTCAAATCCTTTTTCAATAAGAAACTTCGTTAGGCATTTATACCAAGCACGAGGAGCTTGCTTCAGGCCATATAAAGCTTTGCGAAGTTTGTAAACATGGTCAGGTTGCTTAGAATTTACAAAACCAGGTGGTTGCTTAACATAGACCTCTTATTTAATCTCACCATTTAAGAATGCACTTTTAATGTCCATTTGGTAAAGCGTGATATCGTGGTGATTAGAATAAGCAAGAAGAATTCGAATGGCTTCTAGTCTAGCAACACAGGTGTAGGTCTCACCGTAGTCCATACCTTCGACTTGCGTATATCCTTGAGCTACGAGGCGAGCCTTGTTGCGTACGACTTGACCATCTTCATATTGCTTGTTGCGAAAACCCCATTTCGTATCGATGACATTTTGCTCGTCCTTGTGTTTCTCCATAAGTGTCCACACTTCGTTCCTTTCGAAGTTGTGAAGCTCTTCATGCATAGCGTTCACCCAATCCGCGTCTTCAAGAGCTTGTTCTAACTTCAAAGGTTCAATGCTAGAGATGAAAGAATAATGCTTACAAAAGTTAGCCAAGCGAGTGATCCTCCCGGTTTGTATATCACCAAAGATTTGGTTTAGGGGATGGTTCTTGGTCACTTGTGCTCGAACTCGGGTCAGCTACCGATTGTTGAATGGTGGAGCTTCTTCTTCTTCATCATCATCTCCTTCGTCGTTGTTGTTGAAGGTGTCATTCCCTTGAGGTGGTGGTGAAGGAGGTTGTGGTGGATCTTCAGGATGTACTTCCTCCTCCTCTTCATCTCGTCGTGTACCACTTGTGGATGCTTCCATGTCATGTTGTCGGTAGCCTTGGTCCGAAGTAGGAGCTTCCACTTGGGTTGATGAAGTACTTTCCTTCACCTTTGTGGGGCGAATCTTGCCGATGGAAAAGTCTTGAATAGCTTCCGAAGGATCTTTATCACCTACATCACTTGGCAATTGTCCGACTTGCGAACCATTAGACTCATCAAACTTCACATCTACCGTCTCTTCAACTTTTTGAGTGAAGTTGTTGTAGACACGGTAAGTGTGAGAGTTCGATCCATAACCAAGTAGGAAACCTTCATGAGACTTGGGAGCAAATCTAGCACGGTGATGCTTATCGAGAATGTAACACTTGGAACCGAATACTCGAAAGTATCCAACTTGGGGTTTGTTACCGGTGAGAAGCTCGTATGCCGTTTTATCGAGAAGCTTGTGCAAGCAGAGTCGGTTTGTGCCATGACATGCTGTTTCCACGGCATTTGCCCAAAAATGTCTTGGCGTCTTGTATTCGTCAAGCATCATTCTTGCCATCTCAATGAGGGTTCGGTTCTTTATCTCAACAACTCCATTTTTTAGGCGTGTACGTAGCCAAGAACTCATGTGAAATACCCTCTTCGTCAAGGAAGGTATCCACATGGGTGTTCTTGAACTCCAATCCATTATCGCTTTTGAACCTTCTTGATCTTCACTTCAAACTAATTTTGTGCTTTGCGTGCGAAGTTCTTGGAGATCTTTTGTACCTATGACTTATCATCGAGAAAGAATACCCACGTAAATCTGGAAAAATCATCAACTATAACTAGACCATAGGAATTTCCACCGAGACTCTTGTAAGCATTGAGACCAAAAAGATCAATGTGAAGTAACTCGAGTGATCTCCTAGCAATCATGATATTCTTAACGGGATGACTTCCACCTACTTGCTTTCCCGCTTGACAAGCACTACAAAGTCTATCTTTGTCAAAGATAACATGTTTAACATCAAGAATGTGATCGCCCTTGATAAGCTTATCTAGATTGCGCATGCCTACATGTCCAAGCCTTCTATGCCGTAGCCAACCTTTAGATGATTTTGCAATGAGGCAAGTACGAGGTTGGGCCTTTTTAGCGAAATCAACAATGTATAGATCACCTCTACGAATACCGGTAAAGACAATTTTATGATTATCAAATCGAAACACTATAGGGGAACGTTGCATGGGAAACAAAATTTTTCCTACGCACACGTAGATCTATCCATGGTGATGAGCATCTACGAGAGGGAGAGTGGATCTATGTACCCTTGTAGATCGCTAAGCGGGAAGCGTTAAGAACCGCGGTCGGTGTAGTCGAACGTCTTCGCGATCCAAATCGCCGTGCGTCCCACGATCCAATCACGATCCGTCCCGCAATCCAATCATGATCCATCCTGCGATCCAATCACGATCCGTCCCATGAACTTGATCACGATTCGTCCCACGAACTTGATCACGATCCTTCCGATCTAGCGCCGAACGGACGACACCTCCGCGTTCAGCACACGTACAGCTTGATGACGATCTCCGCCGTCTTGATCCAGCAAGAAAGAGCGGAGAGGAAGAAGAGTTCTTCGGCAGCTTGACGGCGCTCCGGCAATGGTGGTGGAGCTATTCCGGCAGGGCTTCACCTAAGCGCTGCAAAAAACCGATCTGGAGGAGAAACTATGCACTAGAGCAACGGGCAGCACGTGGCTGAAAATTCCGTGCCAAAACCCTAAAACCTCCAGTATATATAAGAGGAAGAGAGGAGGAGGCTTGGCACAAGGGCGAAGCCTCCAAGGAGTTGGCCGAACCAGGTGGAGGAGATGGACTCCA
The DNA here is from genome assembly GCA_022496015.1 of Hordeum marinum. Lineage (NCBI taxonomy): Eukaryota > Viridiplantae > Streptophyta > Magnoliopsida > Poales > Poaceae > Hordeum > Hordeum marinum. Next base: position 243,938,690 of record CM039673.1, read on the forward strand.
CCTCCAATCCTAGTAGGACTAGGATTCACCCTATTTTTGCCTTTTTCCACTTTTTCTCTTTGGGCCTTTTTTCCCAAACCGCATGGGCCTTGTGTGGGACTTCCACCAGACCACTAAGGGCTGGTAAACACTCTCCCATAGACCATGGAGCCTCTTGGGTCGAAATACCCCTCCCGATGGTGTCCCGATACACTACCGACACTCCCGATACACTACCGATGAGCCCGAAACTTTTCCGGCGACCAAAACAGGACTTCCTATATATGAATCTTTACCTCCGGACCATTTCGGAGCTCCTCGTGACGTCCGAGATATCATCCGAGACTCCGAACAACCTTCGGTCACCACCATACATAACTCTATACTACCGAAACGTCACCAAACCTTAAGTGTGCAGACCCTGCAGGTTCGAGAACTATGTAGACATGACCGAGACACCTCTATGGTCAATAAACAATAGCGGGACCTGGATGCCCATATTGGTTCCTACATATTCTACGAAGATCTTTATCGGTCGAACCTCTATGTCAAGGATTCAGTTAATCCCGTATGATGTTCCCTTTGTTCTTCGGTATGTTACTTGCCCGAGATTCGATCGTCGGTATCTCCATACCTAGTTCAATCTCATTACCGGCAAGTCTCTTTACTCGTTCCATAATATAAGATCCCGCAACTAACACTTAGTCACATTGCTTGCAAGGCATATTGTGATGTTGTATTACCGAGTGGGCCTTGAGATACCTCTCCGTCACACGGAGTAACAAATCCCGGTCTTGATCCATGCCAACTCAACAGACACCCTCGGAAATACCTGTAGAGCACCTTTATAGTCACCCAGTTACATTGCAACATTTGATACACACAAGGCACTCCTCCGGTATCCATGAGTTGCATGATCTCATGGTCATAGGAACATATACTTGACATGCAGAAAACAGTAGCAATAAACTGACACGATCATATGCTACGTTTGTAGTTTGGGTCTTGTCCATCACATCATTCTCCTAATGATGTGATCCCGTTATCAAATGACATCACATGTCAATGGCTAGGAAACCTTGACCATCTTGGATCAACGAGCTAGTTCACTAGAGGCATACTAGGGACAAAGTGTTGTCTTTTACCCACACATGTAATGTGTTTCCAATTAATACAATTATAGCATGGACAATAAACGATTATCATGAACAAGGAAATTTAATAATAAACACTTTATTTATTGCCTCTAGGGCATATTTCCAAGAGTCCCCCACTTGCACTAGAGTCAATAATCTAGCTCACATCACTATGTGATTTACATTGTAATGCATCGAACACCCATGCAGTTCTGGTGTTGATCATGTTTAGCCCTTGGAAGAGGTTTAGTCAACGGGTCTGCAACATTCAGATCCGTGTGCACTTTGCAAATATTTATGTCCTTCTCCTCGATGTAATCGCAGATTGAGTTGAAGCGTCGCTTTATGTGTCTGGTCCTCTTGTGAAACCTTGGTTCCTTGGCCAGAGCAATGGCACCAGTGTTGTCACAGAACAGGTTCATTGGATTCAGTGCACTGGGCACTACTCCAAGATCTGTCATGAACTGCTTCATCCAGACACCTTCTTCGCCGCCTCCGAGGCTGCGATGTACTCCGCTTCACACGTAGAATCGGCTACCACGCTTTGCTTGGAACTGCACCAGCTTACCGCTCCCCCGTTGAGAATAAATACGTATCCGGTTTGTGACTTAGAGTCATCCGGATCAGTGTCAAAGCTTGCATCGATGTAACCCTTTACAACGAGCTCTTCATCACCTCCATAAACGAGAAACATTTCCTTAGTCCTTTTCAAGTACTTAAGGATATTCTTGACCGCTGCCCAGTGTTCCATTCCAGGATCACTTTGAAACCTTCCGGCCATACTTATGGCAAGGCTGACATCGGGTCTTGTGCACAGCATTGCATACATGATAGAGTCTATGGCTGAAGCATAAGGGATGACACTCATCTTTTCTCTATCCTCTGCAGTCACTGGGCATTGAGTCTTACTCAACTTCACACCTTATAGCATAGGCAAGAACCCCTTCTTGGACTGATCCATTTTGAACTTCTTCAAAACTTTATCAAGGTATGTGCTTTGTGAAAGTGCTATTAAGCATCTCGATCTATCTCTATAGATCTTAATGCCTAATATGAAAGCAGCTTCTCCTAGGTCCTTCATTGAAAAACTCTTGTTCAAATATTCCTTCATGCTTTCCAGCATTTCTATATTGTTTCCAATTAGCAATATGTCATCCACATATAATATTAGAAATGCTATAGAGCTCCCACTCACTTTCTTGTAAATACAAGCTTCTCCATAAACTTGTATAAACTCAAACGCTTTGATCACCTCATCAAAACGCTTATTCCAACTCCGAGATGCTTGCACCAGCCCATAAATGGATCGCTGGACTTTGCAAACTTTGTCAGCATTCTTTGGATTGACAAAACCTTCTGGTTGCATCATATACAACTCTTCCTCAAGGAAACCGTTGAGGAACGCTATTTTGACATCCATCTGCCAAATTTCATAGTCGAAATAAGCAGCTATTGCCAACATGATTTTGATAGACTTAAGCATCGCTACCGGTGAGAAGGTCTCATCGTAGTCAACTACTTGAACTTGTGAAAAACCCTTCGCCACAAGTCGAGCTTTATAGACGGTGACATTACCGTCCACGTCTGTCTTCTTCTTAAAGATCCATTTGTTCTGAATGGCCTTTCGCCCTTCAGGTAATACTTCCAAAGTCCATACTCTGTTTTCATACATGGATCCCATCTCGGATTTCATGGCCTCTAACCATTTCTCGGAATCCGGGCCCATCACTGCTCCTCCATAGCTCGTAGGTTCATTGTTGTCCAACAACATGACCTCCAAGACAGGGTTGCCGTACCACTCAAGAGTAGTACTCGGCCTTGTCGACCTACGAGGTTCAATAGTAGCTTGATCCGAAGCTTCATGATCATCATCATTAACTTCCTCTTATATCGTCGTAGTTTCCACAGAAACATCTTTCTGCGCTGCGCTACTTTCTGGTTGAAGTAAAGGTTCAATAACCTCATCAAGCTCTATTTTCCTCCCACTCAATTCTTTTGAGAGAAACTCTTTCTCAAGAAATGTTCCATTCTTAGTGACAAACACTTTGTCTTCGGATCTGAGATAGAAGGTATACCCGACTGTCTCTTTCGGGTATCCTATGAAGACGCATTTTCCGCTTTGGGTTCCAGCTTTTTAGGCTGAAGCTTTTTGACATAAGCATCACATCCCCAAACTTTAAGAAATGACAACTTTGGCCTCTTGCCAAACCATAGTTCATATGGCATCATCTCAACGGATTTCGATGGTGCCCTATTTAAAGCGAATGCAGCCGTCTCTAATGCATAACCCCAAAACGATAGTGCCAAATCAGCAAGAGACATCATAGAACACACCATATCTAATAAGGTTCGATTACGACGTTCGGACAAACCATTACGCTGTGGTGTTCCGGGCGGTGTCAACCGTGAAACAATTCCACATTGTCTTAAGTGACTGCCAAACTCATAACTCAGATATTCACCTCCTCGATCAGATCGTAGGAACTTAATCTTCTTGTTACGATGATTCTCAACTTCACTCTGAAATTGCTTAAACTTTTCAAATGTTTCAGACTTGTGTTTCATTAAGTAAATATACCCATATCTACTTAAGTCATCAGTGAAGGTGAGAAAATAACGATATCCACCACGCGCTATAACATTCATTGGACTGCACACATCAGTATGTATGATTTCCAATAAGTCACTCGCCCGTTCCATTGTTCCAAAGAACGGCGTTTTAGTCATCTTGCCCATGAGGCACGGTTCACATGTGTCAAGTGATTCAAAATCAAGTGACTCCAAAAGTCCATCAGCATGGAGCTTCCTCATTCGTTTTACACCAATATGACCTAAACGGCAGTGCCACAAGAAAGTGGTACTATCATTATCAACTCTACATCTTTTGGCATCAATGTTATGAACACGTGTGTCATCACTATCAAGATTCAATATGAATGAACCCCTAACATTGGGTGCATGACCATAAAAGATATTACTCATATAAATAGAACAACCTTTATTCTCTGATTTAAATGAGTAACCGTCTCGCCATAAACAAGATCCAGATATAATGTTCATGCTTAACGCAGGCACTAAATAACAATTATTCAGGTTCATCACTAATCCCGATGGTAATCGAAGAGAGAGCGTGCCGATGGTGATCACATCAACCTTGGAACCATTTCCCACGCGCATCGTCACTTCGTCCTTTGCCAGCCTTTGTTTATTCCATAGTTCCTGCTTTGAGTTGCAAATGTGAGCAACCGAACCGGTATCAAATACCCATGCACTACTACGAGAGCTAGTAAGGTACACATCAATAACATGTATATCATATATACCTTGTTTGTCGTTGTCCGCCTTCTTGTCAGCCAGGTACTTGGGGCAGTTCCGCTTACAGTGACCAGTTCCCTTGCAATGAAAGCACTCAGTTTCTGGCTTGGGTCCATGCTTGGGCTTCTTTACAGGAGTAGCAACTGCTTTGCCATCCTTCTTGGTTTTACCCTTCTTGCCCTTGCCCTTGACCTTGCCATTTTTCTTGAAACTAGTGGTTTTATTGACCATCAACACTTGATGTTCTTTCTGGATTTCAGACTGAGCGACTTTTAGCATCGCAAACAGCTCGACGACTGACTTGTTCATCCCATGCATGTTATAGTTCATCACAAAGCTCTTGTAACTAGGTGGTAGTGATTGAAGAACTCTGTTAGTGATCGCCTCTGGCGGAAGGGCAATTCCCAACTCCGCTAGACGAGTTGAATACCCATACATTCTGAGAATATGTTCACTGATAAACCTGTTCTCCTCCATCTTGCAAGCATAGAACTTATCGGAGGTTTCATACCTCTCGATCCGGGCGTTCTTCTGAAAGATAAACTTCATCTCCTGGAACATCTCATATGCTCCATGACATTCAAAACATCTTTGAAGTCCCGGTTCTAAGCCATACAATATCGCACATTGAACTATTGAGTAATCTTCGATACGTGCCTCCCAAGCGTTCTTAACGTCTTCGGAGGTCATGTCTTCTGGTTGGTCACCAAGCGGTGCATCAAGGACATATGATTTCTGGGAAGCCGTGAGGATAATCCTCAGATTACGGGCCCAATCAAGAAAGTTACTTCTATCATCTTTCAACTTAGCTTTCTCCAATAACGCATTAAAATTCAGGGGTTCTACTGCGCGAGCCATTGATCTACAACATAAATATGCAAAGTTTACTTAGACTATTGTTCAAGATAATGAGTTTAGTTAATCAAATTACTAAAGCTCCCACTCAAATTGACATCCCTCGGGTCATCTGAGTGTCACATGATCCAAATCCACCAACTCAAGTCCGATCATCATGTGAGTTGAGGTGGCTTCAATGGTGAACATCATTATGTTGATCATATCTACTCTATGACTCATGTTCGACCTTTTGGTCTCTTGTGTTCCGAGGCCATGTCTGTACATGCTAGGCTCGTCAAGTTTAACCCGAGTGTTCTGCACGTGCAACACTGGCTTGCACCTGTTGTATGTGAACGTAGAGTCTATCACACCCGATCATCACGTGGTGTCTCAACACGACAAACTTTCGCAATGGTGCACACTCGGGGAGAACACAATTCATCTTGAAATTTAAGTGAGGGATCACCTTATAATGCTACCGTCGTCCTAAGCAAAACAAGGTGCATAAAAGGATTAACATCACATGCAATTCATAAGTGACATGATATGGCCATGAACTTGTGCTTTTGATCTCCATCTAGAAAGCACTGGCATGATCTCCATCGTCACCAGCATGACACCATGATCTTCATCATCTTGATCTCCATCAACGTGTCGCCATCGGGGTTGTCGCGCCCAACATGCTTCTACTACTATTGCTACCGTTTAGCGATAAAGTAAAGCATTACATAACGCTTAATGATTGACACGCAAGTCATACAATAATTAAAGACAACCCTATGGCTCCTGTCGGTTGCCGTACTCATCGACATGCAAGTCGTGATAATCTATACATCACATGATCATCTCATACATCACATATATCACATCATGTAATTGGCCATATCACATCACAACATACCCTGAAAAAACAAGTTAGACGTCCTCTAATTGTTGTTGCATGTTTTACGTGGCTTCTACGGGTATCTAGCAAAAACAATTCTCATCTACGCAAAAACCACAACGATGATACACTAGTTGCTTTTCAACCTTCTCAAGGACCGCCTTTGTCGAATCCGATCCAACTAAAGTGAGAGAAATTGGCACCCGCAAGCCATCTATGCAACAAGTTGCGGTCGAGGGAACCAGTCTCTCGTAAGCGTACGAGTAATGTTGGTCCGGGCCGCTTCATCTCACAATACCGCTGAACCAAAATCCGACCAAGGGAGGAAGCAATCTACACATCAACGCCCACAAACCTTTTGTGTTCTACTCGAGATATCATCTACACATAGACCTAGCTCTGATACCACTGTAAGGGAACATTGCATGGGAAACAAAAAAATTCCTACGCACACGCAGATCTATCCATGGTGATAAGCATCTACGAGAGGGAGAGTGGATCTACGTACCCTTGTAGATCGCTAAGCGGGAAGCGTTAAGAAACGCGGTTGGTGTAGTTGAACGTCTTCGCGATCCAAATCGCCGTGCTTCCCGCGATCCAACCACGATCCATCCTGCGATCCAATCACGATCTGTCCCGTGATCCAATCACGATCCGTCCCACGAACTTGATCATGATCCATCCCACGAACTTGATCATGATCCTTCTGATCTAGCGCCGAACAGACGACACCTCCGCGTTTAGCACACGTACAACTTGATGACGATCTCCGCCGTCTTGATCCAGCAAGAAGGAGTGGAGAGGAAGAAGTGTTCTCCGGCAGCGTGACGGCGCTCCGGCGATGGTGGTGGAGCTATTCCGGCAGGGCTTTGCCTAAGCGCTGCAGAAAACCGATCTAGAGGAGAAACTATGCACTGGAGCAACGGGCAACACGTGGCTGAAAATTCTATGCCAAAACCCTAAAACCTCTAGTATATATAAGAGGAAGAGAGGAGGAGGCTTGGCACAAGGGCCAAGCCTCCAAGAAGTCAGCCGAACCAGGTGGAGGAGGTGGACTCCACCTCCAATCCTAGTAGGACTAGGATTCACCCTATTTTTGCCTTTTTCCACTTTTTCTCTTTGGGCCTTTTTTCCCAAACCGCATGGGCCTTGTGTGGGACTTCCACCAGCCCACTAAGGGCTGGTAAACACTCTCCCACAGCCCATGGAGCCTCGTGGGTCGAAATACCCCTCCCGATGGTCTCCCGGTACACTACCGATGAGCCCGAAACTTTTTCGGTGACCAAAACAGGACTTCCTATATATGAATATTTACCTTCGGACCATTACGGAGCTCCTCGTGACGTCCGGGGTCTCATCCGGGATTCCGAACAACCTTCGGTCACCACCATACATAACTCTATACTACCGAAACGTCACCAAACCTTAAGTGTGCAGACCCTGCAGGTTCGAGAACTACATAGACATGACCGAGACACCTCTACGGTCAATAACCAATAGCGGGACCTGGATGCCCATATTGGTTCCTACATATTCTATGAAGATCTTTATCGGTCGAACCTCTATGTCAAGGATTCAGTTAATCCTGTATGATGTTCCCTTTGTTCTTCGGTATGTTACTTGCCCGAGATTCGATCGTCGGTATCTCCATACCTAGTTCAATCTCATTACCGGCAAGTCTCTTTACTCATTCCGTAATATAAGATCCCGCAACTAACACTTAGTCACATTGCTTGCAAGGCTTATTGTGATGTTGTATTACCGAGTGGGCCCTGAGATACCTCTCCGTCACACGGAGTAACAAATCCTAGTCTTGATCCATGCCAACTCAACAGACACCCTCGGGAATACCTGTAGAGCACCTTTATAGTCACCCGGTTACGTTGCGACGTTTGATACACACAAGGCACTCCTCCGGTGTCCGTGAGTTGCATGATCTCATGGTCATAGGAACATATACTTGACATGTAGAAAACAGTAGCAATAATCTGACACGATCATATGCTACGTTTGTAGTTTGGGTCTTGTCCATCACATCATTCTCCTAATGATGTGATCCCGTTATCAAATGACATCACATGTCAATGGCTAGGAAACCTTGACCATCTTTGATCAACGAGCTAGTTCACTAGAGGCATACTAGGGACAAAATGTTGTCTATTTACCCACACATGTAATGTGTTTCCAATTAATACAATTATAGCATGGACAATAAACGATTATCATGAACAAGGAAATATAATAATAAACACTTTATTTATTGCCTCTAGGGCATATTTCCAACAAACACTTGGCAATCTACTTTAGTAAATGGCATATTGAAACCAAAGTCTGCTAGTCTAGATAGGGAAAGAAGATTGTAGCCAAGGGATTCAACAAGCATCACATTTTGAATTGAGCTATCATGAGAGATGGCCACCTTACCAAGGCCAAGTACCTTACCCTTAGAGTTGTCTCCAAAGATCACGTACCTCCGAGGACCTTGATTAGGCGTGATCTCTTGGAACATGTCTTTATCACTAGTCATGTGATCCGTGCATCCACTGTCGAGAATCCACTCTTTTATGCCAGATATGTAATCCTTGAAGTTCGCCATTAGACTTAGATTCCTCATGATCTTTTCATGCTCGATGTCGAACAACTCATCTTCATCATAGTAGCCATGTTCCACATTGTCATCACCAAGTGGGAAATCCTCGTCATAAATAACAAGAGATTCATTAGAATTGAGATCTTGATAGTGTTCAAGTCTATGAACGCGAAGTGCTTCTATAATGATATTGTTGATAGTTGTGACATCTCCTTTAGCACGCATGAGATCACGAAGCTTAAATAGGCATTTATCAAAGTTTGGATCAGTAGGCTTCATTTTGTGGAAAGCAATGGTTTTATGAAGAATTTCATCAAGATTTTTTAATGAAAGATTTGGATATCGTTTCTCCAAATTAGTCCACAAAGAGAAGCACATGCAAAGTTCTTCAATTGAGAAAGCACGAATCTTGGTAAGCCTCTAACAATAAGACTGACAGTCCTAAGGTTACCAAGCATGTTAATTTCCTCTTCGTGTGTGGGATGCAATTCATCAATGGGGAGCACATAGGGATCTTCAATATGTTTTCTCAAATGGAATTTATCAAATAGATCAATCATGACATTCTTCCATTGACTATAGTACTCTCCATCAAGAATGGGCATTCTACAATACAAACTCTCCACACTAGACACATCCATCTTCCTCCACGGTGTTGAGACCGAAGCAATGGAGACCAATGCTCTGATACCACTTGTAGGATCACTACAAGTGTATGTACAGAGGGGTGTGAATAGACTACAGGCAGAAATTCAAAACTACCTCAAGCATAAGACAAGATGTTGGCAGTTTTAGCATACATAATTAGTCTATGACACCCAACACATGCAAGTCATCAAGTATAGCAGCGAAAAGTAAAGACATTGCACATGGAATTAAGCAGTAGAGATAGAGAGATCAAACGCATGAAGGACACAAGATTTTTCTCGTCGTTCCGATAGGTGGCGCTATCATACATCCACATTTATGGAGTCTTCAACCCACGGAGGGCTCCACCCATAAGGGTCTATGAAGTAGCAACCTTGACTATTCCATAACGGCTTCCGTCCACGAAGGACTAGCCTCACTATGGGTAGATCTTCATGAAGTAGGCGATCTCCTTGCCCTTCCAAACTTCTTGGTTCAACTCCACATCACGAAATAGGTGGCTCCCAAGCGACACCTAACCAATCTAGGAGGCACCACCCTCCAAAAGGTAATAGGTTCGATAGTGTCGATGAACTCCTTGCTCTTGTGCTTCAAGATGATAGACTCCTCAACACACAATCACTCTCTCACAGATTTGTCTTGTTAGAAGAGATTGATTGGGTGGAAAGCAACTTGGGGAGGCTAGAAATCAAGATCCATATGGTTGGAGTGAAAGATATTGACCTCAACACAAGGGTAGGTGGTTCTCTCTCAGAAAACTGGATGGGGCAAGTATGGAATAGTTTTGAGTGCTTCTCTTGCGAATGAGTGGTGGTGGAGCGGTATATATAGGCATCTCAAAAAATCCAACCGTTACACACAAAATGACCAACTCGGTGACACCGATGTGTTAATCTCGGTGGAACCGAAGTGACCAAAAGGTGGCAACTTTTGAATCTCGGTGAGATCGATATAGGAATCTTGGTTGCACCGATAAGGTAACCAATGATCAGATTTCCCAATCTCGGTGACACCGATTCACAAAACTCAGTGGTACCAATATTGTGAATTTGCGTAACAGAAAGTTGGCAACCCAAACTCGGAGGCACCGAAGCAGAATCGGTTGCACCGAAGTGGCTAGGGTTTGACTGAGTGTGTCTAGGTTTGGGAATCGGTGGCACCGAGTGGAAAGTGTTGGTTGCACTGATTTTGAAAATTTGGCTTTGACAAACTTTTATGGAAGAGCTTGTGGGTGTTTGTGGTGACTATCACTTGTGCACGTATGAGCATTTTGTTCACCAACAAAACCTTACCCCCTTTTAGTATTGGCTTTCTTATGGACTCAAAGTGATTTCTCACAAAGTAAAATAAAGAGTCCTCTTGCTTGAAGCTTGGCTAATGCTATTCCTTCTCCTTCTTATTCATGGGGATATTCTCCACACTCCTTTTTTGCCAACCCATCTCTCTCTATGGACTTCATCTGAAATACACTAGGTAAAAGTATTAGTCCAAGAGACAATGTATGTTGTCATGAATTATCAAGACCACCAAGGGAGCACATTGTGCTTTCATACATGTCACGTCGTGCGTCCCTCGCTTAGAAACCACGCATTTTGATGGCCCCACGTCCCCTACAGCGTACCTTATCTGCTTTGAGTCGTCCTCCTTCACACATCTACTTTCTCAAAATACATTTTCCTAAGCCACGGTTCATAGCGACGCATGGCTCGCAAATGACTGCAACCAATGTTGGGGGAGGCTGCGACCTACCATGAGACGGCGAGCATGGTGAACACGGGACGACAAGGATGGGACGATGCTCCTGTGAGAAAAAAATTGACGTCATAGTTTTTGTTACATGCTTCAACCAACGTCGGAATTTGCTACAAATGGCATCGCATACAACTTCTATTGACGTCATGTTTTAGTGCAATGCACAATCGGCGTCACATTTTTGCTACAACCGATGTCACTTTTTTGCTACAAATGATTTAATTTTTGCTATACACGTTCAAGGCTGAGGTGCAACCCCGCGACGATGATGATGACGTTTTTGCTGCAACCGTAGTAGAATTTTGATATGTATGACAACATTTTTTGGTACATCTATTCATTTAGACGCAAAATGCGACGACTTGCAACGGTGAGCTACAACCGTCGGCGACCATGACAACATTTTTCGCTGCAATCGTTGTCTCTGTTTGCTACGACCGACAATGAAATTTGCTATCAAAGAAGGCGAGCAAGATTTGCGGCCAGCGAGCGCGTCGACGAGCGGCTTTGACGAGCTGCGGGAGGCGGTGAGAGGTCATGAAGGTTTATGCGAGCGAGGAGGGATTTTTTTTCTTCTCTGAATCTGACAGTTACATGTGTTTTATCCTAGCCGAAATTTTCGTCTAGCGCGCTACGGTTGTAAAAAAATAATTCATCTCATACTTTTACTCAGACACGTGGGCAATTCTTTTTGAAGTACCACAAATACAGAAAGATGCATGCCATCTTAAGTCTTCTCCCGGTTGCCGATAGCGTCGTTTGATTTTAAACATATTAGACAGCTCCATCGAAAACAATTAATTTGTAAGGACATACATACCATATGTTCTACGTTGTGACGTACGGGAATGTTTGTTAGTGCTTTCAAAATCATTATGATTTTTTTTGAAACAATATGAAAATCAAAGTTAAGCCATTGGTTTACGTAAAGCTTGTTTCACCAACATTGTGCATTTTTGATACATTTTCATAGACACATTTGATATTTTCCAATTTCATGATTAACATTTTTCAAAATATATTTAGTTTTGATGTCTACTTTTTTAATACACATTCTATATTTTTTTATACATCAGGAACATTTTTGACATACATGTTTGACATTCTCCAAATACATAAACTTGTATTTTTTTATGTGTACTTTGTTCCATACACATTGTATATTTTTGTGTACATTTTCATATACATCGGAAACATTTTCTATGCGCATTAAAATAAAATAAATGCAAGATCAACATTTTTCCAAAGAAAGAAAAATTATATTAATTATCCATATGTATTGTACATTTTCTATATATAATGGAAACTTTTCCTATCCAAGTTTGGTAATCGCATATAGAAGATTTTTATAATTAAAATATTTTATATCTAAATAAAGCCAAAATGAGGAAAAACAAAGAAAATGTAAAAAAAATAAACAAATAAGTGTTGAAGGCCGCGCTAGGCCGGCACAATTGGGTAGCCGACGAGCCAACCCGCCGATACTAATAGAGAGAAAGGGGAGAAAAAAGGAGAGTGTGAGGGTTCAAACCTGGGTCTCGAGGGTGGAACCGCAAGCAGCGAACCAGTCATGGTGGCAATGGACTTGTGACTCAATGAGGGATCGCTTTCCTTTGACATTGAAGGAAGGATCGATTTATAAAAAAAGAATCATTTTTTCACTTACCGGTGGCACCGGGGTAATTCATACGAAATCTAGGGGCAAATTCCATGACGGATGACCAGAAGTTATCCCTTCTTTATTATTAGAGAAAGATTATATTTTATTTACCTAAATGATAATGGTCACATGTGTGATACTTTACACTTGGTTCACACGTCCTAATCGTCATCGGCTCTGGATTGCATGAAACTTGCACAAATCTGTTGGAATTTCACTGCCACGTAGACGTAGGCTATGTTTGTTTGGGCTTTAGCTTCGGATTTTGCAGATTTTCCATTTTGGCCAAAAAGCCACAAAAGCTTCTAAATAGGTGCTTTTGGAGTTTTTATGGCTTTTGGAGGCAAATATTGTTATATTGATTCATCAAAAGCCATAAAAGCTTCAAAAGCACCTATTTAGGAGCTTTTGTGGTTTTTTGGCCAAAAAAGCTGTAAAAGCCGAAGCTAAAACCCAAACAAATAGGGTCGTAGTGTGCTGTGTGGGGGGTAGAGCACTCATCCACACGGCCTTGCACGACCTGCACCACACAGTTGACAGCTTCGTCGTGTGGGTGAACCGGTCCTTGCCCACACGGACACCATCCGGTCCATGTCGTGTGTGATGAAGGCGAGGGTCCCAATCTTTTGATAAGATGGTAACTAACAATTTGGTGGAGACGACTTTGACGATCCGACTATAAACGTGCATGATGTTGCGCCTAAGCAATCGTTAAACCAATCTCCAAGAAGTTGTTGATAACGCTGGAGCATGATTAACCTCACCACAAAGATTTATTCCTACAAGCAATCGAAGAACAAGCAAGAGTATGATAATGCAATCTGAATATTGCGAATATAGATGAAGTATTGATAAGAATGGGGATTCGAAAGCGGTCTTGGTCTAGTCGTTGGACACAAACGACGTACACAAAGTTGCAATGGCTAACTTTTAACTAAACAAATCTCAAGAAAAAAACTACTAGATTGATCTACTTATATAGGTGCAAATTGGTGGAGGCAAAGGAGATGGAAGAACGTCCCAAGGCAGCCTAAAACTAACCCTCAGTCATGCAAGGCCCATGGGCCCAAGTGAAGGTGATGCACCTTTGGAATTGTAGTTTGACTCGGATTCTGCTGCAACATCAGATTGTTTTGTCAATATCTCCACGTTCCTAACAAATTTGAATATTAATCCAATTGGGTTGGAAAGTACATGAAATCTAATTTCCAACAAAAAATGAATCATCCAATTCGGAGTCCGGATGTAAGAGTTGTTGACGCTTTGAGATAGGTATGTATGTGCAGTCCGAATCTGATTATAGAACGTGAGAGACTTGGACTCTATCTTCTCCTCGGCTAAAAGTGACATGAAAGAATTTCTTGAACAACACATAAACGTCTCTTTTTTCCTTAGATTCATATGTGGATTGTACGAATGTCCGATAGTTCTGCAATTAAGCATGAAACAAAAAACCGTGAAGTACTTTTGTTCTGTATAGCATAAATAAATTATTGCATAACTTTTATCAGAAAGCACTCAAATAAAGATGCATATGCAATATTTGTGATCCTATCCAAGGTATACATGTCTTCATCATTATCCCTTTCTTGAAAACAAAGTCTTCCTCAGCGTTGCTTAATATGAAATGTGGCTAACAAAAGAAACAGGTGTACATGTTGTATATGTATATGTCATACATTTCTATTTCCCTTGGTTTTTGCACATATGGCACAAGTCTACATGAGAAACTTTCATATGTTATGAAATATAAAGCCAAAATATTAACACAAGAAGTAGAAGGCATGAAAATATTGCAACTCAGTTTGCACATAGAAGTGAAGCCCTTATTCATATCAAAAGTTTGAGAATGTTCATCATTAAACCATGCCAACATTGGTAAATAAACTCGACTTGTTTCAAATTTACATGCTACAACATGCTTAAATAATCAAACATGCAACATGTCATTTGGCACATAATCATCACCAAGATTGGAGGTCATATCAAAATGATTAAACAATGGCACAATTATTTTTGAACATATCTGATCCAAATATGATTTATTTTCTGATTCATATGGTTCTTTCTCATCAACAATTAACTCAATGGGTGCACTCAAAATTGTTGATATTATAGTTATTTGATCACATGCCAAAGTCAAATCATGAACATAGTCCTCTAAACCAGGTGGTGTGATCAAAGTAATGGGTAGCTCATCACACGGTACATTGAAATTGACAAGGCATTAACCATACTCATGTGGAGGTGGAAGATTAGTACATTTGTCATTACCTCTTATAATCAACTCGGATGATGTAGGCACTCTCAATGGTGACATGTCACGTGGTGAAGGTGATGTAGCCCTTACAGAGATCAATGTGGTTATCATAGTACACCTAGTAGTTGAAGGAACAACCATATCAACTCTTGGAATGTGTACCTTGCCCTCGTTCTCCTTGTGGGCAATGATACTTGTTATCTCAGTTAGATTTTCCGTGAAGAGGAACGGGTTATCGCAGCACAATATTGGTAAGTATTTTCCTCAATTATGAAACCAAGGTTTATCGAACCAATAGGAATATCAACAACAGTCGTCTTCAGCGACTACACACAAAAGAGCAAACAACTTGCACCCGACGCGGGCAAGAGGGTTGTCAATCCCCTTATTCTCGGTTTTTGCAAGCAAGTGAGTTGTGTAGATAATTGTAAATTGCAAAATAAAATAAAAGCAAGTAAATGGCAGCAAGGTATTGTAGCGTTTATGAATATATATATATATATATGTGAATAGACCCGGGGGCCATAGTTTTCCCTAGCGGCATCTCTCATGATAATAAGCATATGCCGGGAAACAAATTACTATTGGGAAATTGATAGAAAAGCGGATAGTTATGCCATATTTAGGACAATCATCATATGTATATAGGCATCACGTCCAAGACAAATAGGCTGACTCCTGCATGCACCTATTACTATTACTCCACTTCAAGAGCGCTTCTATGCTTGCCTCTCTACGTATTAAGTTCATGACAAACAGAATAATGCATGGAGAACGATGCCATGATGTAGACAAAGTAAACTCAAGCAATATGAATAAAGCCCATCGTTTTATCCTTAGTGGCAACAACACAAAGACGCAACTTGTCCCCTTTTATCACGGGGATATAGAAACTCGTTAGGTTGAACCCACCACAATGCACCTCTCTCACCGAAGAAATATCAATCTAGTTGGACAAACTATTTCAATCGATCAGAGAGAATTATGAAGCTATAATGATCATGAACATAAGAATCATATTAGATTTTAGAGAAGACTCAAATATTTATCATGAATAATCTGAACGTAAACCCACAATTCATCGGATCCCAACACACACACCACACAAAAGTATTACATCGGATAGATCAAAGTCAAGATGCGATGCTCATTGTATTGAAGAGAGAGAAAGTGTGTGTGTGAGAGAGAGAGAGATTGACATCTAGCTACTAACTACGGACCTGTAGGTCTGTGGTGAACTATTCACACATCATCACTAGACCATGATGGCACGCATTGCTGCGCCCATCATTTCTTAATGTAATGATAGATTTTTTTGTAAATATGAAGAGACATAAAAGTTGAATACAAAAAATATCAAAGGTGCAATATGTAGAATGAGTATATGTATACATACTTAATAAATAAAGTTATGCTAACAACATGAACCCATATAACGGGTGGAACATACAAGTGATAACATCACCAAAAGAAAAGGAAAAAGATGTGCACCAAGACAACTACATTGCTTATTCGTTGTGGAGAGCATAGCATTGCTAGAAGCATAAATGGGCGAGAAAACACATCAAGTCAGGGTGGTATGGCGAGATACTGGAGCTATATTTCATCTAGTTTAGTTCTGTAGTGGCATCAACCATCATCCTGCATAACACAATGGAGTAGTTATTCGTACACACATCAAGATAAATTACAACAATGGCGATCATTTCGGGTTGAGTCCAAAGATGGCGTTTATGCAATGTATAGCTACATTTAATATTTTAATGCAAATTTATAAACTATATCAACATGATAAGATCCAAAAGCCTGGAAAAGTATGCATGCAACATACTAACATGAAAAGCTAAAAACAAATCAAAGTTGTAATACATAATTGCATAGTTATACATAACTGCTAGTTCTATTATCGAGCAACTAATTTTCACCTTGTAAGTTTAGATTGTAAGTGAATAGTTGCCATTCCCAACATACAACAAAAAATGGAAGTGAAAAAAAGGCGTAAACAGGCTCAAAAGTGAAAGACAAAAAATATTTTTTATTTAACTAAAATGGAAAACTGAACTAACCGAACTTGGAATGATTCAATGTTGCAACAAATCATGAATGACCTAAATCAACTACTCTTACATAGAATGGTTAATGGATGGGTGACCACACATTTTTAGAGAGACTAAACCAGGTGTGTCTAGTTTCTCAATTTCGGTTGCGATTCTAGACCATTATCTATCATGCTTTGTTGCAACCGTTGAAACAAATTTCTCACAAGGAAATTTCATCCAAAGATCACATACATTTTGACTCACACATCAGAGTAAATGAAATAGCATGCATGTTTATTTACAGGTCATCATATTATATCATAGCATAAAAAAATCACAAAAACGTAGATGGGGAAATACACCTATAACAATGTGAATAGTCCTATGCTAATATAGATATTAATATAACACATGTGTTTATTTACAAAGCATCATATTATACCAGAATAACACACACAAAATCAGACACTGAAATTATATGAAGAAATAGCCTAGAACAATGCAAATAATATTATGTTAATATCGATCTTAGTATGCCCTCGCTATTTTTCTTAGATCGTATAGTCACCAACACAATAATTTGACCTCTCTTCACTATTAATCTTGCAAAGTTTCCGGATAGCATCAACAGGGAAAATATATGAAGCAGTTCATGGAGGCAGAACAACACAATTACACAAGGATACAAACATGTTTGTTAGCCATAGGAGATTGACATAATTTGTTAAGGAAAAAGAGAACCTAGCAGAACCGAAATTGAATCCATAGACACCTGCATCCATTTAGGAATTGGGAGTACAAATAACATCATGAATAAGATTAAAAAAATGATAAGGATTGGGAAATATGGGTTTTCCAAAGGAGGGAACACCGACAGAATTTAGAAAATGAAGGACGAAAGCTCAACTATGGCTTCCGGAGTCATTATTTTCCAAAGTATGGGGGTGGACGAGATGGAAAGCAGGATTATATGGACTTACAAGGAGCGTCATTGTAACTGACTTGAATTGAAGCCCATCGACGAGTGACGAACATCCATTTTCATTACAGACGTGTAGCAACGGTGAATTATCCCTAAACCAATGACGATTGGAGTCGAATCTACAAGTGACGATTAGCTTCCCCTGTCACCGCTCGTTGGCGTCGCCCGCAAGGAGATCCCATCGCTCGCACCGCACCCGAGCGAACAACATCACACGACGAATCGACCTGGAGTGCTTTGCTCGACCTGCCCGCCATGTACACTCTCATCTCTTTAGTCCATGGAAACTTCCCTGCCGTCGCGAGGTTGGTTAGGGTTAGGGAGAAAGGAGCATGATTGCTTCGTTCGCCGCGGATTTTTTCTAGTCCTATTTTTTCTCTGCGACTTCGCTAGATGGGCTACCTGGCCCAATTAACCACAATGTTCCGAAAAAGCTACGGGAATAGCTGCCCTTCGGACAGCAGACCCGGGTCATGGTCACATTCACAACAAACAGAGATTCAGGTGCATCCAACTGCCAAAAACAGTGCAATCTCGAAAATGAGCAGTTCAGACATCCGATGGCATGAGAGGGTAGGGATTAGGTGCATTTTTATTGTCCTTAATGAGGGCAGCAAGGTTGATGAAGAGGCCCTCCATGACCGATCCCCCTCTGTTAGGGTGACGGAATGAAGCTCCAGATGGCCTTCCATCCGAACAGAAACTTGCGACGACATAAAAAGTGATTCGGGACTGCCTCTAGGGTTTTTAGGATATATGAGAATTTATAAGCTAGAGAACGGAGTCGGGAGAGCCACGAGGGGCCCACAAGCCATCATGCCCCCAGGTCGCGTTGTGTTGGCTTGTGAGGCCCTTGGGTGGCTCCCGGCCTTCTTTTGAACCTTCTAGGTCCTCCTTTGGTCCAATTTTTTTTTTCAAAAAGTTTCAGGACGATCGGGCTTCGTTTGGTATGGTAAACCTGAAAAGTGAAAAACATGTAGAAAACAACAACTGGCACTCGGCACTAGGTCAATAGGTTAGTGCTATAAAATAATATAAGTTGGTAAAAAATGCCCAAAAAGTATCCTAGAATGATAATATATCAGCATGAAACAATCAAAAATTATAGATACGTTGGAGACATATCAAGCATCCCCAAGCTTAATTCCTGCTCGTCCTCGGGTAGGTAAATGATAAAACATTTTTTTATGTGACATGCTACCCATTGTGTAATCTTTTACATGTATTCTCATTGAGGAATGACGAATTAACAAACATTAATATAGCAATACTTATAAGTGCAAGCAACAAAATCATTAATCTTTCAAAGTATACGGTCCTCAAATAATGTTTACCCCCGTTCATCTTATTATATTAGCAAGGCATGGCTCCATCTTCACCACATTAATACAAATGTTAAGCACCACGGTGTCCAAGTCAGACAATTGGATCATACTTTTTCAATATGCACCAACTTTTTATTCTTCACTCCATACACGAGCATGAACCATTGGACATAGCATATAAGTGGAATAGAATATGGTGGTAGGTATCAAAAAGGGATAAAAAGTGGAGAGGATAGTCTCACATGAACTAGGCGTATCAACAGGCTATGTAGATGCCCATCGATAGATGTCGATGCAAGGAGTAGGGATTTCCATGCAAATGATGCACTGGAACTATAAGTGTATGCAAGCTCAACTGAAGCTAAGTGGGGGTGTGCATCCAACTTGCTTGCTCATGAAGACCTCAGGTATTTGAGGAAGCCCGTCATCGGAATATACAAGCCAAGTTGGATTCCCATTGGCATATGAATGATATAACATGAGACTCTCTATAGGTAGAACAAGGTGCCACTTTGAGGCACAAGTGTGGTAAAAGATAGTAGCAAAGACCCTTATCTCATTTTCTCTCATTCATTTTTTTATGGTGGGGTCATTTGGCCTCCCCCATTTTTATTTTCTCACTAGGACAATGCTCTAATAATGATTATCATCACACTTTTATTTACTTACAACTCAACATAGAAAAATGATAGAACAATATGACTCTGTATGAATGCCTCTGGCAGTGTATGAGGATGTGCAATGATCTAGCGTGACATGTATCAAAAATATGATGAACGGTGGCTTTGCCACAAATACTATGTAAGCTCTATATGATCATACAAAGCAACATGATGATGATCAAACTAGTCATATGAAGTGACAATGGAACTTCCATGGCAATATATCTCGGAATGGCTATGGAAATTGATACTCCGGTGGCTGTTTTGAAGAAGATATAATGAGACTTATGAGCAGCAAAGTTGATACAGGGCAAGCCCGTGTGTGTCGATCTTTCACGGATTGGAGGGGGATTTCACGGAGAACACGGGGAAGAATGAGGAGAAACCACAAGAGTAAACACTCAAGAACAAGTCCAATCACACATCCACTAGACTCACCACACACAAGATCCACAAAGGTACATGAACAACAAAGGGAAAGAAGGATACATGGTAGAGTTCATCCCAAATCCCATGGGGAGATGGGGCCTTGATATCCCGGAGGATATTCCCTCGTGAGGGGCCTTGACATCCACTAGGGGATCTTCTCTCATAGAGGCATCTAATCCATGGGAGAGGTAGTGGAAGGAGCTAGGCTCAACTTATTAAGAGCTAAACCATTGCTAACCCTAGAGAGATGGGGAGGAAGTCCTTATATAGTACTAGGCGATACAGGGGAGAGAGAGAGAGAGAGAGAGGGGTACATGGCCTCTTGGGACCATGCTGTCCATACAGGGGCCGGATGTCCGGGCTAGGGGCGGATGTTTGGGGCTACAAGGGGTGGCCAGATGTCTGGGCCAGCTGCCGGATGTCCAGGGCGCGGCGTCGACTATTGATGCTCTCTGTGTAGATGGCACCGGATGTCCGAGAGCCTTGGGCCGGATGTCCGGGATGCGGTTGGTCAGGGCTTTGGTTCCGGTCTCCTTGCGCATGATTTCCGGGTAGGGGCGCTGGATATCCGGCAGGTCCCGAGGCGCCGTATGTCCGGCCACTGTAGAGTCGCCTAGCGCCGGATGTTCGGGCTTTGGCCGGATGTCCGGCCGCTATAGCTCGGCGACGACTCCACTTGAGGCACTTCTTGCTCCGCTTCCGTGGTGGCTTGTCCTCCACTCCAAGTGTCTCCATTGTCGTCTCGGATGCACCTGAGTATACAAAAGCTCCGTACTTGAGGTAGCATCCATCTCTCGAGTGAAATGAAAGAGACACTTAGGAGCGAGTTCACCTTATGTTCAATGGCACTTGGGCTTGGGGAGTAGTCCGAGTGTACATGGTGATGTCCGTAGGATGCTCCGCATCATCCCCTCCCCCTTGGGAAAGATCCATCCTCGGATCGAAATCCAAATCACCATGGGAAAGAGATGGCGTCACCGTGTCAAAGTGGACGATCACCAAGTACTCATCATCATTAAGCTCGAAATGGGCACTCTCCAATGTCACATCAGCTAGTAATTCCTTCAAAAGGAGCAAGCACGACAAACACTTGGAAAAACAAATGTGGTTAGCGTTAGTGCAAAACCAAGCATTCAAGCGGTTATTCACCAAAACAGTGTCGTCATCATGCATAACATATGGTTTGACACCGGAAAGAGACGTGGCATGTAAGCATACAAATTTAGCACAAGCGGAGTCATCATGGGAACAAGCATGCAAAGGTGAGGCAAGGATGCAAATATGTGTGACAATATAACAAACATCTACCTCATGGTCATAGAAATCATGCACAAGGCAATCAACAAATGGTCTATGATAGGCATAGGAGTCATTCACAACACCAAGTAAAATGAAGTGTCTATACACATGGGGTAACCCAATGTGCAAGGCAATCCAAGCATAATGTGCACATGGTGTAGTGAAGATAGTGAGGTACTCAACACAATATAAAAGAGCAATTGGTCATCATGTGTGAGGCAATCAAGTCAAGCATGTAGCAAGCAATCAGGCATGGCAAATGTGAAGAATGGACATTGTTGCAACCAAGCATATGATAAGATCAAACAATCCAAAAGTTGGATGCAACACACAAGGCATATATGTCATGAGGCATGGAACGATGGTAATCATGAGTGAAAGCAATATCTCTAACATGTGTGCAAGTAAGTGGTCCAAGATGACCAATATGAGTCATGATACAAGCAACACAAGTATGAAGATGTACAATATCCATGTTCAAGAAGGATGTCACCTCAAAAACTTGACCTTGTGCGTCCATCACAGTGCCGATGCGCAAGCAGGTGCGATGTAGAAACCCGTTGGTGTAGCAAGGCTCGCTCTGAAGAGCTCGAATCGTCAACTCACGTGAAGTGGAAGTTGACATGTAGTTGAAGTATCATATAAATGCACAAAGAAAAGCAAATAATGTATATGCATGGTAGGGAAACACATCATCCATCATGATGGTTCTCTTCTCTTGCATATAACCATTAGTATCACAAGTGCATGAATAAGATGATGCAACAATGGCAATATTCATGGCACTAGGCATACAGTGCAAAGAATGAAGACAAACATGCTTCACATGAAAGATGTCAAAAGCTCCAAGAATATGTGAGAAAGCTATGGGGGCAATCTCATTAGCAATATCAAAGGCATTGTTGCACTGAATACATGGCAAATCTAGCATGAGAAAGGCAACACATGGAGACATATGACAATATTCAATAGAAAGCATGTGTGAAGCATGGCAATGGTTGTCATCAACCGCATAAAAGGAGCACATCGGTGATGCAACATAAGCAAGCATAGTGATCATGGCATGCAAACTAGTATTGCGAAGATGCAACATACTAGAGGAAATCATGGCGATCATGTCATGCGAGCAATTAATAGGCATAGGCGATGCACATGACATATCACGAGCACAAAACATGATCAAAGTGTCATCATAGGCATGGAGCACAAAGCAAACATGGCAATAGCTAGTAATATCTCCACCAAGCTTAAAAATACACATACGAATCATACAATGAAGTGTCATGTGAGATGCAAAGCACGGGTCACAAATGCATGACAAAGGCATAGAAATGAGCATATCATGCAAAGTGAACATGGAAATATGGGCAAAGGATATATAATGGAGAATAAGCCATAACCATTTGAGAGCCATGTAGAAGAGGTGTGCGTAGTCCTTGCGCGTGGGGAATGGGTGGAGACACATTCCGGTGAATCCCAAAGCATCGGTGCTCTCAAGAGCTCGTTTCGTCAACTCATGGGATTGTGAGGTTGACGAGTGTTCATGAGTACCTACACACAACAAAGACAAATGAAAAATGGTGTGTACGTGGTATATGTATACATCATCTGTTAGGATGTGCATGTGCTTGTGTTCGTTAGCACAAAGTTTCCAATGCTCAAATAAATGAGATGCATGGTATAGGAATACGTCATCCATCATGCAATTATAATTATTATGCTCAACATGATTGGGATGCAATTTAAAGCAAGTATGTGGCACAAGCATTTTATGCATATCAATGGCAAGCATATTATGCACACAAATATGGGGATCATGCAAAGTGTATTATGGAACACATTCTCCTAATATGTATGAGGATACTATGGGGGTCTACTCATTTGCAATAGAGGAAGCATAATTCGGAGAATATGGACAACATCCAAAACAATGCATGTCCAAAGCATGGTGTTCATGGCATGGCATATGAGAACAAGTGCACAAATGATGCAAAGGGAGAATGGCAATGCCATCACAAGAAAAGAAAATTCCAATAACCATGGGCTTGTCATCTATGCCATATGTGCAAATTGGATTTATTTTAATGGCATGTGCATAGTTACTACGATGAGATTACAAAGATGCAATATGGGTGATCTCATGCATAGCATATGACAAATCAAGCCGATTGTCAAACATGATGTGACCAATAGAATTTTCACATGTTATCCGATGGAGTATAGCATCACAACTAGGTAAGTCAACATGCTCATCATCATATTCATCATAAATAGGGGGCACATCTAAGCATGAAGAATACATAGCATGTGAAGTATCCATAGGGTGATCAACATCATGTAAGCAAGCAATGTCAAGATAGTCCACTAGTGGGACAAGAGCATCACCTTCACTTATGTTACCTTTTTCGTTCCACTCACGTGGTGTAGGTGAGGTGGCATAGACCAACTCGTGGTCATATTCATCGTGATGGAACCATGTGGGTGGTGCATCATATTCCACCATGGCCATTGTCTTATCCAAAGGAAGGACGAAGTCGTCGAGGATTGGCGCGTCATTGTGTATGGGACCTAGCACGAAATGAGAAGACATAATAGAGGTAGAGGTTAAGTTGTTAGAAATCATATTGGCCTCACATGCCATCTCAACTATCTCACTCTCTCTATGTTGTGGTGGCTCACACACTCCCTCGAAGTAGGTGCACTCAAACTCACATATGGTGGAGTCACTCGTCTCACTCAAGTGGTGGGGGTTGTGGCTCTCCTCACATGGGAATTGTGGCAACTCAACATGTATTGGGCTAGTGGTGAAGGCACTCTCACTCTCAATATGATGGCAAAAGTCTCTCAACTCATCTCCAAACACTGCCATGGTCGAAGGGAAACTCCCATGCTCAACCATCTCGTCACCGTCGCCGTGGATGAAGGCCAAAGATGGCACATCATCACTTGCCTCCATGACCGAAGGGAAATCCCATGCTCAATCATCTCACTCTCTCCTCCAAAGATGGAAGCATCATCCTTGCTTGCCACCTTGTCGCTTGCCTCCAAAGCATGTTCCTTGAGTGTCTCCATAGTCATGGTCATCGCCGCGCCATCTTCAAAAACAGTCGTGGTAGGCTCGGCATAGTTTATGCCATAAAGAGGGATGGCGGTGAAGTCGGACTTGGGAGCATCATCTTGGAGCTCGTCGGGCTTGGACATCTTGGTGGTACCATCCTCATGCTCGTCGTCATGGAGCATGGTCATCGCGAAGTGCGCACAAGGTGGAGAAGCCTTGGCCTTGAGTTCTTGTTCCACCTTGAGAGCACCAATGTAGAATTCTTTGAGAGACTCGTAGTTGTGGGTGAAGATAGTCTTGGCGATGTCCTTGTTCAATCCCATCATGAAGTCGGACTTGGCCTTGAGTTTGAGCTTGGTCATCATGAAGTGTGCTCGGGGTTGAGTAGACTTGACCTTGAGTTCTTGTTCCGCCTTGAGAGCACCAATGTAGAGTTCGCCGAGAGACTCGTAGTTGTTGTCGAAGATAGGCTTGGTGATATCATTGTTCAATCCCATCATGAAGTAGAACTTCATCCATATGGGGTCGGTCACGCCGGCTCGTCGCAAGGCTTTCTTCATCATCATGAAGTACTCATCGATGGACTTGGATCCTTGTATGGCGTTCGCCAATTGGCGTTGAAGATGTTTCGTGTAGGTGGAAGGCACAAACTCTCGCCGCATCGCTTTCTTCGTCTTGGACCAACTCATGTTGAAGCTCTTCAAAGATGTGTGAAGCCACCATGTCGACGCATCGCCGTGGAAGTTTCATGTGGCGCACGTCACTTGCTCTTCGGAAGGGACTTGAAGTAGCTTGAGATAGTGGTCCATCTTGCGCTCCCAATCGAGATACTCCTCGGGGTCTTGACTCCCATAGAATGAAATGTCATGGTCGAAGTCGAGGTCGTAGTAGCTCATGGAGGTCGTGGATGTGAGCTTGGGGAGCTTCTCTTGAAGTGCTTGTTGGCGAAGATGCCTCGTGTCCAAAGGCGAAGATGCCTTGAAGTCACCTGGCGAAGATGCCAAGGTAGGTGGTGAAGTCATTGAGCGGTGGTTGGTGTCGCGCTCGTGACCTTCACACTTGTTCTTTGTTGGACTGTAGCGACCCGATCTCAAGGAATCGAAGTCTCTGTGCTTAAGTGTCATCCCTGGGATCGGTATGCTGACACACACAGTACTTGAGGATTTACAACAGAGTTCAATCATAAATTTATTACATTAATGTGGCCTAAGGCCAAGTAAAACAAAAACATGCGGAAGCAATAAAGGTAATGAGTCCATCAACTCCACGAGCAAGCTGAGTGCAGAACAACGACCTATCGCACCTTATTCGTCGTCGGATAAATCTGCAACATGATAAGTTGCAGCCGTGTAGGTCAGTACATGGAATGTACTCCCAAGTCACATCATATAGTGTAATGAACCTACATAGTACATGTAATTTGGCTGGTGGAAAGCTCTAAGTTTAGTTTTGCATAAAGCTAGTTTTTCCCTATCAGAAATGATTGCTCTACTTCTACAAATATCATAAGCCTGAGATGATGCCCATCTCAATCATTCCAAAATTTTATACCCAATTGATTAATTAAGAGTGATGAGATCTCCCTACATTCCCACTACTAAAAGCTCAAGTTGTCCATGACCGGGGACACGACTAATCAATTAGATCTTAACTCTGCAGAGGTTGTGCACTTTTCCCCACAAGACTCGACCACCTCCTTGATCGGAAGATCGAGACATAGTCTTTCGATAGCATTTCGCCTAACCCACGGATAGGCCGGTACACCTACATCATCTACATCTGCTAGCCTATCCCAGAAGAGGTCACACCACCTACTCAACTAAGCCAGAGCCCATATTGGCTTGCGGCTGCACACGGAAGCTTATAGACATGAAAATACGGTTGATCCCTTTGAGCCTGGGTGGACGGACCACTAGTGTGCACTCCCATGGATTCCCATGAATGCTCCCACTATACTTCACCACCATACAAACCAGTTTCCACCCAGGTAGTTCATTAAAGTTGGTCCTAGTTACTACTTTGTCACTCACAACTCAAAATGATAGCGCTCCCCAATCCACGTCTACTTTGGCGAGGCATTGTAACATAACACGATGGCGACAAAGTTTGCATGGTTCAGACCTACCTCAAATGAACTACTGGGTGATAGAAAATCCAACAAGTATAAACTCCTATCATGCATTCCTACATCAAAGGACTAAGTGCAAAAATAAAACATAGGTAAAAACTGAAATGATCAAAATGTAACTTGCCTTCGTGCTGGGAGTGATGTTCTAGCGAATGATAGTACTCTGCTTTGCACTCCGGACAATCTATCGCAAAGTAAATAAAACACACATAAACATGCATTCATACAATTTAAAGACATGCAACAAGATATTTGCAAAATCCAAATATAAATCCAACACAAGTCATTAGCATGAAAAATTTCAAAGTATGACTAGTGTTAAAAATTTGTGACGTGCACTAGTGCTCCTACAAGGCATCCTAATAAAATTATGGTTAACAGAAAATAAGGGTGTAGAATATATAGTGGCAAAGTGTCATGGCCAAGGATTTAGTTCGTGTGACGTGGTGCAAAAAGAATCACTTCAAACGGGTATACCGTTTGAAAGATATGGCCTAATGAAATTTAAATTCAAATCTGAAATAATTTCAAATTTGAATTTGCAAAAATCTGTAACTATGGGTTTTCTGGTTAGGGCTATTCAAGACGAAAGTTTAGCCGTTTGTTTCACCTCGTTTCGACCTTCGGTTAAAAAGTTACGGGTGTTTGAAGTTTGGAATAATATCTGGAAAAAAACTGCTATAGAACAATTTCTGAAAACTCTAAAGTGTGGACGTTCGCGACTAAAGCGTGAAGTGAACGGCTCTGATTGGTTGGCTATGTTCGCTGCGGCTGCTGATGAGGACAAGACTACCTTGGATACGACCAAAACTGTTGCATACATGCATATTTGTGAGGTGATTTCTTATAATAATTATGCAATAATTTATTTATGTTATCCGGAACAAAAATACTTCACCTATTTTTATTTTATGCCTAAACGCAGAATGGTCGAACACTTGTATGAACCACGTGTGATGACAAAGAAAGAGGAAATGGTTGGATGCTATTCAAGAGGTCCTCTAAAGTCAAAGGAAACAATTAGGTGTTGTTCAAGCAGTTCTCTCACGTCACTTTTAGCCCAAGAGAAGATAGAGTCCAAGTCTCTCACGTTCTGGACTCAGATTCGGACTGCACAGACACACCTGTCTCAAAACGCGAACAACTTTTTCATACGGACTCGGAATTGGATGATTCTTTTTTTTCTGGAAACTAGATTTCATATGCGTTCCATCACAGTTGGAATCACCTTCAAATTCGTCCGGATCGCGAAGTTATCGACAAAACAATCCGATGTTGCATCAGAATCCGAGTCAAACTACAAGTCCAAAGGTGTTGCATCACCTCCACTTGGGCTCATGGGCCTTGTACGACCTAGGGTTTGTTTTAGGGTGTCTTGGGACGTCCTCCCACCTCCTTGGCCGCCACCCCTTGCTCCTATATAAGTAGATCAATCTAGTAGCTTTTCCTTTGGGTTTTGTTTAGATTACAAGTTCGCCATAGCAGCAACTTCGCGTTCTTCGTTTGTGTTCCACGACCAGACAAAGGCGTCACAGAACCCCACTTCATCAATAAAGCTTTCCTCTTATATTCGCAATATCCAGATTGCAATCTTAGTTTCTTGCTTGTTCTTCGTTTGCGTGCAGGAAATAGACCCTCGTGGTCAGGTTGATCGTGCTCCGGCGTGGTCAATAACCTCTCAGAGTTGGTTTAGCGATTGCTAAGGCGCGACGTCTCACACGTTCGTAGTCGGATCGTCAAAGTCTACTCCACCAAAAACGATAGCCACCATCTCATCGAAAGACAGGGACAACTTCGCCTATATCTCATACTTGATATAGGCGAAGTTGTCCCTGTCTTTCGATGAGATGGTGGCTATCGTTTTTGGTGGAGTAGACTTTGACGATCCGACTACGAACGTGTGAGACGTCGCGCCTTAGCAATCGCTAAACCAACTCTGAGAGGTTATTGACCACGCCGGAGCACGATCAACCTGACCACGAGGGTCTATTTCCTGCACGCAAACGAAGAACAAGCAAGAAACTAAGATTGCAATCTGGATATTGCGAATATAAGAGGAAAGCTTTATTGATGAAGTGGGGTTCTGTGACGCCTTTGTCTGGTCGTGGAACACAAACGAAGAACGCGAAGTTGCTGCTATGGCGAACTTGTAATCTAAACAAAACCCAAAGGAAAAGCTACTAGATTGATCTACTTATATAGGAGCAAGGGGTGGCGGCCAAGGAGGTGGGAGGACGTCCCAAGACACCCTAAAACAAACCCTAGGTCGTACAAGGCCCATGAGCCCAAGTGGAGGTGATGCAACACCTTTGGACTTGTAGTTTGACTCGGATTCTGATGCAACATCGGATTGTTTTGTCGATAACTTCGCGATCCGGACGAATTTGAAGGTGATTCCAACTGTGATGGAACGCATATGAAATCTAGTTTCCAGAAAAAAAAGAATCATCCAATTCCGAGTCCGTATGAAAAAGTTGTTCGCGTTTTGAGACAGGTGTGTCTGTGCAGTCCGAATCTGAGTCCAGAACGTGAGAGACTTGGACTCTATCTTCTCTTGGGCTAAAAGTGACGTGAGAGAACTTCTTGAACAACACCTAATTGTTTCCTTTGACTTTAGAGGACCTCTTGAATAGCATCCAACCATTTCCTCTTTCTTTGTCATCACACGTGGTTCATACAAGTGTTCGACCATTCTGCGTTTAGGCATAAAATAAAAATAGGTGAAGTATTTTTGTTCCGGATAACATAAATAAATTATTGCATAATTATTATAAGAAATCACCTCACAAATATGCATGTATTCAACAGTTTTGGTCGTATCCAAGGTAGTCATGTCCTCATCATCTGCTACGCGACGAATGTTCGCAAACTAGGCAAATCACTGGTTCGGCTAAAACTAAAAAGAAAAACCGACGTTCGGTTTAATTAAACCGCACAGTTTATATTAAAACACGGTTAACCGGTACCTCTTCGGTCTAAATAAAAAAACCTAAAAGAAAAAAATCTAAACTAATCTACAGAGGAGCTGCGCTTAAAGAGAGCACAAGCGTGCATCGGCAGGGAACTCAGCGACGACGGGGCAACGGCTCCGGCGATCGCCGGCGCGGGCGAGGTCGTCCGGCGGGTGCAGCTCGGCGATCTCCTTCGGTCGGTGGTGACGACGGTCGTCGACGACGAACGGAGGAAGCGGAGGGAGCTCCGGTCTCCGGCGAACTCCGGCGACGACGGTCGGACGGGCGGCGTCTCCGGTGCGTCCTAGGGGCAACGAAGATGTCACAGAGATGTGCAAGGACTAGGGGGTCCGGTTTCTCAAGGAGGGAAAGGGTCATGGCGGCTCACCGGCGTTGGAATCCTCGTCAGAAAGCTTCGGCTCTGGCGAGATGCAAACTGACGGGGCGGTGGCTACGAGCGGCGAGAGGAGGCGCCGGTTGGCTGAATGGAGAGAGGACGTCGAGGGGCTTTTATAGGCGCAGCTAGGAGGGCTGGGGTCGCGGGATAAGCCTTATCCCTGGAGCTTCGGTCCGGCCGGTGCGGACGTTCCTGCGCTGCTCTATCCATGCGCCCTGTGCGGGAGGTTGGGGATGACCCGGCTCGGCCCCACCTGCAGTCACGTGAGAGAGAGCGGAGAGAGAGATCGTAGGGAGAGAGGGAGAGTTGACCGGGCGCTGGCTCGGTCGCTGGCAGTCTCGCTCGCCTGGCTAGCGAGCAGCCTGGTGGCTAGCCTCGTCCGGCTAGGTGCGTGCGTGTGTTGTCCTTTTTTTGAACAAACCTCTTTTTTTAGATCTGAGCAATTTCTTTAGAGTCTAAATATATAGGGTATTATATACCAAAACGATCAAAAAGATAAATCCTAAAGCGTGAACATTTCTGTAGAGTCTAAATAAAAACTTTATAAAAACATTATTTAAAGAAATCCAAAATGAAACCAAATTTGACTTTTCAAATAGATTGGCACTATTTTCTTCTGACCTTTGGGGTGTCAAGTTACCTCCTCTCATACTTTTTTTAAAGTATTTTGTCAGGTAATTGAGTAAACTCAAATGCCAAATTGAAAAGAAGTCAAATAAAGAAGATGAAATATATTTGCCACATTCATTTCAATCATAATGCATAGATGTTTAACTAATAATTGTAAAACATTCCAAATTGAAAATTTGGTATGTTACAAACCTACCCCCCTTAAGATGAATCTCATCCTCGAGATTCGGGTTGGCTAGCAAAAAGTTGAGGATGGTCACGCTTGAGATCTTCTTCTCGTTCCCAAGTAGCTTCCTCCTCGGTGTGGTGACTCCACTGAACTTTGCAGAACTTGATGACCTTGGTACGAGTGATCCTCTCGGCAGTCTCAAGAATCTTAACAGGTTTCTCCTCATAAGTTAGATCGTTATCCAACTGAATTGCTTCTAGTGGCACTGTATCTCTCAAAGGAATATCTGCCATCTCTGCATGACACTTCTTCAGTTGGGAAACATGAAACACATCATGAACTCCTGACAAACCCTCTGGTAGTTCTAACCTGTATGCAACTTCCCCTCTGCGTTCCAGGACTCTGTATGGCCCCACGAATCGTGGTGCTAACTTTCCTTTGACTCCAAATCTCTTAATACCTCGAAGTGGAGACACTCGCAGATATGCTCTATCTCCCACTTCATAAATCACCTCCTTGCGTTTAGCATCGGCATAACTCTTCTGTCTAGACTGAGCTATCTTGAGTCTATCACGGATCAACTTGACCTTCTCCTCAGAATCTCGAATCAAGTCCGATCCAAACAATTTGCGATCACCGACTCCATCCCACATCAACGGTGTTCTGCACTTCGTCCCATACAATGCCTCAAAAGGGGCCATCTGCAAACTGGCTTGATAGTTGTTGTTGTATGAGAACTCTGCATAGGGTAAGTTATCATCCCAACTAGACCCGTAGTCTAGCGCACAAGCTCTCAACATGTCCTCCAGAATCCGATTTACTCTGTTTGTCTGCCCATCTGTCTGTGGATGGAAAGTTGTACTAAATTCCAGCCTGGTACCCAAAGTTTCATGTAGCTGATGCCAAAACTTTGAAGTAAACTTTGTTCTTCTATCTGATACAATGGTCCTCGGAACTCCATGCAGACATACAATCCTGATCATATATATCTTCGCCAGCTTGGCACTTGTATAGGTAGTCTTCACGGGAACGAAGTGAGCAACCTTGGTCAAGCGATCAACTATTACCCAAATGGAATCATAACCTGAGCGGGTCCTGGTGTTGGAAATATGCCCTAGAGGCAATAATAAATTAGTTATTATAATATTTCCTTATTCTGATAATCGTTTATTATCCATGCTATAATTGTATTGATCGGAGACTTAAATGCATGTGTGGATACATAGACAAAACCATGTCCCTAGTATGCCTCTAATAGACTAGCTCGTTGATCAAAGGATGGTTAAGGTTTCCTAGGCATGGACATGAGATGTCATTTGATAACGGGATCACATCATTGGGAGAATGATGTGATGGACAAGACCCAAATTACAAACGTAGCATCTGATCGTGTCAGTTTATTGCTGCTGTTTCCGCATGTCAAGTATATGTTCCTATGACCATGAGATCATGCAACTCACTAACACCAGAGGGATGCTTTGTGTGTATCAAACGTCGCAACGTAACTGGGTGACTATAAAGGTGCACTACAGGTATCTCCGAAGGTGTCTGTTGAGTTGGCATGGATCAAGACTAGGATTTGTTACTCCGTGTGACGGAGAGGTATCTCAGGGCCCACTCGGTAATGCAACATCACAACAAGCCTTGCAAGCAATGTGACTAATATGTTAGCCATGGAATCTTGCATTACGGAATGAGTAAAGAGACTTGCCGGTAACGAGGTTGAACTAGGTATGGAGATACCGACGATCGAATCTCGGGCAAGTAACATACAGAAGAACAAAGGGAACGTTATACGAGATTGATTGAATCCTTGACATAGAGGTTCGACCGATGAAGATCTTCGTAGAATATGTAGGAACCAATGTGGACGTCCAGGTCCCGCCATTGGTTATTGGCCGTAGAGGTGTCTCGGTCATGTCTACATAGTTCTCGAACCCGCAGGGTCTGCACACTTAAGGTTCGGTGATGTTTCAGTAGTGTAGAGTTATGTATGGTGGTGAACGAAGGTTGTTCGAAGTCCCGGATGAGATCCCGGATGTCACGAGGAGCTCCGGAATGGTCCGGAGGTAAAGATTCATATATAGGAAGTCCCATTTTGGTCGCCGGAAAAGTTCCGGGCTCATCGGTAGTGTACCGGGAGTGCCGGTAGTGTACCGGGAGACCACCGGGAGGGGTATTTCGACCCAAGAGGCTTTATGGGCTGTAGGAGGATTAATACCAGCCCTTAGTGGGCTGGTGGAAGTCCTACACAAAGCCCATGAGGCTGGGAAGAAAATACCAAAAGGAAAAAGGTGGAAAAAGGCAAAAAAGGGCCAAATAAGGAAGGAGTCCTAATCCTACTAGGAGTGGAGGAGGAGGACTCCTCCCTCCTTGGTTTGGCCGACCCAAGGGTTGCCTTTCTGGCAGCCAAGCCTCCTCCTCCTCTCCTCCTATATATACTAGAGTATTTTAGGGTTTTGGCACAAGATTTTCAGCCACGTGCCACCCGTTCCTCTAGTGCATAGTTTCTCCTCTAGATCGGTTTTCTGCGGTGCTTAGGCGAAGCCCTGCTGGAATAACTCCACCACCATCACCAGAGCGCCGTCACGCTGTCGGTGAACTCTTCCTCCTCTCCGCCTCCTCTTGCTGGATCAAGACGGTGGAGATCGTCATCAAGCTGCACGTGTGCTGAACGCGGAGGTGTCGTTCGGTACTAGATCGGAAGGATCGTGATCAAGGCCACGGGACGTTCGTGATCGGATCGCGGGACGGATCGTGACGAGATCGCAGGACGGTTCGTGATTGGTTCGCGGGACGGTTCGTGATTAGATCGCGGGACGCTTGGCGATTTGGATCGCGAAGAAGTACGACTACACCAACCGCGTTTCCAACGCTTCCCGCTTAGTGATCTACAAGGGTACGTAGATCCACTCTCCCTCTCGTAGATGCTCATCATCATGGATAAGTTTGCGTGTGCGTAGGAATTTTTTTGTTTCCCATGCGATGTTCCCCAACAGTGGCATCATGAGCTAGGTTGATGGTTCGATGAGATCTCGAGTAGAACACAAAAGGTTTGTGGGCATTGATGCTTAGATTGCTTCCTCCCTTGGTCGTGTTTTGGTTCAGCGGTATTGTGGGATGAAGCGGCCCGGACCAACCTTACTCGTACGCTTACGAGAGACCGGTTCCCTCAACTGCACTTGTTGCAACAGATGGCTAGCGGGTGTCAGTTTCTCCTACTTTAGTTGGATCGGATTCGACAAAGGCGGTCCTTGAGAAGGTTGAAAAGCAAACTAGTGTATCACCGCTGTGGTTTATGCGTAGGTGAGAATCATTCTTGCTAGATACCCGTAGCAGCCACGTAAAACATGCAACAACAATTAGAGGACGTCTAACTTGTTTTTGCAGGGTATGTTGTGATGTGATATGGCCAATTACATGATGTGATATATGTGATGTATGAGATGATCATGTGATGTATAGAATTTCACGACTTGCACGTCGATGAGTACGCCAACCGGCAGGAGCCATAGGGTTGTCTTTAATTATTGTATGACCTGCGTGTCAATCATTAAGCGCTATGTAATGCTTTACTTTATCGCTAAGCGGTAGCAATAGAAGTAGAAGCAGGGCTGGCGCCACAACCCCAATGGCAGCACATTGATGGAGATCATGGTGTTGTGCCGGTGACAATGGAGATCATGCCGGTGTTTTGAAGATGGAGATCTTAAACAAAGGTTCATGGCCATATCATGTCACTTATGATTTGCATGTGATGTTAATCCTTTTTATGCACCTTGTTTTGCTTAGGACGACGGTAGCATTATAAGGTGATCCCTCACTTAATTTCAAGATAAATTGTGTTCTCCCCGAGTGTGCACCATTGCGAAAGTTCGTCGTGTTGAGACACCACGTGATGATCGGGTGTGATAGACTCTACGTTCACATACAACGGGTGCAAGCCAGATTTGCACGTGCAGAACACTCGGGTTAAACTTGACGAGCCTAGCATGTACAGACATGGCCTCGGAACACAAGAGACCGAAAGGTCGAACATGAGTCATATAGTAGATATGATCAACATAATGATGTTCACCATTGCAGCCACCTCAACTCACGTGATGATCGGACTTGAGTTGGTGAATTTGGATCATGTATCACTCGAATGATCGGAGGGATGTCAATTTGAGTGGGAGTTCTTAAGTAATATGATTAATTGAACTCATTATCATGAACATAGTCAATAGTGTCTGTGCAAATTATGTTGTAGATTACTAGCTCGCGTTGTAGCTCCCTTAAATTTTTATATGTTCCTAGAGAAATAGAGTTGAAAGATGTTTGTAGCAATATTGCGGACTGGGTCTGTGATCTGAGGATTGTCCTCATTGCTGCACAGAAGGCTTATGTCCTTAATGCACCGCTCGGTGCGCCACCCCCTCTAGCGTCGTCTGTAGATGTTGTGAACATCTGACACGCACGTTTCGATGACTACTTGATAGTTTAGTGCGTCATGCATTACGGCTTAGAATTGAGGCTTCGAAACGTTTTGAACGTCACGGAACATATGAGATGTTCTAGGAGCAGAGATTGTGATCTCAGGCTCATGCCTATGTTGCGAGATATGAGATCTCCAACAAGATTCTTTGCCTGTAAGATGAAGGAGAATAGCTCAATCGTTGAGCATGTACTCAGATTGTCTGGGTACTACAATCGCTTGAATCAAGTGGGAGTTGATCTTCTAGATAAGATAGTGATTGATATAGTTCTCCAAGTCACTGTCACTAAAGCTATTAGAACTTAGTGATGAACTATAATACACTAGGGATAGAAGTATTGATCCCTGAGCTGTTCGCGATGTTTGACACCGCGAAGGTAGAAATCAAGAAGGAGCGTCAAGTGTTGATGGTTAATCAAACCACTAGTTTCGAAAAGGGCAAGAGCAAGGAGGGAAACTTCATGGATAGCAAGTCAGTTGCTGCTCCAGTGAAGCAACCCAAAGTTGAACTCAAACCCGAGACTAAGTGCTTCTATTATGAGGTGAGAGGTCGCTGAAGCGGAACAACCCTAGATACTTGGTAGATAAGAAGGCTGGCAACATCGACAGAAGTATATTTGATATACGAGTTATTGATGTGTACCTTGCTAGTACTCCTAGTAGCACCTGGGTATTGGATACCGGTTCGGTTGCTAAATGTTAGTAACTCAAAATAAAAGCTATGGAATAAACGGAGAACTAGCTAAGGGTGAGGTGACGATGTGTGTTGGAAATGTTTCCAAGGTTGATGTGATCAACATCGCACGCTCTCTCTACCTTCAGGATTAGTGACGAACCTAAATAAATGTTATTTGGTGTTTTGCGTTAAGCATGAACATGATTAGATCATGTTTGTTGCAATACGGTTATTCATTTAAGTCAGAGAATAATGGTTATTCTGTTTACATGAATAATACCTTCAATGGTCATGCACCCAATGAGAATGGTTTGTTGAAATCTTGATCGTAGCAATACACATGTTCATAACATTGATGTCAAAAGATACAAAGTTAAATAATGATAGTTCCACATACTTGTGGCACTGCCGCAAAATGTCATATTGGTATAAAGCGCATGAAGAAACCCCATGCTGATGGATATTTGGACTCATTCGATTTCGAATCGGTTGAGACATGCGAACCATGCCTCTTGGGCAAGATGACTAAAGGACCCCGTTGGATGGAGCGAGCAAGTGATTCATTGGAAATGATACATGTTGATGTATGCAATCTAGTGAGTCTTGTAGCGTGCAGTGGATATCGTTATTTTCTTGCCTTCACTGATGATTTGAGTAGATATAGTGTATATTTACTTAATGAAACACAAGTCTGAATCGTTTGAAAGGTTCAAGCAAATTCAGAGTGAAGTTTAAAGATCATCGTGACAAGAAGATAAAAATGACTGCGATATGATCGTGGAGGTGAATATCTGAGTCACGAGTTTGGCATACAACTTAAGACAATGTGAAAGTTGTTTCACAACTAAACGCCACTTGGAACACCATAGTGTGATGGTGTGTCCGAACATCATAGTTATGCTCTATTGGACATGGTGCGTGCTATGATGTCTCTTATCGTTTTACTACTATAAT
The DNA here is from genome assembly GCA_022496015.1 of Hordeum marinum. Classification (NCBI taxonomy): domain Eukaryota; kingdom Viridiplantae; phylum Streptophyta; class Magnoliopsida; order Poales; family Poaceae; genus Hordeum; species Hordeum marinum. The sequence goes on from CM039673.1 coordinate 243,975,926, forward strand.
TTTGGGGTTATGCATTAGAGACAACTACATTCACTTTAAATAGGGCACCATATAAATCCGTTGAGATGACACCGTGTGAATTATGGTTTGATAGAAACCTAAGCTGTCATTTCTTAATATTTGGGGCTGCGACACTTGTGTGGAAAATGTTTTCACCTAATGAGGTCGAACCCAAGGCGGACAAATGCATCTTCATAGAATACCCTAAGATCAGTTGGGTGAACCTTCTATCTCAGATCCATGTGCAAAGTGTTTGTTACTAAAACAGATCCTTTCTCGAGGAAAAGTTTCTCTTGAAAGAATTGAGTGGGAGGAAGATAGAACTTGATGAGGTTGTTAAACCTTTGTTCAACCAGAGAGTAGCGCAGTGCAGGATGTTGTTTCTGTGAAGCCTACGTTAGTTGAAGAAGAAGTTAATGATGATGATCATGAAGCTTCAGGATCAAGTTACTATCGAACTTTGTAGGTCGACAAGGATGTGTACTGCTCCTAAGCGGTACGAAAACCCTGTCTTGGAGGTCATGTTGTTGGACAACGATGAACCTACGAGCTATGGAGAAGCGATGATGGGCCCGGATTCTGACAAATGGTTGGAGGCCATGAAATCCGAGATAGAATCCATGTATGAAAACCAAGTATAGACTTTGGTAGACTTGCTCGTTGGATGGCAGGTCGTTGAGTACAAATGGATCTTTAAAATGAAGACAGACGCTGATGGTAATTATCACCATTTGTAAAGCTCGACTTGTTGCAAAGTTGTTTGTGACAAGTTCAAGGAGTTGACTGCGATGAGACTTTCTCACTCGTAGCGATGCTAAAGTCTGTTGGAAATATGTTAGCAGTTGCTGCATTTTTCAATTATGAAATCTGGCAGATGGATGTTAAAACATCGTTTCCTTAACGGTTTTACTTGAGGAAAGGTTGTATGTGATACAACCAGAAGGTTTTGTCAGTCCTAAGGATGCTAAAAGGTGTACAAGCTTCAGTGATCCTTCTATGGACTGAAGCGAGCATCTCGGAGTTGGAATATGCACTTTGATGAGGTGATCAAAGTTTTGAGTCTATGCAAAGTTTATGAGAAACTTGTATTTACAATAAAGTGAGTGGGAGCACTATAGAATTTCTGATAAGTATATGTGGATGACATATTGTTGATCGGAAATAATGTAGGATTTCTGGAAAGCATAAATGGTTGTTTGAAAAGTGATTTTCAAAGGAAGACCTGGATAAAGCTACCTAATTGTTGAGCATCAAAATCTATAGAGATAGATCAAGATGCTTGATGAGACTTTCAATAAATACATACCTTGACAAGATTTTGAAAGAGTTCAAAATGGATCAGTCAGAGAAAGAGTTCTCGCCTGATTTATAAAGGTGTAAAGTTGAGTTAGACTCAAAGCTTGACAACGGCAGAAGAAAGAGCAAAGACGAACGTCATCCCCTATGCCTTAGCCATAGGCTCTATGTAGTATGCCATGCTGTGTACCGCACCTGTGTGTGCCTTGCCATGAGTCTGCCAAGGGGTACTAGAGTGGTCCAGGAGTGGATCAATGGGCAGCGGTAGAAATTATTCTTAGTAACCAGAGGACTAAGGAGATGTTTCTCGATTATGGAGGTAATAGAGAGTTCGTCGTAAAGAGTTACTTCGATGCAAGCTTTAAACACCAATCCGGATGGCTCGTAGTAGCAATATGGATACGTATAGTGGAGCAGCCATTTCGTAAAGTACCAAGTGGAGTGTGGTAGCAGTGTTTACGGTTTGACATAGATTTGCAAAGTACACACGGATCTGAATGTTACAGACCCGTTGACTATAAGACCTCTCTCACATGCAAAGCATGATCGAACCCCAGAACTCATTGGGTGTTAGATTCATAACAATGCGAATCACATGGTGATGTGAACTAGATTATTGACTCTAGTGCAAGTGGGAGACTGTTGGAAATATGCCCTAGAGGCAATAATAAATTAGTTATTATCATACTTCCTTGTTCTGATAATCGTTTATTATCCATGCTATAATTGTATTGATCGGAGACTTAAATGCATGTGTGGATACATAGACAAAACCATGTCCCTAGTATGCCTCTAATAGACTAGCTCGGTGATCAAAGGATGGTTAAGGTTTCCTAGACATGGACATGAGATGTCATTTGATAACGGGATCACATCATTGGGAGAATGATGTGATGGACAAGACCCAAATTACAAACGTAGCATATGATCGTGTCAGTTTATTGCTGTTGTTTTCCGCATGTCAAGTATATGCTCCTATGACCATGAGATCATGCAACTCACTCACACCGGAGGGATGCTTTGTGTGTATCAAACGTCTCAACATAACTGGGTGACTATAAAGGTGCACTACAGGTATCTCCGAAGGTGTCTGTTGAGTGGCATGGATCAAGACTGGGATTTGTTACTCCGTGTGACGGAGAGGTATCTCAGGGCCCACTCGGTAATGCAACATCACAACAAGCCTTGCAAGCAATGTGACTAATATGTTAGCCACGGGATCTTGCATTACGGAACGAGTAAAGAGACTTGCCGGTAACGAGGTTGAACTAGGTATGGAGATACCGACGATCGAATCTCGGGCAAGTAACATACCGAAGAACAAAGGGAACGTTATACGGGATTGATTGAATCCTTGACATAGAGGTTCGACCGATGAAGATCTTCGTAGAATATGTAGGAACCAATGTGGACGTCCAGGTCCCGCCATTGGTTATTGGCCGTAGAGGTGTCTCGGTCATGTGTACATAGTTCTCGAACCCGCAGGGTCTGCACACTTAAGGTTCGGTGACGTTTCAGTAGTGTAGAGTTATGTATGGTGGTGACCGAAGGTTGTTCGAAGTTCTGGATGAGATCCTGGATGTCACGAGGAGCTCCGGAGGTAAAGATTCATATATAGGAAGTCCCAGTTTGGTCGCCGGAAAAGTTCCGGGCTCATCGGTAGTGTACCGGGAGTGCCGGTAGTGTACCGGGAGACCATCGGGAGGGGTATTTCGACCCAAGAGGCTTTATGGGCTGTAGGAGGATTAATACCAGCCCTTAGTGGGCTGGTGGAAGTCCTACACAAAGCCCATGAGGCTGGGAAGAAAATACCAAAAGGAAAAAGGTGGAAAAAGGCAAAAAAGGGCCAAATAAGGAAGGAGTCCTAATCCTACTAGGAGTGGAGGAGGAGGACTCCTCCCTCCTTGGTTTGGCCGACCCAAGGGCTGCCTTTCTGGCAGCCAAGCCTCCTCCTCCTCTCCTCCTATATATACTAGAGTATTTTAGGGTTTTGGCACAAGATTTTCAGTCACGTGCCACCCGTTCCTCTAGTGCATAGTTTCTCCTCTAGATCGGTTTTCTGCGGTGCTTAGGCGAAGCCCTGCTGGAATAACTCCACCACCATCACCGGAGCGCCGTCACGCTGCCGGTGAACTCTTCCTCCTCTCCGCCTCCTCTTGATGGATCAAGACGGCGGAGATCGTCATCAAGCTGCACGTGTGCTGAACGCGGAGGTGCCGTCCGTTCGGTACTAGATCGGAAGGATCGTGATCAAGGCCACGGGACGTTCGTGATCGGATCGCGGGACGGATCGTGACGAGATCGCGGGACGGTTCGTGATTGGTTCACGGGACGGTTCGTGATTAGATCGCGGGACGCTCGGCGATTTGGATCGCGAAGAAGTATGACTACACCAACCGCGTTTCTCAACGCTTCCCGCTTAGCGATCTACAAGGGTACGTAGATCCACTCTCCCTCTCGTAGATGCTCATCACCATGGATAGGTTTGCGTGTGCGTAGGAAAAATTTTGTTTCCCATGCGACGTTCCCCAACACCTGGGTAATCCCGTGATGAAATCCATGCCAAGTTTATCCCATTTCCAATTAGGTATCGGCAATGGCTGAAGTAAACCTGCTGGTTTCTGATGCTCTGCCTTTACCCTCTGACATACATCACATACTGCTACATACTCAGTAATTTCCCTCTTCATACCGGTCCACCAAAAACTTTCCTTCAAGTCCAAATACATCTTGGTGTTTCCCGGATGTATCGAGTAAGGCGAATCATGAGCCTCCTGAAGTATCAACTTCCTGATCTCTGGATCATTGGGCACACAAATACGCTGATCAAACCATATGGTTTCATGCTCATCCTCACGGAATCCTTCTGCCTTTCCTTTGCTGATCCTCTCCTTTATCTCAGCAATACCTTGATCCAACTTCTGAGCTTCTCTGATCTTTCCCAACAAGGTGGATTGAACTTCGAGTGCGGCAACATAGCCTCTTGGAACTATTTCCATCTCGAGATCTCTAAGTTCATCACATAACTCATGCGACAATCCCCCTACGACAAGAGTGTTGACATAGCTCTTACGGCTCAACGCATCTGCCATGACGTTGGCTTTTCCTGGATGATAATGCAAATTCATGTCATAATCCTTGACGAGCTCCAACCATCTCCTTTGCCTAAGGTTCAACTCTTTCTGTGTGAAGATGTACTTCAAACTCTTGTGATCGGTGTAAACATCACATTGGTTCCTGATCAGAAAATGTCTCCAGGTCTTGAGTGCATGCACCACTACTGCTAACTCCAGATCATGCGTGGCATAATTCAACTCATGACGTCGAAGTTGACGTGAAGCATAAGCTACAACCTTTCCTCCTTGCATAAGCACGCCTCCAAGTCCTTGGCGTGAAGCCTCGCAATACACCTGAAAATCCTTGTGTATGTTCGGCAAAATTAGCACTGGAGCTGTAACCAAACGTTTCTTCAACTCCTGGAAACTGGCTTCACATTCCTCAGTCCAAATATACTTGGTGTCCTTTTTCAACAACTCCGTCATGGGCTTTGCAATCTTGGAGAAATTCTCAATGAACCTCCGATAATATCCTGCAAGTCCAAGGAAACTGTGAATCTTGCTAACTGAGGTCGGTGCCTTCCATTCTGTGACTGCTTCTACCTTGGTAGGGTCCACAACAATTCCTTCTCCTGACACAACATGTCTGAGAAATCCGGCTTCCTTCAACCAAAACCCACACTTGCTGAACTTGGCATAAAGTTGGTGTTCTCTGAGCTTCTCCAGAACTAAGCGCAGATGTTCTGCGTGCTCCTCCTCATTCTTGGAGAAAACCAATATATCATCAATGAATACCACCACAAACTTATCCAAGTACTCCATGCATACCTTGTTCATCATGCTCATAAAATAGGCAGGGGCATTAGTCAAACCAAACGACATGACTGTATACTCATAAAGCCCATACCTCGTGGTAAAAGCTGTCTTAGGTGTATCTTTCTCACGGATCGTCAACTGATGATAACCCAATCGAAGGTCAATCTTGGAGAAAACACTAGATCCTTCTAGCTGGTCAAACAAGTCATTGATCATCGGCAACGGATACTTGTTCTTGATGGTCACCTCATTTAAAGAGCGATAATCCACACACATCCTCAAGGTTCCATCCTTCTTCTCCACTAAGAGTACGGGGGCTCCCCAAGGTGAAGAACTCGGGCGAATATACCCCTTCTCTAGTAACTCCTCAATCTATTTCTTGACTTCCGCTAGATCATTAGCGGGCATCCGGTATGGCCTCTTGGAGATAGGTCCGGTGCCTGGCAGTAACTCAATGAGAAACTCAATCTCCCGATCGGGTGGCATACCGGGTAACTCCTCTGGAAATACATCGGGATAATCCTTCACCACTGGCACTTCTTCCTGGACAACTCCCGTAAGAGAGTTCACTTGACTCTTCTTAAGCTTAAGCCTGGATACATACTTGATCCTCTTCTGCTCTGGAGTGGTGAGAAAAATTGACCTACCGGCACAATCAATGCTTCCCTGATACTTGGACATCCAGTCCATACCTAGGATTACATCCAACCCTTGTGACTCAAGTATGATCATATCTGTGGGAAAAACATGTCCCCCTATGTTCAAAGGCAACTGAAAACATGCCTGACTAGTCATAGACTCTGCTCCTGGGGAACTCACTAGAATAGGTGACTTAAGAGCTACGGTAGGCAACTTATGTTTATCCACAAATCCCCTCGATATGATTGAATGCGATGCACCAGTGTCAAATAGAATAAGTGCTGGAAATGAATTAACCAAGAACTTACCAATCACCGCATCCGGTTGTTCATAGACTTCTTCCACATTGACATGATTCACATGCCCCTTAGTGAAAGGATTGGGCTTCTTGCCTCCAGAACTTCCATTGCCATTCCCATTCTGTAGCTCGGGACACTCATTGGAGTAGTGCCCCGTCTTCTTGCACTTGAAGCAGGTGATGTGAGTCAGATCCTTCCTCACTAGTGTAGCAGGGGTAGGGTGATGGTGATTGCCGTTTCCTCCATTCCCATTGCCATTTTTATGGCCATTGTGGTTGTGTCCATTGCCTCCATGCTGAGAATGATGTTCTAGCGAATGATAGTACTCTGCTTCGCACTCCGGACAATCTATCGCAAAGTAAATAAAACACACATAAACATGCATTCATACAATTTAAAGACATGCAACAAGATATTTGCAAAAGCCAAATAAAAATCCAACACAAGTCATTAGCATGGAATTTTTCAAAGTATGACTAGTGTTAAAAATTTGTGACGTGCACTAGTGCTCCTACAAGGCATCCTAATAAAATTATGGTGAACAAAAAATAATGGTGTAGAATATATAGTGGCAAAGTGTCATGGCCAAGGATTTAGTTCGTGTGACGTGGTGCAAAAAGAATCACTTCAAACGGTATACCGTTTGAAAGATATGGCCTAATGAAATTTAAATTCAAATCTGAAATAATTTCCAATTTGAATTTACAAAAATCTGCAACTATGGGTTTTCTGGTTAGGGCTATTCGAGACGAAAGTTTACCCGCTTGTTTCACCTCGTTTCGACCTTCGGTTAAAAAGTTACGGGTGTTTGAAGTTTGGAATAAAATCTGAAAAAAACTGCTATAGAACAATTTCTGAAAACTCTAAAGTGTGGACGTTTGCGACTAAAGCGCGAAGTGAACGGCTCTGATTGGTTGGCTATGTTCGCAAACTAGGCAAATCACTGGTTCGGCTAAAACTAAAAAGAAAAACCGACGTTCGGTTTAATTAAACCGCACGGTTTATATTAAAACACGGTTAATCGATACCTCTTCAGTCTAAATAAAAAAACCTAAAATAAAAAAATCTAAACTAATCTACAGAGGAGCTGCGCTTACAGAGAGCACAAGCGTGCATCGGCAGGGAACTCGGCGACGACGGGGCAGCGGCTCGGGTGATCGCCGGCGCGGGCGAGGTCGTCCAGCGGGTGCAGCTCGGCGATCTCCTTCGGTCGGTGGTGACGGCGGTCCGCGGCGACGAACGGAGGAAGCGAAGGGAGCTCCGGTCTCCGGCGAACTCCGACGACGACGGTCGGACGGGCGGCGTCTCCGGTGCATCCTAGGGGCAACGAAGATGTCACAGAGATGCGCAAGGACTAGGGGGTCCGATTTCTCAAGGAGGGAAAGGGTCATGGTGGCTCACCGGCGTCGGAATCCTCGTCGGAAAGCTCCGGCTTCGGCGAGATGCAAACTGACGGGGCGGTGGCTACGAGCAGCGAGAGGAGGCGCGGGTTGGCTGAATGGAGAGAGGACGTCGAGGGGCTTCTATAGGCACAGCTAGGAGGGCTGGGGTCGCAGGATAAGCCTTATCCCTGGAGCTTTGGTCCGGTCGGTGCGGACGTTCCTGCGCTGCTCTATCCATTCACCCTGTGCGGGAGGTTGGGGATGACCTGGGTCGGCCCCACCTGCAGCCACGTGAGAGAGAGCGGAGAAAGAGATCGTGGGGAGAGAGGGAGAGTTGACCGAGCACTGGCTCGGTCGCTGGGCTCGGTCGTTGGTAGTCTCGCTCGCCTGGCTAGCGAGCAGCCTGGTGGCTAGCCTCGTCCGGCTGGGTGCGTGCGTGTGTTGTCCTTTTTTTTAACAAACCTCTTTTTTTAGATCTGAGCAAAAAACAAATATATATAGGGTATTATATACCAAAACGATTAGAAAGATAAATCCTAAAGTGTGAACATTTCTTTAGAGTCTAAATAAAAACTTTATAAAAACATTATTTAAAGAAATCCAAAATGAAACCAAATTTGACTTTTCAAATAGATTGGCACTATTTTCTTCTGACCTATGGGGTGTCATGTTACCTCCTCTCATACTTTTTCTTAAAGTATTTTGTCAGGTAATTGAGTAAACTCAAATGCCAAATTGAAAAGAAGTCAAATAAAGAAGATGAATATATTTGCCACATTCATTTCAATCATAATGCATAGGTGTTTAACTAATAATTGTAAAACATTCCAAATTGAAATTTTGGGATGTTACGTGGATGCCTTGATGTTGGCGTCGTTATTTCTTCATGTCCCGATGGTGTCGATGCCGGTGTGATCTTGCCGGAGATGGTTGCTCGGGAGCACGTGCACTTGATCATCTTCTCGAAGATGATGAAGACCTCTTGCAGTTCTTGATGAGGACCTTGAGCTCCTCCATTTGAGCGTGCATCTTGGCGTCGATGATGTTCTTCATGGCATTGAACTCGTCGTTGTTGTTGTAGACCGAAAGTAGATGTGCTTTGCCTAGCCATCACAAGACTCGAGTAAAGGTGAGTGGGAAATGAGATAAACAATACCAAGATACCGTTCCCGAAGTTGAGGATGTATCCCATTTCACTCAATGTGACTTGAGAGAATAGTGGAATTGGTACCGGACTTGTTCACTCACACCTACAACATAAAAGCTTATCGAGTGGCTCGGTTAGGACAAGTGGCACAAAATTCAAGCAAAATGAAGTCCAAGATTTTGTAAATGTTGAGATAAAACCAAAGGACTCAAAATGCAAAGCAAGTGATCACAAATATAGGGGAGGACAATATAGAAACACGCGCGGTGGGATAATGGGGCTTGTGTAACTATAGGGATGAGCAAAGCTCGCGTTGCACAAACACAAGGAGAGACGCTAGCTTAGTGCACGTTTGGGCATGATTCACCACTTGGCACCAATCCTATTCATGCAAGCATACATTTCCTATTCACGTATCCTTATGCACAAGTATCTCTTTTCTTGCTCAACTCTTTGCTTATAAGCTTTGATCTTTCTTTCTTGCTTAGAAGCTTTTTTTGACTCTTCTCTTCCTTTCCACTATATTATTGAGCCTAAACCAACTATATGAGATAAATATCTCAAGATATGCATGGGAGCAAGCAATTTCACTATACGATATTTCCAATGATGCAACAGTATGATATCGTATCACTATGGTGCACAAGTTTTCGCGAAGCCCGACAATACTCGGATAGCTAGTCTCAATAGGTATGAAGGTAATCGCAAAGATGGTGGGGCTAACAAGATGCAATGCCAAGGAAGGTAAAGTGTATGACGGAATGTATACCTTCGTCACACTTAACCTTTCATGAAGTCGGGGTAAACCGGCCTTGCTTCTGGTTGAAGATGGTCTCAAAGGATGGATGGTCATCGTCGATGTCGAACGTCGGTGGTCGATGTAGTTGATGGACCGATACAAGTCACCAGTAGTTGACGAAGAATTAACCATCCCTAAGTAGCCGAAATACCTTAGGAGACTCAAATCGCAACTAAAGCAACCACAAATGCAAAGGTAAACCAAATGGGTTAGGTTGCGGAAGACTATGGTGGTAATGCGGATGATATGGTGGAGGTCCTAGGCAAACATGCCAAAATTTGAATTTTTTTATGAAGTTAAATGATGGTGAATATATTTTTGTGGGAAGGAGGGTGTCAATAGCTATCCAACGAGCTAAAGAACGTCAAAATCAGAGTTCGTATGAATTAGTTATGGGCAAAACAAAAATCAGCACTGCTGGACGTGGGAATTAGCGGTTGTACCGCTTTGTTAGGGCGGTTGTACCGCTCCTGGGGCGTCCCGGGGACGTTTTTGGGGGAATTAGTGGTTGTAGCGCTTGCGGTGGGCGGTTGTACCACTCTTGGGGCGGTTGTACCGCTACACAAAGTGGTTGTACCGCTTTTATGGGAAAAAATTGCCAGATCTGAGCACGGGGTGGATTTGGGGCGGACCAAAATTAAAATTTTGGACCATAATGAAGGGGAAAATAAAAATTAGATGATGGGGACGCAAAGGGGGTGGATCTACTTGCTAAACACCAGATCCATGGATCAAAGCCAGAAAAACTCACAAGAACAACAAATCACAATAATGATTTTTTGGGGGTTATTTTTGTGGGGAATTTTCGAAATTGGGACGAAATCAAACAGAATTAGGCTAGAAAAAGAAGGGGAGGACTCCAAATTCGTGAGAAACATGGATCATGATACCAATATGATACGGGGCAAGCCCGTGTGTGTCGATCTTTCACGATTTGAAGGGAGATTCCACGAAGAACAGGAAGAAGACAGGGAAGAACGAGGAGAAATCACAATAGGAAACACTCAAGAACAAGTCCAATCACACATCCACTAGACTCACCACACACAAGATCCACAAAGGTACATGAACAACGAAGGGAAACATGATACATGGTAGAGTTCATCCCAAATCCCATGGAGAGATGGGGCCTCGGTATCCCACAGGATCTTCCCTCGGAAGGGGCCTTGGTATCCCGGAGGATCTTCCCTCATAAGGGGCCTTGACATTCATTAGGGATCTTCTCCTATAGAGGCATCTCCATGGGAGAGGTAGTGGAAGGAGCTATGCTAAACTATCTAAGAGCAAACCATAGCTAACCCTAGAATGGAGGTGGGGGAGGAGTATATATAGTCTTGGTCACAAAGGGGTAAGTGGAGAGGGGGATACATGGGCCAAAGCCCGTCCTGCGCATAGGCAGACCGGTTGTACCGGAGGTAGGACCGGTTGTATAGGTAATGAGACATCAACCGGTACAACCGGAGTTGCACCGGTCCTAAACCGCACCATAATAGAATCCTGGCCGGGGGTCGCGCGGTTGTTGTTGGTGGTTGCCCGGTTGTACCGCCTGCCCGGTTGTTAACCGGTTGTACCGCCAACTCCAGTGCTGGCACAACTCCTCTTCTTCCTTCTCCGCTTCCACGCTTCCCTCGCGGATGGTGTAGTCGTATGCAGGTACTGGCACTCCTCCTCCTCATCCGTGGAACTCTAGCAATACCTATGCATGCACACGGGAGGAATGTCAAGTAGTATACCATCCTCGAAGGGGTCAAGTGAATACATGTAAAGGAGATGATTCACCTTTATGTATGTGACGTAGTCGTGGCATGTGTCACTTGCCAAATGGACTCTTGTCATGGTGATGTCCGTAGGATGCTCCGCATGACGTACTATGATGTCTCTTATCGATTTGCCACTATCGTTTTGGGGTTATGCATTAGAGACAACTATATTCACTTTAGATAGGGCACCATCTAAGTTCGTTGAGATGACATCATATGAATTTTGGTTTGGCAGAAATCTAAGCTATCATTTCTTGATGTTTGGGGTTACGACGCTTGTGTGAAAAAGGTTTTCAACCTGATGAGCTCAAACCCAAAGCGGACAAATGCATCTACGTAGAATACCCTAAACAGTTGGGTATACCTTCTATCTCAGATCCGAGGGCAAAGTGCTTGTTGCTAAAAATGGATCCTTTCTCGATAAAGAGTTTCTCTCGAATGAATTGAGTGGGAGGAAGATAGAACTTGATGAGGTTGTTGAACCTTTGTTTCAACCAGAGAGTAGCGCAGCGCAGAAAGATATTTCTGTGGAACCTACGTTAGTTGAAGAGGAAGTTAATGATGGTGATCATGAAGCTTTGGATCAAGTTACTATCGAACCTTGTAGGTCGACAAGGATGCTTCTGCTCCTAAGTGGTATGGCAACCCTGTCTTGGAGGTCATGTTGTTGGACAACGATGAACCTATGAACTATGGAGAAGCAATGATGGGCCCGGATTCCAACAAATGGTTAGAGGCCATGAAATTCGAGAAAGGATCCATGTATGAAAACCAAGTATGGACTTTGGTAGATTTGCCCGTTGAACGATAGGTTGTTGAGTACAAATGGACCTTTAAGATAAAGACATACGCTAATGGTGAATGTCACCATTTATAAAGATCGACTTGTCGGAAAGAAGTTTCCACCGAGTTCATGGAGTTGAATATGATGAGACTTTTTCACCCGTAGCGATGCTAAAGTCTGTTGGAATTATGTTAGAAGTTGCTGCATTTTTCAATTATGAAATCTGGCAGATGGATCTGAAAACATCATTTCCTTAACGGTTTACTTGAGGAAAGGTTGTATGTGATACAACTAGAAGGTTTTGTCAGTCCTAAGGATGCTAAAAGGTGTGCAAGCTCCAGCAATCCTTCTATGGGCTGGAGCAAGCATCTCGGAGTTGGAATATACACTTTGATGAGGTGATCAAAGTTTTTGGTTTATACAAATTTTATGAGAAACTTGTATTTACAAGAAAGTGAGTGGGAGCACTATAGAATTTCTGATAAGTATATGTGGATGACATATTGTTGATCGGAAATGATGTAGAATTTCTGGAAAGCATAAATGGTTGTTTGAAAGGTGTTTTTTCAAAGGAAGACTTGGATAAAGCTACTTAATTGTTGGGCATCGAGATCTATAGAGATAGATCAAGACGTCTGATAAGACTTCCAATGAGTACATACCTTGACAAGATTTTGTAAGAGTTCAAAATAGACCAGTCAAGGAAAGAGTTCTTGCCTGATTTGTAAGGTGTGAAGTTGAGTGAGACTCAAAGCTCGACCACGGTAGAAGAAAGATAAAGGACGAGGGTCGTCCCCTATGCCTTAGCCATAGGCTCTGTATGGTATGCCATGCTGTGTACCACACCCGTGCATACCTTGCCATGAGTCTGTCAAGGGGTACAAGAGTGATCCAGGAGTGGACCACTAGACATCGGTCAACATTATCCTTAGTAGCTAGAGGACTAACGAAATATTTCTCGATTATGGAGGTGATAAAGAGTTCGTCATAAATGGTTACGTCGATGCAAGCTTTTACACCAATCCGGATGACTCTGGGTAGCAAAGCGGATACGTGTAGTGGAGCAGCCATTTGGAATAGCTCCAAGTGGAGTTTGGTAGCAGTATCTACAAAATGACATAGAGATTTGCAAAGTACACACGGATCTGAATGTCGCAGACCCGTTGACTAAAGAGCTCTCTCACATGCAAAGCATGATTGAACCCCAGAACTCATCGGGTGTTAGATTCATAACAATGTAAATCACATGGTGATGTGAACTTGATTATTGACTCTAGTGCAAGTGGGAGACTTTTGGAAATATGCCCTAGAGGCAATAATAAATTGGTTATTATTATATTTACTTGTTCATGATAATCGTTTATTATCGTTGCTATAGTTGTATTGATTGGAAACTAAATAAATGTGTGGGTATATAGACAACACCGTGTCCCTGGTATGCCTCTAATAGACTAGCTCGTTGATCAAAGATGATCAAGGTCTCCTAGCCATGGACATGAGATGTCATTTGATAATGAGATCACATCATTAGGAGAATGATGCGATGGACAAGACCCAAACTTTAAACATAGCATTTGATCATGTCAGTTTATTGCTATAGTTTTTTACATGTCAAGTATATGTTCCTATGGCCATGAGATCATGCAACTCACTAACACCGAAGGAGTACTTTGTGTGTATCAAACCTCGCTGTAACTGGGTGACTATAAAGGTGCTCTAAAGGTATCTCCGAGGGTTTCTGTTGGGTTGGCATGGATCAAGACTGGGATTTGTTACTCCGTATGACGGAGAGGTATCTCAGGGCCCACTCGGTAATACAACATCACAACAAGCCTTGCAAGCAATGTGACTAAAGTGTTAGCCATGGGTTCTTGTATTAAGGAACAAGTAAAGAGACTTGCCGGTAACGAGATTGAACTAGGTATGGAGATACCGACGATCGAATCTCGGGCAAGTAACATACCGAAGAACAAAGGAACATCATACAGGATTAACTGAATCCTTGACATAGAGGTTCGGCCGATAAAGATCTTCATAGAATATGTAGGAACCAATATGGGCATCCAGGTCCCGCTATTGGTCATGTCTACATGTATATTGACCGTAGAGGTGTCTCGGTCATGTCTACATAGTTCTCGAACCCGCAGGGTCTGCACACTTAAGGTTCGGTGATGTTTCGGCAATATAGAGTTATGTATGGTGGTGACCGGAGGTTGTTCAGAGTCCCGGATGAGATGCCAGACGTCACGAGGAGCTCTAGAATGATCCGGAGGTAAAGATTGATACTCCCTCCGTTCCTTTATGTAAGGTGTATTATTTTCGGCATGGTGACCAAGGCACATAATTATGGACATGTTAAGACTAAATTATCCTTGACAAATTTTTTGGTTAGTGGAAAGTGAATCAATTAGTCTAGAAAAAATATGAGATACATGCAATCGACAAAGAGATAGTTTCCTTCTTTTGCTATAAAGAGAGATACAGACAATCAGAAAGAGATACTTTCCTTTTTTAAAAGGGCTAACAAGGGAATTATAGAGAATTAGAAGAAATACACCTTACATTCTGAAATTTTATCAAAAAACAAATACACCTTATATAGAGGAACGGAGGGAGTATATAGGAAGTCCTATTTTGGTCACCGGAAAAGTTTCGGGCTCATCGGTAGTGTACCGAGAGTGCCGGGAGGGTACCGGGGGAACACCGGGAGGGGTGTCTCGACCCAAAGTGCCACATGGGCTGTGGGAGGAGTCCAACCAGCCCCTGGTGGGATGGCCGAAGCCCCCACTAAAGGCCCATGCGGCTGGGGTGGAGAAACCCAAAGGTGGAAGGAGGATTCCAAGTGGAGAGGGGTCCTAATCCTACTAGGATTGGAGGAGGACTCCTCCTCTCCACCTTCGGCCGAACCAAGGGCTGGCCCCTTGGGACGTCACGACTCCTCCCCCCTCCTCCTATATATACTAGATGTTTTGAGGGTTTTGAGACACAGAAAACAACCACGTGCTACCCTCTTCCTCTAGATCGTTCCAACGGTGCTTGGAGAAACCCTGCCGGAATAGTTCCACCACCATCACCGCCACGCCGTCGCGCTGCCGGAGAACTCATCTACCTCTCCGCTCCCTCTTGCTGGATCAAGAAGGCGGAGATAGTCATCGAGCTGTACATGTGCTGAACGCAGAGGTGTCATCCTTTCGGTGCTAGATCGAAAGGACCGTGATCAGTATCGCAAGATGATTCGTGATTTGATCGTGGGACGGATCGTGATGGGATTGTGGGACAATCTGTTGGAAATATGCCCTAGAGGCAATAAATAAAGTGTTTATTATTATATTTCCTTGTTCATGATAATCGTTTATTATCCATGCTATAATTGTATTGATTGGAAACACATTACATGTGTGGGTAAATAGACAACACTTTGTCCCTAGTATGCCTCTAGTGAACTAGCTCGTTGATCAAAGATGGTCAAGGTTTCCTAGCCATTGACATATGATGTCATTTGATAACGGGATCACATCATTAGAAGAATGATGTGATGGACAAGACCCAAACTACAAACATAGCATATGATCGTGTCAGTTTATTGCTACTGTTTTCTGCATGTCAAGTATATGTTCCTATGACCATGAGATCATGCAACTCACGAACACCGGAGGAGTGCCTTGTGTGTATCAAACGTTGCAACGTAACTGGGTGACTATAAAGGTGCTCTACAAGTATCTCCGAGGGTGTCTTTTGAGTTGGCATGGATCAAGACTGGGATTTGTTACTCCGTGTAATGGAGAGGTATCTCAGGGCTCACTCGGTAATACAACATCACAATAAGCCTTGCAAGCAATGTGACTAAATGTTAGTCACGGGATCTTGTATTACGGAATGAGTAAAGAGACTTGACGGTAACGAGGTTGAACTAGGTATGGAGATACCGACGATCGAATCTCGGGCAAGTAACATACCGAAGAACAAAGGAAACGTTATACGGGATTAACTGAATCCTTGACATAGAGGTTCGACCGGCAAAGATCTTCATAGAATATGTAGGAGTCAATATGGGCATCCAAGTCCCACTATTGGTTATTGACCGTAGAGGTGTCTCGGTCATGTCTACATAGTTCTCGAACCCACAGGGTCTGCACACTTAAGGTTTGGTGACGTTTCGATAGTATAGAGTTATGTATGGTGGTGACCGAAGGTTGTTTGGAGTCCTGGATGAGATCCCGGACGTCACGAGGAGCTCCGGAATGGTCCGGAGGTAAAGATTCATATATGGGAAGTCCTATTTTGGTCGCCGAAAAAGTTTCGGGCTAATCGGTAGTGTACCGGGAGTGCCGGTAGTGTACCGAGAGACCATCGGAAGGGGTATTTCAACCCAAGAGGCTTCATGGGATGTGGGAGAATAAATACCAGCCTTTTGTGGGATGGTGGAAGTCCCACACAAGTCCCATGAGGCTAGGGAAGAAAATCCCAAAGGGAAAAGGTGGGAAAAAGGCAAAAAAGGAGGAATCCTAGTCCTACTAGGATTGGAGGAGGAGTCCTCCTCTCCTCCCCACTTCGGCCGAACCAAGGAGGCTTGGCCCTTGCGCCAAGTCCTCTCCTCCCTCCCTCTTATATATACTGGAGGTTTTAGGGTTTCTGCACAGAATTTTCAGCCACGTGCTACCCGTTCCTCCAGTGCATAGTTTCTCCTCTAGATCGGATTTCTGCAGTGCTTAGGCGAAGCCCTGCCGGAATAGCTCCACCACCATCGTCGGAGCGCCGTCATGCTGCTGGAGAACTCTTCTTCCTCTCTGCTCTGTCTTGCTGGATCAAGACGGCGGAGAGCGTCATCAAGCCGATCTTCTTCCTCTCTGCTCTGTCTTGCTGGATCAAGACGGCGGAGAGCGTCATCAAGCCGTACGTGTGCTAAACGCGGAGGTGTCGTCCGTTCAGCGCTAGATCAGAAGGACCGTGATCGAGTTCGCGGGACGGATTGTGATCAAGTTCGCGGGATGGATCGTGATTGGATCGCGGGACGCTCGGCGATTTGGATCGCGAAGATGTTTGACTACACCAACTGTGTTGCTTGACGCTTCCCGCTTAGCGATCTATAAGGGTATGTAGATTCACTCTCCCTCTCGTAGATGCTCATCACCATGGATAGGTCATGCATGAACGTAGGAATTTTTTTGTTTCCCATGTAACGTTCCCCAATAGGATCGTGAGATGGATCGTGATGGGATCGCGGGATGCTCAGTGATTTGGATTGCGAAGACGTTCGACTACATCAACCGCGTTTCTTAATGCTTCCCGCTTAGCGATCTACACGGGTATGTAGATCCACTCTCCCTCTCTTAGATGCTCATCACCATGTATAGATCTTGCGTGTGCGTAGGATTTTTTTTGTTTCCCATGCAACGTTCCCCAACAGTGGTATCAGAGCTAGGTTTATGTGTAGATGATATCACGAGTAGAACAGAAAGGAGTTTGTGGGCGTTGATATTCAGAGTGCTTCCTCCCTTAGTCTTTTCTTGGTTCAGCGGTATTGTGGGATGAAGCGGCCCGGACCAACCTTACTCGTATGCTTACGAGAGGCCGGTTCCATCGATTGACATGTGACTTTGTTGCATAAAGATGGCTGGCGATTGTCGTGGGAACGAGCCTGGCAGTTGATGGTAGGGGTACGAATGGAGAGGGCAGAGTCCTAGCTACGGCGAGGGTGTACACACAGATGTATGAGTTCAGGCCCCTCTCGTGGAGGTAACAGCCCTACGTCTCAGTGCTCGGGAGCTTTATGTCGAGTGGAATGTTGAGATTACAATAGTTGCTAATCCTTGTGCAGGAGGGGAGGGGCGGCTTATATAGAGTTCGTTGCCCCTCATAATGGTCTCGCATCAAAGGGTCTGGTCATGGGGTGTAAAGCCTGCCGTTACCGGTAACGTACGTAGTAAAAGCTATTGAGGGCCATTAAGCCAGCGTCTGCCCGTTGGGCTCTTGATGATGGCTCCTGGTCTTCTGGCGTCGAGCGAAGCGAGGTCTGTCGAGTGACACGCGACTGCCGAGTGAGAGGAGGAGCTCCGAGTGGATTACTATCGAGTGGCCTTGGACGTTTCCACGGATCCACTCGGAAGTTCATGCTTGATCTTCAAGTCCTCCCATGTAGTGTCCTTAGGTAGGGTAGGTGGGCCTTTCCTAGGACCCCACCCTAGGTACATATTGATAGAGGCAAAGTTGTCCCTATCTTTCGATGAGATGGTGGCTATCATTTTGGTGGAGTAGACTTCGACGATCCGACTACGAACGTGTGATGACGCCGCGCCTTAGCAATCGTTAAACCAACTCCGAGAGGTTATTGATCACGTCGGAGCACGATCAACCTGACCACGAGGGTCTGTTTCCTGCACGCAAACGAAGAACAAGCAAGAAACTAAGATTGCAATCTGGATATTGCGAATATAAGAGGAAATCTTTATTGATGAAGTGGGGTTCTGTGACGCCTTTATCTGGTCGTGGAACACAAACGAAGAACGCGAAGTTGTAGCTATGGCGAACTTATAATCTAAACAAAACCCAAACCTAAAACGACGCCCTAAGGGCTGTATATATGGGGGAATAGAGGGGAATTTCGTGGCCCCTTGGAGGAGGGGTCCGAAACCGACCCTAACTCAGTTTCCCCATACATACGGACTCTAAAAAATAGCCTATAATATGGTATTTCGAAATTACATGGGCCTGGCCCAAAAATAAGGTGGCGCAACACCTATATTAGCCTAGGGACAAATTTTATAAAGTGGCATCATGCATATTTCGTCCAAGGCTTCTTGCTCCCATTATGGTGGCTTCAAAGTGCGAAAATCATCACTGGAAGCTCCATTGTTCTTTCCCGCGCGCGCACCTTCTTCTCCATGCTTGATCCCGCTCCAATGGTCATCCTTCTTGTCCATGCCAGGTCCTTCATTCATAAGTAAAACAAAAATATCTAATTAGGCAGCATCATATGTTCATGAACATTAGAAGGATTTGCAAGAAACGAAAGTACCTAGTAATTCAATTGATGTGCGCGAGCTCTAGTAATTGGTCCTGTATGTATAGCAGTCGGAGTTGTGGGTGTAGCATTAGTAGGGATGTCCTCATCATCCTCCCCTTCTTGAACTGAAGTCGTCCTCGACGGAAGCTCATCTTCCTCACCCAAATAAGGCTTCAAATCTGCAATGTTAAAAGTGGGGCTAACCCCAAACTCTGCAGGCAGCTCATGTTTATATGCATTATCATTTATTTTCTCTAACACCTTAAAAGGACCATCAACACGTGGCATTAGCTTTGACTTGCGCAAATCAGGAAATCTATCCTTACGCAAATGTAACCAAACAAGATCTCCAGGTGCAAAGACAACATGTTTTGTACCCTTATCTCCCGCAATTTTGTATTTAGCATTCATACGCTCAATGTTTTCCTTCGTTAACTCATGCATCTTTAATACCAATTCAGCACGTTCTTTAGCATCAAAATTAACCTTCTCCGAAGATGGAAGAGGCAACAAATCAATAGGTGCACGAGGTAAGAAACCATACACAACTTCAAAAGGGCACATCTTA
Organism: Hordeum marinum; assembly: GCA_022496015.1. Lineage (NCBI taxonomy): Eukaryota > Viridiplantae > Streptophyta > Magnoliopsida > Poales > Poaceae > Hordeum > Hordeum marinum. The sequence goes on from CM039673.1 coordinate 243,995,475, forward strand.
GTGGTAGAATGGAGCGAACGATTATAAGCAAATTCAATATGAGGCAAGCATTCTTCCCACATTTTCAGGTTATTCTTCAAAACAGCCCTAAGCATAGTAGACAATGATCTATTGACTACTTCAGTTTGGCCATCAGTTTGGGGATGACATGTAGTACTAAAAAGTAGTTTAGTCCCCAACTTAGCCCATAAACATCTCCAAAAATGGCTAAGAAATTTAGCATCACGATCTGAAACAATTGTATTTGGTACACCGTGCAATCGAATAATTTCACGAAACAAATCAGCAACATGAGCAGCAGCATCACTTTTATGACATGGTATAAAGTGTGCCATTTTGGAAAATCTATCCACGACAACAAATATGCTATCCCTCCCCTTGTTTGTTCGAGGTAAACCTAAAACAAAGTCCATAGATATATCCTCCCAAGGAACACTAGGTACAGGCAAAGGCATATATAAACCATGAGGATTGAGTCGTGACTTAGCTTTTTGACATGTAGTGCAGCGAGCAACAAAACGCTCAACATCCCGTCTCATCTTTGGCCAAAAGAAATGTGTAGAAAGTACGTCCTCCGTCTTCTTCACGCCAAAGTGTCCCATTAATCCTCCTCCGTGCGCCTCCTGTAACAACAAAAGACGAACGGAGCTAGTTGGAATGCATAGCTTGTTAGCACGGAACACAAATCCATCATTAATAACGAACTTGTTCCATGTTCTCCCATCTTTACAATTCTGTAACACGTCTCTAAATTCAGCATCATGCACATATTGATCTTTGATGGTCTCCAAACCAAATATTTTAAAGTCAAGTTGTGAAAGCATAGTATAACGACGAGACAAAGCATCAGCAATGACATTTTCTTTACCCTTCTTGTGTTTAATGACATAAGGGAAAGTCTCAATGAATTCAACCCATTTAGCATGTCTACGGTTCAGTTTTGCTTAACTTTTAATATGTTTCAAAGATTCATGATCAGAATGTATAACAAATTCTTTGGGCCATAAATAATGTTGCCATGTTTCCAAAGTCCGAACAAGAGCATATAATTCCTTATCATAAGTAGAATAATTCAGACTAGGCCCACTTAATTTTTCAGAAAAGTACGCAACAGGTTTACCATCTTGTAATAACACACCTCCTAACCCAATTCCACTAGCATCACATTCAAGCTCGAAAGTCTTATTAAAATCAGGAAGTTGGAGTAAAGGAGCATGTATTAACTTATCTTTCAAGACCGTGAAGGCTTCTTCCTGTGCGGTACCCCAAGAAAAAGGCACGTCCTGCTTTGTAAGCTCATTGAGAGGCGCAGCAATGGTGCTGAAATCTCTCACAAAACGCCTATAGAAACCAGCGAGGCCAAGAAAACTCCTTACTTGTGTGACCGTTTTGGGCTGCGGCCAACTCTCAATAGCTTCAATCTTGGCTTTATCAACTTCAATTCCCTGTGGAGTAACAACATAGCCAAGAAAAGATACTCGGTCGGTGCAAAAGGTGCACTTCCCAAGGTTACCTTACAAACGTGCATCACGTAGCGTAGTAAAAATAGCACGTAAATGTTCCAAATGTTCCTCCAAAGATCTACTAAAAATCAATATATCATCAAAATAGACTACCACAAATCGTCCAATGAAAGCACGTAAAACCTCGTTCATTAATCTCTTGAAAGTGCTAGGTGCATTAGTTAACCCAAAAGGCATGACTAACCACTCATATAATCCAAACTTAGTTTTAAATGCTGTTTTCCATTCATCTCCCAATTTCATACGAATTTGATGGTATCCACTACGCAAATCAACTTTGGAGAAAATTGTAGAGCCACTTAATTCATCAAGCATATCATCTAGTCTAGGAATAGGATGACGATAACGAATAGTAATATTATTAATGCCTCTACAATCCACACACATGCGCGAAGTACCATACTTTTTAGGAACTAGGATAATAGGAACGGCACAAGGACTAAGGGATTCACGTATATAACCTTTGTCAAGCAGCTCCTGTACTTGACGCATAATCTTCTTTGTCTCCTCGGGATTGGTACGGTAGGGCGCACGGTTGGGTAGGGATGCACCGGGAATTAAGTCAATCTGATGCTCAATCCCGCGAATAGGCGGTAATCCCGGTGGCACGTCTTGTGGAAAGACGTCAGCGAACTCCTGCAAAATGTTAATGACAGCAGGAGGCAAAGAGGGAGGCATGTCCTCAAATGAAAATAATACCTCTTTGCATACAAAATCATAGCAAACAGATGTAGCAACATCCAAATCATTAATATCAGATTTAGTAGCAAGTAAACATCCACTCTTCAATTTTATTTCGGATGCAACAGTAGATGATGGTTTATTATGCTTATGGTGTTGCTCAAATTCCTGTGCTACAATCTGATTTTCACTCTTATTTTTCTCCTGTTTTGCTTTACTAGCTCTAGCAATGTCATCTTTCATAATATGTTCGGGAGACATAGGAAGCAAAGTGATATTATGATCCTTATGAACAAGAGTATACTGATTTGTCCTACCATGGTGTACAATTTTTTTATCAAACTGCCATGGTCTACCAAGTAAAACAGAACATGCTTGCATGGGGACCACATCACAATCCACATAATCAGAATATGTAGGAATGCTAAAATGCACACGAACAGTACGTGTTACCTTAACCTTGCTACTATTGTTGAACCATTGGATGTAATAAGGATGAGGATGTGGTCTGGTGGTTAGAGACAGCTTCTCCACCATCTCTATGCTAGCCAAGTTATTGCAACTCCCTCCATCGATGATGACACGAACAGAACACTCCTTCACAACTCCCTTTGTGTGGAACAAGTTGTGCCTCTGATTTTGTTCAGCCTGTGTAACCTGCACACTGAGAACACGTTGAGCAACTAAACTTTCATACCTGTCAGCGTAATCAGCAGCCATGTAGTGTGTTTCTGGTTCTGCATCGTCGCCATCGTGTTCTTCACTTGCAATGAGAGCCAAAGTCTCCTCATCATAATCACTAGCAGACGCATATCCACCATCCTCAGTAACAATCATGACACGCTTGGAAGGGCATTCTCTCGCAAAGTGACCTCCACCCTTGCAACGACGGCATATAACCTCATGTGTTTGCCCTGTGGATGCAATAGATGAAGAAGAGCTCTGTGCAGGCCCAGAAGGTGTGCTCTTCGTAGAGGGTGGAGTAGGAGCCTGTTTCCTGGTATCGCGGTTGGAGTTGGAGGTTGAAGTAGGTGGTGTTGCAACAGGACGTGTGGAAGTAGATGAGGTACGTGGCGTCCATGATGAAGTGCGACCTGCAGAAAAAGTAGTTCTCGCCATTGCCTGTCGATCCTGCACTTCACGTTCAGCTTTGCAAGCAAGATGAAATAAACGAGTGATAGTGTTATACTCCTTATACTCCAGAATAGTCTGAATCTCTCTATTTAATCCACCCATAAAACGTGCAAGCATAGCTTCATTCTCCTCAACAATACCACATCTAATCATACCAGTTTGTAATTTCTGATAATATTCTTCTACAGAATTTTTCCCTTGTCTTAAACGCTGCAAATTTTGAAGCAATTCACGTTGATAATAAGGTGGCACCCAACGATTACGCATAGCAGTTTTCAAAGCAGCCCAAGTAGTTGGAATATTAGCATGGTGTATTCTACAATGTTCTGACCACCAAGCACAAGCAAAACTAGTGAATGAACAAACAGCAGCAGCAACACGTCTATCCTCAGGAAATTGTAAGCATGTAAAACGTTGTTCTGTTTCTGACTCCCATGTAAGATATATATCAGGAACATATCTACCCTCAAACGTCAGAATATTCAATTTAAGTTTAGGGAGATGGTCATGATCCCGTACCTGAGGGGGTGGGGCAGCCCTACCGTTACGGTTGTAGCCATGTGGTCGACCTGGTGCGTATGGTGGTGGTTGCCCCTGAGGCTGATCGGGAGCAACCTCTCCCTCATCATCGTAATCACCATCATACTCGTCAACCTGCTCAATGACAGTAGCAGCACGAGCCACAGAAATAGCAGCAGTATCAACAGTACCAGTATGTTGGGCTTGGCCGAGAGGCACACGTCGTGCTCGTCGTTCGAAAGGAATAGGAGCTGCAGCTCGTGGTGGTAGACGGGCAAGCACCTCATTGAACTTGGCGTCCATCTTGGTGTCAAAGGTCTTCTCCAAACCATCTAGCTTCTCCATGGCCTCTCCAAAGTTGGTCATGAAGTCTTGTACCTGGTCAGCCATCATTTGCTGAAATTTATCATATAGCGCTTTATTGGTCATGCTCTCCCAGTCGATCTCATTGTCGTGTGATCCTGGCATGGTTAGCAAATAGGAAACACACAAGAATATGAAACCTACGGACTACTGGGACGTGGTGGTGGTGGTGGTGGTGTGACACAAATCCTTTAAGCGAATCTCAAATTCTTACCAGTTCTTACCCAGCAGCAGGCGGTGATCGGCAACCGTTGTAGTCAAAACTCTCAAAGCTTGGATAGAGCGATTGCCAGGTGGTGTCAAACACACGACGTAGATGTATGTGGAGCTGGGATGGCTTATAATATGGTAGCAAAAAGGGTTAGCAATAATCAATTCAGAGATGCAAGGTTGAATAAACGCTCAACGACGGTACTGTGCTGGTCCTAGGCTAGATCCATACTAGAGACGCGAGCCTAAAGCACCAACAAAAATCACGACGCTACACGTAATCAAGGGAAGAGCACACTTTGAATTTTTTTTTGTCGGCCTCTTTTTTTTTTGCTCAAAAAATCACTACAATGGCGAGTGTCTCAAAACTCTTGCCACGTCGTATAAGCAAGATGGGCACGAAATTTTTTTGGACTATTTTTTTTTGGAGCAATCCGGGGGCTGCGCCGACCAAAAATTTCGACAAAAATCACTATGATAGCAAGTGTCTCAAAACGCTCCGGAGAACCTAAAATCAAGATAGGGAAAAAATATTTTCGGCCGAATTTTTTTTGGGCCAAAACATGCTCTGCAAAGCGTGCCAGACTCTTTTTTTTGACACCTACGCAGGTAGCAAAACGCGAATCCGAAATCAAAAAGATCTCAAAACGAAATCTAAAACGAGCTGGACTCGGATTGGTGGTGGTATATATGGACACCAATGGATAGTGGGTGGTGATATCTAGCAGCGGTGATGATGGTGGTGGTATATGGTGACTATGAAGACGATGCGTTGGCGGCGTGACAACCTGTGAATAGAACTCGAAACTCTAAAGGACTAGACACTAAGACCAGCAACTCGACACGACGATGTAACCGCAAATTCAACAAAGCAAAATACTGAAAAGACTATGCAAAGGCTCAGATTGGTTCGAATATGATGATCTAACCCTAAATTTTTTTGGCTTTTTCGTGGACTAAAGGTATGAAGAAACAGATGCGATCCAAACTACGAAAACTGATAAAATCTCATCGAGCAACCTAAAAATCTGATACCACTTGATAGAGGCGAAGTTGTCCCTGTCTTTCGATGAGATGGTGGCTATCGTTTTGGTGGAGTGGACTTTGACGATCCGACTACGAACGTGTGATGACGCTACGCCTTAGCAATCGCTAAACCAACTCCGAGAGGTTATTGACCACGCCGGAGCACGATCAACCTGACCACGAGGGTCTGTTTCCTGCACGCAAATGAAGAACAAGCAAGAAACTAAGATTGCAATCTGGATATTGCGAATATAAGAGGAAGGCTTTATTGATGAAGTGGGGTTCTGTGATGCCTTTATCTGGTCGTGGAACACAAACGAAGAACGCGAAGTTGCAGCTATGGCGAACTTATAATCTAAACAAAACCCAAACCTAAAACGACGCCCTAAGGGCTGTATATATGGGGGAATAGAGGGGAATTTCGTGGCCCCTTGGAGGAGGGGTCCGAAACCGACCCTAACTCAGTTTCCCCATACATACGGACTCTAAAAATAGCCTATAATATGGTATTTCGAAATTACATGGGCCTGGCCCAAAAATAAGGTGGCGCAACACCTATATTAGCCTAGGGACGAATTTTATAAAGTGGCATCATGCATATTTCGTCCAAGGCTTTTTGCTCCCATTATGGTGGCTTCACAGTGCGAAAATCATCACTGGAAGCTCCATTGTTCTTTCCCGCGCGCGCACCTTCTTCTCCATGCTTGATCCCGCTCCAGTGGTCATCCTTCTTGTCCCTGCCAGGTCCTTCATTCACAAGTAAAACAAAAATATCTAATTTAGGCAGCATCATATGTTCATGAACATTAGAAGGATTTGCAAGAAACGAAAGTACCTGGTAATTCAATTGATGTGCGTGAGCTCTAGTAATTGGTCCTGTATGTATAGCAGTCGGAGTTGTGGGTGTAGCATTAGTAGGGATGTCCTCATGACATATCCTCATCATTAGCCCTCGAATGGATCGGGATTCGAGTGGTGGAAGGAGGTATCAACGTCAACCTTTAGTTAATGCATCGAATCCTCCGAATGGTATTTGGGGTTTCCATGAAACTTGCGTCGATTGAACTTTGAGCATTGGCGTTTATTTATGATCGACATACGAGATCTTCTGAATGATATTCGGGGCTTCAATGAAACTTGCATCGATTGAACTCTGAGCATTGACGTCTATTTAGGATCGACATGCGAGATCTTCCGAATGATATTCGGGGCTTCAATGAAACTTGCGTCGACTGAACTCTGAGTATTGGCGTCTATTTAGGATCGACATGCGAGATCTTCCGAATGATATTCGGGGCTTCAATGAAATATACGCCGATTGAATTCTTCTCCGCTCGTCTGGATCCATTCAGACTTAAAAGTGTCCGAGTGAATTGAGCGCATCTTGGGAGGTGACGGGTCGGTCTGACAGGCCCGGATTCTCCGGGATACAAAAATTTGGGAAGCGCACGCACGCGCAAAGATGATGCCACGATCAGGGCAAGTGGAGGCACGACGCCTCGATTCTTGCGTCGGTCATCTCGCCACGCACCGGGCCCCGTCAGCGGTTGGCGTGTGCGATTATCTCGCAGGCCCACTGGTCAGTGAGACACTCGACAACATATAAAGCTTCTCGAGCCGCGGATTGCACAGTACCTTCCGCCGATTCTCCCTCTCTTCCTTCGCCTCCTCTGCCCCCCAATGCAACACTTCGCTCTCCTTCGACCAGAGCCGCCGCTTCGATGATGAAGAATGCGATGGAGAAGCCGAAGCGAGCAAAGAAGGGGACGTTGAAGCTCAAGGGCAAGAAGCCCTCGACTGCTCGGTTCACCACGCCGGCGGGGTGGATGCAGGGGGATTTTCTCCCCTCTATTGTCACCCGTGCCGACATCGAGGGTCTTGTCTCCGACGGGCTGGTGGCGGACGACGCCTGGAGGCTGTTGGGGGAGGAGCGCGAGACGGAGCCGCGTGACGGGGAGCGAGTTCTTCTCCTCTCCCATGTAGAAAGAGGTTTCTCCATGCGCCACCCATTCTTTCGGGGATTTCTGAATTTCTTTGGTGCACAACTGCAACACTTTCCGCCAAACACCATGGCGTACTTGTCAGCATTCATCACCTTGTGCGAGTGTTTCCTAGGGTGCTCTCCCCATTGGGGGTTGTTTAAGCATCTCTTCACGGTCAGATCACAGACTGTGAAGAAAGCCCTTGCCATCGATGGGAAGACTCATGTGCTCCAGTTGTGTGGAGGTTTAGGGGTCCAGAAAAGGCAGCGTAGTTCCTTTCCTGCCATTACTTTTCCCGAGTCCGTTAGAGGCTAGCAGTCGCCTGGTTCTACTGCAAAGATGTAGCGCCACCCAACATGTCGACTGGTCTTCCCCCGTTTTCGCCTGACCGACCCGCTGCCCCCAAGTCCCTAAAGGTGACCGATGAGGAGCATGTCCAAGTAGGTATCTTAGTCGAGGCGGTGGTGCAGCTGATCCGGGGCGGGGTGACAGGCATGGATCTGCTTGAAACGTTCCTCGGTCGATGCATTCAACCACTCCAGGACAGAGACCACACCATGTGGCACTACGCAGGTCCGGGGGACTCAACCAGGATGCATCCAGAAGAAGTTCCACAGGAGACTGTCGAGCAGTGGCTTCGAAGCATCACTAGAGCTTGCGACAACCCCTTGGGAGCCAAGAGGATACGGCCTTACTCGGCTAAAAACCCACCGAAGAACCTGGTGAGACATGTGATGTCGACTGATACATTTACACCGTCGAGTGATGTATTGACTTGTAGACTGACTCTCTTGTTTGGATCACGCAGGAATGGACGAACATGCACTCGCCCGTTCCCAACGGGAACCATGTGGATGACGGCGTGGTGGGCGAGGGTGGCAACGTGGACGGCGACGGACTTTCCGACTCCAAGGATGAATATGAAGATTCCGGCAAAGAGGAAGGAGTCAAGTCGCCTCCTCATCGTGAAGGCCGCACCAAGGCCCTCCATGATCCGGCAGCTGCTAAGGACAAGGCCCCGGGCCCAAGCGAGAAGAACCCAAAACGGAGCCGCCCCTCAACTGTCGAGTCGAATGAAAGACTGGCCAAGCAGCCCAAGCAAGCCATCTCTAAGCCTTGCAAAGCACTGCTGATATAGGCGAAGTTGTCCCTGTCTTTCGATGAGATGGTGGCTATCGTTTTTGGTGGAGTAGACTTTGACGATCCGACTACGAACGTGTGAGACGTCGCGCCTTAGCAATCGCTAAACCAACTCTGAGAGGTTATTGACCACGCCGGAGCACGATCAACCTGACCACGAGGGTCTATTTCCTGCACGCAAACGAAGAACAAGCAAGAAACTAAGATTGCAATCTGGATATTGCGAATATAAGAGGAAAGCTTTATTGATGAAGTGGGGTTCTGTGACGCCTTTGTCTGGTCGTGGAACACAAACGAAGAACGCGAAGTTGCTGCTATGGCGAACTTGTAATCTAAACAAAACCCAAACCTAAAACGAAGCCCTAAGGGCTGTATATATGGGGGAATAGAAGGGAATTTCGTGGCCCCTTGGAGGAGGGGTCCGAAACCGACCCTAAGTCAGTTTCCCCATACATACGGACTCTAAAAACAGCCTATAATATGGTATTTCGAAATTACATGGGCCTGGCCCAAAATTAAGGTGGCGCAGCACCTATATTAGCCTATGGACGAATTTTATAAAGTGGCATCATGCATATTTCGTCCAAAGCTTCCCACTCCCATTATGGTGGCTTCAATGTGCGAAAATCATCACTGGAAGCTCCAATGTTCTTCCCCGCGCGCGCACCTTCTCCTCCATGCTTGATCCCGCTCCAATGGTCATCCTTCTTATCCATGATAGGTCCTTCATTCATAAGTAAAACAAAAGTATCTAATTTAGGCAGCATCATATGTTCATGAATATTAGAAGGATTTCCAAGAAACGAAAGTACCTGGTAATTCAATTGACGTGCGCGAGCTCTAGTAATTGGTCCTGTATGTATAGCAGTCGGGGTGGGTGTAACATTAGTAGGGATGTCCTCATCATCCTCCCCTTCTTGAACTGACGTCGTCCTCGACGGAAGCTCATCTTCCTCACCCAAATAAGGCTTCAAATCTGCAATGTTAAAAGTGGGGCTAACCCCAAACTCTGCAGGCAGCTCAAGTTTATATGCATTATCATTTACTTTCTCTAACACCTTAAAAGGACCATCAGCACGTGGCATTAGCTTTGACTTGCGCAAATCAGGAAATCTATCCTTACGCAAATGTAACCAAACAAGATCTGGAGATCTTGTTTGGTTACATTTGCGTAAGGATAGATTTCCTGATTTGCGCAAGTCAAAGCTAATGCCACGTGCTGATGGTCCTTTTAAGGTGTTAGAGAAAGTAAATGATAATGCATATAAACTTGAGCTGCCTGCAGAGTTTGGGGTTAGCCCCACTTTTAACATTGCAGATTTGAAGCCTTATTTGGGTGAGGAAGATGAGCTTCCGTCGAGGACGACGTCAGTTCAAGAAGGGGAGGATGATGAGGACATCCCTACTAATGTTACACCCACCCCGACTGCTATACATACAGGACCAATTACTAGAGCTCGCGCATGTCAATTGAATTACCAGGTACTTTCGTTTCTTGGAAATCCTTCTAATATTCATGAACATATGATGCTGCCTAAATTGGATACTTTTGTTTTACTTATGAATGAAGGACCTAGCATGGATAAGAAGGATGACCATTGGAGCGGGATCAAGCATGGAGGAGAAGGTGCGCGTGCGGGGAAGAACAATGGAGCTTCCAGTGATGATTTTCGCACATTGAAGCCACCATAATGGGAGCGGGAAGCCTTGGACGAAATATGCATGATGCCACTTTATAAAATTCGTCCATAGGCTAATATAGGTGCTGCGCCACCTTATTTTTGGGCCAGGCCCATGTAATTTCGAAATACCATATTTTAGGCTCTTTTTAGAGTCCGTATATATGGGGAAACTGACTTAGGGTCGGTTTCGGACCCCTCCTCCAAGGGGCCACGAAATTCCCTTCTATTCCCCCATATATACAGCCCTTAGGGCTTCGTTTTAGGGTGGGTTTTGTTTAGATTACAAGTTTGCCATAGCAGCAACTTCGCGTTCTTCGTTTGTGTTCCACGACCAGACAAAGGCGTCACAGAACCCCACTTCATCAATAAAGCTTTCCTCTCATATTCGCAATATCCAGATTGCAATCTTAGTTTCTTGCTTGTTCTTCGTTTGCCTGCAGGAAACAGACCCTCGTGGTCAGGTTGATCGTGCTCCGGCGTGGTCAATAACCTCTCGGAGTTGGTTTAGCGATTGCTAAGGCACGGCGTCATCACACGTTCGTAGTCGGATCGTCAAAGTCTACTCCACCAAAAACGATAGCCACCATCTCATCGAAAGACAGGGACAACTTCGCCTCTATCACTGTTGAGTGCTTGCATCGGCAGGGGTCTTAGTAGAGATAGCTTTCTGTTTGAATTTGTTTACGGCGTGCGGAGCACCAGAGCCACTCGACATGTCGAGTGGACTTTCTGTTTGAATTTGTTTATGGCGTGCGGAGCGCCAGAGCCACTCGACATGTCGAGTGGACTTTCTGTTTGAATTTGTTTATGGCATGCGGAGTGCCACAACCACTCGACATGTCGAGTGGACTTTCTGTTTGAATTCTTCCAACATGGGCATTCGCCGGTTTTAATAACTCAGTCGACTGTCCAAGAATCACTTGCTGATTGAACTCCTGTCTTTTGTTGGTTCAAGATGGCTTGCAAACTTGGGACGCAGTACAAGGAGATGGAGGAGGAGAAGAACCAGTTGCAGGTGGACCTTGCGGTCGCCAACAACGCCCTGGAGCGAGCACGTGCTGAGCTGAAGTCTTTGGGAGGTAATAACTGCCGACTCTCAGCATTCCCATCTTCACCTTTTCATGTTTTGAACCGAGTGCTCTCACTCGAACAGACGTGCGCAATGAAAACCGTCGACTCCAAGCGCGATTCAACAATGTTGTTTCTTTCGATTCCATGAAGAGGGCATTGGAGGAGAAGGACAAAGCACTTGCTGATGCCCAACGAGTGGCCAAGGACAAAACCGAAGCTGTAGAGCAGAAGCTGGCGGCCGCCCAGAAGCTGGAAGAGGAGAACGCCAAACTCAAGCAGGAGCGCGCGGACCTTGCCAAAAAGGTCGAGCAGCTAAACAAGAGGAGCAATGTATTGGAGAAGCATCTGGGCGAGTTCTCGAGGAAGATGTATATTCTGCTCGACGGTAAGTATTTTTGTCGACTGAGCTTTGTAAAATCTTCGAGGATTGCCGTTCACCGATTCTCCTCCCATTCTCCATTCTTCAATAGAATTCTGCCAAGACTTTGAGAGGGAGACAGAGGAGGTTGAGCCCAATCTGGATCCCACCAAGTCTCCTGTCGTAGACGCGGTGGCCATGAATATGCTCCGACTCAATTTCTGGCTCCAGGGCGTCCAGGCGTATCTTGTGCGACTGAAATCTGCAATGGGGAGGATCGACAAAGAGCTATGGCCTGAGGACACCTTCCAGCTTGACCTCAACTCGATGATGGCTCGCCTGGATGAACTTCCAAGTCGAGTGTAGGCCTGGAAGAAATCTGCCGCTCGCTGTGGGGCTGACGTCGCGTTGTCACTCATCAGGGTCCATTGCAGGGACGTGAAGGAGGAGAGGCTGAAGGAGCTTCAGGTTGTCAACACGAAGAAACTTCAGTTTGAGGACTTCGTGGAGACCTTCATTGAAGCGGCTAACAGAATCACCGACGGCATCGACCTGGACACCTTCGTTGAGCCCGCTAGTCCGTCGCCTGCTTGAAAAACTTGTGTTTGAAAGAAATAATTTAATTTGCCTCGGTATGCCGAGTGGATTTGTATCCCTAAAAACTTCGTTCAGGCCTTGGGTCTGAACACATTTGCTTCCGTACGAAACATTTATCCATGGTTTATCTTTTGGATTTTATTCATATTTGGCTTTTAATCGTTTTTTCGATTGAGTTTGTTTTTTAACTTAGGCAAAGCGTGTTCGCAACTAAGCCCCCGAGTGTGAGGATTGCTCATCACTCGGAATATTTTCGAGCTTAGGCGAATGTCGATTCGTAGCTAAGTTGTCGAGTGGATGGATTACTATCCACCCGACGAGGTTTTTAACTTAGGCGAAACGTGCTCACCGCTAAGCCCTCGAGTGTGATGATCGCTCATCACTCTGAGTAATTTCGAGCTTAGGCGAATGTCGATTCGTAGCTAAGTTGTTGAGTGGATGGATTACTATCCACCCGACGAAGTTTTTAACTTAGGCGCAATGTGTTCGCAACTAAGCCCCCCGAGTGTGAGGATCACACATCACTCGGAGTATTTTCGAGCTTAGGCGAATGTAGATTCACATCTAAGCGGTCGAGTGGATGGATTACTATCCACCTAACGAGGTTTTTAACTTAGGCAAAATGTATTCGCAGCTAAGCCCCCGAGTGTGAGGATCGCTCATCACTCAAAGTATTTTTGAACTTAGGCAAATGTCGATTCGCATCTAAGCTGTCGAGTGAATGGATTACCATCACCTCGACGAGGTTTTTAACTTAGGCGAAATGTATTCACAGCTAAGCCCCCGAGTGTGAGGATCGCTCATCACTCGGAGTATTTTTGAACTTAGGCGAATGTCGATTCGCATCTAAGCTGTCGAGTGGATGGATTACTATCCACCCGACGAGGTTTTTAACTTAGGCGAAATGTATTCGCAGCTAAGCCCCCGAGTGTGAGGATGGCTCATCACTCGGAGTATTTTGAACTTAGGCGAATGTCGATTCGCATCTAAGCTATCGAGTGAATGGATTACCATTGCCTTGACGAGGTTTTTAACTTAGGCGAAATGTATTCGCAGCTAAGCCCCCGAGTGTGAGGATCGCTCATCACTCGGAGTATTATGAACTTAGGCGAATGTCGATTCGCATATAAGCTGTCGAGTGAATGGATTACCATCGCATCGACGAGTTTTTTTTTTGAACCCAAGCGAAGACGGATTCGCAAATAGGCCGTCGAGTGAATGGACTGCTATCCACCTGACAGGGTTTTTAAGTTAGGTAAACATGTTTCGTAGCTAAGCCCCCGAGTGCGAGGACTGCTCATCACTTGGAGTATCCCCAAGTAAATAACTGCACGAATTGCATTGATGAAGTACTCTTATTACGTCCGAAAACTAATGTCCCAAGTGTAAAAATGTCGAAGTAGGTCTACATTCCAAGCTCGTGGCTCATCGATCTGCTTCATGAGATTATATAAGTGATAGGCTCCATTGTTTAGCACCTTGGTGACGACAAAAGGGCCTTCCCATGCAGGAGCAAGCTTGTGAGGTCGGTGTTGATTCACTCGGAGCACCAAATCTCCTTCGTGGAACGCTCGGCTTTTGACATTCCTTGCATGGAAGCGCCGTAAGTCTTGCTGATAGGCTATGGTCCGGATCAGAGCCATCTCACGCTCTTCCTCCAGAAGATCTACCCCATCCTGTCTGGCCTGTTCGGCTTCAGCCTCAGAATACAGCTCCACTCGAGGAGAATTGTGGGCCAAGTCACTCGACAGTATAGCTTCAGCACCATAGACAAGGAAGAAAGGAGTTCGTCTAGTCGACCGATTAGGCGTTGTCCTCAACCCCCACAAAATAGACGATAGCTCAGTTACCCACGCACCAGCGGCATGATCCAAATCGCGCATGAGACGAGGCTTCAGACCTTGCAGAATGAGACCATTAGCCTGCTCAACTTGCCCATTGGTTTGAGGATGCGCAAACGGAAGCGTAATCCACTCGGGTGCCTTGGGAGTTATAGAACCTCCTGAATTCTTCTGAGTCAAAATTAGTGCCATTGTCCGTGATGATGCTGTGGTGAATGCCGAACCGGATAATGATCTCCCTTATGAACGTGACCGTCGTGCGGGAATTCAGCTTCTTGATGGGCTTGGCTTCAATCCACTTGGTGAATTTGTCGACTGCTACCAACAGGTGGGTGAATCCTCCTTTTCCGGGTCGGAAAGGACCAACCATGTCGAGTCCCCAAACCGCAAACGGCCAGGCGAGTGGAATTGTCTTCAGAGCAGATGCTGGCTTGTGAGACAGATTTGCATAGAACTGACAGCCCTCGCAGTGATCAACAATGTCCTTAGCCATTTCATTAGCTCGTGGCTAATAAAAACCAGCTCGGTATGCTTTAGCGATGATCGCCCTTGAAGACGCATGGTGCCCGCAAGTTCCCGAGTGGATTTTGTCTAGAATCATTCGACCTTCCTCGGGTGAAATGCAGCGTTGGGTGACACCAGTCACACTTTCTCTGAATAGCTGATCTCCTATCACAATGAAAGCCTTGGACCTGCGCACAATCTGTCGAGCCTCTGCTTCATCCTCAGGGAGCTCTTGTTTGAGGATATAGGCAATGTACGGCACAGTCCAGTCGGGAATGATAACTAGCACCTCCATGACCAGGTCAATCACAACAAGAACATCAACTTCAGTCGAGTCAGAGGAGCTTAAAGCTTGTGGGGGCTCTTCAGTGAAGGGATCCTCTTGAATCAAAGGAGTGTGCAAATGCTCCAGGAACACTCTGCTGGGGACAGGCCGTCGAGTAGAACCAATCTTGGATAGCTCATCAGCTGCCTGATTTTTCAGTCGAGGAACATGGTGAAGTTCCAGCCTTCAAATTTCTTCTCCAGCTTTCGGACTGCATTGCAGTATCCAGTCATAGCAGGGTTCCTAACATCCCACTCTTTCATCACTTGATTCACCAGTAAATCCGAGTCGTCGTAAACCATCAGGCGCTTGACGCCGAGTGAGATAGCCATGCGTAACCCATACAAAAGTGCTTCATACACTGCCTCATTGTTGGAGGAATCAAAGTGAATTTGCAAGACATAGCTGAGCTTGTTGCCTCCGAGGGATATCAAAACAACGCCAGCACTGGACCCATTCAACATTTTAGAGTCGTCGAAGAACATTGTCCAATGCGCCGAGTGAACTTGGATGGGCTGTTGCTGTTCAATCCACTCGGCCATGAAATCTGCCAATGCTTGGGACTTGATTGCCTTCTTGGCCTCGAATCTGATGTCAAAGTGTCCAAGCTCAATTGCCCATTTAGCCACTCGACCTGATGCGTCGCGATTATTGAAAATCTCTGATAAAGGAGCATTACTAACGACTGAGATCGAATGGTCTTGGAAATAATGTGCCACCTTCTTCGCTGATAAGTAAATACCATACACCAGCTTCTGATAATGAGGATATCTCTGCTTTGAGGGGGACAAAACTTCTGAGACATAATAAACTGGCTGCTGGACCTTATAGGCTTTACCTTCCTCTTCTCGCTCGACAGTCAGCACTGTACTGACGACCTAATTTGTGGCCACGATGTACAGGAGCAAGGGCTCTTAGCTGGCAGGAGCGGCAAGCACCAGCTGGGTGGAGAGCAGGGCTTTGAGCTCAACAAACGCTGCTTCAGCTTCAGGAGTCCAGTAGAATGTGTTGGATTTCTTCATCAACTGATACAGGGGCAGAGCCTTCTCACCAAGATGAGAAATAAATCGACTCAATGCTGCCAAGCAACCCGTGAGCTTCTGAACGTCGTGCACTCGCACGGGAGTCTTCATACGGGTAATGGCGCTGATCTTCTCGGGATTGACATCAATTCCTCGCTCGAAAACGAGAAAACCGAGTAACTTTGATAGAGGAGAGGGTCTCGATCTTTCAATGAGATGATAACTATCGATTTGGTAGAGACGACTTTGAAGATCCGACTACAAACGTGCATGACATTGTGCCTTAGCAATCGCTAAACCAATCTCCAAGAGGTTATTGACCATGCCGGAGCATGATCAACCTGACCACGAAGGTCTATTCCTGCAAACAATCGAAGAACAAGCAAGAATATGATAATGCAATCTGAATATTGCGAATATAGATGAAGTATTGATAATGGTGGGGTTCCGAAAGCGGTCTTGGTCTGGTCGTTGGACACAAACGAAGTACACAAAGTTGCAATGGCTAACTTTTAACTAAACAAAACCCAAAGGAAAAGCTATTAGATTGATCTACTTATATAGGAGCAAGGGGTGGCGGCCAAGGAGGTGGGAGGACGTCCCAAGACACCCTAAAACCAACCCTAGGTCGTACAAGGCCCATGAGCCTAAGTGGAGGTGATGCAACACCTTTGGACTTGTAGTTTGACTCGGATTCTGCTGCAACATCAGATTGTTTCGTCGATATCGTCGCGATCCTGATGAATTTTAAGGTTATTCCAACTGGGATGGAACGCATATGAAATCTAGTTTCCAGCAAAAAAAGAATCACCCAATTCCGAGTCTGTATGAAAAAGTTGTTGACATTTTGAGATAGGTGTGTCTCTGCGGTCCGAATCTGATTCCAGAACGTGAGAGACTTGGACTCTATCTTCTCTTGGGCTAAAAGTGATGTGATAGAACTTCTTGAACAACACCTAATTGTTTCCTTTGACATTAGAGGACCACTTGAATAGCATCCAACCATTTCGTCTTCCTTTGTCATCACACATGGTTCATACAAGTGTTCGACCATTCTGCATTTAGGCATAAAGTAAAAATAGGTGAAGTATTTTTTTTCCGGATAATATAAATAAATTATTGCATAATTCTTATAAGAAATCACCTCACAAATATGCATGTATGCAACATTTTGGTCATATCGAAGGTAGTCATGTCCTCATCAAACTTGCCGCCAGGGACACCGAAGGTACATTTGGCTGGATTCAGCTTTATGTCGAATCGCCTCAGATTGGCGAACGTCTCGGCCAAGTCAGCCAGTAGGTCGGAACCTTTGCGGGACTTGACCACTATGTCGTCCATGTACGCCTCGACATTCCGAGGGATTTGGTCGAGTAAACATTTCTGAATCATGCACATAAAAGTAGCACCGGCATTCTTAAGACCAAAAGGCATGGTGATGTAGCAAAAGCACCCAAACGGGGTGATGAAGGCTGTTTTTATTTCATCTGGGCCAAACAGACGGATCTGATGGTACGCAGAAAAGGCATCCAAAAACGATAATCGCTCGCACCCCAATGTCAAGTCAACAATTTGATCTATGCGGGGGAGCAGAAAATGGTCTTTCGGACACACCTTATTGAGATGTTTGAAGTCAATGCACATGCGCAACGATGTATCTTTCTTGGGCACCATCACAACATTCGAGAGCCACTCGGAGTGGTAAATCTCCCGAATGAACTTGGCTTGCAAGAGACGGGCCACTTCTTCTCCGATTGCCTTGCGCTTCCCCGCCACGGATCGACGCAAATGCTGCGATACCCCAAGAAAAAGGCACGTCCTTCTTTTAAGCTCATTCAGAGGCGCAACAATGGTGCTAAAATCTCTCACAAAACGCCTATAGAAACCAGCGAGGCCAAGAAAACTCCTCACTTGTGTGACCATTTTGGGCTGCGGCCAACTCTCAATAGCTTCAATCTTGGCTTTATCAACTTCAATTCCCTGTGGAGTAACAACATAGCCAAGAAAAGATACTCGGTCGATGCGAAAGGTGCACTTCCCAAGGTTACCAAACAAACATGCATCACGTAGAGCAATAAAAACAACACGTAGATGTTCCAAATGTTCCTCCAAAGATCTACTAAAAATCAATATATCATCAAAATAGACTACCACAAATCGTCCAATGAAAGCACGTAAAACCTCGTTCATTAATCTCATGAAAGTGCTAGGTGCATTAGTTAACCCAAAAGGCATGACTAACCACTCATATAATCCAAACTTAGTTTTAAATGATGTTTTCCATTCATCTCCCAATTTCATACGAATTTGATGGTATCCACTACACAAATCAACTTTGGAGAAAATTGTAGAACCACTTAATCCAGCATATCAACTAGTCTAGCAATAGGATGACGATAACGAATAGTAATATTATTAATGCCTCTACAATCCACACACATGCGCAATGTACCATCCTTTTTAGGCACTAGAATAATAGGAACATCACAAGGACTAAGGGATTCGCGTATATAACTGATAGAGGCGAGGGTCCCGATCTTTCGATGAGATGATAACTATCGATTTGGTGGAGACGACTTTGATGATCCGACTAGAAACTTCCACGACGTTGTGCCTTAGCAATCGCTAAACCAATCTCCAAGAGGTTATTGACCACACGGGAGCACGATCAACCTGACCACGAAGGTCTTTTCCTGCGAGCAATTGAAAAACAAGCAAGAACATGGTAATGCAATCTGAATATTGCGAATATATATGAAGTATTGATAAGGGTGGGGTTACAAAAGCGGTCTTGGTCTGGTCGTTGGACAAAAGCGAAGTACACGAAGTTACAATGGCTAAGTTTTAACTAAACAAAACCCAAAGAAAAAGCTACTAGATTGATCTACTTATATAGGAGCAAGGGGTGGCAGCCAAGGAGGTGGGAGGGCGTCCCAAGACACCCTAAAACCAACCCTAGGTCGTAAAAGGCCCATGGGCCCAAGTGAAGGTGATGCAACACCTTTGGACTTATAGTTTGACTCGGATTCTGCCGCAACATCAGATTGTTTCGTCGCTATCTCCGCGATCCAGACGAATTTTAAGGTGCTTCCAATGGGGATGGAACGCATATGAAATCATGTTTCCAGCACAAAAAGAATCACCCAATTCCGAGTCCGTATGAAAAAGTTGTTGACGTTTTGAGACAGGCGTGTCTGTGTAGTCTGAATCTGAGTCCAGAACGTGAGACTTGGATTCTATCTTCTCTTGGGCTAAAAGTGACGTGAGATAACTTCTTGAAGACGACCTAATTGTTTCCTTTGACATTAGAGGACCTCTTGAATAGCACCCAACCATTTCCTCTTCCTTTGTCATCACACGTGGTTCATACAAGTGTTCGACCATTCTGCATTTAGGCATAAAATAAAAATAGGTGAAGTATTTTTGTTCCGGATAACATAAATAAATTATTGCATAATTCTTATAAGAAATCACCTCACAAATATGCATGTATGCAACATTTTTGGTCGTATCCATGGTAGGCATGTCCTCATCATCCTCCCCTTCTTGAAAACAAAGCCGTCATCGGCGTTGCTTAATTTGAAATGTGGCTACCAAAAGAGAAAATGCGTACACACTTTATATGTATATGTCATCCATTTTTATTGTTCTCAGTTGTGACACATGTGACACATATATACAAGGGCACTCATCACATGTCATGAAACAAGAAGTAGAAGGCATCACAATATTGCAACTCAGTTTGCACATATAAGTGAAGTCCTTATTCATATCAAAAGATTCATAATGTTCATCATTAAACCATCCCAATATTGGTAAAGAAACATGAATCGTTTCAAATTTAGATGCTACAACATGAATAAGCAAACATGCAACATGTCATTTCACACGGAATTATCACCAAGATTGGAGGTCATATCAAAATGATTAAACACCAAAAAATTATTTTCAAACATATTTGACCCAAATGTGATTTATTTCCTGATTCACATGGTTCTTGCTCATCAATAGTTAATTCAATGGGTGCACTCACAATTGTTGATATTGTAGTTATTTGATCACATGACGAAGTAAAATCATGAACATAGTCCTCTAAAATAGGTGGTGTGATCAAAGTAATGGGTAGCTCATCACAGGGTACATTGGAATTGACAAGGCATTCATCATACTCATGTGGAGGTGGAAGATCAATACCTTTGCCACTACCTCTTATGATCAACTCAGATGATGTAGGCACTCTCGATGGTGATGTATTACATGGTGAAGGTGATGTAGCCCTCACAAGAATTGATTTGGTTGTCATAGTATGCCTAGTAGTTGAAGGAACAACTATATGAACTCTTGGAATGTGCACCTTGTGCTCTGTCTCCTTGTGGGCAACACGGTGTTTTATTTCCTGTTCAGCTTTGCAAGCAAGACAAAACAAACGATCCATAGAATAACACTTTTCATTTATTAGTATCTCCTGAATATCACGGTTTAATCCTCCCCAAAATCTATCCATAAAATCTGCTCCACTTTCTTCTAATGAGGAATGCAACAAGGTCGTTTTTAAATCATCATAATATTTCGTTACGGTGTCACTACCTTGTTTTAAATATTTTAACTTTTTAAGCTTGTCACGAGTATAATAAGCAGGAACAAATGTGTGTCTCATGGCAAGTTCTAAATGATCCCAAGTAGTAGGTATAATATCATGGTGTAACCGACAATATTCGCTCCACCAAACTAAAGCATAACCAGTGAAAGAACCAACCGCGACCTTAACTTTCTTATGTTCAACAAAATTATGGGCAACAAATATATCATTCATTTCAAACTCCCATTCAATATATAAAGCAGGTCTAAAACGGTCATTAAATGATGGTATAGAAACATTAACCTAATCATGTGCATTTGGATCTCTTCGCAGCTCTTGTAGCGGTTGTTGTGGTGGCACGTCTCCCACGATCGAAGAAACCCATGAACTGACAACTCTGGATCCTGTCATGACTAGTAGAAACAAGAAACAAAGATCCAAGTATATTGTTCCTATGAACTACTGGGATGTGGTGGTAAAACGCTCATAGTAAAGCAAATATCAATCTCTTACAAATTCTTACCATGCAGCACGTGACGACCGGCAACCGACGGTGTCAATATCTCCGAAGATTGGGTAAAGCGATTACCAGGTGAGCCTATGTATACACGATGTAGAAATATGTGGATCTTGGAAGGCTTAATATATTATAGCAAAATATTAGCAATAATCAATTCAAAGAAGCAATGTTGAATAAACGCTCAACGACGGTACTGTGCTGGTCCTAGGCTAGACCGTACTAGAGACGCGAGCCTAGAACACTAATGGAGTCACGGCGTAGGATAAATAGCAACAACGGATGATATGAATTAGCTCTGGACAGCAAGATATAAGTGAAGATCACAATGACAGTAAAGATTATGATGACAAATGATCGGCAAGCAGGATGGACCAAAACTCTCTCTACAACTTTCCTATGTAAGATAATATGTCAAAATTCTGATATTTTTTCGCAAGAATGCTACTGACTCAAGTTTTCGTATGCAAAAAGAATCACTCAATTCTGAGTTCGTATGAGGAAGATACACTTGGTTTACTGAACACTGCGCAAAGGAATGACGGTGGCGTGGTGGTGGTATATGGCAGCAGCGATGAAGATGGTGCGACACCGGCGTGACAAGTGGTGAATAGAACTCAAAACTCTAAAAGACTAGACGCTAAGACGAACAACTCGACACAACGATGCAACCGATAATTCAACTATGCAAGCACTGAATAGAAAATTCCAAAGGCTCAGACTGGCTTGGAGAAAAGATGAATAGATCTAACTTTTTTTTGTGGCCTTTTCTTGGGCAATAGGTAAGGAAAATAAATCTAATCTACGAATAACTGGAAATTCTCACCGAGCAACCTGAAAACTACACTTGATAGAGGCGAGGGTCCCAATCTTTCAATGAGACGATAACTATCGATTTGGTGGAGACGACTTTGATGATCCGACTACAAACGTGCACGATGTTACGCCTTAGCAATCGCTAAACCAATCTCCAAGAGGTTATTGACCACACCGGAGCACGATCAACCTGACCACGAAGGTCTTTTCCTGCGAGCAATCGAAAAACAAGCAAGAATATGATAATGCAATCTGAATATTGTGAATATATATCAAGTATTGATAAGGGTGGGGTTCCGAAAGCGGTCTTGGTCTGGTCGTTGGACACAAACGAAGTACACAAAGTTGCAATGGCTAACTTTTAACTAAACAAAACCCAAAGAAAAAGCTACTAGATTGATTTACTTATATAGGAGTAAGGGGTGGCGGCCAAGGAGGTGGGAGGACGTCCCAAGACACGCTAAAACCAACCCTAGGTCATACAAGGCCCATGGGCCCAAGTGGAGGTGATGCAACCCCTTTGAACTTATAGTTTGACTCGAATTCTGCTGCAATGTCAGATTTTTTCGTTGATATCTCCACGATCCTGACTAATTTTAAGGTGCTTCCAACTGGGATGGAACGCATATGAAATCTTGTTTCCAGCACGAAAAGAATCACCCAATTCCGAGTCCGTATGAAAAAGTTGTTGACGTTTTAAGACAGGCGTGTCTGTGTAGTCCGAATCTGAGTCCAGAACGTGAGAGAGTTGGATTCTATCTTCTCTTGGGCTAAAAGTGACGTGAGATAACTTCTTGAAGAAGACCTAATTGTTTCCTTTGACATTAGAGGACCTGTTGAATAGCACCCAACCATTTCCTCTTCCTTTGTCATCACACGTGGTTCATACAAGTGTTCGACCATTCTGCAATTAGGCATAAAATAAAAATAGGTGAAGTATTTTTGTTCCAGATAACATAAATAAACTATTACATAATTCTTATAAGAAATCACCTCACAAATATGCATGTATGCAACATTTTTGGTCGTATCCAAGGTAATCATGTCCTCATCAATAACCTTTGTCAAGCAGTTCCTATACTTGACGCATAATCTCCTTTGTCTCCTCTGGATTGGTACGATATGGCGCACGGTTGGGTAGGGATGCACCGGTAATTAAGTCAATCTAATGCTCAATCTCGCAAATAGGTGGTAATCCCGGTGGCACGTCTTGTGGGAAGACTCCAGTGAACTCCTACAAAATGTTAATCACAGCAGGAGGCAAAGAGGGAGGCATGTCCTCGAATGAAAATAATACCTCGTTGCATACAAAAGCATAGCAAACAGATGTAGCAACATCCAAATCATTAATATAAGATTTAGTAGTAAGTAAACATCCACTCTTCAATTTTATTTCGGATGCAACATTAGATGATGGTTTATTATGCGTATGGTGTTGCTCAAATTCCTGTGCTACAATCTGATTTTCACTCTTATTTTTCTCCTGTTTTGCTTTACTAGCTCTAGCAATGTCATCTTTCATAATATGTTCAGGAGACATAGGAAGCAAAGTGACATTTTGATCCTTATGAACAAGAGTATACTGATTTGTCTTACCATGGTGTACATAATTTTTATCAAACTGCCATGGCCTACCAAGTAAAACAGAACATGCTTGCATGGGTACCACATCACAATCCACATAATCAGAATATGTAGCAATGCTAAAATGCACACGAACAATACATGTTATCTTAACCTTGCCACTGTTGTTGAACCATTGGATGTAATAAGGATGAGGATGTGGTCTGGTGGTTAGAGACAGCTTTTCCACCATCTTCGTGATAGCCAAGTTATTGCAACTCCCTCCATCGATGATGACGCGAACAGAACGCTCCTTCACAACTCCCTTTGTGTGGAACAAGTTGTGCCTCTGATTTTGCTCAGCCTGTGTAACCTGCACACGGAGAACACGTTGAGCAACTAAACTTTCATACCTGTCAGCGTAATCAGCAGCCATGTAGTGTGTCTTTGGTTCTGCATCCTTGCCACCCTGTTCTTCACTTGCAATGAGAACCAAAGTCTCCTCATCATAATCACTAGCGGACGCATATCCACCATCCTCAGTAGCAATCATTACACGCTTGGAAGGGCATTCTCTCGCAAAGTGACCTCCACCCTTGCAACGACGACATATAACCTCATGTCTTTGCCCTGTGGATGCAATAGATGACGAAGAGCTCTGTGCAGGCCCAGAAGGTGCTCTCTTCGTAGAGGGTGGAGTAGGAGCTTGTTTCCAGATATCACGGTTGGAGTTTGAGGTGGAAGTAGGTGGTGTTGCAGCAGGGAGTGCGTAAGTAGAGGAGGTACGTGGCGTCCATGATGAAGTGCGACCTGCAGAAAAAGTAGTTCTCGCCATTGTCTGTCGATCCTGCACTTCACGTTCAGCTTTGCAAGGAAGATGAAATAAACGAGTAATAGTGTTATACTCCTTATACTCTAGAATAGTCTGAATCTCTCTATTTAATCCACCCATAAAACATGCAAGCATAGCTTCATTCTCCTCAACAATACCACATCTAATCATGCCAGTTTGTAATTGCTGATAATATTCTTCTACAAAAATTTTCCTTGTCTTAAATGCTGCAAATTTTGAAGCAATTCACGTTGATAATAAGGTGGCACCCAACGATTACGCATAGCAGTTTTCAAGGCAACCCAAGTAGTTGGAATATTAGCATGGTGTATTCTACAATATTCTGACCACCAAACACAAGCAAAACTAGTGAATGAACAAACGGCAGCAGCAACACGTCTATCCTCAGGAAATTGTAAGCATGTAAAACGTTGTTCTGTTTCTAACTCCTATGTAGGATATATATCAGGAACATATCTACCCTCAAACGTCGGAATATTCAATTTAAGTTTAGGGAGATGGTCATGATCCCGTACCCGAGGGGGTAGTGCAGCCCTACCGTTATGGTTGTAGCCATGTGGTCGACGTGGTGCGTATCATGGTGGTTGCCCCTGATGATGAGGACATCCCTGCTAATGCTACACCCACAACTCCGATTGCTATACATATAGGACCAATTACTAGAGCTCACGCACGTCAATTGAATTACCAGGTACTTTCGTTTCTTGCAAATCCTTCTAATGTTCATGAACATATGATGCTCCCTAAATTAGATACTTTTATTTTACTTATGAATGAAGGACCTGGCACGGACAAGAAGGATGACCATGGGAGCGGGATCAAGCATGGAGAAGAAGGTGCGTGCGCGGGAAAGAACAATGGAGCTTCCAGTGATGATTTTTGCACTTTGAAGCCACCATAATGGGAGCAAGAAGCCTTGGACGAAATATGCATGATGCTACTTTATAAAATTCGTCCCTAGGCTAATATAGGTGTTGCCCCACATTATTGTTGGGCCAGGCCCATGTAATTTTGAAATACCATATTATAGGCTGTTTTTAGAGTCCGTATGTATGGGGAAACTGAGTTAAGGTCGGTTTCAGACCCCTCCTCCAAGGGGGCACGAAATTCCCCTCTATTCCCCCATATATACAGCCCTTAGGGCGTCGTTTTAGGGTTGCGTTTTGTTTTGATTACTAGTTCGCCATAGCTACAACTTCGCGTTCTTCGTTTGTGTTCCACGACCAGACAAAGGCGTCACAAAACCCCACTTCATCAATAAAGCTTTCCTCTTATATTCGCAATATCCAGATTGCAATCTTAGTTTCTTGCTTGTTCTTCGTTTGCATGGAGGAAACAGACCCTCGTGGTTAGGTTGATCGTGCTCCAGCATGGTCAATAACCTCTCGGAGTTGGTTTAGCGATTGCTAAGGTGCGGTGTCATCACACGTTCGTAGTCGGATCGTCAAAGTATACTCCACCAAAAACGATAGCCACCATCTCATCGAAAGACAGGGACAACTTCGCCTCTATCAAGTGGTATCAGATTTCCAGGTTGCTCGGTGAGATTTTACTAGTTTTCGTAGTTTAGATCACATCTGTTCTTCATACCTTTAGTCCACGAAAAAGCCACAAAAAATTAGGGTTAGATCATCATATTCGAACCAATCTGAGCCTTTGCATAGTCTTTTCAGTATTTTGCTAGTCTTTTCAGTATTTTGCTTTGTTGAATTTGCGGTTACATCGTCGTGTCGAGTTGCTGGTCTTAGTGTCTAGTCCTTTAGAGTTTCGAGTTCTTTTCACAGGTTGTCACGCCACCACCGCATCGTCTTCATAGTTTCCATATACCACCACCATCATCACCGCTGCCATATATCACTACCCATCATCACTATCCATTGGTGTCCATATATACCACCACAAATCCTCCACCAATCCGAGTCCAGCTCGTTTTAGCTTTAGTTTCGAGATCCTTTTGATTTCAGATTCGTGTTTTGCTAACTGTGTAGGTGTCGGAAAAAAAAGTCTGGCACGCTTTGCAGAGCACGTTTTGGCCCCCAAAAAAATTCGGCTGAAAATATGTTTTTCCTATCTAGGTTTTAGGTTCTTCGGAGCTTTTTGAGACACTTGCCATCATAGTGATTTTTGTCGAAATTTTTGGTCGTTACATCCCCCGAATTGCTCCAGAAAAAAAATTGTCCAACAAATTTCGTGCCCATCTTGCTTATACGACGTGGGAAGAGTTTTGAGACACTCGCCATTGTAGTGATTTTTAAGCTAAAAAAAGAGCACAAAAAAGAGAGGCGCCAAAAAAACAAAAAAAATTCAGAGTGTGCTTTTCCCTTGATTACGTGTAGCGTCGTGATTTTGTTGGTGTTTTAGGCTCGTGTCTCTAGTACGGTCTAGCCTAGAACCAGCACAGCATCGTCGTTGAGCGTTTATTCAACCTTGCATCTCTGAATTGATTATTGTTAACCCTTTTTGCTACCATATTATAAGCCATCCCAGCTCCACATACATCTACGTCGTGTGTTTGACACCACCTGGCAATTGCTCTATCCAAGCTTTGAGAGTTTTGACTACAACGGTTGCCGATCACTGCCTGCTGCTGGGTAAGAACTGGTAAGAATTTGAGATTCGCTTAAAGGATTTGTGACACACCACCACCACCACGTCCTAGTAGTCTGTATGTTTCATATTCTTGTGTGTTTCCTATTTCTGCTAATCATGCCAGGATCACACGACGACGGGGTCGATTGGGAGAGCATGACCAAAAAGCGCTCTATGATAAATTTCAGCAAATGATGGCTGACCAGATACAAGACTCCATGACCAACTTTGGAGACGCCATGGATAAGCTAGATGGTTTGGAGAAGACATTCGACACCAAGATGGACGCTGATAAGGGGCGGCCCGATCTTCTCAATGAGCGAATGATGTCGATGATGAACTTGCTGGATAACTTGTGAGATGCTCTCGAACTCTCTGTCTGTTCCCCCGTTGCCAATGCAACAGATCTTCAACCCTATGGATATTCATAACACCACACACTTGTGCACGTAGCCGCCGACCACGAAGCGGTTCTGCAATCTCCCAATTCCCAATGGAACGACAGGTAGCACTTGACTTTCAGTAGCCAATACACCCTATCGATACGAATTTGGTGTAGGTAAATATTCCTGATCGATGCAAAGAGGAATATGAATATAGAGGAATGCTTAAAGCAATTCGGTCTAGTATGAGTTTAATCAAAACGTGGTCTAACCCTAAAAGCCATGACTTACAAGGGTATATAAAGACTGCTGGACGTCCAACTTAGGATTGGGGTCGAAAACAAACCTATCTCTAACTTTCCTAACTTAAACGAACTCTATTTGGAAAACTGGCAGAAAACAACCATCGTATAGTTTTGACGACTGCGACTTGCTCGGAGCGAATCGTGGGCTGCGGGTATACAGTGTGGAAAGCACACGACTCAAGCTTTCCAAATTGTATTTACACGTCTTATTTGGAGCACGGACACGGATTCTGCACGTATATCAATTCCAGGCCACCTGGCAGTCAATCCGAGTCCGGTTCTAATTTTCCTTCTTTTTATATTGTGCACCGGCCTCCCTCTCCTCCCTCGTGCAGTTGCTGATATTAGACATCAATAGGCATTCTTCTTGCTGCAACTCTTCATCTCCACGTGCCAAGCTTGTTTTCTTTTCAAATCTGATCATACAAATATGCAAAGACTTAGGCAGTATAAAATTCTCATTAACACAAATGTCAGATTCAACTAAGAGTGAATTCACCTGTTATTCTAGTAGCTTTGCACGTGCTCTTGTGATTGGTCCAATTCTGATTTCATCGGACTTGTCTTGTGCAGCAACATCATCAACGAAAAAAGATGGTAAAGGAGTAGGAATGTCCTCATCATCCTCCCTCCCTTGAAAAGGCGTCGACCTCGACGCGTTAAGGTCTTCTCCAGCATAGGGCGTCAAATCAGCAACATTGAATGTATTACTCACGCCAAACTCAGTTGTAGCAAGATCTATCTTGTATGCATTATCATTGATCTTGGCAAGCACTTTAAATGGACCAGCACCTCGTGGCTGCAACTTGGACTTGCGCTGTTGTGGAAATCTGTCCTTGCGAAAATGTACCCATACCATGTCACCTGGCTGAAACAGCACCTCCTTTCTCATCTTATTAAAACGATTAGCAGTGTACTTGCCCTTCTTTTCAATTGCTTCTTTAGTCTTCTCATGGATCTTCCTCACAAAATCTGCCCTCTTGGATGCCTCCATGTTAATTCTCTCTTGAATGGGAAGGGGCAGCAAATCAAATGGTGTAATGGGTTTAAAACCATATACCACCTCAAATGGACAGAGCTGCGTTGTTGAGTGTACCGCCCTGTTATATGCAAACTCCACATGCGGCAAACAGTCCTCCCACACACGCAAGTTCTTCTTTATCATGGATCGCAGCAACGTTGAGAGTGTGCGATTTACCACCTTCGTTTGACCATCTGTTTGGGGATGACAAGTAGTGCTGAACAATAACTTTGTCCCCAGCTTTCCCCATAGTGTCTTCCAGAAATAGCTCATAAACTTCACGTCACGATCAGAAACAATTGTCTTTGGGACTCCATGTAAGCGTACGATGTCCCTGAAAACAGGTTAGCAATATGCGACGCATCGTCGCTTTTGTGGCAGGCAATAAAATGTGCCATTTTGGAAAATCGATCCACTACCACAAAAATGGAATCATGTCCGCTCCTGGTTTTAGGCAATCCTAACACAAAATCCATGCTTATATCTTCCCATGGAGTAGTAGGTGTAGGAAGAGGAGTATACAAACCGTGAGGTTTCAGCTTTGACTTTGACTTATTGCAAGTGATGCATCTCTTCACAAATCTGTCCACATCACGCCTCATCTTAGGCCAATAAAAATGATCAGCGAGCATAAGCAAAGTCTTCTCACGTCCAAAGTGGCCCATCAAATCGTCGGCATGTGATTCCTACAACAATAGCAAACGCACAGACGATTCTGGAACACATAGTTTATTAGCTCTAAACAAATAACCGTCATATATATGATATTTTTCCCATGCTTTCACATCAGAGCACAAGTTATATGGTGCTGAAAAATTAGGATCAGTAGCATATAAATCACGCAAACTCTCTAAACCAGGAACTTGAACAGCCAGTTGTGTCAACAACATGTTTTTCCTAGAAATAGCATTAGCAACAACATTATCTTTACCCTTTTTATACTGAATGATGTATGGGAAAGACTCAATAAATTCAACCCATTTAGCATGACGTTTATTCAGATTGGATTGGCTCTTCAAAAGTTTCAAAACCTCGTGATCAGAATGTATGATAAATTCTTTTGGCCACAAATAATGTTGCCAAACCTCAAGAACACGAACAAGTGCATACAATTCTTTATCATAAACAGGATAGTTCAATTGTGCACCATTCATTTTTTCAAAAAAATATGCAACCGGTTTACCCTCTTGCATCAACACACCTCCAATACCAATTCCACTAGCATCACATTCAATCTCAAATTGTTTATTGAAATCAGGAAGTACAAGTAAAGGTGCAACAGTCAAACGACGTTTCAGCTCATCAAATGCATTATCTTGGGCTGCGCCCCACACAAATTCAACAGCCTTTTTAGTAAGCTCATTCAAAGGTGCAGCAATGGTACTGAAATCTTTCACAAAACGTCGATAGAAACCAGCATGACCGTGAAAGCTTCGTACTTGACTAACATTCAGTGGAGTAGGCCAATTTTTAATAGCTTCAATTTTAGATTCATCTACCTCAACTCCATGCTTAGAAACAACATATCCCAGAAATATGATCTTATCTTTGCAAAATGTGCACTTATCAAGATTACCAAAAAGCTTAGCATCACGCAACACTTCCAAAACTTGTCGAATATAATCACTATGTTCATATTCATTGCGGCTGTAAATAAGTATATCATCAAAATATACAACCACAAATTTACCAATAAAATGCCTCAATACATGGTTCATTAATCGCATAAAAGTACTAGGTGCATTAGTTAACCCACAAGGCATGACTAACCACTCATATAACCCGGACTTAGTTTTAAAGGCTGTCTTCCATTCATCCCCTTCTTTCATCCTAAATTGAGGATAACCACTACGCAAATCAATTTTAGAGAAAACAGCAGCACCACTCAATTCGTCTAGTGATGAGGACATCCCTGCTAATGCTACACCCACAACTCCGACTGCTATACATACAGGACCAATTACTAGAGCTCGCGCACGTTAATTGAATTACCAGGTATTTTCGTTTCTTGCAAATCCTTCTAATGTTCATGAACATATGATGCTGCCTAAATTAGATACTTTTGTTTTACTTATGAATGAAGGACCTGGCATGGACAAGAAGGATGACCATGGGAGCGGGATCAAGCATGGAGAAGAAGGTGCGCGCGCGGGAAAGAACAATGGAGCTTCCAGTGATGATTTTCGCACTTTGAAGCTGAAATAATGGGAGCAAGAAGCCTTGGACGAAATATGCATGACGCTATATAAAATTCGTCCCTAGGCTAATATAGGTCCTGCGCCACCTTATTGTTGGGCCAGGCCCATGTAATTTTGAAATACCATATTATAGGCTGTTTCTAGAGTCCGTATGTATGGGGAAACTGAGTTAAGGTCGGTTTCGGACCCCTCCTCCAAGGGGCCACGCAATTCCCCTCTATTCCCCCATATATACAGCCCTTAGGGCGTCGTTTTAGGGTTGGGTTTTGTTTAGATTACAAGTTCGCCATAGCTGCAACTTCGCGTTCTTCGTTTGTGTTCCACGACCAGACAAAGGCGTCACAGAACCCCACTTCATCAATAAAGCTTTCCTCTTATATTCGCAATATCCAGATTGCAATCTTAGTTTCTTGCTTGTTCTTTGTTTGCATGGAGGACAGACCCTCGTGATCAGGTTGATTGTGCTCTGGCGTGGTCAATAACCTCTCGGAGTTGGTTTAGCGATTGCTAAGGCGCGGCGTCATCACACGTTCGTAGTCAGATCGTCAAAGTCTACTCCACCAAAAACGATAGCCACCATCTCATCGAAAGACAGGGACAACTTCGCCTCTATCAAGTGGTATCAGATTTCCAGGTTGCTCGGTGAGATTTTACTAATTTTCGTAGTTTAGATCGTATCTGTTCTTCATACCTTTATTCCACGAAAAAGGCACCAAAAAATTAGGGTTAGATCATCATATCCGAACCAATCTGAGCCTTTGCATAGTCTTTTCAGTATTTTGCTTTGTTAAATTTGTGGTTACATCGTCATGTCGACTTGTTGGTCTTAGTGTCTAGTCCTTTAGAGTTTCGAGTTCTTTTCACAGGTTTTCACGCCGCCACCGCATCGTCTTCGTAGTTGCCATATACCACCACCATCATCACCGCTGCCATATATCACCATCCATCATCACTATCCATTGGTGTGTATATATACCACCACAAATCCTCCACCAATCCGAGTCCAGCTCGTTTTAGGTTTAGTTTCGAGATCCTTTTGATTTCGGATTCGTGTTTTGCTACCTGCGTAGGTGTCAGAAAAAAAAAGTCTGGCACGCTTTGCAGAGCACGTTTTGGCCCAAAAAAATTCGGCTGAAAATATTTTTCCCTATCTTGGTTTTAGGTTCTTTGGAGCGTTTTGGGACACATGCCATCATAGTGATTTTTGTCGAAATTTTTGGTCGTCGCAGCCCCCGAATTGCTCCAGAAAAAGAAAAAAAATAGTCCAACAAATTTCGTGCCCATCTTGCTTATACGACATGGGAAGAGTTTTGAGACACTCGCCATTGTAGTGATTTTTTGAGCAAAAAAAAGAGCGCAAAAAAAAAGAGGCGCCAAAAAAACAATTTTTTTTCTAGTGTGCTTTTCCCTTGATTACGTGTAGCGTCGTGATTTTGTTGGTGTTTTAGGCTCGCGTCTCTAGTACGGTCTAGCCTAGGACCAGCACAGTACCGTCGTTGAGCGTTTATTCAACCTTGCATCTCTGAATTGATTATTGCTAACCCTTTTTGCTACCATACTATAAGCCATCCCAGCTCCACATACATCTACGTCGTGTGTTTGACACCACCTGGCAATCACTCTATCCAAGCTTTGAGAGTTTGACTAGAACGGTTGCCGATCACCGCCTGCTGGTGGGTAAGAACTGGTAAGAATTTGAGATTCGCTTAAAGGATTTGTGACACACCACCACCATCACCACCACGTCCCAGTAGTCTGTAGGTTTCATATTCTTGTGTGTTTCCTATTTATGCTAACCATGTCACGATCACAAGACGATGGGAGCGACTGGGAGAGCATGACCAACAAAGCGCTCGATGATAAATTTCAGCAAATGATGGCTAACCAGGTACAAGACTTCGTGACCAACTTTGGAGAGGCCATGGAGAAGCTCGATGGTTTGGAGAAGACATTCGACACCAAGATGGACGCCAAGTTCAATGAGGTGCTTGTCCGTCTACCACCAGCAGCTGCAACTCCTATCCCTTTCGAACGACCAACGCGACGTGTGCCTCTTGGCCAAGGCCAACATACTGGTACTGTTGATACTGCTGCGACTTCTGTGGCTCCCGTTGCTACTATCGTTGAGCAGGTTGAAGATTATGATGGTGATTACGATGATGAGGGAGAGGTAGCTCCAGATCAGCCTCAGGGGCAACCACCACGATACGCACCAGGTCGACCACATGGCTACAACTGTAATGCTAGGGCGGCACCACCCCCTCAGGTACGGGATCATGACCATCTCCCTAAACTTAAATTGAATATTCCGACGTTTTAGGGTAGATATGTTCCTGATATATATCTTACATGGGAATTAGAAACAGAACAACGTTTTACATGCTTAGAATTTCCTAAGGATAGACGTGTTGCTGCTGCTGTTTGTTCTTTCACTAGTTTTGCTTGTGTTTGGTGGTCAAAACATTGTAGAATACACCATGCTAATATTCCAACTACTTGGGCTGCTTTGAAAACTGCTATGCGTAATCATTGGGTGCCACCTTGTTATCAACGTGAATTGCTTCAAAATTTCCAGCGTTTAAGACAAGGAAAAAATTATGTAGAAGAATATTATCAGGAATTACAGACTGGCATGATTAGATGTGGTATTGTTGAGGAGAATGAAGCTATGCTTGCACGTTTTATGGGTGGATTAAATAGAAAGATTCATACTATTCTAGAGTATAAGGAGTATAACACTATCACTCGTTTATTTCATCTTGCTTGCAAAGCTGAACGTGAAGTGCAGGATCGACAGGCAATGGCGAGACCTACTTTTTCTATAGGACATACTTCATCATGGACGCCACGTACCTCCTCTACTTCCGCACGTCCTGCTGCAACACCACCTACTTCCACTTCCAACTCCAACCGCGATACCAGAAAATAGGCTCCTACTCCACCCTTTGCGAAGAGCAGACCTTCTGGGCCTGCATAGAGCTCTTCTTCATCTATTGCATCCACAGGGTAAACACATGAGGTTATATGCCGTCGTTGCAAGGGTGGAGGTCACTTTGCAAGAGAATGCCCTTCCAAGCGTGTAATGATTGTTACTGAGGATGGTGGATATGCGTCCGCTAGTGATTATGATGAGGAGACTTTGGCTCTCATTGCAAGTGAAGAACAGGGTGGCGAGGATGCAGAACCAGAGACACACTACATGGCTGCTGATTACGCTGATAGGTATGAAAGTATAGTTGCTCAACGTGTTCTCGGTGTGCAGGTTACACAGGCTGAGCAAAATCAGAGGCACAACTTGTTCCACACAAAGGGAGTTGTGAAGGAGCATTCTGTTCGCATCATCATTGATGGAGGGAGTTGCAATAACTTGGCTAGCATGGAGATGGTGGAGAAGCTGTCTTAAACCACCAGAACACATCCTCATCCTTATTACATCCAATGGTTCAACAATAGCGTCAAGGTTAAGGTAACACGTACTGTTCGTGTGCATTTTAGCATCGCTACATATTCTGATTATGTGGATTGTGATGTGGTACCCATGCAAGCATGTTCTGTTCTACTTGGTAGGCCATGGCAGTTTGATAAAAATTCTGTACACCATGGTAGGACAAATCAGTATACTCTTGTTCATAAGGATCAAAATATCACTTTGCTTCCTATGTCTCCAGAACGTATTATGAAAGATGACATTGCTAGAGCTAGTAAAGCAAAACAGGAGAAAAATAAGAGTGAAAATCAGATTGTAGCATAGGAATTTGAGCAACACCATAAGCATAATAAACCATCATCTAATGTTGCATCCGAAATAAAATTGAAGAGTGGATGTTTACTTGCTACTAAATCTGATATTAATGATTTGGATGTTGCTACATCTGTTTGCTATGCTTTTGTATGCAAAGAGGTATTATTTTCATTTGAGGACATGCCTCCCTCTTTGCCTCCTGCTGTCATTTACATTTTGGAGGAGTTCGCTGACGTCATCCCACAAGACGTGCCACCAGGTTTACCACCTATTTGCGGGATTGAGCATCAGATTGACTTAATTCCCGGTGCATCCCTACCCAACCGTGCGCCATACCGTACCAATCTAGAGGAGACAAAGGAGATTATGCGTCAAGTACAGGAGCTGCTTGACAAAGGTTATATTTGTGAATCCCTTAGTCCTTGTGTTGTTCCTATTATTCTAGTGCCTAAAAAGGATGGTACATCGCGCATGTGTGTGGATTGTAGAGGCATTAATAATATTACTATTCGTTATCATCATCCTATTCCTAGACTAGATGTATGCTTGATGAATTAAGTGGTTCTACAATTTTCTCCAAAGTTGATTTGCGTAGTGGATACCATCAAATTCATATGAAATTGGCAGATGAATGGAAAACAGCATTTAAAACTAAGTTTGGATTATATGAGTGGTTAGTCATGCCTTTTGGGTTAACTAATGCACCTAACACTTTCATGAGATTAATGAACAAGGTTTTACGTGCTTTCATTGGACGGTTTGTGGTAGTCTATTTTGATGATATATTGATTTTTAGTAGATCTTTGGAGGAGCATTTGGAACATATACGTGCTGTTTTTATTGCTCTACGTGATGCACGTTTGTTTGGTAACCTTGGGAAGTGCACCTTTTGCACCGACCGAGTATCTTTTCATGGCTATGTTGTTACTCCACAAGGAATTGAAGTTGATAAAGCCAAGATTGAAGCTATTGAGAGTTGGCCGCAGCCCAAAACGGTCACACAAGTGAGGAGTTTTCTTGGCCTCGCTGGTTTCTATAGGCGTTTTGTGAGAGATTTCAGCACCATTGTTGCGCCTCTCAATGAGCTTACAAAGAAGGACGTGCCTTTTTCTTGGGGTACCACACAGGAAGAAGCCTTCACGGTCTTGAAAGATAAGTTAACACATGCTCATTTACTCCAACTTCATAATTTTAATAAGACTTTCGAGCTTGAATGTGATGCTAGTGGAATTGGGTTAGGAAGTGTGTTATTACAAGATGGTAAACCTGTTGCGTACTTTTCAAAAACTGAGTGCCTAGTCTAAATTATTCTACTTATGATAAGGAATTATATGCTCTTGTTCGGACTTTAGAAACATGGCAACATTATTTATGGCCCAAAGAATTTGTTATACATTCTGATCATGAATCTTTGAAACATATTAAAAGTCAAGCAAAACTGAACCGTAGACATGCTAAATGGGTTGAATTCATTGAGACTTTCCCTTATGTCATTAAACACAAGAAGGGTAAAGAAAATGTTATTGCTGATGCTTTGTCTCGTCATTATACTATGCTTTCACAACTTGACTTTAAAATATTTGGTTTGGAGACCATCAAAGGTCAATATGTGCATGATGCTGAATTTAGAGATGTGTTGCAGCATTGTAAAGAAGGGAGAACATGGAACAAGTTCGTTATTAATGATGGATTTGTGTTCCATGCTAACAAGCTACGCATTCCAGCTAGCTCCGTTCGTCTTTTGTTGTTACAGGAGGCACACGGAGGAGGATTAATGGCACACTTTGGCGTGAAGAAAACGGAGGATATACTTTCTACACATTTATTTTGGCCAAAGATGAGACGGGATGTTGAGCGTTTTGTTGCTCGCTGCACTACATGTCACAAAGCTAAGTCACGACTCAATCCTCATGGTTTATATATGCCTTTGCCTGTACCTAGTGTTCCTTGGGAGGATATATCTATGGACTTTGTTTAAGGTTTACCTCGAACTAAGAAGGGGAGGGATAGCACACTTTATACCATGTCATAAAAGTGATGCTGCTGCTCATGTTGCTGATTTGTTCTTTCGTGAAATTATTCAGTTGCATGGTGTGCCAAATACAATTGTTTCAGATCGTGATGCTAAATTTCATAGCCACTTTTGGAGATGTTTATGGGCTAAGTTGGGGACTAAACTACTTTTTAGTACTACATGTCATACCCAAACTGATGGCCAAACTGAAGTAGTCAATAGATCATTGTCTACTATGCTTAGGGCTGTTTTGAAGAATAACCTAAAAATGTGGGAAGAATGCTTGCCTCATATTGAATTTGCTCATAATCGTTCGCTACATTCTACCACTAAGATGTGCCCTTTGGAAGTTGTGTATGGTTTCTTACCTCGTGCACTTATTGATTTGTTGCCTCTTCCATCTTTGGGGAAGGTTAATTTTGATGCTAAAGAACGTGCTGAATTGATATTAAAGATGCATGAGTTAACGAAGGGAAACATTGAGCGTATGAATGCTAAATACAAAATTGCTGGAGATAAGGGTAGAAAACATGTTGTCTTTGCACCTGGAGGTCTTGTTTGGTTACATTTGCGTAAGGATAGATTTCCTGATTTGCGCAAGTCAAAGCTAATGCCACGTGCTGATGGTCCTTTTAAGGTGTTAGAGAAAATAAATGATAATGCATATAAACTTGAGCTGCCTGTAGAGTTTGGGGTTAGCCCCACTTTTAACATTGCAGATTTGAAGCCTTATTTGGGTGAGGAAGATGAGCTTCCGTCGAGGATGACTTCAGTTCAAGAAGGGGAGGATGATGAGGACATCACCACTAATGCTACACCCACAACTCCGATTGCTATACATACAAGACCAGTTACTAGAGCTCGCGCACGTCAATTGAATTACCAGGTACTTTTGTTTCTTGCAAATCCTTCTAATGTTCATGAACATATGATGCTGCCTAAATTAGATACTTTTGTTTTACTTATGAATGAAGGACCTGGCATGGACAAGAAGGATGACCATGGGAGCGGGATCAAGCATGGAGAAGAAGGTGCGCGCGCGGGAAAGAACAATGGAGCTTCCAGTGATGATTTTCGCACTTTGAAGCCACCATAATGGGAGCAAGAAACCTTGGACGAAATATGCATGATGCTACTTTATAAAATTCATCCCTAGGCTAATATAGGTGCTACGTCACCTTATTGTTGGGCCAGGCCCATGTAATTTCGAAATACCATATTATAGGTTGTTTCTAGAGTCCGTATATATGGGGAAACTGAGTTAAGGTCGATTTCGGACCCCTCCTCCAAGGGGCCACGAAATTCCCCTCTATTCCCTCATATATACAACCCTTAGGGCGTCGTTTAGGGTTGGGTTTTGTTTAGATTACAAGTTCGCCATAGCTGCAACTTCGCGTTCTTCGTTTGTGTTCCACGACCAGACAAAGGCGTCACAAAACCCCACTTCATCAATAAAGTTTTCCTCTTATATTCACAATATCCAGATTGCAATCTTAGTTTCTTGCTTGTTCTTCATTTGCGTGCAGGAAACAGACCTTCGTGGTCAGGTTGATCGTGCTTCGGCGTGGTAAATAACCTCTCGGAGTTGGTTTAGCGATTGCTAAGGCACGGCGTCATCACACTTTCATGGTCGGATCGTCAAAGTCTACTCCACCAAAAACGATAGCCACCATCTCATCGAAAGACAGGGACAACTTCGCCTCTATCATCTAGCATATCTTCCAAACGTGGAATAGGGTGACGATATCGAATAGTTATGTTATTTATAGCTCTACAATCTACACACATGCGCCATGTACCATCTTTCTTAGGGACTAAAATTACAGGAACAACACAAGGACTTAAGCTCACACGAATATAACCTTTGTCGAGAAGCTCTCATACTTGTTTTTGAATTTCCTTTGTTACCTCGGGGTTGGTGCGGTATGGTGCTCTATTGGGCAGCGATGCTCCTGGTATCAAATAAATTTGATGCTCTATACCTCGCAATGGTGGTAAACCAGCGGGTACCTCCTCCGAAAACACATCACTAAATTCCTGCAATACATTAGAAACACCAATAGAGAGAGGGGTCATGTTGTTAGAAACCAAAATTTGACCCTTGCACAGCAACACAAGTGGTACAGTAGTGGGATCATCACGAAACTCTCTCAAATCAAATTTGGTGGCTAACATAACTAATGAATTCACTCCCTCACTTTTATTTTTACCACTCAGATTTGGCTTGTGGCTCTCACTCATCGGAAGTGGAGGCTCTCGCCTATCTAATCTCTCACTCTCTTTTTCAAGATTCACTTCAATTTTTTGACGAGATTCATTTACAATTTGTTGCGGTGTCATAGGCATCAAAGTAACCTCCTTGCCATGCCAATTTAAATGATATGTGTTGGCTCTCCCATTGTGACGGACATCACTATCATACTGCCATGGGCGTCCCAACAACAAGTGACACACGATCATAGGAACCACATCACACTCAATGGTGTCTTTGTATGGTCCGATCTGAAATTCCACACGCACCATGTGGCTGATCTTCATCTCTCCACTGTTACTTAGCCACTGAATAAAATATGGATTGGGGTGCGGTAAATATTTCAATTTCAGCTTTTGGCATAACTCCTTACTAGCCAAATTGTGACAACTACCACCATCAATTATAACCTTGCACACCTTACCAGGACCAACAACAGCCTTTGTTTGAAATAAATTGCACCGCTGTTCTGCAGGACTAGGAGTAACACTTAGCACTTTGGGCGAGCAAACAATTGTAGGATAGTGTGTTCCATAGGCATCTATTGAACCATGTTCATCTTCCTCCCAAATTTCAGAATTAGGGTCAGCTTCATCACCGGTTTCATATTCTGTTGTATCCTCATTAATCAACATAACCTTTTTGTTGGGACAATCTCTCTTAAAATGACCCCTTCCACCACATGTATGACAAATCATGTCCCTGTTTCTAGTTGTAGAATTAGTAGAACCAGCAGCACTAGCAGCAGGTTGCACCGATTTCTTCGCATTAGAGATAACCGAATCTGGTTTGGAAGAAGTATTACCACGAAAACTAGAAGTGGAACTAGGAGCAGGCTCCATAGTAGGTGTTGTTCGTGGTGGAAAACGACCTCTACTCGCTTGTGTGCGAGATGTAAACTTAGCATCCTCAACCACTTGCAATTTAGCCTCACGTGCTTGG
This sequence comes from Hordeum marinum, assembly GCA_022496015.1. Taxonomy (NCBI): domain Eukaryota; kingdom Viridiplantae; phylum Streptophyta; class Magnoliopsida; order Poales; family Poaceae; genus Hordeum; species Hordeum marinum. Next base: position 244,035,226 of record CM039673.1, read on the forward strand.
TGTAACAAATCTGTCATGTCATAATACTGGTGAGACGAACAATACGCTTGATGTTATAGTTCAGACCAGAAAGAAATCGCTGCATTGTTTGTTCAGGCTGTTCACGCACTCTAGCACGCTGCATAATAAGCTCCATCTTCTGAAAATATTCATCCATGGAAGAAGTACCTTGCCTCAAATTCTGCAATCTGTCATAGAGAGACGAATATAATTGCATGGAACAAAGCGAGCACTCATCTCTTCCTTCATAGCTCTCCATGTAACAATGGGACGTTCACCATCTTCAATTCTAGACTGTACAATATTATCCCACCAGAGCAAAGCATAGTCATCAAATTCAAAAGATGCAAGTTTTATTTTTTTGTCCTCGGTGTACTCATGCATACGCCATAATTTTTCACCTTTAGCTCCCAATTGAGGTACTCTTCAACATCAGTAGAACCAACAAACTTGGGGACGGTGAACTTTGGTTTGCCCAGTCCATCATCATCACAGTTGGCTGGTTGTGCACAAGCATCATTATCAAATCGACGACACGCACCGAAAGGAGCAAATCCACGGCCGACGACCATGACACCAGCACGACCACCACCATGGCCTCCATTACCATGACCACCATCTTGGCCAGCAACAACCGGCTCGTGTGGAGCTTGCCGGTCGTGATTAGCTTGCTGGAATTGTGCACGACGATTAGCTTGCCGGTCTGATCCTTTTTCTGCTGTACATCAAAAGACTCATCGGACATGATTAGGTGATTAGTACGCACAGAAAATATAGTGTATGTGGAAAACTCTCAACTCATGCAAACTAAAAGAAACAAGGTATCTTACCGTTCCAAAGTGAATGAGAAAAGCTTACCAACTTGTATGGGCAGAACGTGCACGGATGTGATGTAGCGAATACCGAGGGTGAAAACTATCGCACAACAAACCAGGGTATATGGTGGAGCTTGGTTGGGATACCTAACAACACCAATTTACAAAACCTATTTGTTGTTTCTGTGATACCAAAACTCACCAAGGAAACACACACAATTATGGAGACAAATGTGGCAAGCAACTATATGGAGGAATTTGTTGCAATGCACTAGAAAGACACTAGCAATTAGCTCAAAGAAAACAGGCACAAGATTGATCAAAATACTAGTGCAAACATCAATATGAAACAACTCCAAACTTGTAGCAACTATCACCAATTTTTGGGGCTGTTAGCTCTCTTTTTTTTTCTTTTTTTCACTCTTTTCTCTCTTTTTGTAATTTGATATATATCTCACCAACAGAAAAAAATTGTTTCTCTCTCCTCTTTCTCTCTCGGCCACAATATGTCGCACCGCGGAGCAAATTTTGTTTCAAAAATACAGTGCCGTGCAACAATCCTATTGAGCAGCCTGTTGAGCAACAATGTTAGCTAGTCTTATGGGTAAGGTACTTAAATTATTGCTGTAGAGAGGTTGTGTCTAGGGCTTCAGAAAGATCAGATTGAAAACCTAATGAAAATTCCAAAGAAACACAAAAATTAGACACTAGGAACGGATCCGAGTCCAACTCGCACTAGGCGCGGCAGCGGTGTCGGTTTCGCTGTTTTTGTGCCGCGGCAAAAGTGGAGTCCGAGTTCGAGTAGGACTAGGAAAACAACTCAGGTAACCAATTTTTTTTATATAGACGCGGAATAGCAAATAACAAGAACTCTAACTAGACTTAGAACCCTTAACCTAACCTAAACCACACGACTCAAAAACAGAAAAGGGAACGCAAAGATCAACACAAAACAACAACTAGGTATGCAAAATTGGGCTGATCTAGGCTATGGCAAGAATCTAACCTAATATTTTTGTGGGCCTTTTTTTGTATAGGATGAAAAACAACTAATCTATGGGATGGAAATTGCTCACCGAGTAAACCCAGTAATCTGATACCAAGATGATAAGGGGCGGCCCGATCTTCTCAATAAGCGAATGATGTCGATGATGAACTTGCTGGATAACTTGTGAGATGCTCTCGAACTCTCCGGATGTTCCCCCGTTGCCAATGCAACAGATCTTCAACCCTATGGATATTCGCAACACCACACACTTGCGCACGTAGCCGCCGACTACGAAGCGGTTCTACAATCTCCCAATTCCCAATGGAACGACAGATAGCACTTGACTTTCAGTAGCCAATACACCCTATCGATACAAATTTGGTGTAGGTAAATATTCCTGATCGATGCAAAGAGAAATATGAATACAGAGGAATGCTTAAAACAATTCGGTCTGGTATGAGTTTAATCAAAACGTGGTCTAACCCTAAAATCCATGACTTATAAGGGTATATAAAGACTGCTGGACGTCCAACTTAGGGTTGGGGTCGAAAACAAACCTATCTCTAACTTTCCTAACTTAAACGAACTCTGTTACCATCTTTTTTCGTTGATGATGAGGATATTCCTACTCCTTTACCATCTTTTTTCGTTGATGATGTTGCTGCACAAGACAAGTCCGATGAAATCAGAATTGGACCAATCACAAGAGCACGTGCAAAGCTACTAGAACAACAGGTGAATTCACTCTTAGTTGAATCTGACATTTGTGTTAATGAGAATTTTATACTGCCTAAGTCTTTGCATATTTGTATGATCAGATTTGAAAAGAAGACAAGCTTGGCACGTGGAGATGAAGAGTTGCAGCAAGAAGAATGCCTACTGATGTCTAATATCAGCAAGTGCACGAGGGAGGAGAGGGAGGCCGGTGCACAATATAAAAAGAAGGAAAATTAGAACCGGACTCGGATTGACTGCCAGGTGGCCCGGAATTGATATACGTGCAGAATTCGTGTCCGTGCTCCAAATAAGACGTGTAAATACAATTTGGAAAGCTTGAGTCGTGTGCTTTCCACACTGTATACCTGCAGCCCACGATTCGCTCCGAGCAAGTCGCAGTCGTCAAAACTATACGATGGTTATTTTCTGCCAGTTTTCCAATTAGAGTTCGTTTAAGTTAGGAAAGTTAGAGATAGGTTTGTTTTCGACCCCAATCCTAAGTTGGACGTCCAGCAGTCTTTATATAACCTTGTAAGTCATGGCTTTTAGGGTTAGACCACGTTTTGATTAAACTCATACCAGACCGAATTGCTTTAAGCATTCCTCTGTATTCATATTCCTCTTTGCATCGATCAGGAATATTTACCTACACCAAATTCGTATCGATAGGGTGTATTGGCTACTAAAAGTCAAGTGCTACCTGTCGTTCCATTGGGAATTGGGAGATTGCAGAACCGCTTCGTGGTCGGCGGCTACGTGCGCAAGTGTGTAGTGTTGCGAATATCCATAGGGTTGAAGATCTGTTGCATTGGCAACGGGGGAACAACCAAAGAGTTCGAGAGCATCTCACAAGTTATCCAGCAAGTTCATCATCGACATCATTCGCTCATTGAGAAGATCGGGCCGCCCCTTATCAGCGTCCATCTTGGTGTCGAATGTCTTCTCCAAACCATCTAGCTTCTCCATGGCCTCTCCAAAGTTGGTCATGAAGTCTTGTATCTGGTCAGCCATCATTTGCTGAAATTTATCATAGAGCGCTTTGTTGGTCATGCTCTCACAATCGATCCCGTCGTCGTGTGATCCTGGCATGATTAGCAGAAGTAGGAAACACACAAGAATATGAAACGTACAGAGTACTGGGACGTGGTGGTGGTGGTGGTGTGTCACAAATCCTTTAAGCGTATCTCAAATTCTTACCAGTTCTTACCTAGCAGTAGGCAGTGATCGGCAACCGTTGTAGTCAAAACTCTCAAAGCTTGGATAGAGCGATTGCCAGGTGGTGTCAAACACACGACGTAGATGTATGTGAAGCTGGGATGGCTTATAATATGGTGGCAAAAAGGGTTAGCAATAATCAATTCAGAGATGCAAGGTTGAATAAACGCTCAACGACGGTGCTGTGCTGGTCCTAGGCTAGAAAGTGCTAGAGACGCGCGCCTAAAACACCAACAAAATCACGACGCTACACGTAATCAAGGAAAGAGCACACTTTGAAAAAAATTCTTTTTTTTTGGCGCCTCTTTTTTGTGTGCTCTTTTTTGTGCTCAAAAGATCACTACAATGGCGAGTGTCTCAAAACTCTTCCCACGTCGTATGAGCAAGATGGGCACGAAATTTGTTGGACTATTTTTTTCTGGAGCAATTCGGGGGCTGCGACAACCAAAATTTTGACAAAAATCACTATGATGGCAAGTGTCTCAAAACGCTCCGGAGAACCTAAAATCAAGATAGGGAAAAATTATTTTTGGCCGAATTTTTTTGGGGCCAAAACATGCTCTGCAAAGCGCGCCACAATCTTTTTTTCTGACACCTACACAGGTAGCAAAATGTGAATCCAAAATCAAAAGGATCTCGAAACTAAACCTAAAATGAGTTGGACTCGGATTGGTGGCCGATTTGTGGTGGTATATATGGACATCACTGGATAGTGATGGTGGGTGGTGATATATGTCAGCGGTGATGATGGTGGTGGTATATGGCAACTATGAAGACGATGCGATGGCGGCGTGACAACCTGTGAATAGAACTCGAAACTCTAAAGGACTAGACACTAAGACCAGCAACTCGACACGAAGATGTAAATTCAATATTCAATATACAATATACAACTCGACACACAAATTCAATATTTTGCTTTGCATAGTCTTTTAGTGTTGTGTCTAGTCCTTTAGAGTTTTGAGTTCTTTTCACAGGTTGTCACGCCGTCACCGCATCATTTTCATAGTTGACATATACCTCCACCATCATCACCACTGCCATATATCACCATCCATCATCACTATCCATTGGTGTCCATATATACCACCACAAATCCTCCACCAATCCGAGTCCAGCTCATTTTAGGTTTAGTTTCGAGATCCTTTTGATTTCGGATTCGTGTTTTGCTACCTGCGTAGGTGTCGAAAACAAAAAGTCTGGCACGCTTTGGAGAGCACGTTTTGGCCCACAAAAAATTCGACTGAAAATATTTTTTCCCTATCTTGGTTTTAGGTTCTTCGGAGCATTTTGAGACACTTGCCATCATAGTGATTTTTGTCGAAATTTTTGGTCGTCGCAGCCCCCAAATTGCTCCAGAAAAAGAAAAACAATTAGTCCAACAAATTTCGTGCCCATCTTGCTTATACGACGTGGGAAGAGTTTTGAGACACTCGCCATTGTAGTGATTTTTTGAGCAAAAAAAAAGAGCGCAAAAAAAGAGGCGCCAAAAAAAGGACTTTTTTCGAGAGTGTGCTTTCCCTTGATTACGTGTAGCATCGTGATTTTGTTGGTGTTTTAGGCTCGCGTCTCTAGTATGGTCTAGCATAGGACCAGCACAGTACCGTCGTTGAGCGTTTATTCAACCTTGCATCTCCGAATTAATTATTGCTAACCCTTTTTGCTACCATACTATAAGCCGTCCCTGCTCCACATACATCTACGTCGTGTGTTTGACACCACCTGGCAATCGCTCTATCCAATCTTTGAGAGTTTCACTACAACGGTTGCCGATCACCGCGTGCTGCTGGTTAAGAACTGGTAAGAATTTGAGATTTGCTTAAAGGATTTGTGACACACCACCGCCATCACCAGCACGTCCCAGTAGTCTGTAGGTTTCATATTCTTGTGTGTTTCCTATTTATGCTAACCATGTCAGCATCACAGACGACGGGAGCGACTGGGAGAGCATGACCAACAAAGTGCTCTATGATAAATTTCAGCAAATGATGGCTGACCAGTTACAAGACTTCGTGACCAAATTTGGAGAGGCCATGGAGAAGCTCGATGGTTTGGAGAAGACATTCGACACCAAGATGGACGCCAAGTTCAATGAGGTGCTTTCCCGTCTACCACCACCAGCTGCAGCTCCTATCCCTTTCGAACGACGAGCGCGACGTGTGCCTCTCGGCCAAGGCCAACATACTGGTACTGTTGATACTGCTGCAACTTCTATGGCTCCTGCTGCTACTGTCGTTGAGCAGGTTGAAGATTATGATGGTTATTACGATGATGAGGGAGAGGTTGCTCCAGATCAGCCTCAGGGGCAACCACCACGATACGCACCAGGTCGACCACATGGCTACAACCGTAATGGTAGGGCTGCACCACCCCCTCAGGTACGGGATCATGACCAATTCCCTAAACTTAAATTGAATATTCCGACATTTGAGGGTAGATATGTTCCTGATATATATCTTACATGGGAGTTAGAAACAGAACAATGTTTTACATGCTTACAATTTCCTGAGGATAGACGTGTTGCTACTGCTGTTTGTTCATTCACTAGTTTTGCTTGTGTTTGGTGGTCAGAACATTGTAGAATACACCATGCTAATATTCCAACTACTTGGGCTGCTTTGAAAACTGCTATGCGTAATCATTTGGTGCCACCTTATTATCAACGTCAATTGCTTCAAAATTTGCAGCGTTTAAGACAAGGAAAAAATTCTGTAGAAGAATATTATCAGGAATTACAAACTGGCATGATTATATGTGGTATTGTTGAGGAGAATGAAGCTATGCTTGCACGTTTTATGGGTGGATTAAATAGAGAGATTCAGACTATTCTAGAGTATAAGGAGTATAACACTATCAGTCGTTTATTTCATCTTGCTTGCAAAGCTGAACGTGAAGTGCAGGATCGGTAGGCAATGGCGAGAACTTCTTTTTCTGTAGGTCGCACTTCATCATGGACGCCATGTACCTCCTCTACTTTCGCATGTCCTGCTGCAACACCACCTACTTCCACTTCCAACTCCAACCGCGATACCAGGAAACATGCTCCTACTCCACCCTCTGCGAAGAGCACACCTTCTGGGCCTGCTAATAGAGGCGAGGGTCCCGATCTTTCGATGAGATGATAACTACTGATTTGGAGGAGACGACTTTGACGATCCGACTACAAACGTGCATGACGTTGCGCCTTAGCAATCGCTAAACCAATCTCCAAGAGGTTATTGACCATGTCGGAGCACGATCAACCTGACCACGAAGGTCTATTCCTGCAAGCAATCGAAGACCAAGCAAGAATATGATAATGCAATCTGAATATTGCGAATATAGATGAAGTATTGATAAGGGTGGGATTCCGAAAGCGGTCTTAGTCTGGTCGTTGGACACAAACGAAGTAAACGAAGTTGCAATGGCTAACTTTTAACTAAACAAAACCCAAAGGAAAAGCTACTAGATTGATCTACTTATATAGGAGCAAGGGGTGGCGGCCAAGGAGGTGGGAGGACGTCCCAAGACACCCTAAAACAAACCCTAGGTCTTACAAGGCCCATGGGCCCAAGTAGAGGTGATGCAACACCTTTGGACTTGTAGTTTGACTCGGATTCTGCTGCAATGTCAGATTTTTTCGTCAATATCTTCACGATCCGAGCGGATTTTAAGATGATTCCAACTGGGCTGGAACGCATATGAAATCTAGTTTTCAGCAAAAAATGAATCACCCAATTCCGAGTCTGTATGAAAAAGTTGTTGGCGTTTTGAGACAGGTGTGTCTGTGCAGTCCGAATCTGAGTCGAGAACGTGAGAGATTTGGACTCTATTTTCTCTTGGACTAAAAGTGACGTGATAGAACTTCTTGAACAACACCTAATTATTTCCTTTAATGTGAGAGGATCTCTTGAATAGTATCCAACCATTTCCTCTCCCTTTGTCATCACACGTGGTTCATACAAGTGTTCGGCCATTCTGCATTTAGGCATAAAATAAAAATAGGTGAAGTATTTTTGTTCAATATAACATAAATAAATTATTGCATAATTATTATAAGAAATCACCTCACAAATATGCACATATGCAATATTTTTGGTCGTATCAAAGGTAGTCATGTCCTCATCATCCTCCCCTTTTTGAAAACAAACCCGTCCTCGACGTTGCTTAATCTGAAATGTGGCTACCAAAAGAGAAAAGCCGTACACATTGTATATGTATTTGTCATCCATTTTTATTATTCTCAGTTGTGTCACATGTGACACATATATGCAAGGGCACTCATCACATGTCATGAAATATGAAGCCCAAAAATCATCACAAGAAGTAGAAGGCATGACAAAATTACAACTTAGTTTGCATATATAACTGAAGTCCTTACTCATATCAAAAGATTCATAATGTTCATCATTAAACCGTCCAATATTGGTAGATAAACGTGAATCGTTTCAAATTTAGATGCTACAACATGCTAAAATAAGCAAACATGCAACATGTCATTTGACACAGAATTATCACCAAAATTGGAGGTCATATCAAAATGATTAAACACCGACAGAATTATTTTCAAACATATTTGACCCAAATTTGATTGATTTTCTGATTCACACGGTTCTTGCTCATCAATAGTTAATTCAATGGGTGCACTCACAATTGCTGATATTGTAGTTATTTGATCACATGACGAAGTAAAATCATGAACATGGTCCTCTAAAATAGGTGGTGTGATCAAAGTAATGGGTAGCTCATCACAAGGTACATTGGAATTGACAAGGCATTCAACATACTCATGTGGAGGTGGAAGATCAATACCTTTGCCATTACCTTTAATGATCAACTCAGATGATGTAGGCACTCTCGGTGGTTACATGTTACATGGTGTAGGTGATGTAGCCCTCACAAGAATTGATGTGGTTGTCACAGTACGCCTTGTAGTTGAAGGAACAATTGTATCCACTCTTGGAATGAGCACCTTGCGCTCTATTTCCTTTTGGGCAACGCGTTGATTTATTTCCTCTTCAGCTTTGCAAGCAAGACGAAACAAACGATCCATAGAATAACCCTTTTCATGAATTAGTATCTCCTGAATATCACGGTTTAATCCTCCTCAAAATCTATCCATAAAATCTTCTTCGCTTTGTTCTAATGAGGAATGCAACAAGGTCATTGGTAATTCATCATAATATTTCATTACGGTGTCACTTCCTTGTTTTAAATATTGTAACCTTTTAAGCTTGTCACGAGTATAATAAGCAGGAACGAACGTGTGTCTCATGGCAAGTTTCAAATCATCCCAAGTAGTAGGTATAATATCTTTGTGTAACCGATAATATTCTCTCCACCAAACTAAAGCATAACCAGTGAAAGAACCAACTACGACCTTAACTTTCTTATGTGCAGCAAAATTATGGGAAGCAAATATTTCATTTATTTCAAACTCCCACTCAATATATAAAGCAGGTCTAAATCGGCCATTAAATGGAGGTATAGAAACATTAACCTGATCATGTGCATTTGGATCTCTTTGCATCTCTCGTATCGGTTTTTGTGGTGGCACGTCTCCCACGATCGAAGAAGCCCATGAACTGACAACTCTGGATCCTGTCATGACTAGCAATAGTCAATTCAGAGATGCAATGCTGAATAAACGCTCAACGATGGTACTGTGCTGGTCCTAGGCTAGACCGTACTAGAGACGCGAGCCTAGAACTCTAATGAAGTCACGACATAGGGCAAATAGCAGCAAGGGATGATATGAATTAGCTCTCGACAGCAAGATATAAGTGAAGATCACAATGGCAGTAAAGACAATGATGATAAATGATCGACAAGCAAGATATACAAAACTCTCTCTGCAGCTTTCCTCTTGAAAATATTATGTGAAATTTCTAATATTTTTTCTGAATAATGCTACTGACTCAAGCTTTCGTATGCAAAAAGAATCACTCAATTCCGAGTTCGTATGAGAAAGATACGCTTGTTTTACTGAACACTGCGCAAAACAGATTTCAATCCGAATTCACATACGAGATTGAGTCTAGGTAGATCTGAAATTTGTTTTTTTTCTCTTCTCTCTAATTTTTTTCTTTTTTTTCTCACTTTTTTCTTTTTTTCTTTTTTTTTTCTCAACCAAATAAGAAGCAGATTGGATCAAGCATAGATGTGAACGACCTCAAGTATGATAATGATAATGAACAATGGTAGCATGTGGTGAAAATTGATAGATGGTAGTGGGTGACAACGAAAGGGATGACAATGGCGTGGTGGTGGTATATGGCAGCAGCGATGAAGATGGTGTGACGCCGGCGTGACAAGTTGTGAATAGAACTTGAAACTCTAAAAGACTAGACGCTAAGACCAGCAACTCGACACGACGATGCAACCGATAATTCAACTATGCAAGCACTGAAAAGAAAATTGCAAAGACTCAGACTGGCTTGGAGTAAAGATGAATAGATCTAACTTTTTTTTCTGGCCTTTTCTTGGGCAATAGGTAAGGAAAATAAATCTAATCTACGAATAACTGGAAATTCTCACCGAGCAACCTGAAAATTGATACCACTTGATAGAGGCGAGGGTCCCAATCTTTCGATGAGATGATAACTATTGATTTGGTGGAGACAACTTTGACGATCCGACTACAAACGTGCACGACATTGCACCTTAGCAATCGCTAAACCAATCTCCAAGAGGTTATTGACCACGTCGGAGCACGATCAACCTGACCACGAAGGTCTATTCCGTCAAGCAATCGAAGAACAAGCAAGAATATGATAATGCAATCTGAATATTGCAAATATAGATGAAGTATTGATAAGGGTGGGATTCCGAAAGCGGACTTAGTCTTGTCGTTGGACACAAATGAAGTAAACGAAGTTGCAATAGCTAACTTTTAACTAAACAAAACCTAAAGGAAAAGCTAGTAGATTGATCTACTTATATAGGAGCAAGGGGTGGCGGCCAAGGAGGTGCGAGGACGTCCCAAGACACCCTAAAACCAACCCTAGGTCGTACAAGGTCCATGGGCTCAAGTGGAGGTGATGCAACACCTTTGGACTTAGTTTGACTCGGATTCTGTTGCAACGTCAGATTGTTTCATCGCTATCTTCGCGATCTGGGCGAATTTTAAGGTGATTCCAACTAGGCTGGAACGCATATGAAATCTAGTTTCCATAAAAAAAAGAATCACCCAATTCCGAGTCTGTATGAAAATGTTGTTAACGTTTTGAGACAGGTGTGTCTATGAAGTCTGAATCTGAGTCCAGAACGTGAGAGATTTGGACTCTATCTTATCTTGGGCTAAAAGTGACGTGATAGAACTTCTTGAACATCACCTATATATTTCTTTAACGTGAGAGGACCTCTTGAATAGCATCCAACCATTTCCTCTCCCTTTGTCATCACACGTGGTTCATACAAGTGTTCGGCCATTCTGCATTTAGGCATAAAATAAAAATAGGTGAAGTATTTTTGTTCAAGATAACGTAAATAAATTATTGCATAATTATTATAAGAAATCAATTCACAAATATGCACATATGCGATATTTTTGATCGTATCGAAGGTAGTCATGTCCTCATCACCTGCACACAACTCTTCTTCATCTATTGCATCCACAGGGCAAACACATGAGGTTATATGTCGTCGTTGCAAGGGTGGAGGTCACTTTGCGAGAGAATGCCCTTCCAAGCGTGTAATGATTGTTACTGAGGATAGTGGATATGCGTCCGCTAGTGATTATGATGAGGAGACTTTAGCTCTCATTGCAAGTGAAGAACAGGATGGCGAGGATGCATAACCACAGACACACTACATGGCTGCTGATTAGCTGACAGGTATGAAAGTTTAGTTGCTCAACATGTTCTCAGTGTGCAGGTTACACAGGCTGAGCAAAATCAGAGGCACAACTTGTTCCACACAAAGGGAGTTGTGAAAGAGCGTTCTATTCGCGTCATCATCGATGGAGGGAGTTGCAATAACTTGGCTAGCATGGAGATGGTGGAGAAGCTGTCTCTAACCACCAGACCACATCCTCATCCTTATTACATCCAATGGTTCAACAATAATGGCAAGGTTAAGGTAACACGTACTGTTCATGTGCATTTCAGCATTGCTACATATTTTGATTATGTGGATTGTGAAGTGGTACCCATGCAAGCATGTTCTGTTTTACTTGGTAGGCCATGGCAGTTTGATAAAAATTATGTACACCATGGTAGGACAAATCAGTATACACTTGTTCATAAGGATCAAAATATCACTTTGCTTCCTATGTCTCCGGAACATATTATGAAAGATGACATTGCTAGAGCTAGTAAAGCAAAACGGGAGAAAAATAAGAGTGAAAATCAGATTGTAGCACAGGAATTTGAGCAACACCATAAGCATAATAAACCATCATCTAATGTTGCATCCGAAATAAAATTGAAGAGTGGATGTTTACTTGCTACTAAATCTGATATTAATGATTTTGATGTTGCTACATCTGTTTGCTATGTTTTTGTATGCAAAGAGGTATTATTTTCATTCGGGGACATGCCTCCCTCTTTGCCTCCTGCTGTCATTAACATTTTGTAGGAGTTCGCTGACGTCTTCCCACAAGACGTGCCACCAGGATTACCACCTATTCGCGGGATTGAGCATCAGATTGACTTAATTCCCGGTGCATCCCTACCCAACCGTGCACCATACTGTACCAATCCAAAGGAGACAAAGGAGATTATGCGTCAAGTACAGGAGCTGTTTGACAAAGGTTATATACGTGAATGCCTTAGTCCTTGTACTGTTCCTATTATTCTAGTGCCTAAAAAGGATGGTACATCGCGCATGTGTGTCGATTATAGAGGCATTAATAATATTACTATTCGTTATCGTCATCCTATTCCTAGACTAGATGATATGCTTGATGAATTAAGTGGTTCTACAATTTTCTCCAAAGTTGATTTGCATAGTGGATACCATCAAATTCGTATGAAATTGGGAGATGAATGGAAAACACCATTTAAAGCTAAGTTTGGATTATATGAGTGGTTAGTCATGCCTTTTGGGTTAACTAATGAATATAGCACTTTCATGAGATTAATGAAAGAGGTTTTACGTGCTTTCATTGGACGGTTTGTGGTAGTCTATTTTGACGATATATTGATTTTTAGTAGATCTTTGGAGGAGCATTTGGAACATCCACATGTTGTTTTTATTGCTCTACGTGATGCACGTTTGTTTGGTAACCTTGGGAAGTGCACCTTTTGCATCGACCGAGTATCTTTTCTTGGCTATGTTGTTACTCCACAGGGAATTGAAGTTGATAAAGCCAGGATTGAAGCTATTGAGAGTTGGCCGCAGCCCAAAACGGTCACACAAGTGAGGAGTTTCTTGGCATCGCTGGTTTCTATAGGCGTTTTGTGAGAGATTTCAGCACCATTGTTGCGCCTCTCAATGAGCTTACAAAGAAGGACGTGCCTTTTTCTTGGGGTACCGCATAGGAAGAAGCCTTCACGGTCTTCAAAGATAAGTTAACACATGATCCTTTACTTCAACTTCCTGATTTTAATAAGACTTTCGAGCTTGAATGTGATGCTAGTGGAATTGGGTTAGGAGGTGTGTTATTACAAGATGGTAAACCTGTTGCGTACTTTTCTAAAAAACTGAGTGAGCCTAGTCTGAATTATTCTACTTATGATAAAGAATTATATGCCCTTGTTCAGACTTTGGAAACATGGCAACATTATTTATGGCCCAAAGAATTTGTTATACATTCTAATCATGAATCTTTGAAACATATTAAAAGTCAAGCAAAACTGAACCGTAGACATGCTAAATGGGTTGAACTCATTGAGACTTTCCCTTATGTCATTAAACACAAGAAGGGTAAAGAAAATGTTATTGCTGATGCTTTGTCTCGTCGTTATACTATGCTTTCACAACTTGACTTTACAAAATTTGGTTTGGAGACCATCAAAGATCAATATGTGCATGATGCTGAATTTAGAGATGTGTTGCAGCATTGTAAAGAAGGGATAACATGGAACAAGTTCGTTATTAATGATGGATTTGTGTTTCGTGCTAACAAGCTATGCATTCCAGCTAGCTCCTTTCGTCTTTTGTTGTTACAGGAGGCACACAGAGGAGGATTAATGGGACACTTTGGCGTGAAGAAGACGGAGGGCGTACTTTCTACACATTTCTTTTGGCCAAAGATGAGACGGGATGTTGAGCGTTTTGTTGCTCGCTGCACTACATCTCAAAAAGCTAAGTCACGACTCAATCCTCATGGTTTATATATGCCTTTGCCTGTACCTAGTGTTCCTTGGGAGGATATATCTATGGACTTTGTTTTAGGTTTACCTCGAACTAAGAATGGGAGGGATAGCATATTTGTTGTCGTGGATAGATTTTCCAAAATGGCACACTTTATACCATGTCATAAAAGTGATGATGATGCTCATGTTGCTGATTTGTTCTTTCGTGAAATTATTCGGTTGCATGGTGTGCCAAATACAATTGTTTCAGATCATGATGCTAAATTTCTTAGCCACTTTTGGAGATGTTTATGGGCTAAGTTGGGGACTAAACTACTTTTTAGTACTACATGTCATCCCCAAACTGATGGCCAAACTGAAGTAGTCAATAGATCATTGTCTACTATGCTTAGGGATGTTTTGAAGAATAACCTGAAAATGCGGGAAGAATGCTTGCCTCATATTGATGCTAAAGAACGTGTTGAATTGATATTAAAGATGCATGAGTTAACGAAGGAAAACATTGAGCGTATGAATGCTAAATACAAAATTGCTAGAGATAAGGGTAGAAAACATGTTGTCTTTGCACTTGGAGATCTTGTTTGGTTACATTTGCGTAAGGATAGATTTCCTTATTTGCACAAGTCAAAGCTAATGCCACGTTGCTGATGGTCCTTTTAAGGCGTTAGAGAAAATAAATGATAATGCATATAAACTTGAGCTGCCTGTAGAGTTTGAGGTTAGCCCCACTTTTAACATTACATATTTGAAGCTTTATTTGGGTGAGGAAGATGAACTTCCATCGAGGACGACTTCAGTTCAAGAAGGGGAGGATGATGAGGACATCCCTGCTAATGCTACACCCACAACTCCGACTGCTATACATACAGGACCAATTACTAGAGCTCGCGCACGTCAATTGAATTACCAGGTACTTCCGTTTCTTGCAAATCCTTCTAATGTTCATGAACATATGATGCTGCCTAAATTAGATACTTTTGTTTTACTTATGAATGAAGGACCTGGCATGGACAAGAAGGATGACCATGGGAGCGGGATCAAGCATGGACAAGAAGGTGCGCGTGCGGGAAAGAACAATGGAGCTTCAGTGATGAATTTTGCACTTTGAAGCCACCATAATGGGAGCAAGAAGCCTTGGATGAAATATGCATGATGCTACTTTATAAAATTCGTCCCTATGCTAATATAGGTGCTGCGCCACCTTATTGTTGGGCCAGGCCCATGTAATTTTGAAATACCATATTATAGGCTGTTTTTAGAATCCGTATGTATGGGGAAACTGAGTTAAGGTCGGTTTCGGTCCCCTCCTCCAAGGGTCCACGAAATTCCCCTCTATCCCCCCATATATACAGCTCTTAGGGCGTTGTTTTATGGTTGGGTTTTGTTTAGATTACAAGTTCGCCATAGCTGCAACTTCGCGTTCTTCTTTGTGTTCCACGACCAGACAAAGGCGTCATAGAACCCCACTTCATCAATAAAGCTTTCCTCTTATATTCACAATATCTAGAGTGCAATCTTAGTTTCTTGCTTGTTCTTTATTTGCGTGCAGAAAACAGACCCTCGTGGTCAGGTTGATCGTGCTTCGACATGGTCAATAACCTCTCAAAGTTGGTTTAGCGATTGCTAAGGCGCGGCGTCATCACACGTTCGTAGTCGGATCGTCAAAGTCTACTCTACCAAAAACGATAGCCACCATCTCATCGAAAGACAGGGATAACTTCGTCTCTATCACAACCAGTAGGTTTTGTCAGTCCAAAGGATGATAAATGGTGTGCAAGCTCTAGCAACCCTTCTATAGGCTGGAGCAAGAATCTGGGAGTTGGAATATACGCTTTGATGAGGTGATCAAAGTTTTGGGTTTATACAAAGTTTATGAGAAACTTATATTTACAAGAAAGTGAGTGGGAGCACTATATAATTTCTGATAAGTATATTTGGTTGACATATTGTTGACCGAAAATAATGTTGAATTTCTGGAAAGCATAAAGGGTTTTTTGAAAGGAGTTTTTCAAAGGAAGACCTGGAATGAAGCTAATTAAATATTGGGCATTAGGATCTATAGAGATAGATCAAGACCGTCCGATAAGACTTTCAATGAGTACATGCCTTGACAAGATTTGGAAAGGGTTCAAAATGGATCAGTCAAAAAAGAGTTCTTGCCTGATTTGTAAGGTGTGGAGTGGAGTGAGACTCAAAGCTCGACCACGGCAGAAGAAAGAGAAAGGACGAAGGTCATCCACTATGGCTTATCCATGGGCTCTATATAGTAAGCCATGTTTTTTACTGCACCTAGTGTGTGCCTTGCCATGAGTCTGTCAAGGGGTACATGAGTGGTCCAAGAGTGGATCACTGGTCAGCGGTCAAAATTATCCTTAGTAACTGCTGGAATTTGACCTAAACATGGGCCAACCCAATAGCATTTTTCAGAATTCCTTATAAATCCTAGACCACTAAGCCCATTCGTGCAAGGCAAGAGGTGGGACAAAAGTTTACTCCCACATTGCTAGTTTAGTAGGAGTTGGACCTCCTTATAAGGGAGGATGTTTTCCCACATGTATGAGCATGAGAACAAGAGGGACATACACGCGCGCTTCCTCCACCGCCCGCCTTGCCACTCCACGCCCCGTCACGACGCGCCGTGGGTTTTGGGAATGAGCCGAGTCAATGTCTAAATTTTTGCCACGCACAGTTGGTATACGAAAGGTCACTCGGGAGCTAAAAGGCTTTGCTATAGTGGAGATTGAATACGAATGTTGCACCCTTCGGCTGCTGCCTTTTCGTTTCGTCTCCCTTTTTTGCTTCACCTCCCGTTGCTGCCTATTCGCCTCCTTCTCATGTGCCTATAAAAGGGAGGGCGCGCCTCTCTAGAGAGACACACCAAAACTTCCTCTTCCGCCATCAAGTTCCAATCCCTGAGTTGTTGCAAGGTTCTTCCCCATCCCGGCTTGCGGCGTGCACCACATGTCGGGACAGTAGGCCTCAGAAACCCCACCACTTTGAGTCCTGTATGGGAGAAGGGTGATAAGGTTTTTGGGGAGCGCTCTGTGCGACTACTGGCTTCTTCATCATGGATGCCACGGACGCCGATAGTCACTTCCCAAACAATGACTTCTTCCTCGACGTCAACAACCTCTTCGACATGGCCGGTGATGACGTCAACGCCAATCCTGCAGCTGCCACCGCTCAGTACGTATTCATGTTTTTCCTATTTGAGGTTCTGCTAGAGATACTTGGTCTAGTTTCTTTTCTACATATGTTTCGGTATAGTTCACATGTTCACATAATATTCGCCTACTATCCTTTAGTTTCCCTGATAAGTTTTGTTCCTCTTATTGTGGCATACTCTCCTCTAAGTCGCATGACTAGTGTTGCCTCTTTTACTATGATATTGTTTTATCTACTGTTTATTTCGTTTAAATCATTCGGTAAATTGCTCATATTTCCAACAATCCAAAACCCTTATCATAGGCAATTTACCCCGAGTGGTTTTGCTGCTTCCATGAGGCCTCCTATGTTTGAGGGTGTGCACTATAAGAGGTGGCGTGTGAGGGCTGTTCTATGGTTTCAAACCATGAGCTGCTATGATGCCACTCTTGGCAAACGTGAAGGAGATCCTTGTTTAAGGCTGCTCTTTTGAGCGTTCTTGGTGAGAACATAGTTGGTGCTTATGTGTTAATTGAATGGAAAAAGATATGTGGGATGCACTCAAGGCCAAGTTTGGGGTCTCGGATGTTGGCACTAAGCTATATATCATGGAACAATTCTATGCCTACATGATGAATGATGAGCGCTCTATGGTTGAGCAAGCTCACGAGATAAAGTCATTTGCTAGAGAACTTGAGCACTTCAATTGTATGTTACCAGCAAGTTTGTTGCCGGAGGTATCACTACTAAGCTCGCTCCCTCATGGAGGAACTTTGGGACCTCTCTGAAGCATAAGAGACAGGAGTTTTCCGTTCTGGATCTCATTGGTACTCTTGATGTGGAAGAAAAGGCGAGAGCAAAAGACATACGTGCTCGAGGTATTGAGGGAGGTTCTAGTGCCAATCTGGTACAGAAGAAGAACTTCCAGCCCCACAAGTTCAAGAACAAGGGCAAGTTTGATGGCAAGGGAAAGTTCGATGGGAAGAACAAGGCTTTGCAACACACCAACTTCAAGAAGAAGAATGACAAGAAGAAAGGTGTATGTCATGTCTGCGAAGATCCTGGTCATTGGGTTCCTAGCTGCCTGATAGAGGCGAAGTTGTCCCTGTCTTTTGATGAGATGGTGGCTATCGTTTTTGGTGGAGTAGACTTTGACGATCCGACTACGAACGTGTGATGACGTCACGCCATAGCAATCGCTAAACCAACTCCGAGAGGTTATTGACCACGCCGGAGCATGATCAACCTGACCACGAGGGTCTATTTCCTGCACGCAAACGAAGAACAAGCAAGAAACTAAGATTGCAATCTGGATATTGCGAATATAAGAGGAAAGCTTTATTGATGAAGTGGGGTTCTATGACGCCTTTGTCTAGTCGTGGAACACAAATGAAGAACACGAAGTTGCAGCTAAGGCGAACTTGTAATCTAAACAAAACCCAACCCCAAAACGACGCCCTAAGGGCTGTATATATGAGGAAATAGAGGGGAATTTCATGGCCCCTTGGAGGAGGGGTCCGAAACTGACCCTAACTCAGTTTCCCCATACATACGGACTCTAAAAACAACCTATAATATGGTATTTCGAAATTACATGGGCCGGGCCCAAAAATAAGGTGGCGCAACACCTATATTAGCCTAGGGACGAATTTTATAAAGTGGCATCATGCATATTTCGTCCAAGGCTTCTCGCTCCCATTATGGTGGCTTCAAAGTGCGAAAATCATCACTAGAAGCTCCATTGTTCTTTCCCGCATGCGCACCTTCTTCTCCATGCTTGATCCCACTCCAATGGTCATCCTTCTTGTCCATGCTAGGTCCTTCATTCATAAGTAAAACAAAAGTATCTAATTTAGGCAGCATCATATGTTCATGAACATTAGAAGGATTTCCAAGAAACGAAAGTACCTGATAATTCAATTGACATGCGCGAGCTTTAGTAATTGGTCCTGTATGTATAGTAGTCGGAGTTGTGGGTGTAACATTAGTAGGGATGTCCTCATCACTACCCTAACCGTTATGACAAGCATCAACATGGGAAAGGTGACAAGATCGCCAATGTTGTCATCGGAGAGGCTGAGATGAAGGATATTGGGTATGGTACACTTCCCACTATTCTCTCAGTATGTCATTCTCCTGATTGGTTGATTGACACGGGTGCTAATGTGCATGTATGCGGTGATATTTCCATGTTTTCTTCCTATCAGGCTTCATGAACTACTTCTGTGTTGATGGGAAACAGTTCAAATGCTTCTGTTCATGGTGTTGGCACGGTCGATCTGAAGTTTACTTCAGGGAAGATCGTGCGGCTAAAGAACGTGCATTATGTCCCCTCCATCAATAAAAATCTTGTTAGCGGATCTCTTCTGTGTAGAGATGTCTAGAAGCTTGTCTTTGAGTCCAATATATTTGTAATATCCAAGTATGGAATTTTTTTGGTAAAGGTATGAGTCAGGAGGCTTGTTCAGACTATCTCTGTCAGATGTTTGTAATAAAGTTGTTCATCATGTTTGCAACAATAGTGAATCAAATGTCTGACATTCACGTCTCTGTCATGTTAATTTTGGTTGTATGACGCGGCTAGCCAAGTTGAACTTAATCCCTAATTTCACCATTGTTAAGGGATCTAAGTGTCAAGTTTGTGTGCAAGCTAAGCAACCTCGTAAGTCTCATACAACTGCGGAAACAAGAAATTTTGCACCACTAGAACTCATACATTTAAATCTTTGTGAAATGAATGGTGTTTGGACAAAAGGTGGAAAGAAATATTTCATGACGCTAATTGATGACTCCACTAGATATTGCCAAGTGTATCTTTTGAAATCAAAAGATGATGCTTTCAATTTTTTTCAAGAACTATAAAGCTGAAGTGGAAAACCAACTTGTTCGGATAATCAAGAGGCTTAAGTCCAATCATGGTGGAGAGTATTTTTTCCAATGAATTCGATTCTTTTTGTGCAGAACATGGAATAATCCATGAGAGTACGCCTCCCTATTCACCTCAATCAAATGGGGTAGCCGAACTGTACTCTAACCGTTTGGTTAATGCCATATTAGACACATCAGGTCTCTCCAAGGCATGGTGGGGGGAGGCGATACTGACTGCAGGTCATGTCCTAAACCAAGTTCCCACAAAGAACAAGGAGATAACTCCATTCAAGGAACGGGAGAAGAAAAGTTTAAAACTCTCTTACCTACGTACTTGGGGCTGCTTGGCAAAAGTGAATACACCAATTCCAAAGAAGCGAAAGCTCGGACCAAAAACTGTGGAGCTTGGTATCGGACATGCACGTCGGTACACTCATGGAGTCGAATGATGCGACTTTCTTTGAAGATATCTTTCCCATGAAGGATATGGGTAGCTCATCAAATCAAGAGTTGCCTAGTTCATCGAGTGAAGATGTAGTTGAAATTTTTGAACCTATCATTTCAACACAACATCTTGAAGATCCCGTGGAGGACAATGATGAGTCTCCTAAAAGGAGCAAGAGGCAGAGGACTACAAAGTTCTCTGGTGATGATTTTATTGTATATCTCAGAGATGATACTCCCAGCTCTATTTCAGAAGCCTATGCATCTGAAGACGTTTACACTAGAAGGAAGTGGACCGTAGTGATATGGATTCCATCTTGGCAAATGAAACTTTGGAGATGATACTCCCAGCTCTATTGAGAAGTTTAAGGCATGACTTGTGGCCTCATCAATAAACCTTTCCTCTTATATTCGCAATATCCAGATTGCAATCTTAGTTTCTTGCTTGTTCTTCATTTGCGTGCAGGAAATAGACCCTCGTGGTCAGGTTAATCGTGCTTCGGCATGGTCAATAACCTCTCGGAGTTGGTTTAGCAATTCCTAAGGCGTGGCGTCATCACACGTGGTTCATACAAGTGTTCGACCATTCTGCATTTAGGCATAAAATAAAAATAGGTGAAGTATTTTTGTTCCGGATAACATAAATAAATTATTGCATAATTCTTATAAGAAATCACCTCACAAATATGCATGTATGCAACATTTTTGGTCGTATCGAAGGTAGTCATGTCCTCATCAGGTTATTTCTTATAACAATTATGCAATAATTTATTTATGTTATCCAGAACAAAAATACTTAACCTATTTTTATTTTATGGCTAAATGCAGAATGGTCGAACACTTGTATGAACCACGTGTGATGACAAAGGAAGAGGAAATGGTTGGGTGCTATTCAAGAGGTCCTCTAATGTCAAAGGAACAATTAGGTGTTGTTCAAGAAGTTCTCTCACGTCACTTTTAGCCCAAAAGAAGATAGAGTCTAAGTCTCCAAGTCTCTCACGTTCCGGACTCAGATTCGGACTACACAGACACACCTGTCTCAAAACGACAACAACTTTTTTATACAAACTCAGAATTGGGTGATTCTTTTTTTGCTGGAAACTATATTTCATATGCGTTCCAGGCCTGTTGGAATCAACTTAAAAATCAACCGAATCGTGGAGGTATAGACGAAACAATCTGACGTTGCAGCAGAATCCGAGTCAAACTACAAGTCCAAAGGTGTTGCATCACCTCCACTTGGGCCCATGGGCCTTGCACGACCTAGGGTTGGTTTTAGGGTATATTGGGACCTCCTCCCACCTCCTTGGCCACCACTCCTTGCTCTTATATAAGTAGATCAATCTAGTAGCTTTTCCTTTGGTTTTTGTTTAGTTAAAAGTTAGCCATTGCAACTTCGTCTACTTCGTTTGTGTCCAACGACCAGACCAAGACCACTTTCAGAATCCCAACCTTATCAATACTTCATCTATATTTGCAATATTCAGATTGCGTTATCATATTCTTGCTTGTTCTTTGATTGCTTTCAGGAATAGACCTTCATGGTCAGGTTGATCGTGCTCCGGTGTGGTCAATAACCTCTTGGAGATTGGTTTAGCGATTGCTAAGGCGCAACGTCGTGCACGTTTGTAGTCGGATCGTTAAAGTCATCGCCAACAAATTGATGGCTATCATCTCATCGAAAGATCGGGACCCTCGCCTCTATCAGTATGAGACCGAGAACATGAGTTGTTCATAGTGGTAACCTATTCTATGTGATCGGAGATCCCGTGAAATAGATGTGAAATACAAGCGGTTGTTAAACTGAGAGGAAAGTATCCTTACTATTAATAATACCACTCAATGAAGATGCAATACTTTCCTAATCTGTATGGCAGGTTGATATATATCTTAATGTGTTCTAAGTGGCTTATTTAAGCAGAGATGTTGTCCTGTAGAACATGTTTTGAAGAACACACCTATATGAGTCTGATTGTTAATGTCGCGATCTATGAGAGTAGGGTGCTCTCTAGTAAACTCATGAAAGGCCTTGGAGTCTGACGCATAAGCTCCACCCGCGGAGAAGTCCCACGACAGCCTGGTATCGGTCAAGGCTTTGTGTGAAGCTAGATTCGCAGAAAACTTGCAATTCAAGGCATACTCCACTTTTCAAGTTGCTTACTGGTGTAGCATAGATTTCCAGGTGGAATCTCAACTTAACAGTCTCCACTGCGGTACCGGTATATAAACAGTGTTTTGGAACCAAAGGCAAATTTTGTGTGCCTCTTGAATCTGGTGGGGGGTTGCTGGAATTTGATCTAAACATGGGCCAGCCCAATAGCATTTATCAGAATTCCTAAAAAATCCTAGAGGCCCACTAAGCCCATTCGTGCAAGGCAAGAGGGGGACAAAAGTTTAGTCCCATGTTGCTAGCTTAGTAGGAATTGGATCTCCTTATAAGGGAGGATGTTTCCCAACATGTATGAGCATGAGAACAAGAGGGACACACACACGCTCCTCCTCCGCCGCCCGCCTCACCACGCCACGCCTCGCCTCGCCTCGTCACGACGCGCCGCGGGTTGCGGGAATGAGTCGAGCCGATGTCTAAATTTTTGCCATGCACAACTGGTATATGAAAGGTCACTCGGGAGCTGAAAGGCTTTGCTGTAGTGGAGATTGAATACGAACGCTAAACCCTTCGGCTGCTGCCTTTTTGCTTTGCCTCCCATCGCTGCTTGTTCGTCTCCTTCTCCTCTGCCTATAAAAGGGAGGTCGCTCCTCTCCACAGACACACACTAGAACTTCCTCTTCCACCATCGAGTTCCAATCCCTGAGCTGCTGCAAGGTTCTTCCCCATCCCGGCTTGCGGCGTGCATCGCATGTCGGGACAGTACGCCTCCGAAACCCCACCACTTTGAGTCCTGTATGGGAAAAGGGTGATAAGGTTTTTGGGGAGCGCTCGGCATGACTACTGGCTTGTTCATCATGGACGCCACGTACGCCGACGATCACTTCCCAAACGACGACTTCTTCCCCGACGTCAATGACCTCTTCGACATTGATGAGGACATCCCTACTAATGTTACACCCACAACTCCGACTGCTATATATACAGGACCAATTACTAGAGCTCGCGCACGTCAATTGAATTACCAGGTACTTTCGTTTCTTGGAAATCCTTCTAATGTTCATGAACATATGATGCTGCCTAAATTAGATACTTTTGTTTTACTTATGAATGAAGGACCTAGCATGGACAAGAAGGATGACCATTGGAGTGGGATCAAGCATGGAGAAGAAGGTACGCGCGCGGGAAAGAACAATGGAGCTTCCAGTGATGATTTTCGCACTTTGAAGCCACCATAATGGGAGCGAGAAGCCTTGGACGAAATATGCATGATGCCACTTTATAAAATTCGTCCCTAGGCTAATATATGTGCCGCGCCACCTTATTTTTGGGCCAGGCCCATGTAATTTCGAAATACCATATTATAGGCTGTTTTTAGAGTCCGTATGTATGGGGAAACTGAGTTAGGGTCGGTTTCGGACCCCTCCTCCAAGGGGCCACGAAATTCCCCTCTATTCCCAATACAGCCCTTAGGGCGTCGTTTTAGGGTTGGGTTTTGTTTAGATTACTAGTTCGCCATAGCTACAACTTCGCGTTCTTCGTTTGTGTTCCACGACCAGACAAAGGCGTCACAGAACCCCACTTCATCAATAAAGCTTTCCTCTTATATTCGCAATATCTAGATTGCAATCTTAGTTTCTTGCTTGTTCTTCATTTGCGTGCAGGAAACATACCCTCATGGTCAGGTTGATCGTGCTCCGACATGGTCAATAACCTCTCGGAGTTGGTTTAGCGATTGCTAAGGCACGGCGTCATCACACGTTCGTAGTCGGATCGTCAAAGTCTACTCCACCAAAAATGATAGCCACCAACTCATCGAAAGACAGGGCCAACTTCGCCTCTATCAGACATGGCCGGTGATGACGTCAAAGCCAATCCCTCTGCTGCCACTGCTCAGTACGTATTCATGTTTTTCCTATTCAAGGTTCTACTAGAGATACTTGGTCTTGTTTCTTACATAATATTCACCTACTATCCTTTAGTTTCCCTGATAAGTTTTGTTCCTCTTATTGTGGCATACTCTCCTCGAAGTTGCATGACTTGTGTTGCCTCTTTTACTATGATATTGTTTTATCTAATGTTTATTTCGTTTAAATCATTCGGTAAATTGCTCATATTTCCAACAGTAACTAGAGGACTAAGGAAATGTTTCTCGATAATGGAGGTGATAAAAAGATCGTCGTAAAGGGTTACGTCAATGCAAGCTTTGACACCAATCTGGATGACTCTGAGTAGCAGTCCGGATACGTACAGTGGAGCAGTCATTTGGAATAGCTCCAAGTGGAGCATGGTAGCACCATCTATAGTATGACATAGAGATTTGCAAAGTACACCCGGATCTGAATATTGCAGACCCATTGACTAAAACCTCTCTCACAAGAAAAACATGATCAAACCCCAGAACTAATTGGGTGTAAATCACATGGTGATGTGAGCTAGATTATTGGCTCTAGTGCAAGTGGGAGACTTTTGGAAATATGCCCTAGAGGCAATAATAAAATGGTTATTATTATATTTCCTTGTTCATGATAATTTTTATTATCCATGCTATAATTGTATTGATTGGAAACTCAGATACATGTGTGGATACATAGACAACAAAGTGTCCCTAGTAAGCCTCTACCGAACTAGCTCATTGATCAAAGGTGGTCATGGTTCCTAGCCGTAGACAAGAGTTCTCATTTGATAATAGGATCATATCATTAGGAGAATGATGTGATGGATAAGACTCAAACTATGAACGTAGCATATGATTGTGTTAGTTTTTTGCTATAGTTTTTTGCATGTCAAGTGTCTGTTCCTATGACAATGAGATTGTTGGGGAACGTTGCATGGGAAACAAAAAATTTCCTATGCACACGCAGATCTATCCATGGTGATGAGCATCTACAAGAGGGACGGTGGATCTACGTATCCTTGTAGATCGCTAAGCGGGCAGCATTAAGAAACGCGGTTGGTGTAGTTGAACGTCTTCGCGACCCAAATCGCCGAGCGTCCCACGATCCAATCACGATCCGTCCGGCGAACTTGATCACGATCCATCCCACAAACTTGATCACGATCTGTCCCACGAACTTGATCACGATCCTTCTGATCTAGCGCCGACCAGACAACACCTCTAAGTTCAGCACAATTTTACATGTTTTACGTGGCTGCTACAGGTATCTAGCAAGAACAATTCTCATCTATGCAAAAACCACAACGGTGATACACTAGTTGCTTTTCAACCTTCTCAAGGACCGCCTTTGTCGAATCCGATCCAACTAAAGTGAGAGAAACTGGCACCCGCAAGCCATTTATGCAACAAGTTGCGGTCGAGGGAACCGGTCTCTCATAAGCGTACGAGTAATGTTGGTCCGGGCCGCTTCATCTCACAATACCGCTGAACCAAAATCTGACCAAGGGAGGAAGCAATCTAAGCATCAACGCCCACAAACCTTTTGTGTTCTACTCGAGATCTCATCTACACATAGACCTAGCTCATGATGCCGCTGTTGGGGAACGTTGCCGAACCGGTATCAAATACCCAGGCACTACTACGAGAGCTAGTAAGGTACACATCAATAACATGTATATCATATATACCTTGTTTGTCGTTGGTCGCCTTCTTGTCAGCCAGGTACTTGGGGCAGTTCCGCTTCCAATGACCAGTTCCATTGGAATGAAAGCACTCGGTTTCTGGCTTAGGTCCATGCTTGGGATTCTTTACAGGAGTAGCAACTGCTTTGCCATCCTTCTTGGTTTTACCCTTCTTGCCCTTGCCCTTGACCTTGCCATTTTTATTGAAACTAGTGGTTTTACTGACCATCAACACTTGATGTTCTTTCTGGATTTCAGACTCAGCGACTTTTAGCATCGCAAACAACTCGACGACTGACTTGTTCATCCCATGCATGTTATAGTTCATCACAAAGTTCTTGTAACTAGGTGGCAGTGATTAAAGAACTCTGTCAGTGATCGCCTCTAGCGGAAGGGGAATTCCCAACTCCGCTAGACGAGTTGAATACCCAGACATTCTGAGTATATGTTCACTAATAGACCCGTTCTCCTCCATCTTGCAAGCACAGAACTTATCAGAGGTTTCATACCTCTCGATCCGGGCATTCTTCTGAAAGATAAACTTCAACTCCTCGAACATCTCATATGCTCCATGACGTTCAAAACGTCTTTGAAGTCCCGGTTCTAAGCCATACAATATTGCACACTGAACTATTGAGTAATCTCCAGTACGTGCCTCCCAAGTGTTCTTAACGTCTTCAGAGGTCATGTCTTCTGGTTGGTCACCAAGCGGTGCATCAAGGACATATGATTTCTAGGAAGCCATGAGGATAATCCTTATATTACGGGCCTAGTCAACAAAGTTACTTCCATCATCTTTCAACTTAGCTTTCTCTAGGAACGCATTAAAATTCAGGGGTGCTACTACGCGAACCATTGATCTACAACATAAATATGCAAAGTTTACTTAGACTATTGTTCAAGATAATGAGTTTAGTTAATCAAATTACTAAAGCTCCCACTCAAATTGACATCCCTCGGGTCATCTGAGTGTCACATGACCAAATTCACCAACTCAAGTCCGATCATCACGTGAGTTGAGGTGGCTTCAATGGTGAACATCATTATGTTGATCATATCTACTATATGACTCATGTTCGACCTTTCGGTCTCTTGTGTTCCGAGGCCATGTTTGTACATGCTAGGCTCGTCAAGTTTAACCCGAGTGTTCTGCACGTGCAACACTGGCTTGCACCCGTTGTATGTGAACGTAGAGTCTATCACACTCGATCATCACGTGGTGTCTCAACATGACGAACTTTTGCAACGGTGCACACTCGGGGAGAACACAATTTATCTTGAAATTAAGTGAGGGATCACCTTATAATGCTACCGTCGTCCTAAGCAAAACAAGGTGCATAAAAGGATTAACATCACATGTAATTCATAAGTGACATGATATGGCCATGAACTTGTGCTTTTGATCTCCATCTAGAAAGCACCGGCATGATCTCCATCGTCACCGGCATGACACCATGATCTTCATCATCTTGATCTCCATCAACGTGTCGCCATCGGGGTAGTCGCGCCCAACATGCTTCCACTACTATTGCTACCGTTTAGCGATAAAGTAAAGCATTACATAGCGCTTAATGATTGACACGTAGGTCATACAATAATTAAAGACAACCCTATGGCTCTTGCCAGTCGCCGTACTCATCGACATGCAAGTCGTGATAATCTATACATCACATGATCATCTCATACATCACATATATCACATCATGTAATTGGCCATATCACATCACAACATACCCTGCAAAAACAAGTTAGACGTCCTCTAATTGTTGTTACATGTTTTACGTGGCTGCTACGGGTATCTAGCAAGAACAATTCTCATCTATGCAAAAACCACAACGGTGATACACTAGTTGCTTTTCAACCTTCTCAAGGACCGCCTTTGTTGAATCCGATCCAACTAAAGTGAGAGAAACTGGCACCCGCAAGCCATCTATGCAACAAGTTGCGGTCGAGGGAACCGGTCTCTCGTAAGCATACGAGTAATGTTGGTCCGGGCCGCTTCATCTCACAATACAGCTAAACCAAAATCTGACCAAGGGAGGAAGCAATCTAAGCATCAATGCGCACAAACCTTTTGTGTTCTACTCGAGATCTCATCTACACATAGACCTAGCTCATGATGCCGATGTTGGGGAACGTTGCATGGGAAACAAAAAATTTCCTACGCACACGCAGATCTATCCATGGTGATGAGCATCTACGAGAGGGAGAGTGGATCTACGTACCCTTGTAGATCGCTAAGCGGGAATTGTTAAGAAACGCGGTTCGTGTAGTCAAACGTCTTTGTGATCCAACTCGCCGAGCGTCCCGCGATCCAATCATGATCCGTCCCGCGATCCAATCAAGATCCATCCCGCGAACTTGATCACGATCCGTCCCACGAACTTGATCACGATCCGTTCCACGAACTTGATCACGATCCGTTCCACGAACTTGATCACGATCCTTCCGATATAGCGCCGAACGGACGGCACCTCCGCGTTCAGCACACGTACAACTTGATGACGATCTCCACCGTCTTGATCCAGCAAGAAGGAGTGGAGAGGAAGAAGAGTTCTTCGGCAGCGTGACGGCGCTCCGGCGATGGTGGTGGAGCTATTCCGGTAGGGCTTCGCCTAAGCACTGCAGAAATCCGATCTAAAGGAGAAACTATGCACTGGAGGAACGGGCAACACGTGGCTGAAAATTCTGTGCAAAAACCCTAAAACCTCTAGTATATATAAGAGGAAGAGAGGAGGAGGCTTGGCACAAGGGACAAGTCTCCAAGGAGTCGGCCGAACCAGGTGGAGGAGGTGGACTCCACCTCCAATCCTAGTAGGACTAGGATTCACCCTATTTTTGCCTTTTTCCACCTTTTCTCTTTGGGCCTTTTTTCCCAAACTGCATGGGCCTTGTGTGGGACTTCCACCAGCCCACTAAGGGCTGGTAAACACTCTCCCACCGACCATGGAGCCTCTTGGGTCGAAATACCCCTCCCGATGGTCTCCCGGTACACTACCGGCACTCCCGATACACTACCGATGAGACTGAAACTTTTCCGACGACCAAAATAGGACTGCCTATATATTAATCTTTACCTGCGGACCATTCCGGAGCTCCTCATGATGTCCGAGATCTCATCCGGGACTCCTAACAACCTTCGGTCACCACCATACATAACTCTATACTACCAAAACGTCACCAAACCTTAAGTGTGCGGACCCTGCGGGTTCGAGAACTATATAGACATGACCGAGACACCTCTATAGTCAATAACCAATAGCAGGACCTGGATGCCCATATTGGTTCCTACATATTCTATGAAGATCTTTATCGGTCGAACCTCTATGTCAAGGATTCAGTTAATCCTGTATGATGTTCCCTTTGTTCTTCTGTATGTTACTTGCCCGTGATTCGATCGTCGGTATCTCCATACCTAGTTCAACCTCGTTATTGACAAGTCTCTTTACTCCTTCCGTAATACAAGATCCCGTGACTAACACTTAGACACATTGCTTGCAAGGCTCATTGTGATGTTGTATTACCGAGTGGGCCCTGAGATACCTCTCCGTCACACGGAGGAACAAATCCCAGTCTTGATACATGCCAACTCAACAAACACCCTCGGAGATACTTGTAGAGCACCTTTTTTGTCACCCAGTTACGTTGCGACGTTTGATACACACAAGGCACTCCTCCGGTATCCGTGAGTTGCATGATCTCATGGTCATAGGAACATATACTTGACATTGCAGAAAACAGTAGCAATAAACTGACACGATCATATGCTACGTTTGTAGTTTGGGTCTTGTCCATCACATCATTCTACTAATAATGTGATCCCATTATCAAATGACATCTCATGTAAATGTCTAGGAAACCTTGACCATCTTTGATCAACGAGCTAGTTCACTAGAGGCATACTAGGGACAAAGTGTTGTCTATTTACCCACACATGTACTGTGTCTCCAATTAATACAATTATAGCATGGATAATAAACGATTATCATGAACAAGGAAATATAATAATAAACACTTTATTTATTGCCTCTAGGGCATATTTCCAACAGTCTCCCACTTGCACTAGAGTCAATATTCCAGCTCACATCACTATGTGATTTACACTGTAATGAATCGAACACCCATGCAGTTCTGGTGTTGATCATGTTTAGCCCTTGGAAGAGGTTTAGTCAACGGGTCTGCAACATTCAGATCCGTGTGCACTTTGCAAATATTTATGTCCTTCTCCTTGATGTAATCGCGGATGGAGTTGAAGCGTCGCTTTATGTGTCTGGTCCTCTTGTGAAACCTTGGTTCCTTGGCCAGAGCAATGGCACCAGTGTTGTCACAGAACAGGTTCATTGGATTCAGTGCACTGGGCACTACTCCAAGATCTGTCATGAACTGCTTCATCCAGACACCTTCCTTCGCCGCCTCCGAGGCTGCGATGTACTCCGCTTCACATGTAGAATCGGCTACGACGCTTTGCTTGGAACTGCACCAGCTTACCGCTCCCCCGTTGAGAATAAATACGTATCCGGTTTGTGACTTAGAGTCATTCGGATCAGTGTCAAAGCTTGCATCGACGTAACCCTTTACGACGAGCTCTTCATCACCTCCATAAACGAGAAACATTTCCTTAGTCCTTTTCAAGTACTTAAGGATATTCTTGACCGCTGCCCAGTGTTCCAGTCCAGGATCACTTTGAAACCTTCTGGCCATACTTATGGCAAGGCTGACATCCGGTCTTGTGCACAACATTGCATACATGATAGAGCCTATGGCTGAAGCATAGGGGATGACACTCATCTTTTCTCTATCTTCTGCAGTCACTGGGCATTGAGTCTTACTCAACTTCACACCTTGTAACACAGGCAAGAACCCCTTCTTGGACTGATCCATTTTGAACTTCTTCAAAACTTTATCAAGGTATGTGCTCTGTGAAAGTGCTATCAAGCGTTTCGATCTATCTCTATAGATCTTAATGCCTAATATGAAAGCAGCTTCTCCTAGGTCCTTCATTGAAAAACTCTTGTTCAAATATTGCTTCACGCTTTCCAGCATTTCTATATTGTTTCCAATCAGCAATATGTCATCCACATATAATATTAGAAACGCTATAGAGCTCCCACTCACTTTCTTGTAAATACAAGCTTCTCCATAAACTTGTATAAACTCAAACGCTTTGATCACCTCATCAAAACGCTTATTCCAACTCCGAGATGCTTGCACCAGCCCATAAATGGATCGCTGGAGTTTGCAAAGTTTGTCAGCATTCTCTGGATCGACAAAACCTTCTGGTTTGCATCATATACAACTCTTCCTCAAGGAAACCGTTGAGGAACGCTGTTTTGACATCCATCTGCCAAATTTCATAGTCGAAATAAGCAGCTATTGCCAACATGATTCTGACAGACTTAAGCATCGCTACGGGTGAGAAGGTCTCATCGTAGTCAACTCCTTGAACTTGTGAAAAACCCTTTGCCACAAGTCGAGCTTTATAGACGGTGACATTACCGTCCGCGTCTGTCTTCTTCTTAAAGACCCATTTGTTCTGAATGGCCTTTCGCCCTTCAGGTAATACTTCCAAAGTCCATACTTTGTTTTCATACATGGATCCCATCTCAGATTTCATGGCCTCTAACCATTTCTCGGAATCCAGGCCCATCACTGCTCCTCCATAGCTCGTAGGTTCATTGTTGTCCAACAACATGACCTCCAAGACAGGGTTGCCGTACCACTCAGGAGTAGCACGCGGCCTTGTAGACCTACGAGGTTCAATAGTAGCTTGATCTAAAGCTT
Organism: Hordeum marinum; assembly: GCA_022496015.1. NCBI lineage: Eukaryota > Viridiplantae > Streptophyta > Magnoliopsida > Poales > Poaceae > Hordeum > Hordeum marinum. The sequence continues at coordinate 244,067,122 of CM039673.1, forward strand.
CATGATCATCATCATTAACTTCTTCTTCTACCGTTGTATGTTCCACAGAAACATCTTTCTGCACTGCGCTACTTTCTGGTTGAAGTAAAGGTTCAATAACCTCATCAAGCCCTATTTTCCTCCCACTCAATTCTTTCGAGAGAAAATCTTTCTCAAGAAATGTTCCGTTCTTAGTGACAAACAATTTGCCTTCGGATCTGAGATAGAAGGTATACCCGACTGTCTCTTTCGGGTATCCTATGAAAACGCATTTTTCCGCTTTGGGTTCCAGCTTTTCAGGCTGAAGCTTTTTGACATAAGCATCACATCCCTAAACTTTAAGAAATGACAACTTTGGCCTCTTGCCAAACCACGGATCATATGGCGTCGTCTCAACGGATTTCGATGGTGCCCTGTTTAAAGTGAATGCAGTTGTCTCTAATGCATAACCCCAAAACGATAGCGACAAATCAGCAAGAGACATCATAGAACGCACCATATCTAATAAGGTTCGATTACGACGTTCGGGCACACCATTACGCTGTGGTGTTCCGGGCGGTATTCTCTATGAAACAATTCCACACTGTCTTAAGTGACTGCCAAACTCATAACTCAGATATTCACCTCCTCGATCAGATCGCAGGAATTTAATCTTGTTGTTACGATGATTCTCAACTTCACTTTGAAATTGCTTGAACTTTTCAAACGTTTCAGACTTGTGTTTCATCAAGTAAATATACCCATATCTACTTAAGTCATCAGTGAAGGTGAGAAAATAACGATATCCACCACGTGTTGTAACATTCATTGGACCGCACACATTAGTACGTATGATTTCCAATAAGTCACATGCCCGTTCCATTGTTCCAGAGAACGGCGTTTTAGTCATCTTGCCCATGAGGCATGGTTCACATGTGCAAGTGATTCAAAATCAAGTGACTCCAAAAGTCCATCAGCATGGAGCTTCCTCATCGTTTTACACCAATATGACCTAAACGGTAGTGCCACAAGAAAGTGGTACTGTCATTATCAACTCTACATCTTTTGGCATCAATGTTATCAACATGTGTGTCATCACTATCAAGATTCAATTTGAATAAACCCCTAACATTGGGTGCATGACCATAAAAGATATTACTCATAAAAATAGAACAACCTTTATTCTCCGATTTAAATGAGTAACCGTCTCGCAATAAACAAAATCCAGATATAATGTTCATGCTTAACGCAGGCACTAAATAACAATTATTCAGGTTCATCACTAATCTTGATGGTAATCGAAGAGAGGGCATGCCGACGGCGATCACATCAACCTTGGAACCATTTCCCACGCGCATCGTCACTTCGTCCTTTACCAGCCTTCGTTTATTCCATAGTTCCTGCTTTGAGTTGCAAATGTGAGCAACCGAACCGGTATCAAATACCCAGGCACTACTACGAGAGCTAGTAGGATACACATCAATAACTTGTATATCATATATACCTTGTTTGTCGTTGGTCGCCTTCTTGTCAGCCAGGTACTTGGGGCAGTTCCGCTTCCAATGACCAGTTCCCTTGGAATGAAAGCACTCGGTTTCTGGCTTAGGTCCATGCTTGGGCTTCTTTACAGGAGTAGCAACTGCTTTGCCATCCTTCTTGGTTTTACCCTTCTTGCCCTTGCCCTTGACCTTGCCATTTTTCTTGAAACTAGTGGTTTTATTGACCATCAACACTTGATGTTCTTTTTGGATTTCAGACTCAGCGACTTTTAGCATCGCAAACAGCTCGACGACTGACTTGTTCATCCCATGCATGTTATAGTTCATCACAAAGTTCTTGTAACTAGGTGGCAGTGATTACAGAACTCTGTTAGTGATCGCCTCTAGCGGAAGGGCAATTCCCAACTCCGCTAGACGAGTTGAATACCCAGACATTCTGAGTATATGTTCACTGATAGACCCGTTCTCCTCCATCTTGCAAGCATAGAACTTATCAGAGGTTTCATACCTCTCGATCCGGGCATTCTTCTGAAAGATAAACTTCAACTCCTGGAACATCTCATATGCTCCATGACGTTCAAAACGTCTTTGAAGTCCCGGTTCTGTGCCATACAATATTGCACACTGAACTATTGAGTAATCTCCAGTACGTGCCTCCCAAGTGTTCTTAACGTCTTCGGAGGTCATGTCTTCTGGTTGGTCACCAAGCGGTGCATCAAGGACATATGATTTCTGGGAAGCCGTGAGGATAATTCTTAGATTACGGGCCCAGTCAACAAAGTTACTTCCATCATCTTTCAACATAGCTTTCTCTAGGAACGCATTAAAATTCAGGGGTGCTACTACGTGAGCCATTGATCTACAACATAAATATGCAAAGTTTACTTAGACTATTGTTCAAGATAATGAGTTTAGTTAATCAAATTACTAAAGCTCCCACTCAAATTGACATCCCTCGGGTCATCTGAGTGTCACATGATCCAAATTCACCAACTCAAGTCCGATCATCACGTGAGTTGAGGTGGCTTCAATGGTGAACATCATTATGTTGATCATATCTACTATATGACTCATGTTCGACCTTTCGGTCTCTTGTGTTCCGAGGCCATGTCTGTACATGCTAGGCTCGTCAAGTTTAACCCGAGTGTTCTGCGCGTGCAACACTGGCTTGCACCCGTTGTATGTGAACGTAGAGTCTATCACACCCAATCATCACGTGGTGTCTCAACACGACGAACTTTCACAACGGTGCACACTCGGGGAGAACACAATTTATCTTGAAATTAAGTGAGGGATCACCTTATAATGCTACCGTCGTCCTAAGCAAAACAATGTGCATAAAAGGATTAACATCACATGTAATTCATAAGTGACATGATATGGCCATGAACTTGTGCTTTTGATCTCCATCTAGAAAGCACCGGCATGATCTCCATCGTCACCGGCATGACACCATGATCTTCATCATCTTGATCTCCATCAACGTGTCGCCATCGGGGTTGTCGCGCCCAACATGCTTCCACTACTATTGCTACCGTTTAGCGATAAAGTAAAGCATTACATAGCGCTTAATGATTGACACGTAGGTTGATAGAGGCGAAGTTGTCCCTGTCTTTCGATGAGATGGTGGCTATCGTTTTTGGTGGAGTAGACTTTGACGATCCGACTACGAACGTGTGAGCCGTCGCGCCTTAGCAATCGCTAAACCAACTCTGAGAGGTTATTGACCACGCCGGAGCACGATCAACCTGACCACGAGGGTCTATTTCCTGCACACAAACGAAGAACAAGCAAGAAACTAAGATTGCAATCTGGATATTGCGAATATAAGAGGAAAACTTTATTGATGAAGTGGGGTTCTGTGACGCCTTTATCTGGTCGTGGAACACAAACGAAGAACGCGAAGTTGCTGCTATGGCAAACTTGTAATCTAAACAAAACCCAACCCTAAAACGAAGCCCTAAGGGCTGTATATATGGGGGAATAGAAGAGAATTTCGTGGCCCCTTGGAGGAGGGGTCCGAAACCGACCCTAAGTCAGTTTCCCCATATATACGGACTCTAAAAACAACCTATAATATGGTATTTCGAAATTACATGGCCCTTGCCCAAAAATAAGGTGGCGCAGCACCTATATTAGCCTATGGACGAATTTTATAAAGTGGCATCATGCATATTTCGTCCAAGGCTTCCCGCTCCCATTATGGTGGCTTCAATGTGCGAAAATCATCACTGGAAGCTCCATTGTTCTTCCCCGCGCGCGCACCTTCTCCTCCATGCTTGATCCCGCTCCAATGGTCATCCTTCTTATCCATGCTAGGTCCTTCATTCATAAGTAAAACAAAAGTATCCAATTTAGGCAGCATCATATGTTCATGAATATTAGAAGGATTTCCAAGAAACGAAAGTACCTGGTAATTCAATTGACGTGCGCGAGCTCTAGTAATTGGTCCTATATGTATAGCAGTCGGGGTGGGTGTAACATTAGTAGGGATGTCCTCATCATCCTCCCCTTCTTGAACTGACGTCGTCCTCGACGGAAGCTCATCTTCCTCACCCAAATAAGGCTTCAAATCTGCAATGTTAAAAGTGGGGCTAACCCCAAACTCTGCAGGCAGCTCAAGTTTATATGCATTATCATTTATTTTCTCTAACACCTTAAAAGGACCATCAGCACGTGGCATTAGCTTTGACTTGCGCAAATCAGGAAATCTATCCTTACGCAAATGTAACCAAACAAGATCTCCAGGTGCAAAGACAACATGTTTTCTACCCTTATCTCCAGCAAGTTTGTATTTAGCATTCATACGCTCAATGTTTTCCTTAGTTAGCTCATGAATCTTTAATATCAATTCAGCACGTTCTTTAGCATCAAAATTAACCTTCTCCGAAGACGGAAGAGGCAACAAATCAATAGGTGCACGAGGTAAGAAACCATACACAACTTCAAAAGGGCACATCTTAGTGGTAGAATGTAGCGAACGATTATAAGAAAATTCAATATGAGGCAAGCATTCTTACCACATTTTCAGGTTATTCTTCAAAACAGCCCTAAGCATAGTAGACAATGATCTATTGACTACTTCAGTTTGGCCATCAGTTTGGGGGTGACATGTAGTACTAAAAAGCAGTTTAGTCCCCAACTTAGCCCATAAACATCTCCAAAAGTGGCTAAGAAATTTAGCATCACGATCGGAAACAATTGTATTTGGCACACCATGCAACCAAATAATTTCACGAAAGAACAAATCAGCAACATGAGCAACATCATCACTTTTATGACATGGTATAAAGTGTGCCATTTTAGAAAATCTATCCACGACAACAAATATGCTATCCCTCCCCTTCTTTGTTCGAGGTAAACCTAAAACAAAGTCCATAGATATATCCTCCCAAGGAACACTAGGTACAGGTAAAGACATATATAAACCATGAGGATTGAGTCGTGACTTAGCTTTTTGACATGTAGTGCAGCGAGCAACAAAACGCTCAACATCCCGTCTCATCTTTGGCCAAAAGAAATGTGTAGCAAGTACGTCCTCCGTCTTCTTCACGCCAAAGTGTCCCATTAATCCTCCTCCGTGCGCCTCCTGTAACAACAAAAGACGAACGGAGCTAGCTGGAATGCATAGCTTGTTAGCACGAAACACAAATCCATTATTAATAACGAACTTGTTCCATGTTCTCCCTTCTTTACAATTCTGCAACACGTCTCTAAATTCAGCATCATGCACATATTGATCTTTGATGGTCTCCAAACCAAATATTTTAAAGTCAAGTTGTGAAAGCATAGTATAACGATGAGACAAAGCATCAGCAATAACCTTGTCTTTACCCTTCTTGTGTTTAATGACATAAGGGAAAGTCTCAATGAATTCAACCCATTTAGCATGTCTACGGTTTAGTTTTGCTTGACTTTTAATATGTTTCAAAGATTCATGATCAGAATGTATAACAAATTCTTTGGGCCATAAATAATGTTGCCATGTTTCCAAAGTCCGAACAAGAGCATATAATTCCTTATCATAAGTAGAATAATTCAGACTAGGCCCACTTAATTTTTCAGAAAAGTACGCAACAGGTTTACCATCTTGTAGTAACACACCTCCTAACCCAATTCCACTAGCATCACATTCAAGCTCGAAAGTCTTATTAAAATCAGGAAGTTGGAGTAAAGGAGCATGTGTTAACTTATCTTTCAAGACCGTGAAGGCTTCTTCCTGTGCGGTACCCCAAGAAAAAGGCACGTCCTTCTTTGTAAGCTCATTGAGAGGCGCAGCAATGGTGCTGAAATCTCTCACAAAACGCCTATAGAAACCAGCGAGGCCAAGAAAACTCCTTACTTGTGTGACCGTTTTGGGCTGCGGCCAACTCTCAATAGCTTCAATCTTGGCTGTATCAACTTCAATTCCCTGTGGAGTAACAACATAGCCAAGAAAAGATACTCGGTCGGTGCAAAAGGTGCACTTCCCAAGGTTACCAAACAAACGTGCATCACGTAGCGCAGTAAAAACAGCACGTAAATGTTCCAAATGTTCCTCCAAAGATGTACTAAAAATCAATATATCATCAAAATAGACTACCACAAATCGTCCAATGAAAGCACGTAAAACCTCGTTCATTAATCTCATGAAAGTGCTAGGTGCATTAGTTAACCCAAAAGGCATGACTAGCCACTCATATAATCCAAACTTAGTTTTAAATGCTGTTTTCCATTCATCGCCCAATTTCATACGAATTTGATGGTATCCACTACGCAAATCAACTTTGGAGAAAATTGTAGAGCCACTTAATTCATCAAGCATATCATCTAGTCTAGGAATAGGATGACGATAACGAATAGTAATATTATTAATGCCTCTACAATCCACACACATGCGCGATGTACCATCCTTTTTAGGCACTAGAATAATAGGAACAGCACAAGGACTAAGGGATTCACGTATATAACCTTTGTCAAGCAGCTCCTGTACTTGACGCATAATCTCCTTTGTCTCCTCTGGATTGGTACGGTAGGGCGCACGGTTGGGTAGGGATGCACCGGGAATTAAGTCAATCTGATGCTCAATCCCGCGAATAGGCGGTAATCCCGGTGGCACGTCTTGTGGAAAGACATCAGCGAACTCCTGCAAAACGTTAATGACAGCAGGAGGCAAAGAGGGAGGCATGTCCTCGAATGAAAATAATACCTCTTTACATACAAAAGCATAGCAAACATATGTAGCAACATCCAAATCATTAATATCAGATTTAGTAACAAGTAAACATCCACTCTTCAATTTTGTTTCGGATGCAACAGTAGATGATGGTTTATTATGCTTATGGTGTTGCTCAAATTCCTGTGCTACAATCTGATTTTCACTCTTATTTTTCTCCTGTTTGCTTTTCTAGCTCTAGCAATGTCATCTTTCATAATATGTTCGGGAGACATAGGAAGCAAAGTGATATTATGATCCTTATGAACAAGAGTATACTGATTTGTCCTACCATGGTGTACAGAATTTTTATCAAACTTCCATGGTCTACCAAGTAAAACAGAACATGCTTGCATGGGTACCACATCACAATCCACATAATCAGAATATGTAGCAATGCTAAAATGCACACGAACAGTACGTGTTACCTTAACCTTGCCACTATTGTTGAACCATTGGATGTAATAAGGATGAGGATGTGGTCTGGTGGGTAGAGACAGCTTCTCCACCATCTCCATGCTAGCCAAGTTATTGCAACTCCCTCCATCGATGATGATGCGAACAGAACGCTCTTTCACAACTCCCTTTGTGTGGAACAAGTTGTGCCTCTGATTTTGCTCAGCGTGTGTAACCTGCACACTGAGAACACGTTGAGAAACTAAACTTTCATACCTGTCAGCGTAATCAGCAGCCATGTATTGTGTTTCTGGTTCTGCATCCTCGCCACTCTGTTCGTCACTTGCAATAAGTGCCAAAGTCTCCTCATCATAATCACTAGCGGACGCATATCCACCATCCTCAGTAACAATCATTACACGCTTGGAAGGGCATTCTCTCGCATAGTGACCTCCACCCTTGCAACGACGACATATAACCTCATGTGTTTGCCCTGTGGATGCAATAGATGAAGAAGAACTCTGTGCAGGCCCAGAAGGTGTGCTCTTCGCAGAGGGTGCAGTAGGAGCTTGTTTCCTGGTATCGCGATTAGAGTTGGAGGTTGAAGGAGGTGGTGTTGCAGCAGGACGTGCGGAAGTAGAGGAGGTACGTGGCGTCCATGATGAAGTACGACCTGCAAAATTAGTAGTTCTCGCCATTGCCTGTCGATCCTGCACTTCACGTTCAGCTTTGCAAGCAAGATGAAATAAACGAGTGATAGTGTTATACTCCTTATACTCTAGAATAGTCTGAATCTCTCTATTTAATCCACCGATAAAACGTGCAAGCATAGCTTCATTCTCCTCAACAATACCACATCTAATCATACCAGTTTGTAATTCCTGATAATATTCTTCTACAGAAGTTTTTCCTTGTCTTAAACGCTGAAAATTTTGAAGCAATTCACGTTGATAATAAGGTGGCACCCAACGATTTCGCATAGCAGTTTTCAAAGCAGCCCAAGTAGTTGGAATATTATCAGGGTGTATTCTACAATGTTCTGACCACCAAACACAAGCAAAACTAGTGAATGAACAAACAGCAGCAGCAACACGTCGATCCTCTGGAAATTGTAAGCATGTAAAACGTTGTTCTGTTTCTAACTCCCATGTAAGATATATATCAGGAACATATCTACCCTCAAACGTCGGAATATTCAATTTAAGTTTAGGGAGATGGTCATGATCCCGTACCTGCGGGGGTGGTGCAGCCCTACCGTTACGGTTGTAGCCATGTGGTCGACCTGGTGCGTATGGTGGTGGTTGCCCTTGGGGCGGATCTGGAGCAACCTCTCCCTCATCATCGAAATCACCATCATAATCTTCAACCTGCTCAACGACAGTAGCCGCACGAGCCACCGAAGTAGCAGCAGTATCAACAGTACCAGGATGTTGGGCGTGGCCGAGAGGCACACGTCGCGCTCGTCGTTCGAAAGGAATAGGAACTGCAGCTGGTGGAGGTAGACGGGCAAGCACCTCATTGAACTTGGCGTCCATCTTGGTGTCGAATGTCTTCTCCAAACCATCTAGCTTCTCCATGGCCACTCCAAAGTTGTTCACAAAGTCCTGTACCTGCTCAGCCATCATTTGCTGAAATTTATCATAGAGCGCTTTGTTGGTCATGCTCTCCCAGTCGATCTCGTCATCGTGTGATCCTGGCATGGTTAGCAGAAATAGGAAACACACAATATGAAACCTACAGACTACTGGGACGTGGTGGTGGTGGTGGTGTGGCACAAATCCTTTAAGCGAATCTCAATTTCTTACCAGTTCTTACCCAGTAGTAGGCGGTGATCGGCAACCGTTGTAGCCAAAACTCTCAAAGCTTGGATAGAGCGATTGCCAGGTGGTGTCAAGCACACGGCGTAGAAGTATGTGGAGCTGGGATGGCTTATAATATGGTAGCAAAAAGGGTCAGCAATAATCAATTCAGAGATGCCAGGTTGAATAAACGCTCAACGACGGTACTGTGCTGGTCCTAGGCTAGACCGTGCTAGAGACGCGAATCTAAAACACCAACAAAAACACGACGATACACGTAAGCAAGGGAAAAGCACACCCGGAATTTTTTTTCTTTTTTTTTCGGCGCCTCTTTTTTTTTCAAAAAGTCACTACAATGGCGAGTGTCTCAAAACTCTTGCCACGTCGTATAAGCAAGATGGGCACGAAATTTTTTTTGGACTATTTTTTTTCTGGAGCAATCCAGGGGCTGCGACGACCAAAAATTTCGACAAAAATCACTATGATAGCAAGTGTCTCAAAACGCTCCGGGGAACCTAAAATCAAGATAGGGAAAAAATATTTTCGGCCGAAATTTTTTTGGGCCAAAACGTGCTCTGCAAAGCGTGCCAGACTTTTTTTTTCCGACACCTGCGCAGGTAGCAAAACACGGATCCGAAATCAAAAGGATCTCGAAACTAAACCTAAAACGAACTGGACTTGGATTGGTGGAGGATTTGTGGTGGTATATATGGACACCAATGGATAGTGATGATGGATGATGAGATATGGCAGCAGCGATGATGGTGGTGGTATATGGCAACTATGAAGACGATGCGGTGGCGGCGTGACAACCTGTGAAAAGAACTCGAAACTCTAAAGGACTAGACACTAAGACCAGCAACTCGACACGACGATGTAACCGCCAATTCAACAAAGCAAAATACTGACAAGACTATGCAAAGGCTCAGATTGGTTCGGATATGATGATCTAACCCTAATTTTTTTGTGGCTTTTTCGTGGACTAAAGGTATGAAGAACAGATGCGATCTAAACTACGAAAACTGGTAAAATCTCACCAAGCAACCTGGAAATCTGATACCACTTGATAGAGGCGAAGTTGTCCCTGTCTTTCCATGAGATGGTGGCTATCGTTTTTGGTGGAGTAGACTTTGACGATCCGAGTACGAACGTGTGAGCCGTCGCGCCTTAGCAATCGCTAAACCAACTCTGAGAGGTTATTGACCACGCCGGAGCACGATCAACCTGACCACGAGGGTCTATTTCCTGCACGCAAACGAAGAACAAGCAAGAAACTAAGATTGCAATCTAGATATTGCGAATATAAGAGGAAAACTTTATTGATGAAGTGGGGTTCTGTGACGCCTTTGTCTGGTCGTGGAACACAAACGAAGAACGCGAAGTTGCTGCTATGGCAAACTTGTAATCTAAACAAAACCCAACCCTAAAACGAAGCCCTAAGGGCTGTATATATGGGGGAATAGAAGGGAATTTCGTGGCCCCTTGGAGGAGGGGTCCGAAACCGACCCTAAGTCAGTTTCCCCATATATACGGACTCTAAAAACAGCCTATAAGATGGTATTTCGAAATTACATGGGCCTGGCCCAAAAATAAGGTGGCGCAACACCTATATTAGCCTATGGACGAATTTTATAAAGTGGCATCATGCATATTTCGTCCAAGGCTTCCCGCTCCCATTATGGTGGCTTCAATGTGCGAAAATCATCACTGGAAGCTCCATTGTTCTTCCCCGCGCGCGCACCTTCTCCTCCATGCTTGATCCCGCTCCAATGGTCATCCTTCTTATCCATGCTAGGTCCTTCATTCATAAGTAAAACAAAAGTATCCAATTTAGGCAGCATCATATGTTCATGAATATTAGAAGGATTTCCAAGAAACGAAAGTACCTGGTAATTCAATTGACGTGCGCGAGCTCTAGTAATTGGTCCTGTATGTATAGCAGTCGGGGTGGGTGTAACATTAGTAGGGATGTCCTCATTAATAAACGATTACCATGAACAAGGAAATATAATAATAAACACTTTATTTATTGCCTCTAGGGCATATTTCCAACAGAGATCATGCAACTCACTCTCGCCGGAGGAGTACCTGGTGTGTATCAAACATCGCAACGTAACTTGGTGACTATAAAGGTGCTCTATAGGTATCTCCGAGGGTGTCTGTTGGGTTGGCATGTATCAAGACTAGGATTGGTTACTCTGTGTGACGGAGAGGTATCTGAGGGACCACTCGGTAATACAACATCACAATGAGCCTTGCAAGCACAGTGACTAAAGAGTTAGCCACGGGATCTTCTATTACGAAATGAGTAAAGAGACTTGTCGGTAACGAGATTGAACTACGTATAGAGATACCGACGATCGAATCTTGGGCAAGTAACGTACCGGAGAACAAAGGGAACTCCATACGGGATTAACTTCATTCTTGACATAGTGGTTCAATCGATAAAGATCTTCGTAGAATATGTAGGAAGCAATATGGGCATCCAGGTCCCGCTATTGTTTATTGACTATAGAGGTGTCTCGGTCATGTCTACATAGTTCTCGAACCCGTTGGGTCTGCACACTTAACGTTTGGTGACGTTTCAGTATTATTGAGTTATGTATGTTGGTGACCGAAGGTTTTTCGGAGTCCTGAATGAGATCTCAGATGTCATGAGGAGCTCCGTAATGGTCCGACGGTAAAGATTGATATATAGGAAAGTGGTATTTGAGCTCCGGAAAAGTTTTAGGCACTTCCGGTAGTGTACCGGGAGTGACGAATGGGTTCCGGGGGTCCACCAAGTAGGGCCCACCCACCCCAAGGGCCGCATGGGCCTAGGAGGTGGCGCACCAGCCCCTCGTGGGCTGGGAAGCCAGCCCCTAGAGGTCCTTGCACAAGGGGGTGGGAAGGGGCCAAATGGGAGGGAGTCCTACTAGGACTCCACCTCCCTTGTGGGAGGTGGACTCCTCCCCTTCTGCACCAGCCAAGCCCCTAGGGGAAACCATAGGTCACCCCACCTACCCCCTCTCCCTCCTATATACAGTGGAGATTTTGAGGGCAGCCACCACCTGAAAAGCCATGTGCTGCCCTCCTCCCTCTTGATCATAGTTCTCCTCTAGATTAGTTCAGTAGAAGCTCGGCAAAGCTCTACCGGATTAGTTCACTACCACCACCACCACGCAGTTGTGTTGTGGGAGAACTCATACACCTTTGTGCCCTCGCTTGCTGGATCAAGGAGATGGAGATTGTCATCGAGTTGTACGTGTGATGAACGCGGAGGTGCCGTCCGTTCGGCGCTAGATCGTGATTGGATCATGGGACGACTTGTGAATTGGATCGCGAAGACGTTCGCCTACATCAACCATATTTCTTAATGCTTCCCACTTAGCGATCTACAAGGGTATGTGGATCCGATATCTCCTCTCATAGATGCTCATCTCCATGGATAGATCTTTTATGCGCGTAGGATTTTTTTGTTTCCGATGCAACGTTCCCCAACATTCGGGGGCCTGCACATATGTATTTAAAGATGTGTTGGAGAATTGTAAAGAAGGGAGGACATGGAACAAGTTCACTATTAATAATGGATTTGTGTCACGTGCTAACAAGCTATGCATTCCAACTAGCTCTGTTCGTCTTTTATTGTTGCAGTAAGCGCATGGATGATGATTAATGGGACACTTTGGCATGAATAAGATGGAGGACGTAGTTGCTACTCATTTCTTTTGGTCAACGATTAGAAGGGATGTTGAGCATTTTGTTGCTCGCTACACTACATGTCAAAAAGCTAAGTCATGACTCAATCCTCATGGTTTATATATGCCTTTACCTGTACCTATTGTTCCTTGGGAGCATATATCAATGGACTTTGTTTTAGGTTTACCTCGAACAAACAAGGGGAAGGATAGCATATTTGTTGTTGTGGATCGATTTTCAAAAATGGCACACTTTATGCCATGTCTTAAAATTGATGATGCTACTAATGTTGCCGATTTGTTCTTTCATGAAATTATTCGCTTGCATGGTGTGACAAATACAATGGTTTTGGATCATGATGCTAAATTTCTTAGATACTTTTGGAGATGTTTATGGGCTAAGTTTGGGACTAAACTGCTTTTTAGTACTACATGTGACACCCGAACTTATGGACAAACTGAAGTAGTCAATAGATCATTGTCTACTATGCTTAGAGATATTTTGAAGAATAACTTGAAAATGTGGGAAGAATACTTGCCTCATATGGAATTTGCTTATAATCATTCATTGCATTCTACTATTAAGATGTGCCCCTTCGAAATTGTCTATGGTTTCATACCTCATGCGCCTATTGATTTGTTGCCTCTTCCAGTGTCGGCGAAGGTTAATTTTGATGCTAAACAACGTGTTGAATTGATTTTAAAATCGCATGAGGTAACTAAGGAAAACATTGAGCGCATGAATGCGAAATACAAACTTACTGGAGATAAGGGTAGAAAACATGTTATCTTTGCACCTGGAGATCTTGTTTAGTTACATTTGCGTAAGGATACATTTCCTGATTTGCGAAAGTCAAAGCTAATGCCATGTGCTGATGGTCCTTTTAAGGTGTTAGAGAAAATAAATGATAATGCATATAAACTTGAGCTGCCTACAGAGTTTGGGGTTAGTACCACTTTTAAGATTGCAGATTGGAAACCTTATTTGGGTGAGGAAGATGAGCTTCTGTCGAGGACGACTTCTTTTCAAGAAAGGGAGGATGATGAGGACATCCCTACTAATGTTACACCCATCCCCACTAGCTACACATATTGGACCAGTTACTAGAGCACGTGCACACCAACTAAATTATCAGGTACTTTTGTTTCTTGGAAATCCTTCTAATGTTCATGAATATATGATGCTGCCTAAATTAGATACTTTTGTTTTCCTTATGAATGAAGGACCTAGCATCGACAAGAAGGATGTCCATTGGACTGGGATAAGGCATGAAGAAGAGGTGCGCGCGCGGGAAGGAATAGTGGAGTTTCTAGTGGTGATTTTCGCACTTTGAAGCCACCATAATCAGAGCATTAAGGCTTCAATGAAATATTCAAGATGCCACTCTATAAATTTCATCCATATGCTATTATAGGTGCTGCGTCACCTTATTTTTGGACCAGACAAATGTAATTTCGAAATACCACTTTATAGGCTATTTTTAGAGTACGTATGTGTGGGGAAACAGAATTAGGGTTGGTTTTGGACACCTCCTCCAAGCGGTTAGGAAATTCCCCTCTATTCCCCCATATATGTAGCACTTAGGGCACCATTTGGACTTGGGTTTTGTTTAGATTACAAGTTCACCATAGCTGCAACTTCGCGTTTCCATGACCAGACCAAGACGTCACATAACCCACTTTCATCAATAAAACTTTCCTCTCATATTCACAATATGAGAGATTGTAATTTCAGTTTCTTGCTTGTTCTTCGTTTGCGTGCGGTAAATAGACCTTCGTGATCAGGTTTATCATTCTCCAGCATGGTCAATAACCTCTTGGAGTTGGTTTAGCGATTGCTAAGGCTCGATGTCCTCACACGTTCGTAGTCGGGTCTTCAAAGTAGACTCCAAAAACGATAGCCACCATCTCATCAAAAGACGGGACACCTTTGCACCTATCACAAGCCACCTTCAGGAAACAAGTGCGCGAAGACCATGAACACCACCAAGGACAATCTTCGACGCCAAGATCAAGGTGATCGACTACACGCATGGATGACCCTTCCATCTTAGGAAGCATCCCAAAGAAGATGGTCGGCCATGGGAATTTCCCTTTGGTCATGGAGGCAACTAATGATGTGCCATCTTTGGCATTCATCTTCGGAGGCGTAATGGATGAGGAGGTTGAGCATGGGACTATCCCTTCAACCGAGGTGGCGAAAGGAGTTGAGCATGGAGACGTTTGCACCTACATCTCTCCGACACCCAAATATGACGGGATGCCCCAATTTCCATGTGAGGAGAGCCACTACCACATGAGTGAGATAAGTGCTTTCACCATATGTGACATTGTGTGCATTTCCTATGAGATGATGAGCGTGACCACCACTAGCCCCATACAGGAAAATATGCCAAACTTCCTACGTGAGGTTGAGAGCCATCACCACCCTTTGAGTGATTCAACCAACCATATGACTGTGAGCATCCTATAGGGAGTGAGTGAGCCACAACACTTAGTCAGTGAGGTAGTTGAGAGGGCACATGAGGCCACTATGATTTCTAACAACTTAACCTCTACTCCTGTTTGTGTCTTCTTCATTGGTGCAAGGTCTCATACGCGAAGATGTGCCTACCCTCGATGAGTCCATCCCTCCAATGGGAATGACGATGGCCATGGTGGAAGATGACGCACCCCACATGGTTCCGTCATGACTTTGACCATGAGTTGGTATTTGCCACCTCACCTGCATCACATGAGTGGAATGAAAAAGGTAACATAGGTGAAGGTTCTTCGCTTGCCCTACTAGTGGACTATCTTGCCATTGATTGCTTACATGATGTTGATCACCTTATGGACACACCACATTGTATGTATTCTTCATGCTTAGATATGCCACCAATTTTTGATGAATATGATGATGAGCATGTTGACTTACCTAGTTGTGATGCTATACTCCATAGGATACCATGTGAACATTCTATTGGTCACATCATGTTCGACAATCCGCTAAACTTGTCATATGCTATGCTTGAAATTTCCCATATTGCATCCTTGCAATCTCACCATAGTGACTATGCATATCCCATAAAAATTAGTCCCATTTTCTCATATGGCATAGGCGACAAGCCCATGGTTATTGGCATTTGTTTTCCTTGTGATTATATTGACAAGGAATTATATGCTCTAGTGAGAGTATTACATGTTTGGGAGCATTATCTCCGCCCACATGAGTTTGTCATTCATAGAGACCATGAAACTCTCAAGTATCTTAAGGGTCAAACTAGGTTGAACAAATGGCATGCTAAATGGAGTGAATTCATTGAGTCCTTTCCTTATGTAATCAAATACATTACGGGTAAATAAAATGTTGTGGCGGGTGCTCTTTCCCGCAAATGCATGCTCGTTACTCAAGTTGAATTGAATGTCATTGGTTTTGAGCATATTAAAGATTTGTATGAGAATGATGTTTTCTTTGCTACTCCCTATGTTAGGTGCCAAATGAAATATTGTTGCGGAAACTACTACATGAAAGATGGTTATCTTATGCATGCTAACAAACTTTGTATACCCGAGTCTTCTCCTCGTTTGTTGCTTTTGCAAGAAGCTCATGGTGGAGGACTAATGGGTCATTTTGGACGCGACAAGACATATGGCACCCTCTCCAACAAGTACTTTTGGCCAAAGATGTTTCGTGATGTTGCATGCTTCACGAACCGATGCTTTACATGTGCAAAGCTAAGTCAAAAGCTCAATCCGATGGTCTTTACATGCCTCTTCCTATACCATTTCAATCTTGGGAAGACATTAGCATGGATTTTGTGCTTGGTTTTCCATGAACTAAATACGGCCGTGATTTCGTATTTGTCACTGTGGATTGTTTTTCCAAAATGTCTCATTTCATTCCATGTCATAAGATCGACGATGCTTCACATGTTGCAAATCTCTTTTGTTGGGACATCTTATGGCTACATGGGGTTCCCAAAACCATTGTCTCGGACCGCGACATCAACTTCCTTAGCTACTTTTGTAAGACTCTATGCGCCAAGCTCGGCATCAAGCTACTATTCTCTTAGGCATATCACCCACAAACCGACGGCCAAACAGAGGTGACGAACCAGACGCTTTCCACTCTTCTATGCGTTCTCATCAAGAAGAACATCAAGGAATGGGAAGATTCTCTCCCCATCGCCTAGTACGCCTACAACCACGCAAGTCACTTCACCACCGGCAAGTCTCCATTCGTGGTGGTCTACAGCTTCAACCCTTTGTCCCCATTGGACATCCTACCTCTACCACTCCAAGAGCGTGTCAACATGGACGCAAGTGCAAGGGCAAGCTATATCAAGAAAATTCATGAAGATACAAGGCGCATGATCGAACGTCAAGTGGAAGGAGTCACCGCCGAGCGCAACATCCACAAGCATCCCATGGTGTTCAAGACCGGTGATCTTGTGTGGCTATGCCTCCGCAAGGACCGTTTCCTTGAGCGCAAGTACAAACTATTTCCTTGAGCCGATGGACCCTTCAAGGTGTTGGCGCACTACAAGAACAATGCCTACAAGATCGACATTCCACGCGGCAAGCACAACATGAGCAACACCTTCAACGTCATGGACCTCTCCCTCTCCATGGTGATGAAGATCTTGATCCGAGGATGGATCTCTCACAAGGGGGGGGGGAGATGATGCGGAGCATCCCATGGTCATCCCCATGGACCCATCACCAACACCTCAAGCTCCAATGGGTCCCACGACAAGAGCCCATGCACGTGCCATGGTAACCGAGGTGACATCTCTCCTATGCGACTCTCCCTCTGATGCTCATGGAACTTGTATGCTACCTCAAGTAAAAACACTATTTATTCGCAGGTACCTCGACCATGACGAGAGCTCGAGTGCGCAAGGAGGAGAACCACATGACGGAGAGGAGGCAAGATCCAAGTTGAAGCACCAAACCAGACCAGAACTTTTGGCCAGCCCGGAACCTCGAGCCTCTCAGCAACCCAGGATCCAGCACGGGCGCGCAGACTTTCGGTTTAGCCCGGACCTGGCCCGGAACCTCCGTCCCTTGGAACTTCCGTCCTACCCTAAACTTATGGCCCCTCTTGAGCCCAACCACAGAAGACGGTGACAACCCTTTGGAAAGCTAGGAACCGGCCTAGAACCTGTCTGGAACTTCCGTCATCACCCGGAACTTGTGTCTTTCCTGCGCGGAGCCACTCGGACCGGAGGCCCGTGTAACCATTCACCCTCCTATTTCGATCTAGACTATAAATACTCTTCTTCTACCTTCGTTTTAGGGCCATCTTTTGTTTAGGACTTTACATTGTTGAGCATAGCTATATCTACTTCCTTCTCCCACGGAGTTCCCCACCTCTTTGAGGGAAGATCCGAAGTGGATGCCAAGGCCCCTATCAAGGGAAGATCCCACGGGATATCAAGGCCCCTCCTTCGGAGAGGGATACTATCGGTTACTTGTGCCCTTTTGTTGATCATGGATCTATGTATCTCACGTGTTCGTGTGGTTCTATTGGATGTGTGATCGGAGATCGTTCTTGAGTTCGTGTTTTCTCTCGTGATTTCTCCCTTTTCCCCTCCAAGTGTGAAAATATCGATGGTCACGGGCTTGCCCCATATCAAGACAAGTAGTTGGCCACGATGTGTCAAAGTTGCTCCATGTGTGCGTCCAATTGGTTGTCGATGTAGTCCCTTTTCCGAGCTTCGGTGTGTCGTATGTCGGTGGCGAGTTGTTCGAGTTTTGGGGTGATGCAGTTGTTCATGTTGATGTAGCTGTCGAAGACCGGAGATGATGTGGTTTTCCTATCCATCACAACACTTGAGGAAAGGAGAGTGGGAAATGATATAAACAATACCAAGATATTGTTCCCAAAGTTGAGGATGCATCTTGTTTCACTCAATGTGAATTGAGAGAATAGAGGAATTGCTACCGGAGTTGTTCACTCACACCTACAAAGTAAAGCTTATCGAGTGGCTTGGTTAGGAAAAGTGGCACAAAATTCAAGCAAATGTTAATCCGAGATATCAAAAATGTTGAGGAAGATTCACAAAATTGCAATGCAAAGCAAATAGATCAATAGCTATAGTGGCACTAGGAACACACACGCTGATAGATAAATATGATACCCGAGAAAATCTCGTGTTGCATGCATACTAGAGAGATAATAGCTTGATTGCTCAAATGGGCTAGATACGCGCTTCTGCATCAACCTATCATAGTAAACATGTCGTCTTGAATCCCAAGTATGCTATGTATGTATGATCCAGGAGTATGAACTATGCAAAATGGATCAATGCTATTTCTATTTCTTACAAGCTCTTTTGTATCTCCTCTTTTGCTTAAAAGCCTTGTATTCTTTTGCTTTTTTGTGTTCTATGCTTGATGCACGAACCAAGATATGATACAAGCATGATGGATATGCACGGGAGAGATTTATGGCACAATATAGATAGCAAGATGTTTGCACGCTAGAACTAGCTATGCGGCATAAGAGTATGACTATGGTGCACAAGTAACGTGGCTCGGGAATTCTCAACTCGCTAGTATCGATGGGCAAGGTACGCAATAGGCTCGGAGCGATCAATGTAGTTGCAAGGAAATAGATCATGATGTGGTCGATATTATCGTCCTTGCTTACAGTTGGAGTGCCAAAATGCGAAGATGAGGACATTCCTAGTCCTTTACCATCTTTTTCTGTTGATGATGTTGCTGCACAAGACAAGTCCGATGAAATCAGAATTGGACCAATCACAAGAGTACGTGCAAAGCTACTAGAACAACAGGTGAATTCACTCTTAGTTGAATCTGACATTTGTGTTAATGAGAATTTTATACTGCCTAAGTCTTTGCATATTTGTATGATCAGATTTGAAGAGAAGACAAGCTTGGCACGTGGAGATGAAGAGTTGCAGCGAGAAGAATGCTTACTGATGTCTAATATCATCAAGTGCATGAGGGAGGAGAGGGAGGCCGATGCACAACATAAAAAGAAGGAAAATTAGAACCGGACTCGGATTGACTGCCAGGTGGCCCGGAATTGATATATGTGCAGAATCTGTGTTCGTACTCCAAATAAGATGGGTAAATATAATTTGGAAAGCTTGAGTCATGTGCTTTCCAAACTGTATACCCGCAGCCCACGATTCGTTCCGGGCAAGTCGCAGTCGTCAAAACAATACGACGGTTGTTTTCTGCCAGTTTTCCAAATAGAGTTCGTTTAAGTTAGGAAAGTTAGAGATAGGTTTGTTTTCGACCCCAACCCGAAGTTGGACGTCCAGCAGTCTTTATATACCCTTGTAAGTCGTGACTTTTAGGGTTAGACCACGTTTTGATTAAACTCATACCAGACCGAATTGCTTTAAGTATTCCTCTGTATTCATATTCCTCTTTACATCGATCAGGAATATTTACCTACACCAAATATGTATCGATAGGGTGTATTGGCTACTGAAAGTCAAGTGCTACCTATCGTTCCATTGGGACTTGGGAGATTGCAGAACCGCTTCGTGGTCGGCGGCTACGTGCGCAAGTGTGTGGTGTTGCGAATATCCATAGGGTTGAAGATCTATTGCATTGGCAACGGGGGAACAACCGGAGAGTTCGAGAGCATCTCACAAGTTATCCAGCAAGGTCATCATCGACATCATTCGCTCATTGAGAAGATCAGGCCGCCCCTTATCATCTTGGTATCAGATTACTGGGTTTACTCGGTGAGCAATTTCCATCCCATAGATTAGTTGTTTTTCATCCTATACAGAAAAAGCCCCACAAAAATATTAGGTTAGATTTTTGCCATACCCTAGATCAGCCCAATTTTGCATACCTAGTTGTTGTTTTGTGTTGATCTTTGCGTTCCCTTTTTTGTTTTTGAGTCGTGTGGTTTAGGTTAGGTTTAGGGTTCTAAGTCTAGTTCGAGTTCTTGTTATTTGCTATTCCGCGTCTATATAAAAAAAATTGGTTACCCGAGTTGTTTTCCTAGTCCTACTCGAACTCGGACTCCACTTCTGCCGCGGCACAAAAACAGCAAAACCGACACCGCTGTCATGCCTAGTGCGAGTTGGACTCGGATCCATTCCTAGTGTCTTATTTCCATGTTTCTTTGCAATTTTCATTAGGTTTTCCATCTTATCTTTCTGAAGCCCTAGACACAGCCTCTCTACAGCAATAATTTAGGTACCTTACCCATAAGACTAGTTAACATTGTTGCTCAATAGGCTGCTCAATAGGATTGTTGCACGACACTATATTTCTGAAACAAAATTTGCTCCGCGGTGCAACATATTGTGGCCGAGAGAGAAAGAGGAGAGAGAAAGTTTTTTACTATTGCTACAATACGTGAGATATCTATCAAATTACAAAAAGAGAGAAAAGAGTGAAAAAAAGAAAAAAGAGAGAGAGAGCAAATAGGCCCAGAAATTGGTGATAGTTGCTACAAGTTTGGAGTTGTTTCATATTGCTGTTTGCACTAGTATTTTGAGCAATCTTGTGCCTATTTTCTTTGAGCTAATTGCTAGTGTCTTTCTAGTGCATTGCAACAAATTCCTCCATATAGTTGCTTGCCACATTTGTCTCCATAATTGTATGTGTTTCCTTGGTGAGTTTTGGTATCACACATACATCAAATAGGTTTTGTAAATTGGTGTTGTTAGGTATCCCAACCAAGCTCCACCATATACCCTGGTTTGTTGTGCGATAGTTTTCACCCTCGGTATTCGCTACATCACATCCGTGCACGTTCTGCCCATACAAGTTGGTAAGCTTTTCTCATTCACTTTGGAATGGTAAGATACCTTGTTTCTTTCAGTTTGCGTGAGTTGAGAGTTTTCCACATACACTATATTTTCTGTGCGTACTAATCACCTAATCATGCCTGACGAGTCTTTTGATGTACAGCAGAAAAAGGATCCTAAATCTGTGGTGCATTGGAATGAATATGAAGCTCTTCGTGATCATCTTCAGCGACAAATTCAGTGTGCAACCGATCCTATAAATGAGAATGTGCAGAACATGGAGTTGGACCTAAAGGATGCCATAGAAACCATCACAGCAACACAACAGCAAGTTACTAAAATTCAGGAGACTCTAGTTACCTTGCAGCAAGCTTTGGCTGCGTTGCAACAGTCCGTTGACCGCCAATAAAATCAGTAGCGTGATGATGATGATGGTGAAGCTAGTGTTCAAGCTGGTAATGATGGTGTTGCAGCTGCTAATGCTGCCGATGGTCAAGGTGTTGCCGCACATCGTGCACAATTCCAGCAAGCTAATCATGACCGGCAAGCTCCACACGAGCCGGTTGTTGCTGGCCAAGATGGTGGTCATGGTAATGGAGGCCGTGGTGGTGGTCGTGCTAGTGTCATGGCCGTCGGCCGTGGATTTGCTCTTCTTGGTGCGCGCCGTCGATTTGATGATGATGCTTGTGCATAACCAGCCAACCGTGATGATGATGGACTGGGCAAACCAAAGTTCACCGTCCCCAAGTTTGTTGGTTCTACTGATGTTGAAGAGTACCTCAATTGGGAGCTAAAGGTGGAAAAATTATGGCGTATGCATGAGTACACCGAGGACAGAAAAATAAAACTTGCATCTTCTGAATTTGATGACTATGCTTTGCTCTGGTGGGATAATATTGTACAGTCCAGAATTGAAGATGGTGAACGTCCCATTGTTACATGGAGAGCTATGAAGGAAGAGATGTGTGCTCGCTTTGTTCCACGCAATTATATTCGTTCTCTCTATGACAGATTGCAGAATTTGAGGCAAGGTACTTCTTCCGTGGATGATATTTTCAGGAGATGGAGCTTATTATGCAGCGTGCTAGAGTGTGTGAACAGCCTGAACAAACAATGCAGTGATTTCTTTCTGGTGTGAACTATAACATCAAGCGTATTGTTTGTCTTCACCAGTATTATGACATGATAGATTTGTTACACCAAGCACGTGAGGCTGAATTGCAAGTGGCTGAGGATGCTAAGTTTACATCTCGCACACAAGCGAGTAGAGGTCGTTTTCCACCACGAACAACACCTACTGTGGAGCCTGCTCCTAGTTCCACTTCTAGTTTTCGTGGTAATACTTCTTCCAAACCAGATTCGGTTATCTCTAATGCGAAGAAATCGGTGCAACCTGCTGCTAGTGCTGCTGGTTCTACTAATTCCACAACAAGAAACAGGGACATGATCTGTCATACATGTGGTGGAAGGGGTCATTTCAATAGAGATCGTCCCAACAAAAAGGTTATGTTGATTAATGAGGATACAACAGAATATGAAACCGGTGATGAAGCTGACCCTGATTCTGAAATTTGGGAGGAAGATGAACATGGTTCAATAGATGCCTATGCTACACACTATCCTACAATTGTTTGCTTGCCCAAAGTGCTAAGTGTTACTCCTACTCCTGCAAAATAGTGGTGCAATTTGTTTCAAGCAAAGGCTATTGTTGGTCCTGGTAAGGCGTGCAAGGTTATAATTGATGGTGGTAGTTGTCACAATTTGGCTAGTAAGGAGTTATGCCAAAAGCTGAAATTGAAATATTTACCGCACCCCAATCCATATTTTATTCAGTGGCTAAGTAATAGTGGAGAGATGAAGGTCAGCCACATGGTGCGTGTGGAATTTCAGATCGGACCATACAAAGACACCATTGAGTGTGATGTGGTTCCTATGATCGTGTGTCACTTGTTGTTGGGATGCCCATGGCAGTATGATAGAGATGTCCGGAGAGCCAACACATATCATTTAAATTGGCGTGGCAATGAGGTTACTTTGAGGCCTATGACACCGCAACAAATTGTAAATGAATCTCATCAAAAAATTGAAGTGAATCTTGAAAGAGAGAGAGAGAGAGATTAGATAGGCGAGAGCCTCCACTTCCGGTTAGTGGGAGCCACAAGCCAAATCTGAGTGGTAAAAATAAAGTGAGGGAGTGAATTCATTAGTTATGTTAGCCACCAAATCTGATTTGAGAGAGTTTTGTGAGGATCCCACTGCTGTACCACTTGTGCTGCTGTGCAAGGGTCAAATTTTGGTTTCTAACAACATGACCCCTCTCTCTATTGGTGTTTCTAATGTATTGCAGGAATTTAGTGATGTGTTTCCGGAGGAGGTACCTGCTGGTTTACCACCATTGCGAGGTATAGAGCATCAAATTGATTTGGTACCAGGAGCATTGCTGCCTAATAGAGCACCATACCGCACCAACCCCGAGGAAACAAAGGAAATTCAGAAACAAGTACAAGAGCTTCTCGACAAAGGTTCTATTCGCGTGAGCTTAAGTCCTTGTGCTATTCCTATAATTTTAGTCCCTAAGAAAGATGGTACATGGCGCATGTGCGTAGATTGTAGAGCTATAAATAACATAACTATTCGATATCATCACCCTATTCCATGTTTGGAAGATATGCTAGACAAATTGAGTGGTGCTGCTGTTTTCTCTAAAATTGATTTGCGTAGTGGTTATCATCAAATTAGGATGAAAGAAGGGGATGAATGGAAGACATCCTTTAAAACTAAGTTCGGGTTATATGAGTGGTTAGTCATGCCTTTTGGGTTAACTAATGCACCTAGTACTTTTATGCGATTAATGAACCATGTTTTGAGGCATTTTATTGGTAAATTTGTGGTTGTATATTTTGATGATATACTTATTTACAGCAGCAATGAATCTGAACATAGTGATCATATTCGACAAGTTTTGCAACTGTTGCGTGATGCTAAGCTTTTTGGTAATCTTGATAAGTGCACATTTTGCAAAGATAAGGTCATATTTCTGGGATATGTTGTTTCTAAGCATGGAGTTGAGGTAGATGAATCTAAAATTGAAGCTATTAAAAATTGGCTTACTCCACTGAATGTTAGTCAAGTACGAAGCTTTCACGGTCTTGCTGGTTTCTATCGACGTTTTGTGAAAAATTTCAGTACCATTGCTGCACATTTGAATGAGCTTACTAAAAAGGGTGTTGAATTTTTGTGGGGCACAGCCCAAGATAATGCATTTGATGAGCCGAAACGTCGTTTGACTGCTGCACCTTTACTTGTACTTCCTGATTTCACTAAACATTTTGAGATTGAATGTGATTTATTGGAGGTGTGTTGATGCAAGAGGGTAAACCGGTTGCATATTTTTCTGAAAAATTGAATGGTGCACAATTGAACTATCCTGTTTATGATAAAGAATTGCATGCCCTTGTTCGTGTTCTTGAGGTTTGGCAACATTATTTGTGGCCAAAAGAATTTATCATACATTCTGATCACGAGGCTTTGAAATTTTTGGCCAATCCAATCTGAATAAACGTCATGCTAAATGGGTTGAATTTATTGAGTCTCTCCCATACATCATTCAGTATAAAAAGGGTAAAGATAATGTTGTTGCTGATGCTCTTTCTAGGAAAAACATGTTGTTGACACAACTGGCTGTTCAAGTTCCTGGTTTAGAGAGTTTACGTGATTTATATGCTACTGATCCTGATTTTTCAGCACCGTATTACTTGTGCTCTGATGTGAAAGCATGGGAAAAATATCATATACATGACGGTTATTTGTTTAGAGCTAATAAACTACGTGTTCCAGAATCGTTCGTGCGTTTGCTATTGTTGCAGGAATCACATGCCGGCGGTTTGATGGGCCACTTTGGACATGAGAAGACTTTGCTTATGCTCGCTGATCATTTTTATTGGCCTAAGATGAGGCGTGATGTGGACAGATTTGTGAAGAGATGCATCACTTGCAATAAGTCGAAGTCAAAGATGAAACCTCATGGTTTGTATACTCCTCTTCCTGCACCTACTACTCCATGGGAAGATATAAGCATGGAATTTGTGTTAGGATTGCCTAAAACCAGGAGCGGACATGATTCCATTTTTGTGGTAGTGGATCGATTTTCCAAAATGGCACATTTTATTGCCTACCACAAAAGCGACGATGCGTTTCGTATTGCTAACCTGTTTTTTCTCGGACATCGTACGCTTACATGGAGTCCCAAAGACGATTGTTTCTAATCGTGACGTGAAGTTTATGAGCTATTTTTGGAAGACACTATGGGGAAAGTCGGGGACAAAGTTATTGTTTAGCACTACTTGTCATCCCCAAACAGATGGTGATGAGGACATCCCTGCTAATGCTACACCCACAACTCCGACAGCTATACATACAAGACCAATTACTAGAGCTCGCGCACGTCAATTGAATTACCAGGTACTTTCGTTTCTTGCAAATCCTTCTAATGTTCATGAACATATGATGCTGCCTAAATTAGATACTTTTGTTTTACTTATGAAAGAAGGACCTGGCATGCACAAGAAGGATGGCCATGGAAGCGGGATCAAGCATGGAGAAGAAGGTGAGTGCGCGGGAAAGAACAATGGAGTTTCCAGAGGAATTATTTTCGCACTTTGAAGCCACCATAATGGGAGCAAGAAGCCTTCGACGAAATATGCATGATGCTACTTTATAAAATTCATCCCTAGGCTAATATAGGTGCTGCGCCACCTTAATGTTGGGCCAGGCCCATGTAATTTCGAAATACCATATTATAGGTTGTTTTTATAGTCCGTATGTATGGGGAAACTGACTTAAGGTCGGTTTTGGACCCCTCCTCCAAGGGCCCACGAAATTCCCCTCTATTCCCCCATATATACAGCCCTTAGGGCGTTCTTTTAGGGTTGGGTTTTGTTTAGATTACAAGTTCGCCATAGCTGCAACTTCGAGTTCTTCGTTTGTGTTCCACGACCAGACAAACGCGTCACGGAACCCCACTTAATCAATAAAGCTTTCCTCTTATATTCTCAATATCCAGATTGCAATCTTACTTTCTTGCTTGTTCTTCGTTTGTGTGCAGGAAACAGACCCTCGTGGCCAGGTTGATCGTGCTCCGGTGTAGTCAATAACCTCTCGGAGTTGGTTTAGCGATTGCTAAGGCGTGGCGTCATCACACGTTCGTAGTCGGATCGTCAAAGTCTACTCCACCAAAAACGATAGCCACCATCTCATCGAAAGACAGGGACAACTTCGCCTCTATCAAGTGGTATCAGATTTCCAGGTTGCTCGGTGAGATTTTACCAGTTTTCGTAGTTTAGATCGTATCTGTTCTTCATACCTTTAGTCCACGAAAAAGCCACAAAAAAAATTAGGGTTAGATCATCATATCCGAACCAATCTGAGCCTTTGCATAGTCTTTTCAGTATTTCGCTTTGTTGAATTTGCGGTTACATCATCGTGTCGAGTTGCTACTCTTAGTGTCTAGTCCTTTAGAGTTTCGAGTTCTTTTCACAGGTTGTCACGCCGCCACCGCATCGTCTTCATAGTTGCCATATACCACCACCATCATCACCGCTGCCATATATCACCATCCATCATCACTATCCATTGGTGTCCATATATACCACCACAAATCCTCCACCAATCCGAGTCCAGCTCGTTTTAGATTTAGTTTCGAGATCCTTTTGATTTCGGATTCGTGTTTTGCTACCTGCGTAGGTGTCGGAAAAAAGAGTCTGGCACGCTTTGCAGAGCACGTTTTGGCCCAAAAATATTTTGGCTGAAAATATTTTTTCCCTATCTTGGTTTTAGGTTCTTCGGAGCGTTTTGAGACACTTGCCATCATAGTGAGTTTTGTCAAAAAAATTGGTATCACAGCCCCTGAATTGCTCCAGAAAAAGAAAAAATATTAGTCCAACAAATTTCGTGCCCATCTTGCTTATACGACGTGGGAAGAGTTTTGAGACACTCGCCATTGTAGTGATTTTTTTAGCAAAAAAAGAGCGCAAAATTCAGAGTGTGCTTTTCCCTTGATTACGTGTAGCGTCGTGATTTTGTTGGTGTTTTAGGCTCGTGTCTCTAGTACGGTCTAGCCTAGAACCAGCACAGTTCCGTCGTTGAGCATTTATTCGACCTTGCATCTCTGAATTGATTATTGCTAACCCTTTTTGCTACCATATAAGCCATCCCAGCTCCACATACATCTACGTCGTGTGTTTGACACCATCTACCAATCGCTCTATCCAAGCTTTGAGAGTTTGACTACAACGGTTGCCAATCACCGCCTGTTGCTAGGTAAGAACTAGTAAGAATTTGAGATTCGCTTAAAGGATTTGTGACACACCACCACCACTACCACGTCCCAGTAGTTTATAGGTTTCATATTCTTGTGTGTTTCCTATTTCTGCTAACCACGTCAGGATCACACGACGACGGGAGCGACTGGGAGAGCATGACCAATAAGCGCTCTATGATAAATTTCAGCAAATGATGGCTGACCAGGTACAAGACTTCGTGACCAACTTTGGAGAGGCCATGGAGAAGCTCGATGGTTTGGAGAAGACATTCGACACCAAGATGGACGCCAAGTTCAATGAGGTGCTTGCCCGTCTACCACCACCAGCTGCAGCTCCTATCCCCTTCGAACGATGAGCGCGACGTGTGCCTCTCGGCCAAGGCCAACATACTGGTACTGTTGATACTGTTGCTACTTCTATGGCTCCTACTGCTACTGTCGTTGAGCAGGTTGAAGATTATGATAGTGATTACGATGATGAGGGAGAGGTTGCTCCAGATCAGCCTCAGGGGCAACCACCACGATACGCACCAGGTCGACCACATGGCTACAACCGTAACGGTAGGGCTGCACCCGCCCCTCAGGTACGGAATCATGACCATCTCCCTAAACTTAAATTGAATATTCCGACGTTTGAGGGTAGATATGTTCCTGATATATATCTTAAATGGGAGTTAGAAATAGAACAACGTTTTACATGCTTACAATTTCCTGAGGATAGACGTGTTGCTGTTGCTGTTTGTTCATTCACTAGTTTGCAGAACATTATAGAATACACCATGCTAATATTCCAACTACTTGGGCTGCTTTGAAAATTGCTATGCGTAATCGTTGGGTGCCACCTAATTATCAACGTGAATTGCTTCAAAATTTGCAGCATTTAAGACAAGGAAAAAATTCTGTAGAAGAATATTATCAGGAATTACAAACCGACATGATTAGATGTGGTATTGTTGAGGAGAATGAAGCTATGCTTGCACGTTTTATGGGTGGATTAAATAGAGAGATTCACACTATTCTAGAGTATAAGGAGTATAACACTATCACTCGTTTATTTCATCTTGCTTGCAAAGCTGAACATGAAGTGCAGGATCGACAGGCAATGGCGACAACTACTTTTTCTGCAGGTCGCACTTCATCATGGATGCCACGTACCTCCTCTACTTCCGCATGTCCTTCTGCAACACCACCTACTTCCACTTCCAACTCCAACCGCGATACCAGGAAACAGGCTCCTACTCCACCCTCTGTGAAGATCACACCTTCTGGGCCTGCATAGAGCTCTTCTTCATCTATTGCATCCACAGGGCAAACACATGAGGTTATATGCCGTCGTTGCAAGGGTGGAGGTCACTTTGCGTGAGAATGCCCTTCCAAGTGTGTAATGATTGTTACTGAGGATGGTGGATATGCGCCCGCTAGTGATTATTATGAGAAGACTGTGGCTCTCATTGCAAGTGAAGAACAGGGTGGCGAGGATGCAGAACCAAAGACACACTACATGGCTGCTGATTACGCTGACAGGTATGAAAGTTTAGTTGCTCAATGTGTTCTCAGTGTGCAGGGTACACAGGCTGAGCAAAATCAGAGGCACAACTTGTTCCACACAAAGGGAGTTGTGAAGGAGCGTTCTGTTCGCGTCATCATCGATGGAGGGAGTTGCAATAACTTGGCTAGCATGGAGATGGTGGAGAAGCTGTCTCTAACCACAAGACCACATCCTCATCCTTATTAGATCCAATGGTTCAACAATAGTGGCAAGATTAAGGTAACACGTACTGTTCGTGTGCATTTTAGCATTGCTACATATTCTTATTATGTGGATTGTGATGTGGTACCCATGCAAGCATGTTTTGTTCTACTTGGTAGGCCATGTCAGTTTGATAAAAATTCTGTACACCATGGTAGGACAAATCAGTATACTCTTGTTCATAAGGATCATAATATCACTTTGCCTCCTATGTCTCTAGAACATATTATGAAAAATGACATTGCTAGAGCTAGTAAAGCAAAACAGGAGAAAAATAAGAGTGAAAATCAGATTGTAGCACAGGAATTTGAGCAACACCATAAGCATAATAAACCATCATCTAATGTTGCATCCGAAATAAAATTGAAGAGTGGCTGTTTACTTGCTACTAAATCTGATATTAATGATTTGGATGTTGCTACATCTGTTTGCTATGCTTTTGTATGCAAAGAGGTATTATTTTCATTCGAGGACATGCCTCCCTCTTTGCCTCCTATTGTCATTAACATTTTGCAGGAGTTCCCTGCCGTCTTCCCACAAGACGTGCCACCAGGATTACCACCTATTCGCGGGATTGAGCATCAGATTGACTTAATTCCCGGTGCATCCCTACCCAACCGTGCGCCATATCGTACCAATCCAGAGGAGACAAAGGAGATTATGCGTCAAGTATAGGAGCTGCTTGACAAAGGTTATATACGTGAATCCCTTAGTCCTTGTGTTGTTCCTATTATTCTAGTGCCTAAAAAGGATGGTACATCGCGCATGTGTGTAGATTGTAGAGGCATTAATAATATTACTATTCGTTATCGTCATCCTGTTCCTAGACTAGATGATATGCTTGATTAATTAAGTGGTTCTACAATTTTCTCCAAAGTTGATCTGCGTAGTGGATACCATCAAATTCGCATGAAATTGGGAGATGAATGGAAAACAACATTTAAAACTAAGTTTGGATTATATGAGTGGTTAGTCATGCCTTTTGGGTTAACTAATGCACCTAGCACTTTCATGAGATTAATGAACGAGGTTTTAGGTGCTTTCATTGGACGGTTTGTGGTAGTCTATTTTGATGATATTGATTTTTAGTAGATCTTTGGAGGAGCATTTGGAACATCTACGTGCTGTTTTTATTGCTCTACGTGATGCACGTTTGTTTGGTAACCTTGGGGAGTGCACCTTTTGCACGGACCGAGTATCTTTTCTTAGCTATGTTGTTACTCCACAGGGAATTGAAGTTGATAAAGCCAAGATTGAAGGTATTGAGAGTTGGCCGCAGCCCAAAACGGTCACACAAGTGAGGAGTTTTCTTGGCCTCGCTGGTTTCTATAGGCATTTTGTGAGAGATTTCAGCACCATTGCTGCGCCCCTCAATGAGCTTACAAAGAAGGACGTGCCTTTTTCTTGGGGTACCGCACTGGAAGAAGCCTTCACGGTCTTGAAAGATAAGTTAACACATGCTCCTTTACTCCAACTTCCTGATTTTAATAAGACTTTCGAGCTTGAATGTGAAGCTAGTGGAATTGGGTTAGGAGGTGTGTTATTACAAGATGGTAAACATGTTGCGTACTTTTCTGAAAAACTGAGTGGGCCTAGTCTGAATTATTCTACTTATGATAAGGAATTATATGCACTTGTTCGGACTTTGGAAACATGGCAACATTATTTATGGCCCAAAGAATTTGTTATACATTCCGATCATGAATCTTTGAAACATATTAAAAGTCAAGCAAAACTGAACCGTAGACATGCTAAACGGGTTGAATTCATTGAGACTTTCCCTTATGTCATTAAACACAAGAAGGGTAAAGAAAATGTTATTGCTGATGCTTTGTCTCGTCGTTATACTATGATTTCACAACTTGACTTTAAAATATTTGGTTTGGAGACCATCAAAGATCAATATGTGCATGATGCTGAATTTAGAGATGTGTTGCAGCATTGTAAAGAAGGAGAACATGGAACAAGTTCGTTATTAATGATAGATTTGTGTTCCGTGCTAACAAGCCATGCATTTTTGTTGAGTGTTTTGTTGCTCGCTGCACTACATGTCAAAAAGCAAGTCACGACTCAATCCTCATGGTTTATATATGCCTTTGCCTGTACCTAGTGTTCCTTGGGAGGATATATCTATGGACTTTGTTTTAGGTTTACCTCGCACTAAGAAGGGGAGGGATAGCATATTTGTTGTCATGGATAGATTTTCCAAAATGGCACACTTTATACCATGTCATAAAAGTGATGATGCTGCTCATGTTGCTGATTTGTTCTTTCGTGAAATTATTCGGTTGCATGGTGTGGCAAATACAATTGTTTCAGATCGTGATGCTAAATTTCTTAGCCACTTTTGGAGATGTTTATGGGCTAAGTTGGGGACTAAACTACTTTTTAGTACTACATCTCACCCCCAAACTGATGGCCAAACTGAAGTAGTCAATAGATCATTGTCTACTATGCTTAGGGCTGTTTTGAAGAATAACCTGAAAATGTGGGAAGAATGCTTGCCTCATATTGAATTTGCTTATAATCGTTCGCTACATTCTACCACTAAGATGTGCCATTTTGAAGTTGTGTATGGGTTCTTACCTGGTGCACCTATTGATTTGTTGCCTCTTCCATCTTCGGAGAAGGTTAATTTTGATGCTAAAGAACGTGCTGAATTGATATTAAAGATGCATGAGTTAACGAAGGAAAACATTGAGCGTATGAATGCTAAATATAAAATTGTTGGAGATAAGGGTAGAAAACATGTTGTCTTCGCACCTGGAGATCTTGTTTGGTTACATTTGCGTAAGGATAGATTTCCTGATTTGCGCAAGTCAATGCTAATGCCACGTGATGATGGTCCTTTTAAGGTGTTAGAGAAAATAAATGATAATGCATATAAACTTGAGCTGCCTGCAGAGTTTGGGGTTAGCCCCACTTTTAACATTGCAGATTTGAAGCCTTATTTGGGTGAGGAAGATGAGCTTCCGTCGAGGACGACTTCAGTCAAGAAGGGGAGGATGATGAGGACATCCCTACTAATGTCACACCCACAACTCCGACTACTATATATACATGACCAATTACTAGAGCTCGCGCACGTCAATTGAATTACCAGGTACTTTCATTTCTTGTAGATCATTCTAATGTTCATGAACATATGATGCTGCCTAATTAGATATTTTTGTTTTACTTGTGAATGAAGGACCTGGCATGGACAAGAAGGATGACCATTGGAGCGGGATCAAGCATGGAGAAGAAGGTGCGCGCGCGGGAAAGAACAATGGAGCTTCCAGTGATGATTTTCGCACTTAGAAGCCACCATAATGGGAGCAAGAAGCCTTGGACGAAATATGCATGATGCCACTTTATAAAATTCGTCCCTAGGCTAGGTGCTGCGTCACCTTAGTTTTGGGCCAGGCCCATGTAATTTCGAAATACCATATTATAGGCTGTTTTTAGAGTCCGTATGTATGGGGAAACTAAGTTAGGGTCGGTTTCGGACCCCTCCTCCAAGGGGCCACAAAATTCCCCTCTATGCCCCCATATATACAGCCCTTAGGGCGTCATTTTAGGATTGGGTTTTGTTTAGATTACAAGTGCGCCATAGCTGCAACTTCGCGTTCTTCGTTTGTGTTCCACGACCAGACAAAGGCGTCACAGAACCCCACTTCATCAATAAAGATTTCCTCTTATATTCGCAATATCCACATTGCAATCTTAGTTTCTTGCTTGTTCTTCGTTTGTGTGTAGGAAACATACCCTCGTGGTCAGGTTGATCATGCTCCGGCGTGCTCAATAACACCTCGAAGTTGGTTTAGCGATTGCTAAGACGCGGCGTCATCACACGTTCGTAGTCGGATCGTCAAAGTCTACTCCACCAAAAACGATAGCCACCATCTCATCGAAAGACAGGGACAACTTCGCCTCTATCAAACGTGAGTTAGGACGAGCTCCGATGGAGTAATTTTCATAGGTGTTGGTAAGCTATCGGGAAAATGAGATGATAGAACTTAAAATTTTCATGACTTGGAAGATATATTTCCCATAAAAGGTCGTCTATGCCCTCAAAAATGGATCACAAGATGGAGAAAACCAATAATTTCCTAGTTACAGCTTGAAATCCCATGGGCCAGCCCATCCGTATGGTCTTCAGAACTACGCGCCTCGACCATGGATTGGATGCAACATGGTGGTAGGCTCATATTATAGAAGGAACAGTGAACAAAGGAAAGACAAAATTTACCCTATAGAGGGTATTCAATGAGACTATCAACGTGAGTCAGGACGAGCTCCGATTGAGTAATTTTCATAGGTGTTGGAAAGGTATCGAGAAAACGAGATGATAGAACTTCTAATTTTCAAGACCTGGAAATTTTGCACACGCACACACACACACACGAGCACGCACACGGGAAATATCTTGCCCGTAAAAAGCCGTCTATGCCCTCAAAAACGAATCGCAAGATGGAGAAAACCAATGATTTCGCAGTTATAGCTCGAGATCCCATGGGGCAACACATCCCGTATGGTTTTCAGAACTACGCGCCTCGACCATGGATTGGACATAACATGGTGTTAGGCTCATATTAGAGAAGAATCAGTGAACATAGGATGGACAAAATACACTCTATAGAGGGTATTCAACGAGACTATCAACCTGAATTGGGACAAGCTCCTATTGAGTAATTTTCATAGGTGTTGGAAAGGTATCGGGAAAACGAGATGATAGAACTTCTTAGTTTCAAGACCTGGAACATTTCGCACACGCATACACATAGACACGGGGGCACACACGGGAAATATCTTGCCCATAAAAGGCCGTCTATGCCCTCAAAAACGAATCGAAAGATGGAGAAAATCAATGATTTTTGCAGTTACAACTCGAAATCCCATGGGCCAACCCATCCGTATAGCTTCTGAACTACGCGCCTCGACCATGGATTGGACACAACATGGTGTTAGGCTCATATTAGAGAAGAAATAGTGAACAGAGGAAGGACAAAATACACCCTATAGAGGGTATTCAACGAGACTATCAACGTGAATCAGGACGAGCTCCCATCGAGTAATTTTCATAGGTGTTGGAAAGGTATCGGGAAAACGCGATGATAGAACTTCTAATTTTCACGACCTAGAACATTTTGCACACGCACACACACACAAACACGAGCACACATACGGGAAATATCTTGCCCATAAAAGGCCGTCTATACCCTGAAAAATGGATCGCACGATGGAGAAAACCAATGATTTCGCAGTTACAGCTCGAAATACCATGGGCCAACCATTCCGTATGGTCTTCCGAACTACGCGCCTCCACCATGGATTGGACACAAAATGGTGTTAGGCTCATATTAGAGAAGAAACAGTGAACAGAGGAAGGACAAACTACACCCTATATAGGGTATTCAACGAGACTATCAACGTGAATCAGGATGAGCTCCGATTGAGTAATTTTCATGGGTTTTGGAAAGGTATCGGTAAAACGAGATGATAGAACTTCTATTTTTCACGAACAAGAACATTTTGCACACACGCACACACACACACACATGCAAAGCACAAACACGGGAAATATCTTGCCCATAAAAGGTCGTCTATTCCCGGAAAAACGGATCGCATGATGGAGAAAACCAATGATTTTCCAATTACATCTTGAAATCCCATGGGCCAGCCCATCTATATGGTCTTTAGAACTACGCGGATCGACCATGGATTGAATGTAACATGGTGTTAGGCTCGTATTAGAGAAGAAACAGTGAACAAAGGAAAGACAAAATTCACTCTATAGAGGTTATTCAACGAGATTATCAACGTGAGTCAGGACGAGCTCCCATTGAGTAATTTTGATAGGTGTTGGAAAGGTATCGAGAAAACGAGATGATAGAACTTCCAATTTTCAAGACCTAGAACATTTTGCACACGCACACACACACACACACGAGCGCGCACACATGAAATATCTTGCCCGTAAAAGGCCGTCTATGCCCTCAGAAACGAATCACAAGATGGAGAAAACCAATGATTTCGCAGTTACAGCTCGAAATCCCATGGGGCAACACATCCCGTATGGTTTTCAGAACTACGCGCCTCGACCATGGATTGGACACAACATGGTGTTAGGCTCATATTAGAGAAGAATCATTGAACAGAGGAAGGACAAAATACACTCTATAGAGGTATTCAACGAGACTATCAATGTGAATCGGGACAAGCTCCTATTGAGTAATTTTCATAGGTGTTGGAAAGGTATCGGGAAAATGAGATGATAGAACTTCTTAGTTTCAAGACCAGGAACATTTCGCACACGCACACACATAGACACGGCGGCACACACGGGAAATATCTTGCCCATAAAAGGCCGTCTGTGCCCTCAAAAACGAAACGAAAGATGGAGAAAATCAATGTTTTTTGCAGTTACAGCTCGAAATCCCATGGGCCAACCCATCTGTATGGCTTCAGATTTACGCGCCTCGACCATGGATTGGACACAACATGGTGTTAGGCTCATATTAGAGAAGAAACAGTGAACAGAGGAAGGACAAAATACACCCTATAGAGGGTATTCAACGAGACTATCAACGTGAATCAGGACGAGCTCCCATCGAGTAATTTCATAGGTGTTGGAAAGGTATCGGGAAAACGAGATGACAACACTTCTAATTTCACGACCTGGAACATTTTGCACACGCACACACACACAAACACGAGCACACATATGGGAAATATCTTGCCCTTAAAAGGCCGTCTATACCCTGAAAAATGGATCGCACGATGGAGAAAACCAATGATTTCGCAGTAACAGCTCGAAATACCATGGGCCAACCCATCCGTATGGTCTTCAGAACTACGCGCCTCGACCATGGATTGGACACAAAATGGTGTTAGGCTCATATTAGAGAAGAAACAGTGGATGGAGGAAGGACAAACTACACCCTAAATAGGGTATTCAACGAGACTATCAACGTGAATCAGGACGAGCTCCGATTGAGTAATTTTCATAGGTGTTGGAAAGGTATCGGTAAAACAAGATGATAGAACTTCTAATTTTCATGACCAAGAACATTTTGCACACACACACACACGCGTGCAAAGCACACACATGGGAAATATCTTTCCCATAAAAGGTCGTCTATGCCCTGAAAAACGGATCGCATGATGGAGAAAACCAATGATTTCCCAGTTACATCTTGAAATCCCATGGGCCAGCCCATCTATATGGTCTTTAGAACTACGCGGCTCGACCATGGATTGGATGTAACATGGTGTTAGGCTCGTATTAGAAAAGAAACAGTGAACGAAGTAAAGACAAAATTCACTCTACAGAGGTTATTCAACGAGATTATCAACGTGAGTCAGGACGAGCTCCCATTGAGTAATTTTGATAGGTGTTGGAAAGGTATCGAGAAAAAGAGATGATATAACTTCTAATTTTCACGACCTGGAACATTTTGCACATGCAAGCACACACACACACGCGAGCACGCACGCGGGAAATATCTTGCCCATAAAAGGCCGTCTATGCCCTCAAAAATGGATCGCAAGATGGAGAAAACCAATGATTTCGCAGTTACAGCTCGAAATCCCATGGGCCAACCAACCCGTATGGTCTTCAGATCTACACGCCTCGACCATGGATTGGAAACAACATGATGTTAGGCTCATATTAGAGAAGAAATAGCGAACAGAGGAAAGACAAATTCACCCTATAGAGGGTATTAACCGAGAATATCAATGTGTGTCAGGACGAGCTCCGATTGAGTAATTTTCATAGGTGTTGGAAAGGTATCGGGAAAACGAGATGATAGAACTTCTAATTTTCACGACATAGAACATTTTGCACATGAACACACACACGCGAGCACACACGTGGCAAATATCTTGCCCATAAAACACCGTCGATGCCCTGAAAAATAGATCGCAAGATGGAGAAAACAAATGATTTCGCAGTTACAGCTTGAAATCCAATGGCCAACCCATCCGTATGGTCTTAGAACTACGCGCCTCAAGCATGGATTGGATTCATCATGGTGTTAGGCTCATATTATAGAAAAACGGTGAACGAAGGATAGACAAAATTCACCCTATAGAGGGTATTCAACGAGACTATCAACGTGAGTCAGGACGAGCTCCGATTGAGTAATTTTCATAGGTGTTGGAAAGGTATCGGGAAAACGAGATGATAGAACTTCTAATTTTGAAGACCTGGAAAATTTTGCACACACACACACACGCGCGAGCATACACACGGGAAATTTGTTGCCCATAAAAGGTCGTCTATGCCCTGAAAAACGGATCGCAAGATGGAGAAAACCAATGATTTCCCAGTTATAGCTTGAAATCCCATGGGCCAGCCCATCGATATGGTCTTCAGAACTACGCGCCTTGAACATGGATTGGATTCATCATGGTGTTAGGCTCATATTATAGAAGAAACGGTGAACAAAGGATAGACAAAATTCACCCTATAGAGGGTATTCAACGAGACTATCAACGTGAGTCAGGACGAGCTCCGATTGAGTAATTTTGATAGGTGTTGGGAAGGTATCGGGAAAACGAGATGATAGAACTTCTATATTTCACGACGTGGAACATTTTGCACAAGCACACACAAACACACACAAGCACGCACACGAGAAATATCTTGCCCATAAAAGGCCATCTATGCCGTCAAAAATGGATCGCAAGATGGAGAAAACCAATGATTTCGCAGTTACAGCTCGAAATCTTAAGGGCCACCCATCTGTATGGTCTTTAGAACTGCGCGCCTCGACCATGGATTGGACACAACATGATGTTAGGCTCATATTAGAGAATAAACAGTGAACAGAGGAAAGACAAAATTCACCCTATAGAGGTATTAACCAAGACTATCAATGTGTGTCAGGATGAGCGCCGATTGAATAATTTTCATAGGTGGTTGAAAGGTATCGGGAAAACGAGATGATAGAACTTCTAATTTTCATGACCTGAAAGATTTTGCACACACACACACATGCGAGGACGCACACGGGAAATATCTTGACCATAAAAGGTTGTCAATGCCCTAAAAAACGGATTGCAAGATGGAGAAAACCAATAATTTCCCAGTGACAGCTCGAAATCCCATGGGCAAACCCATCTGTATGGTCTTCAGAACTACGCGCCTCGACCATGGATTGGATACAACATGGTGTTAGGCTCATATTAGACAAGAAACAGTGAACAAAGGAAAGACAAAATTCACCCTATATAGTTCAACGAGACTATCAACGTGAGTCAGGGCGAGCTCCGATTGAGTAATTTTCATAGGTGTTGGAAAGATATCGGGAAAACGAGATGATAGAACTTGATGAGGACATTCCTACTAATGCTACACCCACAACTCCGACTGCTATACATACATGACCAATTACTAGAGCTCGCGCACGTCAATTGAATTACCAGGTACTTTCGTTTCTTGCAAATCCTTCTAATGTTCATGAACATATGATGTTGCCTAAATTAGATACTTTTTTTTACGTATGAATGAAGGACCTGGCATGGATAAGAAGGATGACCATTGGAGCAGGATCAAGCATGGCGAAGAAGGTGCGCGTGCGGGAAAGAACAATGGAGCTTCCAGTGATAATTTTTGCACTTTGAAGCCACCATAATGGGAGCAAGAAGCCTTGGACGAAATATGCATGATGCCACTTTATAAAATTCGTCCCTAGGCTAATATAGGTGCTATGCAAGTTTATTTTTGGTCCAGGCCCATGTAATTTCAAAATACCATATTATAGGCTGTTTTTGTCGTCCGTATGTATGGGGAAACTGAGTTAGGGTCGGTTTCGGACCCCTCCTCCAAGGGGCCACGAAATTCCCCTCATTTCCCCCATATATACAGTCGTTAGGGCGTCGTTTTAGGTTTGGGTTTTGTTTAGATTATAAGTTCGCCATAGCTGCAACTTCGCGTTCTTCGTTTGTGTTCCACGACCAGACAAAGGCGTCACAGAACCCCACTTCATCAATAAAGCTTTCCTCTGATATTCGCAATATCCAGATTGCAATCTTAGTTTCTTGCTTGTTCTTCATTTGCATGCAGGAAATAGACCCTCGTGGTCAGGTTGATCGTGCTCCAGCATGGTCAATAACCTCTCGGAGTTGGTTTAGCGATTGCTAAGGCGCGACGTCATCACACGTTCGTAGTCGGATCGTCAAAGTCTACTCCACCAAAAACGATAGCCACCATCTCATTGAAAGACAGGGACAACTTCGCTTCTATCAAGTGGTATCAGATTTCCAGGTTCCTCGGTGAGATTTTACCAGTTTTCGTAGTTTAGATCAAATCTGTTCTTCATACCTTTAGTCCATGAAAAAGCCACAAAAAAATTAGGGTTAGATCATAATATCTGAACCAATCTGAGCCTTTGCATAGTCTTTTCACTATTTTGCTTTGTTGAATTTGCGGTAAGATTGTCGTGTCGAGTTGCTCATCTTAGTGTGTAATCCTTTAGAGTTTCGAGTTCTATCCACAGGTTGTCACGCCGCCACCGCATCATCTTCATATTTACCATATACAACCACCATCATCACCGCAGCCATATATCACCACCCACCATCACTATCCATTGGTGTCCATATATACCACCACAAATCCGCCACCAATCCGAGACCATCTCGTTTTAGGTTTAGTTTCGAGATCCTTTTGATTTCGGATTCGCGTTTTGCTACCTGAGTAGGTGTCAGAAAAAATATTAGTCCAAAAGGCCGTCTATGCCCTCAAAAACGGATCGCAAGATGGAGAAAACCAATGATTTCGCAGTTACAACTCCAAATCCCATGGGCCAACTCATCCGTATGGTCTTCAGAACTACGGGCCTCGACCATGGATTGGATACAACATGGTGTTAGGCTCATATTAGAGAAGAAATAGTGCACAGAGGACAGACAAAATTCACCCTTTGCAGGGTATTCAAAAAGACTATCAGCATGAGTCCGGACGAGCTCTGATTGAGTAATTTCATTGGTGTTGGAAAGGTATCAGGTAAACAAGATGATAGAACTAATTTTCACGACCTGGAAAATTTTGCACACGCACACAAACACGCGAGCACGCACACGGGAAATATCCCGCCGATAAAACGGATCGCAAGATGGAGAAAACTAAAGATTTCGCAGTTACAGCTCAAAAACCCATGGGCCAACCCATCTGTACAGTGCTCAGAACTGCGTGCCTTGACCATGGATTGGATACATCATGGTGTTAGGCTCATATTAGAGAAGAAATAGTGAATAGAGGAAAGAGAAAATTCACCCTGTAGAGGGTATTCAACGAGACTATCATCATGAGTCGGGACGAGCTTCTATTAAGTAATTTTCATAGGTGTTTGAAAGGTATCGGGAAAACGAGATGATAGAACTTCTAATTTTCACGATCTGGAAGATTTTGCACATGCACACACACGCGCGAGCACGCACACGAGAAATATCTTTCCCATAGATCGCAAGATCAAATAAAGGAATGATTTCGCAGTTACAGCTCGAAATCCCATGGGACAACCCATTTGTATGGTCTTCAGAACTATGCGCATCGACCAGATTGGATAAAACATGGTGTTAGGCTCACAATAGAGAAGAAATAATGAACAAAGGAATGACAAAATTCACCCTATAGAGAGTATTCAACGAGACTATCAACGTGATTGAGGACAAGGTCCGATTGAGTAATTTTCATAGGTGTTGGAAAGGTATCGAAAAACGAGGTCATAAAACTTCTAATTTTCACGACCTGGAACATTTTGTGCACTCAGACACACACGCGGGGAATATTTATCCCACAAAAGGCCTTCTATGCCTTGAAAAATGGATGACAAGATGGAAAAAACGAATGGTTACACAGTTACAGCTCGAAATCCCATGGGCCAACCCATCCGTATGGTCTTCAGAACTATGCGCCTTGACATGGATTGGATGCAACGTGGTGTGAGGCTCACATTCGTGAACAAACAATGAATAGAGGAAAGATAAAATTCACCCTATAGAGTTTATTCAACGAGACTATCAGCGTGAGTCCGGACAAGCTCCGATTGATTAAATTTTCATAGGTGTTGAAAAGGTATCAGGTAAACGAGATGATAGAACTAATTTTCACGACCTGGAAAATTTTGGCACACGCACACACACGCGCGAGCACGCACACGGGAAATATCTTGTCGATAAAGGGTCGTCTATGCCCTCAAAACGGACCGCAAGATTGAGAAAACTAATGATTTCGCAGTTACAACTCAAAATCCCATGGGCCAACCCATCTGTATGATCCTCAGAACTACGTGCCTCGACCATCGATTGGATACATCATGGTGTTAGGCTCATATTACAGAAGAAACAGTGAATAGAGGAAAGACAAAATTCACCCTGTATAGGGTATTCAACGAGACTATCAACGTGAGTCGGGACGAGCTTTGATTAAGTAATTTTCATAGGTGTTTGAAAGGTATCGGGAAAATGAGATGATAAAACTTCTAATTTTCACGATCGGGAAGATTTTGCACACGCACACACACGGCGAGCACGCACACGAGAAATATCTTGCCCATCGAAGGTCGTCTATGCCCTTAAAAACTGATCACAAGATCGAATAAAGGAATGATTTCGCAGTTACAGCTCGAAATCCAATGGGCCAACCCATTTGTATGGTCTTTAGAACTATGCACATCGACCATGGATTGGATACAACATGGTTTTAGGCTCACAATAGAGAATAAATAATGAACAAAGGAATGACAAAATTCACCCTATAGAGAGTATTCAACGAGACTATCAACGTGATTGAGGACAAGGTCCGATTGAGTAATTTTCATAGGTGTTGGAAAGGTATCAGAAAAACGAGGTCATAAAACTTCTAATTTTCACGACCTCGAACATTTTGAGCACTCAGACACACACGCGGGAAATATTTATCCCATAAAAGGCCTTCTATGCCTTGAAAAATAGATGACAAGATGGAAAAAACGAATGATTACACATTTACAACTCGAAATCCCATGGGCCAACCCATCCGTTTGGTCTTCAGAACTACGCGCCTCGACCATGGATTGGATACAACATGGTGTTAGGCTCATATTATAGAACAAACAGTGAACAAAGGAAAGACAAAATTCACCCTATAGAGGGTATTCAACGAGACTATCAACGTGAGTTAGGACGAGCTTCGATTGACTAATTTTCATAGGTGTTGGAAAGGTGATAGAGGCGAAGTTGTCCTTGTCTTTCGATGAGATGGTGGCTATCGTTTTTGGTGGAGTAGACTTTGACGATCCGAGTACGAACGTGTGATGACATCGCGCCTTAGCAATCGCTAAACGAACTCCGAGAGGTTATTGACTACGCCGGAGCACGATCAACCTGACCTCGAGGGTCTGTTTCCTGCACGCAAACGAAGAACAAGCAAGAAACTAAGATTGCAATCTGGATATTGCGAATATAAGAGGAAACTTTATTGATGAAGTGGGGTTATGTGACGCCTTTGTCTGGTCGTGGAACACAAACGAAGAACGCGAAGTTGCAGCTATGGCGAACTTGTAATCTAAACAAAACCCATCCCTAAAACGACGCCCTAAGGGCTGTATATATGGGAGAATAGAGGGGAATTTCGTGGCCCCTTGGAGGAGGGGTCCGAAACCGACCCTAACTCAGTTTTCCCATACATACGGACTCAAAAAATAGCCTATAATATGGTATTTCAAAATTACATGGGCCTGGCCAAAAAATAAGGTGGCGCAACACCTATATTAGATTAGGACGAATTTTATAAAGTGGCATCATGCATATTTTGTCAAAGGCTTCTCGCTCCCATTATGGTGGCTTCAAAGTGCGAAAATCATCACTGGAAGCTCCATTGTTCTTTCCCGCGCGCGCACCTTCTTCTCCATGCTTGATCCCACTGCAATGGTCATCCTTCTTGTCCATGCTAGGTCCTTCATTCATAAGTAAAACCAAAGTATTGAATTTAGGCAGCATCATATGTTCATGAATATTAGAAGGATTTCCAAGAAACGAAAGTACCTGGTAATTCAATTGACGTGCTTGAGCTCTAGTAATTGGTCCTGTATGTATGGTAGTCGGAGTTGTGGGTGTAACATTAGTAGGGATGTCGTCATCATCCTCCCCTTCTTGAACTGAAGTCGCCCGCGACGGAAGCTCATCTTCCTCACCCAAATAAGGCTCCAAATCTGCAATGTTAAAAGTGGGGCTAACCCCAAACTCTGCAGGCAGCTCAAGTTTATATGCATTATCATTTATTTTCTCTAACACCTTAAAAGGACCATCAGCACGTGGCATTAGCTTTGACTTGCGCAAATCAGGAAATCTATCCTTACGCAAATGTAACCAAACAAGATCTCCAGGTGCGAAGACAACATGTTTTCTACCCTTATCTCCAGCAATTATGTATTTAGCAATCATACGCTCAATGTTTTCCTTCGTTAACTCATGCATCTTTAATATCAATTTAGCACGTTCTTTAGCATCAAATTAACCTTCTCCGAAGATGGAAGAGGCAACAAATCAATAGGTGCACGAGGTAAGAAACCATACACAACTTCAAAAGGGCACATCTTAGTGGTAGAATGTAGCGAACGACTATAAGCAAATTCAATATGAGGCAAGCATTCTTCCCACATTTTCAGGTTATTCTTCAAAACAGCCCTAAGCATAGTAGACAATGATCTATTGACTACTTCAGTTTGGCCATCAGTTTGGGGATGACATGTAGTACTAAAAAGCAGTTTAGTCCCCAACTTAGCCCATAAACATCTCCAAAAGTGGCTAAGAAATTTAGCATCACGATCTGAAACAATTGTATTTGGCACACCACGCAACCGAATAATTTCACGAAAGAACAAATCAGCAACATGAGCAGCAGCATCACTTTTATGACATGGTATAAAGTGTGCCATTTTGGAAAACCTATCCACGACAACAAATATGCTATCCCTCCCCTTCTTAGTTCGAGGTAAACCTAAAACAAAGTCCATAGATATATCCTCCCAAGGAACACTAGGTACAAGCAAAGGCATATATAAACCATGAGGATTGAGTCGTGACTTAGCTTTTTGACATGTAGTGCAGCGAGCAACAAAACGCTCAACATCTCGCTCATCTTTGGCCAAAAGAAATGTGTAGAAAGTACGTCCTCCGTCTTCTTCATGCCAAAGTGTCCCATTAATACTCCTCCATGTGC
Organism: Hordeum marinum; assembly: GCA_022496015.1. Taxonomy (NCBI): domain Eukaryota; kingdom Viridiplantae; phylum Streptophyta; class Magnoliopsida; order Poales; family Poaceae; genus Hordeum; species Hordeum marinum. The sequence continues at coordinate 244,111,636 of CM039673.1, forward strand.
CTCCTGTAACAACAAAAGACGAACGGAGCTAGCTGGAATGCATAGCTTGTTAGCACAAAACACAAATCCATCATTAATAACGAACCTATTCCATGTTTGCCCTTCTTTACAATGCTGCAACAGATCTGTAAATTCAGCATCATGCACATATTGATCTTTGATGGTCTCCAAACGAAATATTTTAAAGTCAAGTTGTGAAAGCATAGTATAAGGACGAGACAAAGCATCAGCAATAACATTTTCTTTACCCTTCTTGTGTTTAATGACATAAGGGAAAGTCTCAATGAATTCAACCCATTTAGCATGTCTACGGTTCAGTTTTGCTTGACTTTTAATATGTTTCAAAGATTCATGATCAGAATGTATAACAAATTCTTTGGGCCATAAATAATGTTGCCATGTTTCGAAAGTCCGAACAAGAGGATATAATTCCTTATCATAAGTAGAATAATTCATACTAGGCCCACTCAATTTTTCAAAAAAGTACACAACAGGTTTACCATCTTGTAATAACACACCTCCTAACCCAATTCCACTAGCATCACATTCAAGCTCGAAAGTCTTGTAAAAATGAGGAAGTTGGAGTAAAGGAGCATGTGTTAACTTATCTTTCAAAACCTTGAAGGCTTCTTCCTGTGCGGTACCCCAAGAAAAAGGCACGCCCTTCTTTGTAAGCTCATTGAGAGGCGCAACAATGGAGCTGAAATCTCTCACGAAACGCCTATAGAAACGAGCAAGGCCAAGAAAACTCCTCACTTGTGTGACCGTTTTGGGTAGCGGCCAACTCTCAATAGCTTCAATCTTGGCTTTATCAACTTCAATTCCCTGTGGAGTAACAACATAGCCAAGAAAAGATACTCGGTCGATGCAAAAGGTGCACTTCCCAAGGTTACCAAACAAACGTGCATCACGTAGAGCAATAAAAACAGCACTTAGATGTTCCAAATGTTCCTCCAAAGATCTACTAAAAATCAATATATCATCAAAATAGACTACCCCAAATCGTCCAATGAAAGCACGTAAAACCTCGTTCAACAATCTCATGAAAGTGCTAGGTGCATTAGCTAACCCAAAAGGCATGACTAACCACTCGTATAATCCAAACTTAGTTTTAAATGTTCTTTTCCATTCATCTCCCAATTTCATACGAATTTGATGGTATCCACTATGCAAATCAACTTTGGAGAAAATTGTAGAACCACTTAATTCATCAAGCATATCATCTAGTCTAGGAATAGGATGACGATAACGAATAGTAATATTATTAATGCCTCTACAATCCACACACATGAGCAATGTACCATCCTTTTTAGGCACTAGAATAATAGGAACAACACAAGGACTAAGGGATTCACGTATATAACCTTTCTCAAGCAGCTCCTGTACTTGACGCATAATCTCCTTTGTCTCCTCTGGATTGGTAAGGTATGGTGCACGGTTGGGCAGGGTGCACTGGGAATTAAGTCAATCTGATGCTCAATCCCGCGAATAGGTGGTAATCCTGGTGGCACGTCTTGTGGGAAGACGTCAGTGAACTCCTGCAAAATGTTAATGACAGCAGGAGGCAAAGAGGGAGGCATGTCCTCAAATGAAAATAATACCTCGTTGCATACAAAAGCATAGCAAACGGATGTAGCAACATCCAAATCATTAATATCAGATTTAGTAGCAAGTAAACATCCACTCTTCAATTTTATTTTGGATGCAACATTAGATGATGGTTTATTATGCTTATGGTGTTCCTCAAATTCATATGCTACAATCTGATTTTCACTCTTATTTTTCTCCTATTTTGCTTTACTAGCTCTAGCAATGTCATCTTTCATAATATGTTCCGGAGACGTAGGAAGCAAAGTGATATTTTGATCCTTATGAACAAGAGTATACTGATTTGTCCTACCATGGTGTACATAATTTTTATCAAACTGTCATGGCCTACCAAGTAAAACAGAACATGCGTGCATGGGTACCACATCACAATCCACATAATCAGAATATGTAGCAATGCTAAAATGCACACGAACAGTACGTGTTACCTTAACCTTGCCACTATTGTTGAACCAGTGGATGTAATAAGGATGAGGATGTGGTCTGGTAGTTAGAGACAACTTCTCCACCATCTCCATGCTAGCCAAGTTATTGCAACTCCCTCCATCGATGATGACGCAAACATAACGCTCCTTCACAACTCCCTTTGTGTGGAACAAGTTGTGCCTCTGATTTTGCTCAACCTATGTAACCTGCACACTAAGAACACGTTGAGCAACTAAACTTTCATACCTGTCAGCGTAATTAGCAGCCATGTAGTGTGTCTCTGGTTCTGCATCCTCGCCACCGTGTTCTTCACTTGCAAAGAGAGCCAAAGTCTCCTCATCATAATCACTAGCGGACGCATATCCACCATCCTGAGTAACAATCATTACACGCTTGGAAGGGCATTCTCTCACAAAGTGACCTCCACCCATGCAACGACGGCATATAACCTCATGTGTTTGCCCTGTGGATGCAATAGATGAAGAAGAGCTCTGTGCAGGCCCAGAAGGTGTGCTCGTCGCAGAGGGTGGAGTAGGAGCATGTTTCCTTGTATCGCGGTTGGAGTTGGAAGTGGAAGTAGGTGGTGTTGCAGCAGGACGTGCGGAAGTAGAGGAGGTACGTGGCGTCCATGATGAAGTGCGACCTGCAAAAAAAGTAGTTCTTGCCATTGCTTATCGATCCTGCACTTCACGTTCAGCTTTGCAAGCAAGATGAAATAAACGAGTGATAGTGTTATACTCCTTATACTCTAGAATAGTCTGAATCTCTCTATTTAATACACCCATAAAACGTGCAAGCATAGCTTCATTCTCCTCAACAATACCACATCTAATCATGCCAGTTTGTAATTCCTGGTAATATTCTTCTACAAAAAAAATTCCTTGTCTTAAACGCTGCAAATTTTGAAGCAATTCACGTTGATAATAAGGTGGCACCCAACGATTACGCATAGCAGTTTTCAAAGCAGCCCAAGTAGTTGGAATATTAGCATGGTGTATTCTACAATGTTTTGACCACCAAACACAAGCAAAACTAGTGAATGAACAAACAGCAGCAGCAACACGTCTATCCTCAGGAATTGTAAGCATGTAAAACATTGTTCTGTTTCTAACTCCCATGTAAGATATATATCAGGAACATTTCTACCCTCAAACGTCGGAATATTCAAATTAAGTTTAGGGAGATGGTCATGATCCCATACCTGAGGGGGTGGTGCAGCCCTACCGTTATGGTTGTAGCCATGTGGTCGACCTGGTGCTTATCATGGTGGTTGCCCCCGAGGCTGATCTGGAGCAACCTCTCCCTCATCATCGTAATCAACGACAATAGCAACAGGAGCCACAGAAGTAGTAGCAGTATCAACAGTACCAGTATGTTGGCCTTGGCCGAGAGGCACACGTCGCGCTCATCGTTCGAAAGGGATAGGAGCTGCAGCTGGTGGTGGTAGACGGGCAAGCACCTCATTGAACTTGGCGTCCATCTTGGTGTCGAATGTCTTCTCCAAACCATCGAGCTTATCCATGGCCTCTCCAAAGTTGTCATGAAGTCTTGTACCTGGTCAGCCATCAGTTGCCGAAATTTATCATAGAGCGCTTTGTTGGTCATGCTCTCCCAGTCGCTCCCGTCGTCGTGTGATCCTGACATGGTTAGCAGAAATAGGAAACACACAGGAAAATGAAACCTACAGACTACTGGGACGTGGTGGTGATGGTGGTGGTGTCACAAATCCTTTAAGTGAATCTCAAATTCATACCAGTTCTTACCCAGCAGCAGGCGGTGATCGGCAACCGTTGTAGTCAAACTCTCAAAGCTTGAATAGAGCGATTGCCAGGTGGTGTCAAACACACGACGTAGATATATGTGGAGCTGGGATGGCTTATAGTATGGTAGCAAAAAGGGTGAGCAATAATCAATTCAGAGATGCAAGGTTGAATAAACGCTCAATGACGGTACTGTGCTGGTCCTAGGCTAGACCGTACTAGAGACGCGAGCCTAAAACACCAACAAAATCACGACGCTACACGTAATCAAGGGAAAAGCACACTCTAAATTTATTTATTTCATTTTTTTGGCACCACTTTTTTTTGCGCTCTTTTTTTTTGCTCAAAAAATCACTACAATGGCGAGTGTCTCAAAACTCTTCCCACGTCATATAAGCAAGATGGGCACGAAATTTGTTGGACTATATTTTTTTCTTTTTCTGGAGCAATTCGGGGGCTGCGACGACCAAAAATTTCGACAAAAATCACTATGATGGCAAGTGTCTCAGAACGCTCCGACGAACCTAAAACCAAGATAGGGAAAAAGTATTTTTAGCCGAATTTTTTTGGGCCAAAACATACTCTGCAAAGCGTGCCAGACTCTTTTTTTCCCCGACACCTACGCAGGTAGCAAAACACGAATCCGAAATCAAAAGGATCCCGAAACTAAACCGAAAACGACCTGGACCCGGATTGGTAGAGGATTTGTGGTGGTATATCTGGACACCAATGGATAGTGATGATGGGTGGTGATATATGGCAGCGGTGATGATGGTGGTGGTATATGGCAACTATGAAGACGATGCGGTGGCGGCATGACAACCTGTGAAAAGAAATCGAAACTCTAAAGGACTAGACACTAAGACTAGCAACTCGACACGACGATGTAACCGCAAATTCAACAAAGCAAAATACTGAAAAGACTATGAAAAGGCTCAGATTGGTTCGGATATGATGATCTAACCCTAATTTTTTTTGTGGCTTTTTCGTGGACTAAAGGTATGAACATCAGATGCGATCTAAACTACGAAAACTAGTAAAATCTCATCGAGCAACCTGGAAATCTGATACCACTTGATAGAGGCGAAGTTGTCCTTGTCTTTCGATGAGATGGTGGCTATCGTTGTTGGTGGAGTAGACTTTGACGATCCGACTACGAACGTGTGATGACGCCGCGCCTTAGCAATCGCTAAACCAACTCCGAGAAGTTATTGACCACGCCGGAGCACGATCAACCTGACCACGAGGGTCTGTTTCCTACTCAGAAACGAAGAACAAGCAAGAAACTAAGATTGCAATCTGGATATTGCGAATATAAGAGGAAAGCTTTATTGATGAAGTGGCGTTCTGTGACGCCTTTGTCTGGTCGTGGAACACGAACAAAGAACGCGAAGTTGCAGCTATGGCGAACTTCTAATTTAAACAAAACCTAACTATAAAACGACGCCCTAAGGGTCGTATATATGGGAGAATAGAGGGGAATTTCGTGGCCCCTTGGAGGAGGGGTCCGAAACCGACCCTAACTCAGTTTTCCCATACATACGGACTCTAAAAACAGACTATAATATGGTATTTCGAAATTACATGGGCCTAGCCCAAAAATAAGGTGGCACAGCACCTATATTAGCCTAGGGACGAATTTTATAAAGTGGCATCATGCATATTTCGTCCAAGGCTTCTCGCTCCCATTATGGTGGCTTCAAAGTGCGAAAATCATCACTGGAAGCTCCATTGTTCTTCCCCGCGTGCACACCTTCTTCTCCATGCTTGATCCCACTCCAATGGTCATCCTTCTTGTCCATGGTAGGTCCATCATTCATAATTAAAACCAAAGTATCTAATTTAGACAGCATCATCTGTTCAGAATATTAGAAGGATTTCCAAGAAACGAAAGTACCTGGTAATTCAATTGACGTGCGCGAGCTCTAGTAATTGGTCCTGTATGTATGGTAGTCGGAGTTGTGGGTGTAACATTAGTAGGGATGTCCTCATCAAAACGTATCGGGTAAATGAGATGATAGAACTTCTAATTTTCATGACCTGGAACATTTTCCACATGCACACACACACACGCGAGCACGCACACGGGAAATGTCATGCCCATAAAAGGCCGTCTATGCCCTCAAAATGGACCGCAACATGGAGAAAACTAATGATTTCATAGTTACAGCTCAAAATCCCATGGGCCAACCCATCTGTACGGTCTTCAGAACTATGTACCTCGACCATGGATTGGATACATCATGGTGTTAGGCTCATATTAGAGAAGAAACAGTGAATAGAGGAAAGACAAAATTCAACCTGTAGAGGGTATTCAACGAGACTATCAACGTCAGTCGGGACGAGCTCTGATTAAGTAATTTTCATTGGTGTTTGAAAGGTATCGGGAAAATGAGATGATAGAACTTCTAATTTTCACGATCTAGAAGATTGTGCACACGCACACACACGCAAAAGCACGCACACAGGAAATATCTTGCCCATAGAAGGTCGTCTTTGCACTTCAGAACTGATCGCAAGATCGAATAAAGGAATGATTTCGCAGTTACAGCTCGAAATCCCATGGGACAACCCATTTGTATGGTCATCAGAACTATGCGCATCGACCATGGATTGGATACAACATGGTGTTAGGCTCACAATAGAGAAGGAATAATGAACAAAGGAATGACAAAATTCACCCTATAGAGAGTATTCAATGAGACTATCAACGTAATAGAGGACAAGGTCAGATTGAGTAATTTTCATAGGTGTTGGAAAGGTATCAGAAAAACGAGGTGATAAAACTTCCCATTTTCACGACCTGGAACATTTTGCGCACTGAGACACACACGCGGGAAATATTTATCCCATAAAAGGCCTTCTATGCGTTGAAAAATGGATGACAAGATGGAAAATCGAATGATTACACAGTTACAGCTTGAAATCCCATGGGCCAACCCATCTGTATGGTCTTCAGAACTATGCGCCTTGACATGGATTGGATGCAACATGGTGTGAGGCTCAAATTAGTGAAGAAACAATGAACAGAGGAAATACAAAATTCACCCTATAGAGTGCATTCAACGAGACTATCAGCGTGAGTCCGGACGAGCTCCGATTGATTAAATTTTCATAAGTGTTGGAAAGATATCAGGTAAACGAGATGATAGTACTAATTTTCACAACCTGGAAGATTTTGAATACACACAGACACACACGAACATGCACGCGGGAAATATCTAGCCGATAAAAGGCCGTCTATGCCGTGAAAAACGAATCACAAGATGGAGAAAGCCAATGATTTCACAGTTACAGCTCCAAATCCCATGGGCCAACCCATCCGTATGGTCTTCAGAACTACGCGCCTCGACCATGGATTGGACACAACATGGTGTTAGGCTCATATTATAGAAGAAACAGTGAACAAAGGAAAGACAAAATTCACCCTATAGAGGGTATTCAACGAGACTATCAACGTGAGTAAGGACGAGCTCCGATTGAGTAATTTTCATAGGTGTTGGAAAGGTATCGGGTAAATGAGATGATAGAACTTCTAATTTTCATGACCTGGAACATTTTGCACATGCACACACACGCGCGAGCATGCACGTGGGAAATATATTGCCCATAAAAGGCTGTCTATGCCCTCAAAACGGATCGCAAGACGGAGAATACCAATGATTTCACAGTTATAGCTCGAAATCCCATGGGCCAACCCATCAGTATGGTATTCAGAACTACGTGCCTCGACCATTGATTGGATACAACATGGTGTTAGGCTCGTATTAGAGAAGAAACAGTGAACAGAGGAAAGAAACAATTCACCCTATAGAGGGTATTCACCGAGACTATCAACGTGAGTCAGGACGAGCTCCGATTCTGTAATTTTCATAGGTGTTGGAAAGGTATCGGGAAAACGACATGATAGAACTTTTTATTTTCCCGACCTGCAAGATTTTGCACATGCACACACACACGCGAGCACGTACACGGGAAATATCTTGCCATAGAAGGCCGTCTATGCCCTTAAAAACGGATCGCAAGATCGAAAACGAATGATTTCGTAGTTACAGCTTGAAATCCCATAGGACAACCCATCTGTATGGTCTTCAGAACTATGCGCATCGACCATGGATTGGATACAACATGGTGTTAGGCTCACAATAGAGAAGAAACAATGAACAAAGGAAAGACAAAATTCACCCTATAGAGAATATTCAACGAGACTATCAACGTGATTGAGGACAATGTCCGATTGAGTAATTTTCATACGTGTTGGAAAGGTATCAGAAAAACGAGGTGATAAAACTTCTAATTTTCCCGACCTGGAACATTTTGCGCACTCAGACAAACATGCGGGAAATATTTATCCCATAAAAGCCCTTCTATGCCTTGAAAAAATGGATGACAAGATGGAAAAAACGAATGGTTACACAGTTACAGCTCGAAATCCCACGGGCCAACCCATCTGTATGGTCTTCAGAACTATGCACCTTGACATGGACTGGATGCAACATGGTGTGAGGCTCACATTAGAGAAGAAACATTGAACAGAGGAAAGAAAAAATTCACCCTATATAGTGTATTCAACGAGACTATTAGCGTGAGTCCGGACGAGCTCCGATTGAGTAATTTTCATAGGTGTTGGAAAGGTATCAAGTAAATGAGATGATAGAACTGATTTTCACGACCTAGAAGATTTTGAACACGCACACGGGAAATATCTAGCCCATAAAAGGACGTCTATGCCCTGAAAAATGGATCGCAAGATGGAGAAAGCCAATGATTTCGCAGTTACAACTCCAAATCCCATGGGCCAACCCATCCGTATGGTCTTTAGAACTACGCGCCTCAACCATGGATTGGATACAGCATGGTGTTAGGCTCATATTATTGAAGAAACAGGGAACAAAGGAAAGACAAAATTCACCCTATAAAGGGTATTCAACGAGACTATCAACGTGAGTCAGGACGAGCTCCGATTGAGTAATTTTCATAGGTGTTGGAAAGGTATCGGGTAAATGAGATGATAGAATTTCTAATTTTCGTGACCTGGAACATTTTGCACACCCACACACACACGCGAGCACGCACACGGGAAATATCTTGCCCATAAATGGCCGTCTATGCCCTCAAAACGGATCACGAGATGGAGAAAAACAATGATTTCGCAGTTACAGCTCGAAATCCCATGGGCCAACCCCTCTGTACGGTCTTTAGAACTACATGCATCGACCATGGATTGGATACAACATGGTGTTAGGCTCATATTAAAGAAGAAACAATGAACAGAGGAAAGACAAAATTCGCCCTATAGAGTGTATTCAACGAGACTATCAACGTGAGTCAGGACGAGCTCCAGTTGAGTAATTTTCATAGGTGTTGGAAAGGTATCGGGAAAACGAGATGATAGAACTTCTAATTTTCACGACCTGGAAGATTTTGCACACACACACACGCACGAGCACGCACACGGGAAATATCTTGCCCATAGAAGGCCGTCTATGCGCTTAAAAACGGATTGCAAGATCGAAAAAACAAATGATTTTGCAGTTATAGCTCGAAATCCCATGGGACAACCCATCTATATGGTCTTCAAAACTATGCGCATCGACCATGGTTTGGATACAACATGGTGTTAGGCTTACAATAGAGAAGAAACAATGAACAAAGGAAAGACCAAATTCACCCTATAGAGAGTATTCAACGAGACTATCAACGTGACTGAGGACAAGGTCTGATTGAGTAATTTTCATAGTTGTTGGAAAGGTATCGGAAAAACGAGGTGACGAAACTTCTAATTTTCACGACCTGGGAGATTTTACACACGCACACGCACGGGCGAGCATGCACACGGGAAATATCTTGCCCATAGAAGGCCGTCTATGCCCTTAAAAACAGATTGCGAGATTGAAAAAATGAATGATTTTGCAGTTACAGCTCGAAATCCCATGGGACAACCCATTTGTATGGTCTTCAGAACTATGCGCATCGACCATGGATTGGACACAACATGGTGTTAGGCTCACAATAGAGAAGAAACAATGAAATAAGGAAAGACAAAATTCACCCTATAGAGAGTATTCAACGACACTATCAACGTGATTGAGGACAAGGTCCGATTGAGTAATTTTCATAGGTATTGGAGAGGTATCGAAAAAACGAGGTGATAAAACTTATAATTTTCACAACCTGGAACATTTTGTGCACTCGGACACACACGCGGGAAATATTTATCCCATAAAAGGCCTTCTATGCCTTGAAAAAAGGATGACAAGATAGAAAAAACAAAAGATTACACGGTAACAGCTCAAAATCCCATGGGCCAACCCATCCGTATGGTCTTCAGAACTGTGCACCTCGACCATGGATTGGATACAACATGGTTTTAGGCTCATATTATAGAAGAAACGGTGAACAAAGGAAATACAAAATTCACCCTATAGAGGGTATTCAACGAGACTATCAACGTGAGTCAGGACGAGCTCCGATTGAGTAATTTTCATAGGTGTTCAAAAAGGTATCGGGAAAACGAGATGATAGAACTTCTAATTTTCACGACCTAGTAGATTTTGCACACGCACACACACGCACGAGCACGCACACGAGAAATATCTTGCCCATAGATGGTCGTCTATGCCCTTAAAAACGGATCGCGAGATCGAAAAAACGAATGATTTCATAGTTACAGCTCGAAATCCCATGGGACAACCCATCTGTATGGTCTTCAGAACTATGGAGATCGACCATGGATTGGATACAACATGGTGTTATGCTCACAATAGGGAAGAAACAATGAACAAAGGAAAGACAAAATTCACCCTATAGAGAGTATTCAACGAGACTATCAACGTGATTGAGGACAAGGTCCAATTGAGTAATTTTCCGAGGTGTTGGAAAGGTATCGGAAAAACAAGGTGATAAAATTCTAATTTTTACGACGTGGAACATTTTGTGCACTCAGACACACACGCAGGAAATATTTATCCCATAAAAGGCCTTTTGTGCCTTGAAAAATGGATGACAAGATGGAAAAACCGAATGATTACAAAATTACAGCTCGAAATCCCATGGGCCAACCCATCCGTATGGTCTTCCGAACTATGCGCCTTGACATGGATCGGATGCAACATGGTGTGAGGCTCAGATTAGAGCAGAAACAATGAACAGAGGAAAGACAAAATTCACTCTATAGAGTGTATTCAATGAGACTATCAGCGTGAGTCCGGAGAAGCTCCGATTGAGTAATTTTCATAGGTGGTTGAAAGGTATCGGGTAAACGAGATGATAGAACAAATTTTCAAGACCGGGAAGATTTTGAACATGCACACACACACACACACGAACACGCACGCGGGAAATATCTTGCCCATAAAAGGCCGTCTATGCCCTGAAAAACGAATCGCAAGATGGAGAAAACCAATGATTTCGTAGTTACATCTTGAAATCCCATGGGCCAGCCCATTCGTATGGTCTTCAGAACTACGCTCCTTGACCATGGATTGGATACAACATGGTGTTAAGCTCATATTAGAGAAGAAACAGTGAACAAAGGAAAGACAAAATTCACCCTATAGAGGGCATTCAATGAGACTATCAACGTGAGTTAGGACGAGCTCCGATTGAGTAATTTTCATAGGTGTTGGAAAGGTATCGGGTAAATGAGATGATAGGACTTCTAGTTTTCATGACCTAGAACATTTTGCAAAGGCACACACACATGCGAGCACGCACACGGGAATTATCTTGCCCGTAAAATCCGTCTATGCCCTCAAAACAGATCGCAAGATGGAGAAAACCAATGATTTCGCAATTACAGCTCGAAATACCATGGGCCAACCGATCCATATGGTCTTCAGAACTACGTCCCTCGACCATGGATTCAATACAACATGGTGTTAGTCTTATATTCGAAAAGAGACAATGAATAGAGGAATGACAAAATTCACCCTATAGAGGGACGAGCTACGATTGAGTAATTTTCATAGGTGTTGGAAAGGTATCGAGAAAACGAGATGATATGATTTCTAATTTTCACGACCTGGAAGATTTTACACACGCACACACACGCGCGAGCATGCACACGGGAAATATCTGTCCCATAAAAGGTCGTCTATGCCCTGAAAAACGGATCGCAAGATCGAAAAAATGAATGATATCGCAGTTACCGCTCGAAATCCCATGGGCCAGCCCGTCTGTATGGTCTTCAAAACTTTGTGCATCGACCATGGATTGGATACAACATGGTGTTAGGCTCACAATAAAGAAGAAACAATGACCAAAGGAAAACCAAAATTCACCCTATAGAGATATTCAACGAGACTATCAACGTGATTGAGGACAAGGTCCAATTGAGTAATTTTCATAGGTGTTGCAAAGGTATCGGAAAAACGAGGTGATAAAACTTCTAATTTTCACGACCCGGAACATTTTGTGCACTCAGACACACACACGAGGGAAATACTTATCCCATAAAAGGCCTTCTATGCCTTGAAAAATGGATCACAAAATGGAAAAATGAATGATTGGACAGTTACAACTCGAAATGCCATGGGCCAACCCATCCGTATGGTCTTCAAAACAATGCGCCTTGACCATGGATTGGATACCACATGGTGTGCGGCTCAAATTAGAGAAGAAACAATGAACAGAAGAAAGACAAAATTCACTCTATAGAGTGTATTCAACGAGACTAACAACGTGAGTCAGGACGAGCTCCGATTGAGTAATTTTCATAGGTGTTGAAAAGGTATCGGGTAAACGAGATAATAGAACTAATTTCCATGACCTGGAAGATTTTGAACATGCACACACACACACGAACACGCATGTGGGAAATATCTAGCCCATAAAAGGCCGTCTATGCCCTGAAAAACGGATCACAAGATGGAGAAAACCAATGATTTCGCAGTTACAGCTCCAAATCCCATGGGCCAACCCATCCGTATGGTCTTTAGAACTAAGCGCCTCGACCATGGATTGGATACAACATGGTATTAGGCTCATATTATAGAATCAACAGTGAACAAAGGAAAGACAAAATTCACCCTATAGAGGGTATTCAAAGAGACTATCAACGTGAGTCAGGACGAGCTCCGATTGAGTAATTTTCGTAGGTGTTGGAAAGGTATCGGGTAAATGAGATGATAGAACTTCTAATTTTCATGACCTGGAACATTTTGCACATGCACACACACGCGCGAGCATGCACACGGGAAATATATTGCCCATAAAAGGCCATCTATGCCCTCAAAACGGATTGCAAGATGGAGAAATCCAATGATTTCGCAGTTACAGCTCGAAATCCCATGGGCCAACCCATCTGTATGGTCTTTAGAACTACGTGCCTCGACCATGGATTGGATACAACATGGTGTTAGGCTCATATTAGAGATGAAACAGTGAACAGAGGAAAGACAAAATTCACCCTATACAGGGTATTCAACGAGACTATCAATGTGAGTCAGGACGAGCTCCGATTTAGTAATTTTCATAGGTGTTGGAAAGGTATCGGGAAAATAAGATGATAGAACTTCTAATTTTCACGACGTGGAAGATTTTGCACACACACGCGCGTGAGCACGCACACGGGAAATATCTTGCCCATAGAAGGCTGTCTATGTCCTTAAAAACGGATCGCAAGATCGAAAAAACGAATTATTTCGCAGTTACAGGTCGAAATCCAATGGGACAACCCATCTGTATGGTCTTCAGAACTATGTGCATCGACCATGGATTGGATGCAACATGGTACAACAGCGAAGAAACAATGAACAAAGGAAAGACAAAAATTACCCTATAGAGAGTATTGAACGAGACTATCAACGTCATTGAGGACATGGTCCGATTGACTAATTTTCATAGGTGTTGGAAAGGTATCGGAAAAACAAGGTGATAAATTTTCTAATTTTCACGACCTGGAACATTTTGCGCACTCAGACACACACGCGGGAAATATTTATCCCATAAAAGGCCTTCTTTTCCTTGAAAAATGGATGACAAGATGGAAAAAACCATTGATTACATAGTTACAGCTCGAAACCCCATGGGCCAACCCATCCGTATGGTCTTCAGAACTATGCGCCTTGACCCTGGATTGGAAACCACATGGTGTGAGGCTCACATTAGAGAAGAAACAATGAACAGAGGAAAGACAAAATTCAATCTATAGAGTGTATTCAACAAGCACATCAGCATGAGTCCGGACGAGCTCCGATTGAGTAATTTTCATAGGTGTTGGAAATCGGGGAAACGAGATGATAGAACTAATTTTAAAGACCTGGAAGATTTTGAACACGCACACACATACGAATACGCACGCGGGAAATATGTAGCCCATAAAAGGCCGCCTATGCCCTGAAAAACGGATCGCAAGATGGAGAAAACCAATGTTTCGCAGTTATAGCTCCAAATCACATGGGCCAACCCATCCGTATGGTCTTCAGAACTACGCGCCTCGACCATGGATTGGATATAACATGGTGTTAGGCTCATATTATAACAGAAACGGTGAACAAAGTAAAGACAAAATTCACCCTATAGAGGTTATTCAACGAGACTATCAACGTGAGTCAGGACGAGCTCCGATTTAGTAATTTTCATAGGTGTTGGAAAGGCATCGGGTAAATGGAATGATAGAACTCCTAATTTTCATGACCTAGAACATTTTTCACATGCACACACACATGTGAGCACGCACACGGGAAATATCTTGCCCATAAAAGGCCGTCTATACCCGCAAAACGGATCACAAAATGGAGAAAACCAATGATTTCGCAGTTCTAGCTCAAATCCCATGGGCCAACCCATCCGTATGGTCTTAAGAACTACGTGACTCGGCCATGGAATGGATACAACATGGTGTTAGTCTCATATTAGAGAAGGATTAATGAACACAGGAAAGACAAATTTCACCCTATAGTGGGTATTCAACGAGACTATCAACGTGAGTTAGGACGAGCTCCGATTGAGTAATTTTCACAGGTGTTGGAAAGGTATCGGGAAAATTAGATGATAGAACTTCTAATTTTGCACACGCACACACACGCGCGATCACGCACACGGGAAATATCTTGCCCATAGAAGGCCGTCTATGCCCTTAAAAACGGATCGCAAGATCAAAAAACAAATGAGTTCGCAGTTTCAGCTCGAAATCCTGTGGGACAACCCATCTGTATGGTCTTCAGAACTATGCGCATCGACCATGGATTGGATACAATATGGTGTTAGGCTCACAACAGAGAAGAAACAATGAACGAAGGAAAGACAAAATTCACCCTATAGAGAGTATTCAAAGACATTATCAACGTGATTAAGGACAAGGTCCGATTGAGTAATTTTCGTAGGTGTTTGAAAGGTATCAAAAAAACGAGGTCATAAAACTTATAATTTTCATGACCTGGAACATTTTGCGCACTTAGACACACACGCGGGAAATATTTATCCCATAAAAGGCCTTCTATGCCTTGAAAAATGGATGACAAGATGGAAAAAACGAATGATTACACAGTTACAACTCGAAATCCCATGGGCCAACCCATCCGTCTGGTCTTCGGAACTATGCGCCTTGACATGGATTGGATGCAACATGGTGTGAGGCTCACATTAGAGAAGAAACAATGAACAGAGGAAAGACAAAATTCACCCTATAGAGTGTATTCAACGAGATTATTAGCGTGAGTCCGGACGAGCTCCGATTGAGTAATTTTCATTGGTGTTGGAAAGGTATCAGGTAAACAAGATGATAGAACTAAATTTCAAGACCTGGAAGATTTTGAACACGCACACACACACACACACACACACACGAACACGCACGCGGGAAATATCTAGCCCATAAAAGGCCGTCTATGCCCTGAAAAATGGATCGCAAGATGGAGAAAAATGATAGAGGCGAAGTTGTCCCTGTCTTTCGAAGAGATGGCGGCTATCGTTTTTGGTGGAGTAGACTTTGACGATTAGACTACGAACGTGTGATGACGCCGCGCCTTAGCAATTGCTAAACCAACTCCGAGAGGTTATTGACCACGCGAGAGCACGATCAACCTGACCGCGAGGGTCTGTTTCCTGCACGCAAATGAAGAACAAGCAAGAAACTAAGATTTCAATCTGGATATTGCGAATATAAGAGGAAAGCTTTATTGATGAAGTGGGGTTCTGTGATGCCTTTGTCTGGTCGTGGAACACAAACGAAGAACGCGAAGTTGCAGCTATGGAGAACTTGTTATCTAAACAAAACCCAACCCTAAAACGACGCCCTAAGGGCTGTATATATGGGGGAATAGAGGGGAATTTCATGGCCCCTTGGAGGAGGGGTCCGAAACCGACCTTAACTCAGTTTCCCCATACATACGGACTCTAAAAACATCCTATAATATGGTATTTCGAAATTACATGGGCCTGGCCCAACAATAAGGTGGCGCTGCACCTATATTAGCCTAGGGACGAATTTTATAAAGTAGCATCATGCATATTTCGTCCAAGGCTTCTTGCTCCCATTATGGTGGCCTCAAAGTGCGAAAATCATCACTGGAAGCTCCATTGTTATTTCCCGCGCGCGCACCTTCTTCTCCATGCTTGATCCTGCTCCCATGGTCATCCTTCTTGTCCATGCTAGGTCCTTCATTCATAAGTTAAACAAAAGTATCTAATTTAGGCAGCATCATATGTTCATGAACATTACAAGGATTTGCAAGAAACGAAAGTACCTGGTAATTCAATTGACGTGTCCGAGCTCTAGTAATTGGTCATGTATGTATAGCAGTCGGAGTTGTGGGTGCAGCATTAGCAGGGATTTCCTCATCATCCTCCCCTTCTTGAACTGAAGTCGTCCTCGACGGAAGCTCATCTTCCTCACCCAAATAAGGCTTCAAATCTGCAATGTTAAAAGTCGGGCTAACCCCAAACTCTGCAGGCAGCTCAAGTTTATATGCATTATCATTTATTTTCTCTAACACCTTAAAAGGACCATCAGCACGTGGCATTAGCTTTGACTTGTGCAAATCAGGAAATCTATCCTTACGCAAATGTAACCAAACAAGATCTCCAGGTGCAAAGACAACATGTTTTCTACCCTATCTCCAGCAATTTTGTATTTAGCATTCATACGCTCAATGTTTTCCTTCGTTAACTCATGCATCTTTAATATCAATTCAGCACGTTCTTTAGCATCAAAATTAACCTTCTCCGAAGATGGAAGAGGCAACAAATCAATAGGTGCACGAGGTAAGAAACCATACACAACTTCAAAAGGGCACATCTTTGTGGTAGAATGTAGCGAACGATTATAAGCAAATTCAATATGAGGCAAGCATTCTTCCCACATTTTCAGGTTATTCTTCAAAACAGCCCTAAGCATAGTAGACAATGATCTATTGACTACATCAGTTTGGCCATCAGTTTGGGGATGACATGTAGTACTAAAAAGTAGTTTAGTCCCCAACTTAGCCCATAAACATCTCCAAAAGTGGCTAAGAAATTTAGCATCACGATCTGAAACAATTGTATTTGGCACACCATGCAACCGAATAATTTCACGAAAGAACAAATCAGCAACATGAGCAGCAGCATCACTTTTATGACATGGTATAAAGTGTGTCATTTTGGAAAATCTATCCATGACAACAAATATGCTATCCCTCCCCTTCTTAGTTCGAGGTAAACCTAAAACAAAGTCCATAGATATATCCTCCCAAGGAACACTAGGTACAGGCAAAGGCATATATAAACCATGAGGATTGAGTCGTGACCTAGCTTTTTGACATGTAGTGCAGCGAGCAACAAAATGCTCAACATCCTGTCTCATCTTTGGCCAAAAGAAATGTGTAGAAAGTACGTCCTCCGTATTGTTCACGCCAAAGTGTCCCATTAATCCTCCTCCGTATGCCTCCTGTAACAACAAAAGACGAACGGAGCTAGCTAGAATGCATAGCTTGTTAGCACAGAACACAAATCCATCATTAATAACGAACTTGTTCCATGTTCTCCCTCTTTACAATGCTGCAACACATCTCTAAATTCAGCATCATGCACATATTGATCTTTGATGGTCTCCAAACCAAATATTTTAAAGTCAAGTTGTGAAAGCATAGTATAACGACGAGACAAACCATCAGCAATAACATTTTCTTTACCCTTCTTGTGTTTAATGACATAAGGAAAAGTCTTAATGAATTCAACCCATTTAGCATGTCTATGGTTCAGTTTTGCTTGACTTTTAATATGTTTCAAAGATTCATGATCAGAATGTATAACAAATTCTTTGGGCCATAAATAATGTTGCCATGTTTCCAAAGTCCGAACAAGAGCATATAATTCCTTATCATAAGTAGAATAATTCAGACTAGGCCCACTCAGTTTTTCAGAAAAGTACGCAATAGGTTTACCATCTTATAATAACACACCTCCTAACCCAATTCCACTAGCATCACATTCAAGCTCGAAAGTCTTATTAAAATCACCTTTCAAGACCGTGAAGGCTTCTTCCGGTGCGGTACCCCAAGAAAAAGGCACGTCCTTCTTTGTAAGCTCATTGAGAGGCGCAGCAATGGTGCTGAAATCTCTCACAAAACGCCTATAGAAACCAGCGAGGCCAAGAAAACTCCTCACTTGTGTGACCGTTTGGGCTCCGGCCAACTCTCAATAGCTTCAATCTTGGCTTTATCAACTTCAATTCCCTGTGGAGTAACAACATAGCCAAGAAAAGATACTCGGTCGGTGCAAAAGGTGCACCTTCCCAAGGTTACCAAACAAACCTGCATCACGTAGAGCAATAAAAACAGCACATAGATGTTCCAAATGCTCCTCCAAAGATCTACTAAAAATCAATATATCATCAAAATAGACTACCACAAACCGTCCAATGAAAGCACATAAAACCTCGTCCATTAATCTCATGAAAGTGCTAGGTGCATTAGTTAACCCAAAAGGCATGACTAACCACTCATATAATCCAAACTTAGTTTTAAATGCTGTTTTCCATTCATCTCCCAATTTCATACGAATTTGATGGTATCCACTATGCAAATCAACTTTGGAGAAAATTGTAGAACCACTTAATTCATCAAGCATATCATCTAGTCTAGGAATAGGATGACGATAACGAATAGTAATATTATTCATGCCTCTACAATCCACACACATGCGCGATGTACCATACTTTTTAGGCATGTATATAACCTTTGTCAAGCAGCTCTTGTATTTGACGCATAATCTCCTTTGTCTCCTCTGGATTGGTATGGTATGGCGCACGGTTGGGTAGGGATGCACCAGGAATTAAGTCAATCTGATGCTCAATCCCGCGAATAGGTGGTAATCCTAGTGGCACGTCTTGTGGGAAGACGTCAGCAAACTCCTGCAAAATGTTAATGATAGCAGGAGGCAGAGAGGGAGGCATGTCCTCGAATGAAAATAATACCTGTTTGCATACAAAAGCATAGCAAACAGATGTAGCGACATCCAAATCATTAATATCAGATTTAGTAGCAAGTAAACATCCACTCTTTAATTTTATTTCGGATGCAACATTAGATGATGGTTTATTATGCTTATGGTGTTGCTCAAATTCCTGTGCTACAATCTGATTTTTACTCTTATTTTTCACCTGTTTTGCTTTACTAGCTCTAGCAATGTCATCTTTCATAATATGTTCTGGAGACATAGGAAGCAAAGTGATATTGTGATCCTTATGAACAAGAGTATACTGATTTGTCCTACCATGGTGTACAATTTTTTTATCAAACTGCCATGGCCTACCAAGTAGAACAGAACATGCTTGCATGGGTACCACATCACAATCCACATAATAAGAATATGTAGCAATGTAAAATGCACACGAACAGTATGTGTTACCTTAACCTTGCCACTATTGTTGAACCATTGGATGTAATAAGGATGAGGATGTGGTCTGGTGGTTAGAGACAGCTTCTCCACCATCTCCATTCTAGCCAAGTTATTGCAACTCCCTCCATCGATGATGACATGAACAGAACGCTTCTTCACAACTCCCTTTGTGTGGAACAAGTTGTGCCTCTGATTTTGCTCCGCCTGTGTAACCTGCACATTGGGAACATGTTGAGCAACTAAATTGTCATACCTGTCAGCGTAATCAGCAGTCATGTAGTGTGTCTCTGGTTCTGCATCCTCGCCACCCTGTTCTTCACTTGCAATCAGAGCCAAAGTCTCCTCATCATAATCACTAGCGGACGCATATCCACCATCCTCAGTAACAATCATTACACGCTTGGAAGGGCATTCTCTCGCAAAGTGACCTCCACCCTTGCAACGACGACATATAACCTCATGTGTTTGCCCTGTGGATGCAATAGATGAAGAAGAGCTCTATGCACGCCCAGAAGATGTGCTCGTCGCAGAGGGTGGACTAGGAGCCTGTTTCCTGGTATTGCGGTTGGAGTTGGAAGTGGAAGTAGGTGTTGTTGCAGCAGGACGTGCGGAAGTAGAGGAGGTACGTGGCGTCCATGATGAACTGCAACCTGCAGAAAAAGTAGTTCTCTCCATTGCTTGTCGGTCTTGCACTTCACGTTCAGCTTTGCAAGCAAGATGAAATAAACGAGTGATAGTGTTATACTCCTTATATTCTAGAATAGTCTGAATCTCTCTATTTAATCCACCCATAAAACATTCAAGCATAGCTTCATTCTCCTCAACAATACTACATCTAATCATGCCAGTTTGTAATTCCAGATAATATTCTTCTATTGAATTTTTTCCTTGCCTTAAACGCTGCAAATTTTGAAGCAATTCACGTTGATAATAAGGTGGCACCCAACGATTACGCATAGCAGTTTTCAAAGCAGTCCAAGTAGTTGGAAATTTAGCATGGTGTATTCTACAATGTTCTGACCACCAAACACAAGCAAAAATAGTGAAAGAACAAACAGCAGCAGCAACACGTCTATCCTCAGGAAATTTTAAGCATGTAAAACGTTGTTCTATCTCTAACACCCATGTAAGATATATATCAGGAACATATCTACCCTCAAATGTCGGAATATTCAATTTAAGTTTAGGGAGATGGTCATGATCCCGTACCTGAGGGGGTGGTGCAGCCCTACCGTTACAGTTGTAGCCATGTGGTCGACCTGGTGCGTATCGTGGTGGTTGTCCCTGAGGCTGATCTGGAGCAACCTCTCCCTCATCATCATAATCACCATCATAATCTTCAACCTGCTCAACGACAGTAGCAGCAATAGCCACAAAAGTAGCAGCAGTATCAACAGTACCAGTATGTTGGCCTTGGCCGAGAGGCACACGTCACGCTCGTCGTTCAAAAGGGATAGGAGCTGCAGCTGGTGGTGGTAGACGGGCAAGCACCTCATTGAACTTGGCGTCCATCTTGGTGTCGAATGTCTTCTCCAAACCATCGAGCTTCTCCATGGCCTCTCCAAAGTTCGTCACGAAGTCTTGTACCTGGTCAGCCATCATTTGCTGAAATTTATCATAGAGCACTTTGTTGGTCATGCTCTCCCAGTCACTCCCGTCGTCGTGTGATCCTGACATGGTTGGCAGAAATAGGAAACACACAAGAATATGAAACCTACAGACTACTGGGACGTGGTGGTGGTGGTGGTGCTGTGTCACAAATCCTTTAAGCGAATCTCAAATTCTTACCAGTTCTTACCCAGCAGCATGCTATGATCGGCAACCGTTGTTGTCAAACTCTCAAAGCTTGGATAGAGCGATTGCCAGGTGGTGTCAAACACACGACGTAGATGTATGTGGAGCTGGGATGTCTTATAGTATGGTAGCAAAAAGGGTTAGCAATAATCAATTCAGAGATGGAAGGTTGAATAAACGCTCAACGATGGTACTGTGCTGGTCCTAGGCTAGACCATACTAGAGACGCGAGCCTAAAACACCAACAAAATAACGACGCTACACATAATCAATGGAAAAGCACACTGATTTTTTTGGCACCTCTTTTTTTTGCGATCTTTTTTTTGCTCAAAAAATCACTACAATGGCGAGTGTCTCAAAACTCTTCGCACGTCGTATAAGCAAGATGGGCACGAAATTTTTTGGACTATTTTTTTTCTTTTTCTGGAGCAATTCGGGGGCTGCGACGACCAAAAATTTCGACAAAAATCACTATGATGGCAAGTGTCTCAAAACACTCCGAAGAACCTAAAACAAAGATAGGAAAAAAATATTTTTAGCCGAATTTTTTTTGGGCCAAAACGTGCTCTGCCAAGCGTGCCAGACTCTTTTTTTTCACCTACGTAGGTAGCAAAACACGAATCCGAAATCAAAAGGATCTCAAAACTAAACCTAAAACGAGCTGGACTCGGATTGGTGGAGGATTTGTGGTGGTATATGTGGACTATTTCGTAGACTAAAGGTATGAAGAACAGATGCGATCTAAACTACGGAAACTGGTAAAATCTCACCGAGCAACCTGGAAATCTGATACCACTTGATAGAGGCGAAGTTGTCCTTGTCTTTCGATGAGATGGTGGCTATCGTTTTAGGTGGAGTAGACTTTGACGATCCGACTACGAACGTGTGATGACGCCGCGCCTTAGCAATCGCTAAACCAACTCCGAGAGGTTATTGACCACGCCGGAGCACGATCAACCTGACCGAGAGGGTCTGTTTCCTGCACGCAAACGAAGAACAAGCAAGAAACTAAGATTGCAATCTGCATATTGTGAATATAAAAGGAAAGCTTTATTTATGAAGTGGGGTTCTCTGACGCCTTTGTCTGGTCGTGGAACACAAACGAAGAACGCGAAGTTGCAGCTATGGCGAACTTGTAATCTAAACAAAACCCAACCCTAAAACGACGCCCTAGGGGCTGTATATATGGGGGAATAGAGGGGAATTTCGTGGCCCCTTGGAGGAGGGGTCCGAAACCGACCTTAACTCAGTTTCCCCATACATACGGACTCTAAAAACAGCCTATAATATGGTATTTCGAAATTACATGGGCCTGGCCCAACAATAAAGTGGCGCACAACCTATATTAGCCTAGGGATGAATTTTATAAAGTAGCATCATGCATATTCATCCAAGGCTTCTTGCTCCCATTATGGTGGCTTCAAAGTGCGAAAATCATCACTGGAAGCTCCATTGTTCTTTCCCGCGCGCGCACCTTCTTCTCTATGCTTGATCCCGCTCCCATGGTCATCCTTCTTGTCCATGCCAGGTCCTTCATTCATAAGTAAAACAAAAGTATCTAAGTTAGGCAGCCTCATATGTTCATGAACATTAGAAGGATTTGCAAGAAACGAAAGTACCTGGTAATTCAATTGACATGCGCGAGCTCTAGTAATTGGTCCTGTCTGTATAGTAGTCGGAGTTGAGGGTGTCGCATTAGCAGGGATGCCCTCATCAAAAAACAATGATTTCGCAGTTATAGCAACAAATTCCATGGGCCAACCCATCCATATGGTCTTCAGAACTACGCGCCTCGACTAGGGATTGGCTACAACATTGTGTTAGGCTCATATTATAGAAGAAACAGTGAACACAGGAAAGACAAATTGACCCTATAGAGGGTATTCAACGAGACTATCAACGTGAGTCGGGACGAGTTCCGATTGAGTAATTTTCATAGGTGCTGGAAAGGTATCGGGTAAATGAGATGATGGAACTTCTAATTTTCATGACCTGGAACATTTTGCACATGCACACACTCACGCAAGCGTGCACACGGGAAATATCTTGCCCATAAAAGGCCGTCTATGCCCTCCAAACGGATCGCAACATGGAGAAAACCAATGATTTCACAGTTACAGCTCGAAATCCCAAGGGCCAACCCATCCGTATGGTCTTCAGAACTACGTGCCTCGACCATGTATTGGATACAACATGGTGTTAGGCTCACATTAGAGAGGAAACAGTGAACAGAGGAAATACAAAATTCATGCTATAGAGGGTATTCAACGAGACTATCAACGTGAGTCAGGACGAGCTCCGGTTGAGTAATTTTCATAGGTGTTGGACAGGTATTGGGAAAACGAGATGATAGAACTTCTAATTTTCATGACCTGGAAGATTTTGCAGACGCACACACACACGAGCACGCACACAGGAAATATCCTGCCCATAGAAGGCCGTCTATGCCCTTAAAAACGGATCCCAAGATCGAAAAAATGAATGACTCGCAGTTACAGCTAGAAATCCCATGGGATATCCCATCTGTATGGTCTTCAGAACTATGCGCATTGACCATGGATTGGATACAACATGGTGTTAGGCTCACAACAGAGAAGAAACAATGAACAAAGGAAAGGAAAAAATGACCCTATGGAGAGTATTCAACGGGACTATCAACGTGATTGAGGACTAGGCCCGAGTGAGTAATTTTCATAGGTGTTGGAAAGGTATCAGAAAAACGAGGTGATAAACTTCTAATTTTCACAACCTAGAACATTTATCCAATATTTATCTAATAAAAGGCCTTCTATGCCTTGAAAAATTGATGAGAAGATGGAAAAAACGAAAGATTACAAAAGGTCCAACCCATCCGTATGGTCTTCAGAACTATGCGCCTTGACATGGATTGGATGCAACATGATGTGAGGGTCACATTAGAGAAGAAATAATGAACAGAGGAAAGACACAATTCACCCTATAGAGTGTATTCAACGAGACTATTAGCGTGAGTCCGGATGAGCTCCGATTGAGTAATTTTCATAGGTGTTAGAAAAGGTATCAGGTAAACGAGATGATAGAACTAATTTTCAAGACCTGGAAAATTTTGAACATGCACACACACACACACGAACACGTACGCTGGAAATATTGAGCCCATAGAAGGCCGTCCATGCCCTAAAAACGGATCGCAAGATGGAGAAAACCAATGATTCCGCAGTTACAGCTCGAAATCCCATGGGCCAACCCATCCGTATGGTGTTCAGAACTACGTGCCTCGACCATGGATTGGATACAACATGGTGTTAGGCTCACGTTAGAGAAGAAACAATGAACAGAGGAAAGACAAAATTCACCCTATAGAGGGTATTCAACGAGACTATCAACGTGAGTCAGGATGAGCTGCGATTGAGTAATTTTCATAGGTGTTGGAAAGGTATCGGGAAAGCGAGATGATAGAACTTCTAATTTTCATGAGCTGGAAGATTTTGCACACACACACACACGCGCAAGCACGCACACGGGAAATATCTTGCCGATAGAAGGTCGTCTATGCCCTTAAAAACGGATCGCGAGATCGAAAAAACGAATGATTTCGCAATTACAGCTCGAAATCCCATGGGACAACCCATCTATACGGTCTTCAGAACTATGTGCATCAACCATGGATTGGAGACAACATGGTGTTAGGCTCACAATAGAGAAGAAACAATGAACAAAGGAAAGACAAAATTCACCCTATAGAGAGTATTCAACGAGACTATCAACATAATTGAGGACAAGGTCTGATTGAGTAATTTTCATAGGTGTTGGAAAGGTATCAGAAAAACGAGGTGATAAAACTTCTAATTTTCACGACCTGGAACATTTTGTGCACTCGGACACACACACGGGATATATTTATCCCGTAAAAGGCCTTCTATGCCTTGAAAAATTGATGACAAGATGGAAAAAACGAATGACTACACAGTTACAGCTCGAAATCCCATGGGCCAACCCATCCGTATGGTCTATAGAACTATGCGCCTTGACATGGATTGGATGCAACATTGTGTGAGGCTCACATTAGAGAAGAAATAATGAACAGAAGAAAGACAAAATTCACCCTATAGATTGTATTCAATGAGATTATCAGCGTGAGTCCGGACGAGCTCCGATTGAGTAATTTTCATAGGTGTTAGAAAGGTATCACGTAAACAAGATTTTAGAACTAATTTTCAAGACCTGGAAGATTTTGAACACGCACACACACTGATGAGGACATTCCTAGTCATTTACCATCTTTTTCCGTTGATGTTGTTGCTGCACAAGACAAGTCAGATGAAATCAGAATTGGACCAATCACAAGAGCACGTGCAAAGCTACTAGAACAACAGGTGAATTCACTCTTAGTTGAATCTGACATTTGTGTTAATGAGAATTTTATACTGCCTATGTCTTTGCATATTTGTATGATCAGATTTAAAGAGAAGACAAGCTTGACACGTGGAGATGAAGAGTTGCAGCGAGAAGAATGCTTACTGATGTCTAATATCAGCAAGTGCACGAGGGAGGAGAGGGAGGCCGGTGCACAACATAAAAAGAAAGAAAATTAGAACCGGACTCGGATTGACTGCCAAGTGGCCCGGAATTGATATACGTGCAGAATCCGTGTTCGTGCTCCCAATAAGACATGTAAATACAATTTGGAAAGCTTGAGTCGTGTGCTTTTTAAACTGCATACCCTCAGCCCACGATTTGCTCCGAGCAAGAAGGAGTCATCAAAACAATATGACGGTTGTTTTCTGTCAGTTTTCCACATAGAGTTCGTTTAAGTTAGGAAAGTTAGAGATAGGTTTGTTTTCGACCCCAACCCTAAGTTGGACGTCCAACAGTCTTTATATATCCTTGTAAGTCGTGGCTTTTAGGGTTAGACCACATTTTGATTAAACTCATACCATACCGAATTGCTTTAAGCATTCCTCTGTATTCATATTCCTCTTTGCATCGATCAGGAATATTTACCTACACCAAATTCGTATCGATAGGGTGTATTGGCTACTGAAAGTCAAGTGCTATCTGTCGTTCCATTGGGAATTGGGAGATTGCAGAACAGCTTCGTGGTCGGCGGCTACGTGCGCAAGTGTGTGGTGTTGCGAATATCCATAGGGTTGAAGATTTGTTGCATTGGCAACGGGCGAACAACCGGAGAGTTTGAGAGCATCTCACAAGTTATCCAGCAAGTTCACCATCGACATCATTCGCTCATTGAGAAGATCGGGCCGCCCCTTATCATCTTGGTATCAGATTACTAGGTTTACTCGGTGAGCAATTTCCGTCCCATAGATTAGTTGTTTTTCATCCTATACAGAAAAAGCCCCACAAAAATATTAGGTTAGATTCTTGCCATAGCCTAGATCAGCGCAATTTTGCATACCTAGTTGTTGTTTTGTGTTCGTCTTTGCGTTCCCTTTTCTGGTTTTGAGTCGTGTGGTTTAGGTTAGGTTTAGGGTTCTAAGTCTAGTTCGAGTTCTTGTTATTTGCTATTCCGCGTCTATATCAAAAAAAATTGGTTACCCGAGTTGTTTTCCTAGTCCTACTCAAACTCGGACTCCACTTTTGCCGCGGCACAAAAACAGCGAAACTGACACCGCTGCCGCGCCTAGTGCGTGTTGGACTCGGATCCGTTCCTAGTGTCTTATTTCCGCGTTTCTTTGCAATTTTCATTAGGTTTTCCATCTCATCTTTCTGAAGCCCAAGACACAGCCTCTCTACATCAATAATTTAGGTACCTTACCCATAAGACTAGCTAACATTGTTGCTCAACAGGCTGCTCAATAGGATTGTTGCACGACACTGTATTTTTGAAACAAAATTTGCTCCACGGTGCGACATATTGTGGCCGAGAGAGAAAGTTTTTTTACTGTTGCTACAGTACGTGAGATATCTATCAAATTACAAAAAGAGAGAAAAGAGTGAAAAAAAGAAAAAAAAGAGAGAGCAAACAGGCCCAGAAATTGGTGATAGTTGCTACAAGTTTGGAGTTGTTTCATATTGCTGTTTGCACTAGTATTCTGAGCAATCTTGTGCCTGTTTTCTTTGAGCTAATTGCTAGTGTCTTTCTAGTGCATTGCAACAAATTCCTCCATATAGTTGCTTGCCACATTTGTCTCCATAATTGTGTGTGTTTCCTTGGTGAGTTTTGGTATCACACAAACATCAAATAGGTTTTGTAAATTGGTGTTGTTAGGTATCCCAACCAAGCTCCACTATATACCCTGGTTTGTTGTGCGATAGTTTTCACCCTCGGTATTCGCTACATCACATCCGTGCATGTTCTGCCCATACAAGTTCGTAAGCTCTTCTCATTCACGTTGGAATGGGAAGATACCTTGTTTCTTTCAGTTTGCGTGAGTTGAGAGTTTTCCACATACACTATATTTTCTGTGCGTACTAATCACCTAATCATGTCCGACGTGTCTTTTGATGTACAACAGAAAAAGGATCCTAAATCCGTGGTGCATTGGAATTGATGAGGACATCCCTACTAATGTTACACCCACCCCGACTGCTATACATACAGGACCAATTACTAGAGCTCGCGCACGTCAATTGAATTACCAGGTACTTTCGTTTCTTGGAAATCCTTCTAATATTCATGAACATATGATGCTGCCTAAATTGGATACTTTTGTTTTACTTATGAATGAAGGACCTAGCATGAATAAGAAGGATGACCATTGGAGCGGGATCAAGCATGGAGGAGAAGGTGCGCGTGCGGGGAAGAACAATGGAGCTTCCAGTGATGATTTTCGCACATTGAAGCCACCATAATGGGAGCGGGAAGCCTTGGACGAAATATGCATGATGCCACTTTATAAAATTCGTCCATAGGCTAATATAGGTGCTGCGTCAACTTATTTTTGGGCCAGGCCCATGTAATTTCGAAATACCATATTATAGGTTGTTTTTAGATTCCGTATATATGGGGAAACTGACTTAGGGTCGGTTTCGGACCCCTCCTCCAAGGGGCCACGAAATTCCCTTCTATTCCCCCATATATACAGCCCTTAGGGCTTCGTTTTAGGGTTGGGTTTTGTTTAGATTACAAGTTTGCCATAGCAGCAACTTCGCGTTCTTCGTTTGTGTTCCACGACCAGACAAAGACGTCACAGAACCCCACTTCATCAATAAAGTTTTCCTCTTATATTCGCAATATCCAGATTGCAATCTTAGTTTCTTGCTTGTTCTTCGTTTGCGTGCAGGAAATAGACCCTCGTGGTCAGGTTGATCGTGCTCCGGCGTGGTCAATAACCTCTCAGAGTTGGTTTAGCGATTGCTAAGGCGCGACGGCTCACACGTTCGTAGTCGGATCGTCAAAGTCTACTCCACCAAAAACGATAGCCACCATCTCATCGAAAGACAGGGACAACTTCGCCTCTATCAAGTGGTATCAGATTTCCAGGTTGCTCGGTGAGATTTTACCAGTTTTCGTAGTTTAGATCGCATCTGTTCTTCATACCTTTAGTCCACGAAAAAGCCAAAAAAAAATTAGGGTTAGATCATCATATCCGAACCAATCTGAGCCTTTGCATAGTCTTTTCAGTATTTTGCTTTGTTGAATTGGCGGTTACATCGTTGTGTCGAGTTGCTGGTCTTAGTGTCTAGTCCTTTAGAGTTTCGAGTTCTTTTCACAGGTTGTCACGCCGCCACCGCATCATCTTCATAGTTGCCATATACCACCACCATCATCGCCGCTGCCATATCTCATCATCCATCATCACTATCCATTGGTGTCCATATATACCACCACAAATCCTCCACCAATCCAAGTCCAGTTCGTTTTAGGTTTAGTTTCGAGATCCTTTTGATTTCGGATCCGTGTTTTGCTACCTGCGCAGGTGTCGGAAAAAAAAAGAAAAAAGAAAAAAAAGAGTCTGGCACGCTTTGCAGAGCACGTTTTGGCCCAAAAAAAATTCGGCCGAAAATATTTTTTCCCTATCTTGATTTTAGGTTCCCCGGAGCGTTTTGAGACACTTGCTATCATAGTGATTTTTGTCGAAATTTTTGGGTCGTCGCAGCCCCCGGATTGCTCCAGAAAAAAAAATAGTCCAAAAGAAAAATTCGTGCCCATCTTGCTTATACGACGTGGCAAGAGTTTTGAGACACTCGCCATTGTAGTGAGTTTTTGAAAAAAAAAAAGAGGCGCCGAAAAAAAAACGAAAAAAAAATCCGAGTGTGCTTATCCCTTGCTTACGTGTATCGTCGTGCTTTTGTTGGTGTTTTAGGCTCGCGTCTCTAGCACGGTCTAGCCTAGGACCAGCACAGTACCGTCGTTGAGTGTTTATTCAACCTTGCATCTCTGAATTGATTAATGCTGACCCTTTTTGCTACCATATTATAAGCTATCCCAGCTCCACATACTTCTACGCCGTGTGCTTGACACCACCTGGCAATCGCTCTATCCAAGCTTTGAGAGTTTTGGCTACAACGGTTGCCGATCACCGCCTGCTACTGGGTAAGAACTGGTAAGAAATTGAGATTCGCTTAAAGGATTTGTGCCACACCACCACCACCACCACGTCCCAGTAGTCTGTAGGTTTCATATTGTGTGTTTCCTATTTCTGCTAACCATGCCAGGATCACACGATGACGAGATCGACTGGGAGAGCATGACCAACAAAGCGCTCTATGATAAATTTCAGCAAATGATGGCTGAGCAGGTACAGGACTTCGTGAACAACTTTGGAGTGGCCATGGAGAAGCTAGATGGTTTGGAGAAGACATTCGACGCCAAGATGGACGCCAAGTTCAATGAGGTGCTTGCCCGTCTACCTCCACCAGCTGCAGTTCCTATTCCTTTCGAACGACGAGCGCGACATGTGCCTCTCGGCCACGCCCAACATCCTGGTACTGTTGATACTGCTGCTACTTCGGTGGCTCGTGCGGCTACTGTCGTTGAGCAGGTTGAAGATTATGATGGTGATTTCGATGATGAGGGAGAGGTTGCTCCAGATCCGCCCCAGGGGCAACCCCCACCATACGCACCAGGTCGACCACATGGCTACAACCGTAACGGTAGGGCTGCACCACCCCCGCAGGTACGGGATCATGACCATCTCCCTAAACTTAAATTGAATATTCCGACGTTTGAGGGTAGATATGTTCCTGATATATATCTTACATGGGAGTTAGAAACAGAACAACGTTTTACATGCTTACAATTTCCAGAGGATCGACGTGTTGCTGCTGCTGTTTGTTCATTCACTAGTTTTGCTTGTGTTTGGTGGTCAGAACATTGTAGAATACACCCTGATAATATTCCAACTACTTGGGCTGCTTTGAAAACTGCTATGCGAAATCGTTGGGTGCCACCTTATTATCAACGTGAATTGCTTCAAAATTTGCAGCGTTTAAGACAAGGAAAAAATTCTGTAGAAGAATATTATCAGGAATTACAAACTGGTATGATTAGATGTGGTATTGTTGAGGAGAATGAAGCTATGCTTGCACGTTTTATGGGTGGATTAAATAGAGAGATTCAGACTATTCTAGAGTATAAGGAGTATAACACTATCACTCGTTTATTTCATCTTGCTTGCAAAGCTGAACGTGAAGTGCAGGATCGACAGGCAATGGCGAGAACTACTAATTTTGCAGGCCGTACTTCATCATGGACGCCACGTACCTCCTCTACTTCCGCACGTCCTGCTGCAACACCACCTCCTTCAACCTCCAACTCTAATCGCGATACCAGGAAACAGGCTCCTACTGCACCCTCTGCGAAGAGCACACCTTCTGGGCCTGCACAGAGTTCTTCTTCATCTATTGCATCCACAGGGCAAACACATGAGGTTATATGTCGTCGTTGCAAGGGTGGAGGTCACTATGCGAGAGAATGCCCTTCCAAGCGTGTAATGATTGTTACTGAGGATGGTGGATATGCGTCCGCTAGTGATTATGATGAGGAGACTTTGGCACTTATTGCCAGTGACGAACAGGGTGGCAAGGATGCAGAACCAGAAACACAATACATGGCTGCTGATTACGCTGACAGGTATGAAAGTTTAGTTGCTCAACGTGTTCTCAGTGTGCAGGTTACACACGCTGAGCAAAATCAGAGGCACAACTTGTTCCACACAAAGGGAGTTGTGAAAGAGCGTTCTGTTCGCATCATCATCGATGGAGGGAGTTGCAATAACTTGGCTAGCATGGAGATGGTGGAGAAGCTGTCTCTAACCACCAGACCACATCCTCATCCTTATTACATCCAATGGTTCAACAATAGTGGCAAGGTTAAGGTAACACGTACTGTTCGTGTGCATTTTAGCATTGCTACATATTCTGATTATGTGGAATGTGATGTGGTACCCATGCAAGCATGTTCTGTTTTACTTGGTAGACCATGGCAGTTTGATAAAAATTCTGTACACCATGGTAGGACAAATCAGTATACTCTTGTTCATAAGGATCATAATATCACTTTGCTTCCTATGTCTCCCGAACATATTATGAAAGATGACATTGCTAGAGCTAGTAAAGCAAAACAGGAGAAAAATAAGAGTGAAAATCAGATGGTAGCACAGGAATTTGAGCAACACCATAAGCATAATAAACCATCATCTACTGTTGCATCCGAAATAAAATTGAAGAGTGGATGTTTACTTGCTACTAAATCTGATATTAATGATTTGGATGTTGCTACATATGTTTTCTATGCTTTTGTATGTAAAGAGGTATTATTTTCATTCGAGGACATGCCTCCCTCTTTGCCTCCTGCTGTCATTAACATTTTGCAGGAGTTCGCTGATGTCTTTCCACAAGACGTGCCATCGGGATTACCGCCTATTCGCGGGATTGAGCATCAGATTGACTTAATTCCCGGTGCATCCCTACCCAACCGTGCGCCCTACCGTACCAATCCAGAGGAGACAAAGGAAATTATGCGTCAAGTACAGGAGCTGCTTGACAAAGGTTATATACGTGAATCCCTTAGTCCTTGTGCTGTTCCTATTATTCTAGTGCCTAAAAAGGATGGTACATCGCGCATGTGTGTGGATTGTAGAGGCATTAATAATATTACTATTCGTTATCGTCATCCTATTCCTAGACTAGATGATATGCTTGATGAATTAAGTGGCTCTACAATTTTCTCCAAAGTTGATTTGCGTAGTGGATACCATCAAATTCGTATGAAATTGGGCGATGAATGGAAAACAGCATTTAAAACTAAGTTTGGATTATATGAGTGGCTAGTCATGCCTTTTGGGTTAACTAATGCACCTAGCACTTTCATGAGATTAATGAACGAGGTTTTACGTGCTCTCATTGGACGATTTGTCGTAGTCTATTTTGATGATATATTGATTTTTAGTAGATCTTTGGAGGAACATTTGGAACATTTACGTGCTGTTTTTACTGCGCTACGTGATGCATGTTTGTTTGGTAACCTTGGGAAGTGCACCTTTTGCACCGACCGAGTATCTTTTCTTGGCTATGTTGTTACTCCACAGGGAATTGAAGTTGATACAGCCAAGATTGAAGCTATTGAGAGTTGGCCGCAGCCCAAAACGGTCACACAAGTAAGGAGTTTTCTTGGCCTCGCTGGTTTCTATAGGCGTTTTGTGAGAGATTTCAGCACCATTGCTGCGCCTCTCAATGAGCTTACAAAGAAGGACGTGCCTTTTTCTTGGAGTACCGCACAGGAAGAAGCCTTCACGGTCTTGAAAGATAAGTTAACACATGCTCCTTTACTCCAACTTCCTGATTTTAATAAGACTTTCGAGCTTGAATGTGATGCTAGTGGAATTGGGTTAGGAGGTGTGTTACTACAAGATGGTAAACCTGTTGCGTACTTTTCTGAAAAATTAAGTGGGCCTAGTCTGAATTATTCTACTTATGATAAGGAATTATATGCTCTTGTTCGGACTTTGGAAACATGGCAACATTATTTATGGCCCAAAGAATTTGTTATACATTCTGATCATGAATCTTTGAAACATATTAAAAGTCAAGCAAAACTGAACCGTAGACATGCTAAATGGGTTGAATTCATTGAGACTTTCCCTTATGTCATTAAACACAAGAAGGGTAAAGATAATGTTATTGCTGATGCTTTGTCTCGTCGTTATACTATGCTTTCACAACTTGACTTTAAAATATTTGGTTTGGAGACCATCAAAGATCAATATGTGCATGATGCTGAATTTAGAGACGTGTTGCAGAATTGTAAAGAAGGGAGAACATGGAACAAGTTCGTTATTAATAATGGATTTGTGTTTCGTGCTAACAAGCTATGCATTCCAGCCAGCTCCGTTCGTCTTTTGTTGTTACAGGAGGCGCACGGAGGAGGATTAATGGGACACTTTGGCGTGAAGAAGACGGAGGACGTACTTGCTACACATTTCTTTTGGCCAAAGATGAGACGGGATGTTGAGCGTTTTGTTGCTCGCTGCACTACATGTCAAAAAGCTAAGTCACGACTCAATCCTCATGGTTTATATATGCCTTTACCTGTACCTAGTTTTCCTTGGGAGGATATATCTATGGACTTTGTTTTAGGTTTACCTCGAACAAAGAAGGGGAGGGATAGCATATTTGTTGTCGTGGATAGATTTTCTAAAATGGCACACTTTATACCATGTCATAAAAGTGATGATGCTGCTCATGTTGCTGATTTGTTCTTTCGTGAAATTATTCGGTTGCATGGTGTGCCAAATACAATTGTTTCCGATCGTGATGCTAAATTTCTTAGCCACTTTTGGAGATGTTTATGGGCTAAGTTGGGGACTAAACTGCTTTTTAGTACTACATGTCACCCCCAAACCGATGGCCAAACTGAAGTAGTCAATAGATCATTGTCTACTATGCTTAGGGCTGTTTTGAAGAATAACCTGAAAATGTGGGTAGAATGCTTGCCTCATATTGAATTTGCTTATAATCGTTCGCTACATTCTACCACTAAGATTTGCCCTTTTGAAGTTGTGTATGGTTTCTTACCTCGTGCACCTATTGATTTGTTGCCTCTTCCGTCTTCGGAGAAGGTTAATTTTGATGCTAAAGAACATGCTGAATTGATATTAAAGATTCATGAGTTAACTAAGGAAAACATTGAGCGTATGAATGCTAAATACAAACTTGCTGGAGATAAGGGTAGAAAACATGTTGTCTTTGCACCTGGAGATCTTGTTTGGTTACATTTGCGTAAGGATAGATTTCCTGATTTGCGCAAGTCAAAGCTAATGCCACGTGCTGATGGTCCTTTTAAGGTGTTAGAGAAAATAAATGATAATGCATATAAACTTGAGCTGCCTGCAGAGTTTGGGGTTAGCCCCACTTTTAACATTGCAGATTTGAAGCCTTATTTGGGTGAGGAGGATGAGCTTCCGTCGAGGATGACGTCAGTTCAAGAAGGGGAGGATGATGAGGACATCCCTACTAATGTTACACCCACCCCGACTGCTATACATACAGGACCAATTACTAGAGCTCGCGCACGTCAATTGAATTACCAGGTACTTTCGTTTCTTGGAAATCCTTCTAATATTCATGAACATATGATGCTGCCTAAATTGGATACTTTTGTTTTACTTATGAATGAAGGACCTAGCATGAATAAGAAGGATGACCATTGGAGTGGGATCAAGCATGGAGGAGAAGGTGCGCGTGCGGGGAAGAACAATGGAGCTTCCAGTGATGATTTTCGCACATTGAAGCCACCATAATGGGAGCGGGAAGCCTTGGACGAAATATGCATGATGCCACTTTATAAAATTCGTCCATAGGCTAATATAGGTGCTGCGTCACCTTATTTTTGGGCCAGGCCCATGTAATTTCGAAATACCATATTATAGGCTGTTTTTAGATTCCGTATATATGGGGAAACTGACTTAGGGTCGGTTTCGGACCCCTCCTCCAAGGGGCCACGAAATTCCCTTCTATTCCCCCATATATACAGCCCTTAGGGCTTCGTTTTAGGGTTGGGTTTTGTTTAGATTACAAGTTTGCCATAGCAGCAACTTCGCGTTCTTCATTTGTGTTCCACGACCAGACAAAGACGTCACAGAACCCCACTTCATCAATAAAGTTTTCCTCTTATATTCGCAATATCCAGATTGCAATCTTAGTTTCTTGCTTGTTCTTCGTTTGCGTGCAGGAAATAGACCCTCGTGGTCAGGTTGATCGTGCTCCGGCGTGGTCAATAACCTCTCAGAGTTGGTTTAGCGATTGCTAAGGCGCGACGGCTCACACGTTCGTAGTCGGATCGTCAAAGTCTACTCCACCAAAAACGATAGCCACCATCTCATCGAAAGACAGGGACAACTTCGCCTCTATCAGGAATGAATATGAAGCTCTTCGTGATAATCTTCAGCGACAAATTCAGTGTGCAACCGATCCTATAAATGAGAATGTGCAGAACATGGAGTTGGACCTGAAGGATGCCACAAAAACCATCACAGCAACACAACAACAAGTTACCGAAATTCAGGAGACTCTAGTTACCTTGCAGCAAGCTTCGGCTGCGTTGCAACAGTCCGTTGACCGCCAAAAAAATCAGCAGCGTGATGATGATGATGGTGAAGCTAGTGTTCAAGCTAGTAATGATGGTGTTGCAGCTGCTAATGCTGCCAATGGTCAAGGTGCTGCAGCACATCGTGCACAATTCCAGCAAGCTAAGCGCGACCGGCAAGCTCCACACGAGCCGGTTGTTGCTGGCCAAGATGGTGGTCATGGTAATGGAGGCCGTGGTGGTGGCCGTGCTGGTGTCATGGCCGTCAGCCATGGATTTGCTCCTCTTGGTGCGCGCCGTCGATTTGATGATGATGCTTGTGCACAACCAGCCAATCGTGATGATGACGGACTGGGCAAACCAAAGTTCACCGTCCCCAAGTTTGTTGGTTCTACTGATGTTGAAGAGTACCTCAATTGGGAGCTAAAGGTGGGAAAATTATGGCGTATGCATGAGTACACCGAGGACAGAAAAATAAAACTTGCATCTTCTGAATTTGATGACTATGCTTTGCTTTGGTGGGATAATATTGTACAGTCCAGAATTGAAGATGGTGAACGTCCCATTGTTACATGGAGAGCTATGAAGGAAGAGATGCATGCTTGCTTTGTTCCACGCAATTATATTCGTTCTCTCTATGACAGATTGCAGAATTTGAGGCAAGGTACTTCTTCCGTGGATTAATATTTTCAGGAGATGGAGCTTATTATGCAGTGTGCTAGAGTGCGTGAACAGCCTAAACAAACAATGCAGCGATTTCTTTCTGGTCTGAACTATAACATCAAGCGTATTGTTCGTCTTCACCAGTATTATGACATGATAGATTTGTTACACCAAGCACGTGAGGCTGAATTGCAAGTGGCTGAGGATGCTAAGTTTACATCTCGCACACAAGCGAGTAGAGGTCGTTTTCCACCACGAATAACACCTACTATGGAGCCTGCTCCTAGTTCCACTTCTAGTTTTCATGGTAATACTTCTTCCAAACCAGATTCGGTTATCTCTAATGCGAAGAAATCGGTGCAACCTGCTGCTAGTGCTGCAAGTTCTACTAATTCTACAGCAAGAAACAGGGACATGATCAGTCATACATGTGGTGGAAGGGGTCATTTTAAGAGAGATTGTCCCAACAAAAAGGTTATGTTGATTAATGAGGATACATTAGAATATGAAACCGGTGATGAAGCTGACCCTGATTCTAAAATTTGGGAGGAAGATGAACATGGTTCAATAGATGCCTACGCTACACACTATCCTACAATTGTTTGCTCGCCCAAAGTGCTAAGTGTTACTCCTAGTCCTGCAGAATAGCGGTGCAATTTGTTTCAAACAAGGGCTGTTGTTGGTCCTGGTAAGGCGTGCAAGGTTATAATTGATGGTGGTAGTTGTCACAATTTGGCTAGTAAGGAGTTATGCCAAAAGCTGAAACTGAAATATTTACCGCACCCCAATCCATATTTTATTTAGTGGCTAAGTAATGGTGGAGAGATGAAGGTCAGCCACATGGTGCGTGTGGAATTTCAGATCGGACCATACAAAGACACCATTGAGTGTGATGTGGTTCCTATGACCGTGTGTCACTTCTTGTTGGGACGTCCATGGCAGTATGATAGAGATGTCCGTCACAATGGGAGAGCCAACACATATCATTTAAATTGGCGTGGCAAGGAGGTTACTTTGAGGCCTATGACACCGCAACAAATTGTAAATGAATCTCGTCAAAAAAATGATGTGAATCTTAAAAAAGAGAGTGAGAGATTAGATAGGCGAGAGCCTCCACTTCCGGTGAGTGAGAGCCACAAGCCAAATCTGAGTGGTAAAAATAAAACTGAGGGAGTGAATTCATTAGTTATGTTAGCCACCAAATCTGATTTGAGAGAGTTTCATGAGGATCCCACTGCTGTACCACTTGTGCTGCTGTGCAAGGGTCAAATTTTGGTTTCTAACAACATGACCCCTCTCTCTATTGGTGTTTCTAATGTATTACTGGAATTTAGTGATGTGTTTCCGGAGGAGGTACCCCCTGGTTTACCACCATTGCGAGGTATAGAGCATCAAATTGATTTGATACCAGGAGCATCGCTGCCCAATAGAGCACCATACCGCACCAACCCCAAGGAAACAAAGGAAATTCAGAAACAAGTACAAGAGCTTCTCGACAAAGGTTATATTCGCGTGAGCTTAAGTCCTTGTGCTGTTTCTGTAATTTTAGTCCCTAAGAAAGATGGTACATGGCGCATGTGCGTAGATTGTAGAGCTATAAATAACATAACTATTTGATATCGTCACCCTATTCCACGTTTGGAAGATATGCTAGACGAATTGAGTGGTGCTGCTGTTTTCTCTAAAACTGATTTACGTAGTGGTTATCATCAAATTAGGATGAAAGAAGGGGATGAATGGAAGACGGCCTTTAAAACTAAGTTCAGGTTATATGAGTGGTTAGTCATGCCTTTTGGGTTAAGTAATGCACCTAGTACTTTTATGCGATTAATGAACCATGTTTTGAGGCATTTTATTGGTAAATTTGTGCTTGTATATTTTGATGATATACTTATTTACAGCCATAATGAATCTAAACATAGTGATCATATCGACAAGTTTTGCAAGTGTTGCGTGATGCTAAGCTGTTTGGTAATCTTGATAAGTGCACATTTTGTAAAGATAAGGTCATATTTCTGGGATATGTTGTTTCTAAGCATGGAGTTGAGGTAGATGAATCTAAAATTGAAGCTGTTAAAAATTGGCCTACTCCACTGAATGTTAGTCAAGTACGAAGCTTTCACGGTCTTGCTGGTTTCTATCGATGTTTTGTGAAAGATTTCAGTACCATTGATGCACCTTTGAATGAGCTTACTAAAAAGGGTGTTGAATTTGTGTGGGGCGCAGCCTAAGATAATGCATTTGATGAGCTGAAACGTCGTTTGACTGTTGCACCTTTACTTGTACTTCCTGATTTCACTAAACATTTTGAGATCGAATGTGATGCTAGTGGAATTGGTATTGGAGGTGTGTTGATGCAAGAGGGTAAACCGGTTGCATATTTTTCTGAAAAATTGAATGGTGCACAATTGAACTATCCTGTTTATGATAAAGAATTGTATGCTCTTGTTCGTGTTCTTGAGGTTTGGCAACATTATTTGTGGCCAAAAGAATTTATCATACATTCTGATCACGAGGCTTTGAAATTTTTGAGGAGCCAATCCAATCTGAATAAACGTCATGCTAAATGGGTTGAATTTATTGAGTCTTTCCCATACATCATTCAGTGTAAAAAGGGTAAAGATAATGTTGTTGCTGATGCTCTTTCTAGGAAAAACATGTTGTTGACACAACTGGCTGTTCAAGTTCCTGGTTTAGAGAGTTTGCGTGATTTATATGCTACTAATCCTGATTTTTCAACACCATATAACTTGTGCTCTGATGTGAAAGCATGGGAAAAATATCATATACATGACGGTTATTGGTTTAGAGCTAATAAACTATGTGTTCCAGAATCGTCCGTGCGTTTGCTATTGTTGCAGGAATCACATGCCGGTGGTTTGATGGGCCACTTTGGACGTGAGAAGACTTTGCTTATGCTCGCTGATCATTTTTATTGGCCTAAGATTAGGCGTGATGTGGACAGATTTGTGAAGAGATGCATCACTTGCAATAAGTCGAAGTCAAAGCTGAAACATCACGGTTTGTATACTCCTCTTCCTGCACCTACTATTCCATGGGAAGATATAAGCATGGATTTTGTGTTAGGATTGCCTAAAACCAGGAGCGGACATGATTCCATTTTTGTGGTAGTGGCTCGATTTTCCAAAATGGCACATTTTATTGCCTGCCACAAAAGCGACGATGCGTCGCATATTGCTAACCTGTTTTTCAGGGACATCGTATGCTTACATGGAGTCCCAAAGACGATTGTTTCTGATCGTGACGTGTAGTTTATGAGCTGTTTCTGGAAGACACTATGGGGAAAGCTAGGGACAAAGTTATTGTTCAGCACTACTTGTCATCCCCAAACTGATGGTCAAACGGAGGTGGTAAATAGCACACTCTCAACGTTGCTGCGATCCATGATAAAGAAGAACATGCGTGTGTGGGAGGACTGTTTGCCGCATGTGGAGTTTGCATATAACAGGGCGGTACACTCAACAACGTAGCTCTGTCCATTTGAGGTGGTATATGGTTTTAAACCCATTACACCATTTGATTTGCTGCCCCTTCCCATTCAAGAGAGAATTAACATGGAGGCATCCAAGAGGGTAGATTTTGTGATGAAGATCCATGAGAAGACTAAAGAAGCAATTAAAAAAAAGGGCAAGTACACTGCTGATCGTGTTAATAACATGAGAAAGGAGGTGCTGTTTCAGCCAGGTGACATGGTATGGGTACATTTTCGCAAGGACAGATTTCCACAATAGCGCAAGTCCAAGTTGCAACCACGAGGTGTTGGTCCATTTAAAGTGCTTGCCAAGATCAATGATAATGCATACAAGATAGATCTTCCTACAGCTGAGTTTGGCATGAGTAATACATTCAATATTGCTGATTTGACGCCCTATGCTGGAGAAGACCTTAACGTGTCGAGGTCGACGCCTTTTCAAGGGGGGAGGATGATGAGGACATTCCTAGTCTTTTACCATCTTTTTCCGTTGATGATGTTGCTGCACAAGACAAGTCCGATGAAATCAGAATTGGACCAATCACAAGAGCACGTGCAAAGCTACTAGAACAACAAGTGAATTCACTCTTAGTTGAATCTGACATTTGTGTTAATGAGAATTTTATATTGCCTAAGTCTTTGCATATTTGTATCATCAGATTTGAAGAGAAGACAAGCTTGGCACGTGGAGATGAAGAGTTGCAGCGAGAAGAATGCTTACTGATGTCTAATATCAGCAAGTGCACGAGGGAGGAGAGGGAGGCCAGTGCACAACATAAAAAGAAGGAAAATTAGAACTGGACTCGGATTGACTGCCAGGTGGCCCGGAATTGATATACGTGTAGAATCCGTGTCCGTGCTCCAAATAAGACGTGTAAATACAATTTGGAAAGCTTGAGTCGTGTGCTTTCTAAACTTTATACCTGCAGCCCACGATTCGCTACGAGCGAGTCGCAGTCGTCAAAACAGTACGACGGTTGTTTTCTGCCAATTTTCCAAATAGAGTTCGTTTAAGTTAGGAAAGTTAGAGATAGGTTTGTTTTCGACCCAACCCTAAGTTGGACGTCCAGCAGTCTTTATATACCCTTATAAGTCGTGGATTTTAGGGTTAGACCACGTTTTGATTAAACTCATACCAGACCGAATTGTTTTAAGCATTCCTCTGTATTCATATACCTCTTTGCATCGATCAGGAATATTTACCTACACCAAATTCGTATCGATAGGGTGTATTGGCTACTGAAAGTCAAGTGCTATCTGTCTTTCCATTGGAAATTGAGAGATTGCAGAACCACTTCGTGGTCGGCGGCTACGTGCGCAAGTGTGTGGTGTTGCGAATATCCATAGGGTTGAAGATCTGTTGCATTAGCAACGGGGGAACAACCGGAGAGTTCGAGAGCATCTCACAAGTTATCCAGCAAGTTCATCAGCGACATCATTCGCTCATTGAGAAGATCGGGCCGCCCCTTATCACACACACACACAAGAACATGCATGCTAGAAATATATAGCCCATAAAAGGCCGTCTATGCCCTGAAAAACGGATTGCAAGCTGGAGAAAACCAATGATTTCACAGTTACAGCTCCAAATCCCATGGGCCAACCCATCTGTATGGTCTTCAGAACTACGCACCTTGACCATGGATTGTATACAACATGGTGTTAGGCTAATATTATAGAAGAAACGGGGAACCAAGGAAAGAAAAAATTCACCCTATAGAGGGTATTCAACGAGACTATCAACGTGAGTCAGGACGAGCTCCGATTGAGTAATTTTCATAGGTGTTGGAAAGGTATCGGGTAAATGAGATGATAGAACTTCTAACTTTAATGACCTGGAAATTTTGCACACGCACACACCCACACGCAAGCACGCACACGGGAAATATCTTGCCCATAAAAGCCTGTCTACACCCTCAAAACAGATCGCAAGATGGAGA
The DNA here is from genome assembly GCA_022496015.1 of Hordeum marinum. Lineage (NCBI taxonomy): Eukaryota > Viridiplantae > Streptophyta > Magnoliopsida > Poales > Poaceae > Hordeum > Hordeum marinum. The sequence continues at coordinate 244,153,609 of CM039673.1, forward strand.
AAACCAATGATTTCGCAGTTAGAGCTCGAAATCCCATGCGCCAACCCATCCGTATGGTCTTCAAAACTACGTGCCTCGACCATGGATTGGATACAACATGGTGTTAGGCTCACGTTAGAGAAGAAACAGTGAACACAAGAAAGACAAAACTCACCCTATAGTGGGTATTCAACGAGACTATCAACGTGAGTTAGGACGAGCTCCGATTGAGTAATTTTCAGAGGTGTTAGAAAGGTATCGGGAAAACGAGATGATAGAACTTCTAATTTTCATGACCCGGAAGATTTTGGACACGCACACACACGTGCGAGCATGCAAACGGGAAATATCTTGCCGATAGAAGGCCGTCTATGCCCTTCAAACGGATCGCAAGATCGAAAAAACGAATGATTTCGCAGTTACAACTGGAAATCCGATGGGACAACCCATCTATATGGTCTTCAGAACTATGCGCATTAACCATGGATTGGATACAACATGGTGTTAGGCTCACAATAGAGAAGAAACAATGAACAAATGAAAGACAAAAATCACCCTATAGAGAGTATTTAACGAGACTATCAACGTGATTGAGGACAAGGACCGATTGAGTAATTTTCATAGGTGTTGGAAAGGTATCGGAAAAACAAGGTGATCAAACTTCTAATTTTCATGACCTAGAACATTTTCTACACTCGGACACACACACGGGAAATATTTATCCCATAAAAGGCCTTCTATGCCTTGAAAAATTGATGACAAGATGGAAAAAACGACTGATTACACAGTTACAGCTCGAAATCCCATGGGCCAACACATCCGTATGGTCTTTAGAACTATGCGCCTTGACCTGGATTGAATGCAACATGGTGTGAGGCTCACATTAGAGAAGAAATAATGAATAGAGGAAAGACAAAATTCACCATATAGAGTGTATTCAATGAGACTATCAGCGGGAGTCTGGACGAGTTCCGATTGAGTAATTTTCATAGCTGTTAGAAAGGTATCAGGTAAACGAGATGATAGAACTAATTTTCAAGACCTGGAAGATTTTGAACACGCACAAACACACGAACACGCACGCTGGAAAAATCTAGCCCATAAAAGGTCATCTATGCCCTGAAAAACGGATCGCAATAATTGAGAAAACCAATGACTTCGCAGTTACAGCTCGAAATCCCATAGGCCAACCCATCCATATGGTCTTCAGAACTACGCGCCTTGACCATGGATTTTATACAACATGGTGTTAGGCTCATATTATAGAAGAAACGGTGAACAAAGGAAAGACAAAATGCACCCTATAGAGGGTATTCAACGAGACTATCAACGTGAGTCAGGACGAGCTCCAATTGAGTGATTTTCATAGGTGTTGGAAAGGTATCGGGTAAACGAGATGATATAACTTCTAATTTTCATGACCTGGAACATTTTGCACACGCACACACGCACGCAAGAATGCTCACGGGAATTATCTTGCCCATAAAAGGCCGTCTATGCCCGCAAAACGGGTCACAAGATGGAGAAAGCCAATGATTTCGAAGTTACAACTCGAAATCCCATGGGCCAACCCATCCGTATGGTCTTCAAAACTACGTGCCTCGACCATGGATTGGATACAACATGGTGTTAGGCTCACGTTAGAGAAGAAACAATGAACACAAGAAAGACAAAACTCACCCTATAGTGGGTATTCAACGAGACTATCAACGTGAGTTAGGACGAGCTCCGATTGAGTAATTTTCAGAGGTGTTAGAAAGGTATCGGGAAAACGAGATGATAGAACTTCTAATTTTCATGACCCGGAAGATTTGGGACACGCACACACACGTGCGAGCACGCAAACGGGAAATATCTTGCCGATAGAAGGCCGTCTATGCCCTTCAAACCGGATCGCTAGATCGAAAAAATGAATGATTTCGCAGTTACAACTCGAAATCCGATGGGACAACCCATCTATATGGTCTTCAGAACTATGCGCATTAACCATGGATTGGATACAACATGGTGTTAGGCTCACAATAGAGAAAAAACAATGAACAAATGAAAGACAAAAATCACCCTATAGAGAGTATTTAACGAGACTATCAACGTGATTGAGGACAAGGACCGATTGAGTAATTTTCATAGGTGTTGGAAAGGTATCGGAAAAACAAGGTGATCAAACTTCTAATTTTCATGACCTAGAACATTTTCTGCACTCGGACACACACACAGGAAATATTTATCCCATAAAAGGCCTTCTATGCCTTGAAAAATTGATGACAAGATGGAAAAAACGACTGATTACACAGTTACAGCTCGAAATCCCATGGGCCAACACATCCGTATGGTCTTTAGAACTATGCGCCTTGACATGGATTGGATGCAACATGGTGTGAGGCTCACATTAGAGAAGAAATAATGAACAGAGGAAAGACAAAATTCACCATATAGAGTGTATTCAATGAGACTATCAGCGGGAGTCTGGACGAGCTCCGATTGAGTAATTTTCATAGGTGTTAGAAAGGTATCAGGTAAACGAGATGATAGAACTAATTTTCAAGACCTGGAAGATTTTGAACATGCACAAACACACGAACACGCACGCTGGAAATATCTAGCCCATAAAAGGTCGTCTATGCCCTGAAAAACGGATCGCAATAATTGAGAAAACCAATGACTTCGCAGTTACAGCTCGAAATCCCATGGGCCAACCCATCCATATGGTCTTCAGAACTACGCGCCTTGACCATGGATTTTATACAACATGGTGTTAGGCTCATATTATAGAAGAAACGGTGAACAAAGGAAAGACAAAATGCACCCTATAGAGGGTATTCAACGAGACTATCAACGCGAGTCAGGACGAGCTCCAATTGAGTGATTTTCATAGGTGTTGGAAAGGTATCGGGTAAACGAGATGATAGAACTTCTAATTTTCATGACCTGGAACATTTTGCACACGCACACACGCACGCAAGAATGCTCACGGGAATTATCTTGCCCATAAAAGGCCGTCTATGCCCGCAAAACGGGTCACAAGATGGAGAAAGCCAATGATTTCGAAGTTACAACTCGAAATCCCATGGGCCAACCCATCCGTATGGTCTTCAAAACTACGTGCCTCGACCATGGATTGGATACAACATGGTGTTAGGCTCACGTTAGAGAAGAAACAATGAACACAAGAAAGACAAAACTCACCCTATAGTGGGTATTCAACGAGACTATCAACGTGAGTTAGGACGAGCTCCGATTGAGTAATTTTCAGAGGTGTTAGAAAGGTATCGGGAAAACGAGATGATAGAACTTCTAATTTTCATGACCCGGAAGATTTGGGACACGCACACACACGTGCGAGCACGCAAACGGGAAATATCTTGCCGATAGAAGGCCGTCTATGCCCTTCAAACCGGATCGCTAGATCGAAAAAATGAATGATTTCGCAGTTACAACTCGAAATCCGATGGGACAACCCATCTATATGGTCTTCAGAACTATGCGCATTAACCATGGATTGGATACAACATGGTGTTAGGCTCACAATAGAGAAAAAACAATGAACAAATGAAAGACAAAAATCACCCTATAGAGAGTATTTAACGAGACTATCAACGTGATTGAGGACAAGGACCGATTGAGTAATTTTCATAGGTGTTGGAAAGGTATCGGAAAAACAAGGTGATCAAACTTCTAATTTTCATGACCTAGAACATTTTCTGCACTCGGACACACACACAGGAAATATTTATCCCATAAAAGGCCTTCTATGCCTTGAAAAATTGATGACAAGATGGAAAAAACGACTGATTACACAGTTACAGCTCGAAATCCCATGGGCCAACACATCCGTATGGTCTTTAGAACTATGCGCCTTGACATGGATTGGATGCAACATGGTGTGAGGCTCACATTAGAGAAGAAATAATGAACAGAGGAAAGACAAAATTCACCATATAGAGTGTATTCAATGAGACTATCAGCGGGAGTCTGGACGAGCTCCGATTGAGTAATTTTCATAGGTGTTAGAAAGGTATCAGGTAAACGAGATGATAGAACTAATTTTCAAGACCTGGAAGATTTTGAACATGCACAAACACACGAACACGCACGCTGGAAATATCTAGCCCATAAAAGGTCGTCTATGCCCTGAAAAACGGATCGCAATAATTGAGAAAACCAATGACTTCGCAGTTACAGCTCGAAATCCCATGGGCCAACCCATCCATATGGTCTTCAGAACTACGCGCCTTGACCATGGATTTTATACAACATGGTGTTAGGCTCATATTATAGAAGAAACGGTGAACAAAGGAAAGACAAAATGCACCCTATAGAGGGTATTCAACGAGACTATCAACGCGAGTCAGGACGAGCTCCAATTGAGTGATTTTCATAGGTGTTGGAAAGGTATCGGGTAAACGAGATGATAGAACTTCTAATTTTCATGACCTGGAACATTTTGCACACGCACACACGCACGCAAGAATGCTCACGGGAATTATCTTGCCCATAAAAGGCCGTCTATGCCCGCAAAACGGGTCACAAGATGGAGAAAGCCAATGATTTCGAAGTTACAACTCGAAATCCCATGGGCCAACCCATCCGTATGGTCTTCAAAACTACGTGCCTCGACCATGGATTGGATACAACATGGTGTTAGGCTCACGTTAGAGAAGAAACAATGAACACAAGAAAGACAAAACTCACCCTATAGTGGGTATTCAACGAGACTATCAACGTGAGTTAGGACGAGCTCCGATTGAGTAATTTTCAGAGGTGTTAGAAAGGTATCGGGAAAACGAGATGATAGAACTTCTAATTTTCATGACCCGGAAGATTTGGGACACGCACACACACGTGCGAGCACGCAAACGGGAAATATCTTGCCGATAGAAGGCCGTCTATGCCCTTCAAACCGGATCGCTAGATCGAAAAAATGAATGATTTCGCAGTTACAACTCGAAATCCGATGGGACAACCCATCTATATGGTCTTCAGAACTATGCGCATTAACCATGGATTGGATACAACATGGTGTTAGGCTCACAATAGAGAAAAAACAATGAACAAATGAAAGACAAAAATCACCCTATAGAGAGTATTTAACGAGACTATCAACGTGATTGAGGACAAGGACCGATTGAGTAATTTTCATAGGTGTTGGAAAGGTATCGGAAAAACAAGGTGATCAAACTTCTAATTTTCATGACCTAGAACATTTTCTGCACTCGGACACACACACAGGAAATATTTATCCCATAAAAGGCCTTCTATGCCTTGAAAAATTGATGACAAGATGGAAAAAACGACTGATTACACAGTTACAGCTCGAAATCCCATGGGCCAACACATCCGTATGGTCTTTAGAACTATGCGCCTTGACATGGATTGGATGCAACATGGTGTGAGGCTCACATTAGAGAAGAAATAATGAACAGAGGAAAGACAAAATTCACCATATAGAGTGTATTCAATGAGACTATCAGCGGGAGTCTGGACGAGCTCCGATTGAGTAATTTTCATAGGTGTTAGAAAGGTATCAGGTAAACGAGATGATAGAACTAATTTTCAAGACCTGGAAGATTTTGAACATGCACAAACACACGAACACGCACGCTGGAAATATCTAGCCCATAAAAGGTCGTCTATGCCCTGAAAAACGGATCGCAATAATTGAGAAAACCAATGACTTCGCAGTTACAGCTCGAAATCCCATGGGCCAACCCATCCATATGGTCTTCAGAACTACGCGCCTTGACCATGGATTTTATACAACATGGTGTTAGGCTCATATTATAGAAGAAACGGTGAACAAAGGAAAGACAAAATGCACCCTATAGAGGGTATTCAACGAGACTATCAACGCGAGTCAGGACGAGCTCCAATTGAGTGATTTTCATAGGTGTTGGAAAGGTATCGGGTAAACGAGATGATAGAACTTCTAATTTTCATGACCTGGAACATTTTGCACACGCACACACGCACGCAAGAATGCTCACGGGAATTATCTTGCCCATAAAAGGCCGTCTATGCCCGCAAAACGGGTCACAAGATGGAGAAAGCCAATGATTTCGAAGTTACAACTCGAAATCCCATGGGCCAACCCATCCGTATGGTCTTCAAAACTACGTGCCTCGACCATGGATTGGATACAACATGGTGTTAGGCTCACGTTAGAGAAGAAACAATGAACACAAGAAAGAGAAAACTCACCCTATAGTGGGTATTCAACGAGACTATCAACGTGAGTTAGGACGAGCTCCGATTGAGTAATTTTCAGAGGTGTTAGAAAGGTATCGGGAAAACGAGATGATAGAACTTCTAATTTTCATGACCCGGAAGATTTTGGACACGCACACACACGTGCGAGCACGCAAACGGGAAATATCTTGCCGATAGAAGGCCGTCTATGCCCTTCAAACCGGATCACAAGATCGAAAAAACGAATGATTTCGCAGTTACAACTCGAAATCCGATGGGACAACCCATCTATATGGTCTTCAGAACTATGCGCATTAACCATGGATTGGATACAACATGGTGTTAGGCTCACAATAGAGAAGAAACAATGAACAAATGAAAGACCAAAATCACCCTATAGAGAGTATTTAGCGAGACTATCAACGTGATTGAGGACAAGGACCGATTGAGTGATTTTCATAGGTGTTGGAAAGGTATCGGAAAAACAAGGTGATCAAACTTCTAATTTTCATGACCTAGAACATTTTCTGCACTCGGACACACACACGGGAAATATTTATCCCATAAAAGGCCTTCTATGCCTTGAAAAATTGATGACAAGATGGAAAAAACGACTGATTACACAGTTACAGCTCGAAATCCCATGGGCCAACACATCCGTATGGTCTTTAGAACTATGCGCCTTGACATGGATTGGATGCAACATGGTGTGAGGCTCACATTAGAGAAGAAATAATGAACAGAGGAAAGACAAAATTCACCATATAGAGTGTATTCAATGAGACTATCAGCGGGAGTCTGGACGAGCTCCGATTGAGTAATTTTCATAGGTGTTAGAAATGTATCAGGTAAACGAGATGATATAACTAATTTTCAAGACCTGGAAGATTTTGAACACGCACAAACACATGAACACGCACGCTGGAAATATCTAGCCCATAAAAGGTCGTCTATGCCCTGAAAAATGGATCGCAATATGGAGAAAACCAATGACTTCGCAGTTACAGCTCGAAATCCCATGGGCACACCCATCCATATGGTCTTCAGAACTACGCGCCTTGACCATGGATTTTATACAACATGGTGTTAGGCTCATATTATAGAAGAAACGGTGAACAAAGGAAAGACAAAATGCACCCTATAGAGGGTATTCAACGAGACTATCAACGTGAGTCAGGACGAGCTCCAATTGAGTGATTTTCATAGGTGTTGGAAAGGTATCGGGTAAACGAGATGATATAACTTCTAATTTTCATGACCTGGAACATTTTGCACACGCACACACGCACGCAAGAATGCTCACGGGAATTATCTTGCCCATAAAAGGCCGTCTATGCCCACAAAACGGGTCACAAGATGGAGAAAGCCAATGATTTCGAAGTTACAACTCGAAATCCCATCGGCCAACCCATCCGTATGGTCTTCAGAACTACGTGCCTCGACCATGGATTGCGTACAACATGGTGTTAGGCTCACATTAGAGAAGAAACGGTGAATAGAGGAAAGACAAAATTCACCTTATAGAGGGTATTCAACGAGACTATCAACATGAGTCATGATGAGCTCCGATTGAGGAATTTTATTAGGTGTTGGAAAGTTATCGGAAAACGAGATGATAGAACTTCTAATTTTCACGACCTGGAAGATTTTGCACACACACACGCGCGCGAGCATGCGCACGGGAAATATCTTGCCAATAAGGCCATCTATGCCCTTAAAAATGGATCGCAAGACTGAAAAAACGAATGATTTCATAGTTACAGCTCGAAATCCCATGGGACAACCCATCTATATGGTCTTCAGAACTATGCGCATCAACCATGGATTGGATACAACATGGTGTTAGGCTCACAATAGAGAAGAAACAATGAACAAAGGAAAGACAGAATTCACCCTATAGAGAGTATTCAACGAGACAATCAACGTGATTGAGGACAAGGTCCGATTGAGTAATTTTCATAGGTGTTGGAAAGGTATCGGAAAAACGAGGTGATATACCTTCTAATTTTCACGACCTGGAACATTTTCCGCACTCGGACACACACACGGGAAATATTTATCCCATAAAATACCTACTATGCCTTGCAAAATTGATGACAAGATGGAAAAACAAATGATTACACAGTTACAGCTCAAAATCCTATGGGCCAACCCATCCGTATGGTCTTCAGAACTATGCGCCTTGACATGGATTGGATGCAACATGGTGTGAGGCTCACAGAGGCTCACATTAGAGAAGAAATAATGAACAGAGGAAAGACAAAATTCACCCTATAGAGAGTATTCAATGAGACTATCGGCGTGAGTCTGGACGAGCTCCGATTGAGTTATTTTCATAGGTGTTAGAAAAGGTATCAGGTAAACGAGATGATAGAACTAATTTTCAAGACCTGGAAGATTTTGAACACGCACACACACACACGAACACGCACGCTGGAAATATCTAGCCTATAAAAGGCCGTCTATGCTGTGAAAAATGGATCGCAAGATGGAGAAAACCAATGATTTCGCAGTTACAGCTCCAAATCGCATGGGCCAACTCATCCGTATGGTCTTTAGAACTACGCCCCTCGACCATGGATTGGATACAACATGGTGTTAGGATCATATTATAGAAGAAACGGTGAACAAAGGAAAGACAAAATTCACCCTATAGAGGGTATTCAATGAGACTATCAACGTGAGTCAGGACGAGCTCCGATTGAGTAATTTTTATAGGTGTTGGAAAGGTATCGGGTAAATGAGATGATAGAACTTCTAATTTTCATGACAAGGAACATTTTGCACACACACACACACACATGAGCACGCACACGGGAAATATCTTGCCCATAAAAGGCCGTCTATGCCCTCAAAAACGGATCGCCAGACGGAGAAAACCAATAATTTCGACGAGACTATCAAAGTGAGTCAGGACGAGCTCCTACTGAGTAATTTTCATAGGTGTTGGAAAGGTATCGGGAAAACAAGATGATAGAACCAATATTTCACAGTTACAGCTCGAAATCCCATGGGCCAACCCATCTGTATGGTCTTCAGAACTACGTGCCTCGACCATGGATTGGAGACAACATGGTGTTAGGCTCACGTTAGAGAAGAAATAGTGAACAGAGGAAAGACAAAACTCACCCTATAGAGGGTAATCAATGAGACTATCAACGTGAGTCAGGACGAGCTCCGATTGAGTAATTTTCACAGGTGTTGGAAAGGTATCGGGAAAACGAGATGATTGAACTTCTAATTTTCATGACTTGGAAGATTTTGCACACGCACACACACGCGCGAGCATGCACACGGGAAATATCTTGCCGGTAGAAGGTCGTCTATGCCCTTAAAAACGGATCGCAAGATCGATAAAACGAATGATTTCGCAGTTACAGCTCGAAATCCCATGGGACAACCCAACTATATGGTCTTCAGAACTATGCGCATCAACCATGGATTGGATACAACATGGTGTTAGGCTCACAATAGAGAAGAAACAATGAGCAAAGGAAAGACAAAATTCACCCTATAGAGAGTATTCAACGAGACTATCAACGTGATTGAGGACAATGTCCGATTGAGTAATTTTCATAGGTGTTGGAAAGGTATCGAAAAAACGAGGTGATAAAACTTCTAATTTTCACGACCTAGAACATTTTGCGCACTCGGACACACACACGGGAAATATTCATCCCATAAAAGGCCTTCTATACCTTGAAAAATTGAGGACAAGAAGGAAAAAACGAATGATTACACAGTTACAGCTCGAAATCCCATGGGCCAACCCATCCGTATGGTCTTCAGAACTATGCGCCTTGACATGGATTGGATGCAACATTGTGTGAGGCTCACATTAGAGAAAAGATTGATGACAAGATGGAAAAAATGAAAGATTACAAAAGGGCCAACCCATCTGTATGGTCTTCAGAACTATGCGCCTTGACATGGATTGGATGCAACATGGTGTGAGGCTCACATTAGAGAAGAAATAATTAACAAAGGAAAGACAAAATTCACCCTATAGAGTGTATTAAACGAGACTATCAACGTGAGTCCGGACGAGCTCCGATTGAGTAATTTTCATAGGTGTTAGAAAGGTATCAGGTAAACGAGATGATAGAACAAATTTTCAAGACCTGGAAGATCTTGAACACGCACACACACACACGAACACGCACGTGGGAAATATCTAGCCCATAAAAGGCCGTCTATGCCCTAAAAAATAGATCGCAAGACGGAGAAAACCAATGATTTCGTAGTTACAACTCCAAATCCCATGGGACAACCCATCTGTATGGTCTTCAGAACTATGCGCATCGACCATAGATTGTATACAACATGGTGTTAGGCTCATATTAGAGAAGAAACGGTGAACAAAGGAAAGACGAAATTCACCCTATAGAGGATATTCAACAAGACTATCAACGTGAGTAAGGACGAGCTCCGATTGATTAATTTTCATAGGTGCTGGAAAGTTATCGGGTAAATGAGATGATAGAACTTCCAATTTTCATGTCCTAGAACATTTTGCACACGCACACACACTCGAGCATGCATGCGGGAAATATCTTGCGCATAAAAGGCCGTCTATGCCCTCAAAACGGATCGCAAGATGGAGAAAACCAATGATTTCGCAGTTACAGCACGAAATCCCATGGGCCAACCCATCCGTATGGTCTTCAGAACTATGTGCCTCGACCGTGGATAGGATACAACATGGTGTTAGGCTCAACTTAGAGAAGAAAAGTGAACAGAGGAAAGACAAAATTCACCCGATAGAGGGTATTCAACGAGACTATCAACGTGAGTCAAGACGAGCTCTGATTGAGTTATTTTCATAGGTGTTTGACAGGTATTGGGAAAACAAGATGATAGAACTTCTAATTTTCACGACCTGGAAGATTTTGCACATGCACACAAATGAGTGAGCATGCACACGGGAAATATCTTGCCCATAGAAGGTCGTCTACGCCATTAAAAACGGATCGCAACATCGAAAAAATGAATGATTTCGTAGTTACAGATTGAAATCCCATGGGACAATCCATCTGTATGGTGTTCAGAACTATGCGCATCGACCATGGATTGGATACAACCTGGTGTTAGGCTCACAACAGAGCACAAACAATAAACAAAGGAAAGACAAAATTCACCCTATAGAGAGTATTCAACGAGACTATCAACGTGATTGAGGACAAGGTCTTGAGTAATTTTCATAGGTGTTGGAAAGGTATCGGAAAAACGAGGTGATAAAACTTCTAATTTTCACAGTTACAGCTCGAAATCCAAAGGGCCAACCCATCCGTATGGTCTTCAGAACTATGCGCCTTGACTTGGATTGGATGCAACATGGTGTGAGGCTCACATTAGAGAAGAAATAATGAATAGAGGTAAGACAAAACTCACCCTATAAAGTATATTCAACAAGACTATCAGCGTGACTCCGGACGAGCTCCGATTGAGTAATATTCATAGGTGTTAGAAAGGTATCAGGTAAACGGAGATGATAGAACTAATTTTCAAGACATGGAAGATATGGAACATGCACACACAGACACACGAACACGCACGCAGCAAAAATCTAGCCCATAAAAGGTCGTCTATGCCCTAAAAAACGGATCGCAAGACGGAGAAAACCAATGATTTCACAGTTACAGCTCGAAATCCCATGGGACAACCCATCTGTATGGTCTTCAGAACTATGCGCATCGACCATCGATTGGATACAACATGGTGTTAGGCTCACAATAGAGAAGAAACAATGAACAAAGGAAAGACAAAATTCACCCTATAGAGTGTATTCAACGACACTATCAACGTGATTGAGGACAAGGTCCGATTGAGTAATTTTCAAAGGTATTGGAGAGGTATCGAAAAAACGAGGTGATAAAACTTATAATTTTCACGACCTGGAACATTTGGTGCACTCGGACACACACGCGGGAAATATTTATCCCATAAAAGGCCTCATATGCCTTGAAAAATGGATGACAAGATGGAAAAAACGAATGATTACACAATCACAACTCGAAATCCCATGGGCCAACCCAGCCGTATGGTCTTCAGAACTATGCGCCTTGAAATGGACTGGATGCAACATGGTGTGAGGCTCATATTAGAGAAGAAACAATGAATAGAGGAAATACAAAATTCATCCTATGGAGTGTATTCAACAAGACTATCAGCGCGAGTCCAGATGAGCTGCGATTGAGTAAATTTCATAGCTGTTGGAAAGGTAACAGGTAAACAAGATGATAGCAGTAATTTTCTAGACCTGGAAGATTTTGAACATGCACAAACACACATGAACACACACACGGGAAATATCAACCCATAAAAGGCCGTCTATGCCCTAAAAAACGGATCTTAAGATGGAGAAAACCAATGATTTTGCAGTTATAGCTCCAAATCCCATGGGCCAATCCATCCGTATGGTCTTTAGAACTACACGCCTCGACCATGGATTGGATACAACATGGTGTTAGGCTCATATTATAGAAGAAACGGTGAACAAAGGAAAGAGAAAATTCACCCTATAAAGGGTATTCAACGAGACTATCAACGTGAGTCAGGACGAGCTCCGATTTCGTAATTTTCATAGGTGTTGGAGAAGTATCGGGTAAATGAGTCGATAGAACTTCTAATTTTCATGACCTGGAACATTTTGCACACGCACAGACACACGCGAGCATGCACACGGGAAATATCTTTCCCATAAAAGGCCGGCTATGCCCTCAAAACGGATCGCAAGATGGAGAAAACCAATGATTTCTCAGTTACAGCACGAAATCCCATGGGCCAACCCACCTGTATGGTCTTCAGAACTACGTGCCTCAACCATGGATTGGATACAACATGGTGTTCGGCTCATATTAGAGAGGAAACAGTGAACAGAGGAAAGACAAAATTCACCCTATAGAGGGTATTCAACGAGACTATTAACGTGAGTCAGGACGAGCTCCGATTGAGTAATTTTCATTGGTGTTGGAATGGTATCGGTAAAACAAGATGATAGAACTTCTAATTTTCACGACATGGAACATTTTGCACACACATGAGCACGCACACGGGAAATATCTTGCCCATAAAAGGGCGTCTATGCCCTAAAAAACGGATCGCAAGATGGAAAAAACCGATGATTTCGGAGTTATAGCTTGAAATCCCATGGGCCAACCCATCCGTATGGTCTTCAGAACAATGCGCCCCGACCATGGATTGGATACAACATGGTGTTAGGCTCATATTAGAGAAGAAACAGTGAACAGAGGAAAGACAAAATTCACCCCATATAGGGTATTCAACGAGACTATCAACGTGAGTCAGGACGAGCTCCGATTGAGTAATTTTCATAGGTGTTGCAAAGATATCGGGAAAACGAGATGATAGAACTTCTAATTTTCATGACCTAGAACATTTTGCACATGCACACACACACGTGAGCACACACGTGGGAAATATCTTGCCCATAAATGGCCGTCTATGCCTTGAAAAAGGGATCACAAGATGGAGAAAACGAATGATTTCGCAGTTACAAATTGAAATCAAATGGGCCAACCCATCCGTATGGTCTTCAAAACTACACACCTCGTGATGAGGACATCCCTACTAATGCTACACCCACAACTCCGACTGTTATACATACAGAACCAATTACTAGAGATCGCGCACGTCGATTGAATTACCAGGTACTTTCGTTTCTTGCAAATCCTTCTAATGTTCATGAACATATAATGCTTCCTAAATTAGATACTTTTGTTTTACTTATGAATGAATGACCTGGCATGGACAAGAAGGATGACCACTGGAGCGAGTTCAAACATGGAGAAGAAGGCGCGCGCGGGGGAAAGAACAATCGAGCTTCGAGTGATGATTTTCGCACTTTGAAGCCACCATAATGGGAGCAAGAAGCCTTGGACGAAATATGCATGATGCCACTTTATAAAATTCGTCCCTATGCTAATATAGGTGTTGCGCCACCTTATTGTTGGGCTAGGCCCATGTAATTTCGAAATACCATATTATAGGCTGTTTTTAGAGTCCGTATGTATGGGGAAACTGAGTTAGGGTCAGTTTCGGACCCCTCCTCCAAGGGGCCACGAAATTCCCCTCTATTCCCCCATATATACAACCCTTAGGGCGTCGTTTTAGGTTTGGGTTTTGTTTAGATTACTAGTTCTCCATAGCTGCAACTTCGCGCTCTTCGTTTGTGTTCCGCGACCAGACAAAGGCGTCACAGAACCCCACTTCATCCATAAAGCTTTCCTCTTATATTCGCAATATCCAGATTGCAATCTCAGTTTCTTGCTTGTTCTTCGTTTGCGTGCAGGAAATAGACCATGGATTGGATTCATCATGCTGATAGGATCATATTATAGAATAAACGGTGAACAAAGGAAAGACAAAATTCACCCTATAGAGGGTATTCAACGAGACTATCAACGTGAGTCAGGACGAGCTCTGATTGAGTAATTTTCATAGGTGTTGCAAAGGTATCGGGTAAACGAGATGATAGAACTTCTAATTTTCACGACCTGGAACATTTTGCACACGCACACACACACGTGAGCACTCACACGGGAAAAATCTTCCACATAAAAGGTCGTCTATGCCCTCAAAAAGGGATCACAAGATGGAGAAAACCAATGATTTCGTAGTTACAACTCGAATTCCATGGGCCAACCCATCCGTATGGTCATCAAAACGACGCACCTCGACCATGGATTGGATAGAACATGGTGTTAGGCTTATATTAGAGAAGAAACAGTGAAAAGATGAAAGACAAAATTCACCCTATAGAGGGTATTCAACAATCAGCATGAGTCAGGATGAGCTCCGATTGAATAATTTGCATAGGTGTTGGAAAGGTATCGGGAAAATAAGATGATAAAACTTCTAATTTTCATGACCTGGAACATGTTGCACACGCACACACACCCACACGCGAGCACGCACACGGGAACTATCTTGCCCATAAAAGGCCGTTTATGCCCTCAGAAACGGATCTCGAGATGGAGAAAACCAATGATTTCGCAGTTACAACTCGAAATCCCATGGGCCAACCCATCTGTATGGTCTTCAGAACTACGCGCCTCCACCATGGATTGGATACAACATGGTGTTAGGCTCATATTAGAGAAGAAACAATGGATAGAGGAAAGACAAAATTCACCCTATAGAGGGTATTCAACGAGACTTTCAACGTGAGTCAGGACGAGCTCCGATTTAGTAATTTTCATAGGTGTTGGAAAGGTACCGGGAAAACGAGATGATAGAACTTCTAATTTTCAGGACCTGGAACATTTTGCACACACACGAGCACCAACACGGGAAATATCTTGCCCATAAAAGTCCGTCTATGCCCTCAAAAACGGATCGTAAGATGGAGAAAACCAATGATTTCATAGTTACACCTCGAAATCCCATGGGCCAACCCATCCGTATGGTCTTCAGAACTACGCGCCTCGACCATGGATTGGACACAACATCATGTTAGGCTCATATTAGAGAAGAAATAGTGAACAGAGAAAAGTAAAGATTCACCCTATAGAGGGTATTCAACGAGACTATCAACATGAGTCAGGAGAAGCTCCGATTGAGTAATTTTCATAGGTGTTGGAAAGGCGTCGAGAAAACGAGATGATAGAACTTCTAATTTTCACGGCCTGGAATATTTAGCAAACACACGAGCAAGCACACGGGAAATATCTTTCCCATAAAATGTTGTCTATGCCCTAAAAACGGATCGCAAGATAGAGAAAACCAACAATTTCGTAGTTACATCTCGAAATCCCATGGGCCAACCCATACATATGGTCTTCAGAACTACACGCTTCGACCATTGATTGGATACAACATGGTGTTAGGTTCATATTAGAGAAGAAACAGTGAACAGAGGAAAGACAAATTTCACCCTATATAGGGTATTCAACGAGACTATAACGTGAGTCAGGACGATCTCCGATTGAGTAATTTTCATTGGTGTTGGAAAGGTATCGAGGAAACGAGATGATAGAACTTCTAGTCTTCAGGACCTAGACCATTTTGCAGATGCACACACACACGCGAGCACGCATGTGGGAAATATCGTGCCCATAAAAGGCCATCTATGCCCTGAAAAAGGGATCGCAAGATGGAGAAAACGAATGATTTCGCAGTTACAACGTGAAATCCAATGGGCCAACCCATCCGTATGGTCTTCAGAACTACGCCCCTCGACCATGGATTGGATTCATCATGGTGTTAGGCTCAGATTACTGGAGAAACGGTGAACAAAGGAAAGACAAAATTCACCCTATGGAGGGTATTCAACGAGACTATCAACGTGTGTCAGGATGAGCTCCGATTGGGTAATTTTCATAGGTGTTGGAAAGTTAACGGGAAGACGAGATGATAGAACTTCTAATTTTCACGACCTAGAACATTTTCCACACGCACACACACACGCGAGCACGCACACGGGAAAAATCTTGCACATAAAAGGCCGTCTATGCCCTCCAAAAGGGATCGCAAGATGGAGAAAACCAATGATTTCACAGTTACAGCTCGAAATCCCAATGGCCAACCCATCCGTATGGTGTTCAAAACTATGCGCCTCGACCATGGATTGGATACAACACGGTGTTAGGTTCATATTAGAGAAGAAACAGTGAACAGAGGAAAGACAAATTTCACCCTATATAGGGTATTCAACGAGACTATCAACGTGAGTCAGGACGAGCTCCGATTGAGTAATTTTCATTGGTGTTGGAAAGGTATCGAGGAAACGAGATGATAGAACTTCTAGTCTTCACGACCTAGAACATTTTGCAGATGCACACACACACGCGAGCACGCACGTGGGAAATATCTTGCCCATAAAAGGCCATCTATGGCCTCCAAAAGGGATCGCAAGATGGAGAAAACCAATCATTTCACAATTACAACTCGAAATCCCATGGGCCAACCCATCCGTATGGTCTTCAGAACTACGTGCCTCGACCATGGATTGGATACAACATGGTGTTAGGCTCATATTAGAGAAGAAACAGTGGACAAAGGAGAGACAAAATTCAGCCTATAGAGGGTATTCAACGAGACTTTCAACGTGAGTCAGGACGTGCTCCGATTGAGTAATTTTCATAGGTGTCGGAAAGGTACCGGGAAAACGAGATGATAGAACTTCTAATTTTCAGGACCTGGAACATTTTCCGCACACTGGAGCACCCACACGGGAAAGATCTTCCCCATAAAAGTCCGTCTATGCCCTCAAAAACGGATCGCAAGATGGAGAAAACCAATGATTTCACAGTTACACCTCGAAATCCCATGGGCCAACCCATCTGTATGGTCTTCAGAACTACGCGCCTCGACCATGGATTGGACACAACCTGATGTGAGGCTCATATTAGAGAAGAAATAGTGAATAGAGAAAAGACAAGATTCACCCTATAGAGGGTATTCAACGAGACTATCAACATGAGTCATTAGAAGCTCTGATTGAGTAATTTTCATAGGTGTTGGAAAGGCATCGGGAAAACGAGATGATAGAACTTCTAATTTTCACGGCCTGGGATATTTAGCAAACACACGAGCATGCACACGGGAAATATCTTTCCCATAAAAGGTTGTCTATGCCCTAAAAACGGATCGCAAGATAGAGAAAACAAATAATTTCCTACTTACAGCTTGAAATCCCATGGGCCAACCCATCCACATGATCTTCAGAACTACATGCTTCGACCATTGATTGGATACAACATGGTGTTAGGTTCATATTAGAGAAGAAACAGTGAACAGAGGAAAGACAAATTTCACCCTATATAGGGTATTCAACGAGAGTATCAACGTGAGTCAGGACGAGCTCCGATTGAGTAATTTTCATTGGTGTTGGAAAGGTATCGAGGAAACGAGATGATAGAACTTCTAGTCTTCATGACCTAGAACATTTTGCAGATGCACATACACACGCGAGCACGCACGTGGGTAATATCTTGCCCATAAAAGGCCATCTATGCCCTGAAAAAGGGATCGCAAGATGGAGAAAACGAATGATTTCGCAGTTACAACGTGAAATCCAATGGGCCAACCCATCCGTATGGTCTTCAGAACTACGCCCCTCGACCATGGATTGGATTCATCATGGTGTTAAGCTCATATTACTGGAGAAATAGTGAACAAAGGAAAGACAAAATTCACCCTATGGAGGGTATTCAACGAGACTATCAGCGTGTGTCAGGACGAGCTCCGATTGGGTAATTTTCATAGGTGTTGGAAAGTTAACGGGAAGACGAGATGATAGAACTTCTAAATATCACGACGTAGAACATTTTCCACACGCAGACACACACGCGAGCATGCACACGGGAAAAATCTTGCACATAAAAGGTCGTCTATGCCCTCCAAAAGGGATCGCAAGATGGAGAAAACCAATGATTTCACAGTTACAGCTCGAAATCCCATGGGCCAACCCATCCGTTGTGTCTTCAGAACTATGTGCCTCGAGCGTGGATTGGATAGAACATGGTGTTAGGCTCATATTAGAGAAGAAACAGTGAACAGATGAAAGAAAAAATTCACCCTATAGAGGGTATTCAACGAGACTAACAACGTGAGTCAGGGCGATCTCCGATTGAGTAATTTTCATAGGTGTTGGAAAGGTATCGGGAAAACAAGATGATAGAACTTCTAATTTTCACGAACTGGAACATTTTGCACACACACGAGCACGCGCACGGGAAATATCTTGCCCATAAAAGTCCGTCTATGCCCTCAAAAACGGATCGCAAGATGGAGAAAACCAATGATTTCATAGTTACACCTCGAAATCCCATGGGCCAACCCATCCGTATGGTCTTCAGAACTACGCGCCTCGACCATGGATTGGACACAACATGATGTTAGGCTCATATTAGAGAAGAAATAGTGAACAGAGAAAAGACAAGATTCACCCTATAGAGGGTATTCAACGAGACTATCAACATGAGTCAGGAGAAGCTCCGATTGAGTAATTTTCATAGGTGTTGGAAAGGCGTCAAGAAAACGAGATGATAGAACTTCTAATTTTCACGGCCTGGAATATTTAGCAAACACACGAGCATGCACACGGGAAATATCTTTCCCATAAAATGTTGTCTATGCCCTAAAAACGGATCGCAAGATAGAGAAAACCAATAATTTCCTAGTTACATCTCGAAATCCCATGGGCCAACCCATACATATGGTCTTCAGAACTACACGCTTCGACCATTGATTGGATACAACATGGTGTTAGGTTCATATTAGAGAAGAAACAGTGAACAGAGGAAAGACAAATTTCACCCTATATACGGTATTCAACGAGAGTATCAACGTGAGTCAGGACGAGCTCCGATTGAGTAATTTTCATTGGTGTTGGAAAGGTATCGAGGAAACGAGATGATAGAACTTCTAGTCTTCATGACCTAGAACATTTTGCAGATGCACATACACACGTGAGCACGCACGTGGGTAATATCTTGCCCATAAAAGGCCATCTATGCCCTGAAAAAGGGATCACAAGATGGAGAAAACGAATGATTTCGCAGTTACAGCGTGAAATCCAATGGGCCAACCCATCCGTATGGTCTTCAAAACTACGCCCCTCGACCATGGATTGGATTCATCATGGTGTTAAGCTCATATTACTAGAGAAATAGTGAACAAAGGAAAGACAAAATTCACCCTATGGAGGGTATTCAACGAGACTATCAGCGTGTGTCAGGACAAGCTCCGATTGGGTAATTTTCATAGGTGTTGGAAAGTTAACGGGAAGACGAGATGATAGAACTTCTAAATATCACGACGTAGAACATTTTGCACACGCAGACACACACGCGAGCATGCACACGGGAAAAATCTTGCACATAAAATGTCGTCTATGCCCTCCAAAAGGGATCGCAAGATGGAGAAAACCAATGATTTCACAGTTACAGCTCGAAATCCCATGGGCCAACCCATCCGTTGTGTCTTCAGAACTATGTGCCTCGAGCATGGATTGGATAGAACATGGTGTTAGGCTCATATTAGAGAAGAAACAGTGAACAGATGAAAGAAAAAATTCACCCTATAGAGGGTATTCAACGAGACTAACAACGTGAGTTAGGGCGATCTCCGATTGAGTAATTTTCATAGGTGTTGGAAAGGTATCGGGAAAACAAGATGATAGAACTTCTAATTTTCACGAACTGGAACATTTTGCACACACACGAGCACGCGCACGGGAAATATCTTGCCCATAAAAGTCCGTCTATGCCCTCAAAAATGGATCGCAAGATGGAGAAAACCAATGATTTCATAGTTACAGCTCGAAATCCCATGGGCCAACCGATCCGTATGGTCTTCAGAACTACGTGCCTCGACCATGGATTGGACACAACATGATGTTAGGCTCATATTAGAGAAGAAATAGTGAGCAGAGGAAAGACAAAATTCACTCTATAGAGGGTATTCAACGAGACAAACTATCAACATGAGTCAGGACAAGCTCCGATTGAGTAATTTCATAAGTGTTGGAAAGGTATCGGAAAAACGAGATGACAGAACTTCTAATTTTCATGGCCTGGAACATTTTGCACACACACAAGCACGCACACGGGAAATATCTTTCCCATAAAAGGTTGTCTATGCCCTAAAAACGGATCGCAAGATAGAGAAAACCAATAATTTCCTAGTTACAGCTCGAAATCCCATGGGCCGACCCATCCATATGGTCTTCAGAACTATATGCTTCAACCATTGATTGGATACAACATGGTGTTAGGCTCATATTAGAGAAGAAACAGTGGACACATGAAAGACAAAATTCACCCTATATAGGGTATTCAACGATAATGAGGACATCCCTGCTAATGCTACACCCACAACTCCGACTGCTATACATATAGGGCCAATTACTAGAGCTCGCGCACGTCAATTGAATTACCAGGTACTTTTGTTTCTTGCAAATCCTTCTAATGTTCATGAACATATGATGCTACCTAAATTAGATACTTTTGTTTTACTTATGAATGATGGACCTGGCATGGATAAGAAGGATGACCATGGGAGCGGGATCAAGCATGGAGAAGAAGGTGGGCGCGCGGGAAAGAACAATGGCGCTTCCAGTGATGATTTTCGCACTTTGAAGCCACCATAATGGGAGCAAGAAGCCTTGGACAAATTATGCATGATGTCACTTTATAAAATTCGTCCATATGCAAATATAGGTGTTGCGCCACCTTATATTTGGGCCAGGCCCATGTAATTTCGAAATACCATATTATAGGCTGTTTTTAGAGTCCGTATGTATGGGGAAACTGAGTTAGGCTCGGTTTCGGACCCCTCCTCCAAGGGGCCACGAAATTCCCCTCTATTCCCCCATATATACAACCCTTAGGGCGTCGTTTTATGTTTGGGTTTTGTTTAGATTACAAGTTCACCATAGCTGCAACTTCGCGTTCTTCGTTTGTGTTCCATGACTAGACAAAGGCGTCACAGAACCCCACTTCATCAATAAAGCTTTCCTCATATATTCGCAATATCCAGATTGCAATCTTAGTTTCTTGATTGTTCTTCGTTTGCGTGCAAGATGACGAGGACATCCCTGCTAATGGTACACCCACAACTCCGACTGCTATACATACAGGGCCAATTACTAGAGCTCGTGCACGTCAATTGAATTACCAGGTACTTTCGTTTCTTGCAAATCCTTCTAAAGTTCATGAACATATGATGCTGCCTAAATTAGATACTTTTGTTTTACTTATGAATGAAGGACCTAGCATGGATAAGAAGGATGACCATGGGAGCGGGATCAAGCATGGAGAAGAAGGTGCGCGCGCGGGAAAGAACAATGGAGCTTCCAGTGATGATTTTTGCACTTTGAAGCCACCATAATGGGAGCAAGAAGCCTTGGACGAAATATGAATGATGCTACTTATAAAATTCATCCCTAGGCTAATATAGGTGCTGCGCCACCTTATTGTTGGGCCAGGTCCATGTAATTTCGAAATACCATATTATAGGTTGTTTCTAGAGTCCGTATGTATGGGGAAATTGAGATAAGGTCTGTTTCGGACCCCTCCTCCAAGGGGCCACGAAATTCCCCTCTATTCCCCCATATATACAGCCCTTAGGGCGTCGTTTTAGGATTGGGTTTTGTTTAGATTACAAGTTCGCCATAGCTGCAACTTCGCGTTCTTCGTTTGTGTTCCACGACCAGACAAAGGAGTCACAGAACCCCACTTCATCAATAAAGCTTTCCTCTTATATTCGCAATATCCAGATTGCAATCTTAGTTTCTTGCGTGTTCTTCGTTTGCGTGCAGGATGATGAGGACATCCCTACTAATGCTATACCCACAACTCCGACTGCTATACATACAGGACCAATTACTAGAGCTCGCGCACGTCAATTGAATTACCAGGTACTTTCATTTCTTGCAAATCCTTCTAATGTTCATGAACATATTATGCTGCCTCAATTAGATAATTTTGTTTTACTTATGAATGAAGGACCTAGCATGGATAAGAAGGATGACCATGGGAGCGGGATCAGGCATGGAGAAGAAGGTGCGCGCGCGGGATAGAACAATGGAGCTTGTAGTGATGATTTTTGCACTTTGAAGCCACCATAATGGGAGCAAGTAGCCTTGGACGAAATATGCATGATGCTACTTATAAAATTCGTCCCTAGGCTAATATAGGTGCTGCGCCACCTTATTGTTGGGCCAGGTCCATCTAATTTCGAAATACCATATTATAGGCTGTTTCTAGAGTCCGTATGTATGGGGAAACTGGGATAAGGTCTGTTTCGGACCCCTCCTCCAAGGGGCCAAGAAATTCCCCTCTATTCCCCCATATATACAGCCCTTAGGGCGTCGTTTTAGGGTTGGGTTTTGTTTAGATTACAAGTTCGCCATAGCTCCAACTTCGCGTTCTTCGTTTGTGTTCCACGACCAAACAAAGGCGTCATAGAACCCCACTTCATCAATAAAGCTTTCCTCTTATATTCGCAATATCCAGATTGCAATCTTAGTTTCTTGCTTGTTCTTCGTTTGCGTGCAGGACACAGACCCTCGTGCTCAGGTTGATCGTGCTCCGGCGTGGTCAATAACCTCTCGGAGTTGGTTTAGCAATTGCTAAGGCGTGGCGTCATCACACGTTCGTAGTCGGATCGTCAAAGTCTACTCCACCAAAAATGATAGCCACCATCTCATCGAAAGACAAGGACAACTTCGCCTCTATCAAGTGGTATCAGATTTGCAGGTTGCTCGGTGAGATTTTACCAGTTTTCGTAGTTTAGATCACATCTGTTCTTCATACCTTTAATCCACGAAAAAGCCACACAAAAAATTAGGGTTAGGTCATCATATCCGAACCAATCTGAGCCTTTGCATAGTCTTTTCAGTATCTTGCGTTGTTGAATTTGCGGTTACATCGTCGTGTCGAGTTGCTGGTCTTAGTGTCTAGTCCTTTAGAGTTTTGAGTTCTTTTCACAGGTTGTCACGCCGCCACCGCATCGTCTTCATAGTTGCCATATACCAGCACCATCAGCACCGCTGCCATATATCACCATCCATCATCACTATCCATTGGTGTCCATATATACCACCACAAATCCTCCACCAATCCGAGTCCAGCTCGTTTTAGGTCTAGTTTCGGGATCCTTTTGATTTCGGATTTGTGTTTTGCTACCTGCGTAGGTGTCGGAAAAAAAATCGGCTGAAAATATTTTTCCCTATCTTGGTTTTAGGTTCTTCAGAGCGTTTTGGGACACTTGCCATAATAGTGATTTTTGTCGAAATTTTTGGTCGTCGCAGCCCCCAAATTGCTCCAGAAAAAGAAAAAAAATAGTCCAACAAATTTCGTGCCCATCTTGCTTATACGACGTGGGAAGAGTTTTGAGACACTCGCCATTGTAGTGATATTTTTTGAGCAAAAAAAAAGAGCGCAAAAAAAAGAGACGCCAAAAAAAACACCAATTTTTTTTCAAAGTGTGCTTTTCCCTTGATTACGTGTAGCGTCGTGATTTTGTTGGTGTTTTAGGCTCGCGTCTCTAGTACGGTCTAGCATAGGACCATCACAGTATCGTCGTTGAGCGTTTATTCAACCTTGCATCTCTAAATCGATTATTGCTAACCCTTTTTGCTACCATACTATAAGCCATCCCAGCTCCACATACATCTATGTTGTGTGTTTGACACCACCTGGCAATCGCTCTATCCAAGCTTTGATAGTTTGACTACAATGGTTGCCGATCACCGCCTGCTGCTGGGTAAGAACTGGTAAGAATTTGAGATTCGCTTAAAGGATTTGTGACACACCACCACCATCACCATCACGTCTCAGTAGTCTGTAGGTTTCATATTCTTGTGTGTTTCCAATTTCTACTAACCATGTTAGGATCACACAACGACGGGAGCGACTGGGAGAGCATGACCAACAAAGCGCTCTATGATAAATTTCAGCAAATGATGGCTGACCAGGTACAACATTTTGTGACCAACTTTGGAGAGGCCATGGAGAAGCTCGATGGTTTGGAGAAGACATTCGACACCAAGATGGATGGCAAGTTCAATGAGGTGCTTGCCCGTCTACCACCACCAGCTACAGCTCTTATCCCTTTCGAATGACGAGCGCGACGTGTGCCTCTCGGCCAAGGCCAGCATACTGGTACTATTGATACTGCTGCTACTTCTGTGGCTCCTGCTGCTACTGTCATTGAGCAGATTGACAATTATGATGGTGATTATGATGATGAGGGAGAGGTTGCTCCAGATCAGCTTCAGGGGCAACCACCACGATACGCACCAGGTCGACCACATGGATACAACCGTAACGGTAGGGCTGCACCCGCCCCTCAGGTACGGGATCATGACCATCTCCCGAAACTTAAATTGAATATTCCGACGTTTGAGGGTAGATATGTTCCTGATATATATCTTACATGGGAGTTAGAAACAGAACAACGTTTAACATGCTTACAATTTCCTAAGGATAGACGTGTTGCTGCTGCTGTTTGTTTATTCACTAGCTTTGCTTGTGTTTGGTGGTCAGAACATTGTAGAATACACCATGCGAATATTCCAACTACTTTGGCTGCTTTGAAAACTTCTATGCGTAATCGTTGGGTGCCACCTTATTATCAACGTGAATTGCTTCAAAATTTGCAGCGTTTAAGACAAGGAAAAAATTCTATAGAAGAATATTATCAGGAATTACAAAGTGGCATGATTAGATGTGGTATTGTTGAGGAGAATGAAGCTATGCTTGCACGTTTTATGGGTGGATTAAATAGAGAGATTCAGACTATTCTAGAGTATAAGGAGTATAACACTATCACTCGTTTATTTCATCTTGCTTGCAAAGCTGAACGTGAAGTGCGGGATCGACAGGCAATGGCGAGAACTCCTTTTTCTGCAGGTCGCACTTCATCATGGACGCCACGTACCTCCTCTACTTCCGCACGTCCTGCTGCAACGCCACCTACTCCCACCTCCAACTCCAACCGCGATACGATGAAACAGGCTCCTAATCCACCCTCTGGGAAGAGCACACTTTCTGGGCCTGCACAGAGCTCTTCTTCATCTATTGCATCCACAGGGCAAACACATGAGGTTATATGTCGTTGTTGCAAGGGTGGAGGTCACTTTGTGAGAGAATGCCCTTCCAAACGTGTAATTATTGTTACTGAGGATGGTGGATATGCGTCCGCTAGTGATTATGATGAGGAGACTTTGGCTCTCATTGCAAGTGAAGAACAGGGTGGCGAGGATGCAGAACCAGAGACACACTACATGGCTGCTGATTACGCTGATAGGTCTGAAAGTTTAGTTGCTCAACGTGTTCTCAGTGTGCAGGTTACACAGGCTGAGCAAAATCAGAGGCACAACTTGTTCCACACAAAGGGAGTTGTGAAGGAGCGTTCTATTCATGTCATCATCGATGGAGGGAGTTGCAATAACTTGGCTAGCATGGAGATGGTGGAGAAGTTGTCTCTAACCACCAGACCACATCCTCAACCTTATTACATCTAATGGTTCAACAATAGTGTCAAGGTTAAGGTAACACGTACTGTTCGTGTGCATTTTAGCATTCCTACATATTCTGATTATGTGGATTGTGATGTGGTACCCATGCAAGCATGTTCTGTTTTACTTGGTAGGCCATGGCAGTTTGATAAAAATTCTGTACACCATGGTAGGACAAATCAGTATACTCCTGTTCATAAGGATCAAAATATCACTTTGCTTCCTATGTCTCTAGAACATATTATGAAAGATGACATTGCTAGAGCTAGTAAAGCAAAACAGGAAAAAAATAAGAGTGAGAATCAGATTGTAGCACACGAATTTGAGCAACACCATAAGCATAATAAACCACCATCTAATGTTGCATCCGAAATAATATTGAAGAGTGGATGTTTACTTGCTACTAAATCTGATATTAGTGATTTGGATGTTGCTACATCTGTTTGCTATGCTTTTGTATGCAAACAGGTGCTATTTTCATTCGAGGACATGCCTCCCTCTTTGCCTCCTACGGTCATTAACATTTTGCAGGAGTTCGCTGACGTCTTCCCACAAGACGTGCCACCGGGATTACCACCTATTCGCGGGATTGAGCATCAGATTGACTTAATTCCCGGTGCATCCCAAACCAACCATGCGCCATACCGTACCAATTCAGAGAAGACAAAGGAGATTATGCGTCAAGTACAGGAGCTGCTTGACAAAGGTTATATACGCGAATCCCTTAGTCCTTGTGTTGTTCCTATTATTCTAGTGCCTAAAAAGGATGGTACATCACGCATGTGTGTGGATTGTAGAGGCATTAATAAAATTACTATTCGTTATCGTCATCCTATTCCTAGACTAGATGATATGCTTGATGAATTAAGTGGTTCTACAATTTTCTCCAAAGTTGATTTGCGTAGTGGATACCATCAAATTCGTATGAAATTGGGAGATGAATGGAAAATAGCATTTAAAACTAAGTTTGGATCATATGAGTGGTTAGTCATGCCTTTTGGGTTAACTAATGCACCTAGCACTTTCATGAGATTAATGAACGAGGTTTTACGTGCTTTCATTGG
This sequence comes from Hordeum marinum, assembly GCA_022496015.1. Lineage (NCBI taxonomy): Eukaryota > Viridiplantae > Streptophyta > Magnoliopsida > Poales > Poaceae > Hordeum > Hordeum marinum. The sequence goes on from CM039673.1 coordinate 244,180,828, forward strand.
ACGATTTGTGGTAGTCTATTTTGATGATATATTGATTTTTAATAGATCTTTGGAGGAACATTTGGAACATCTACGTGTTGTTTTTATTGCTCTACGTGATGTAGGTTTGTTTGGTAACCTTGGGAAGGTGCACCTTTTGCACCGACCGAGTATCTTTTCTTGGCTATGTTGTTACTCCACAGGGAATTGAAGTTGATAAAGCCAAGATTGAAGCCACTGAGAGTTGGCCACAGCCAAAAACGGTCACACAAGTGAGGAGTTTTCTTGGCCTCGCTGGTTTCTATAGGCGTTTTGTGAGATATTTCAGCACCATTGCTGCGCCTCTCAATGAGCTTACAAAGAAGGACGTGCCTTTTTCTTGGGGTACCGCTCAGGAAGAAGCCTTCAAGGTTTAGAAAGATAAGTTAACGCATGCTCCTTTGCTCCAACTTCCTGATTTTAATAAGACTTTAGAGCTTGAATGTGATGCTAGTGGAATTGGGTTAGGAAGTGTGTTATTACAAGATGGTAAACCTGTTGCGTACTTTTCTGAAAAACTAAGTGGGCCTAGTCTGAATTATTCTACTTATTATAAGGAATTATATGCTCTTGTTCGGACTTTGGAAACATGGCAACATTATTTATGGCCCAAAGAATTTGTTATACATTCTGATCATGAATCTTTGAAACATATTAAAAGTCAAGCAAAACTGAATCGTAGACATGCTAAATGGGTTGAATTCATTGAGACTTTCCCTTATGTCATTAAACACAAGAAGGGTAAAGAAAATGTTATTGCTGATGCTTTGTCTCGTCGTTATACTATGCTTTCACAACTTGACTTTAAAATATTTGGTTTGGAGACCATCAAAGATCAATAAGTGCATGATGCTCAATTTAGAGATGTGTTGCAGCATTGTAAAGAAGGGAGAACATGGAACAAGTTTGTTATTAATGATGGATTTGTGTTCTGTGCTAACAAGCTATGCATTCCAGCTAGCTCCGTTCGTCTTTTGTTGTTACAGGAGGCACACGAAGGAGGATTAATGGGACACTTTGGCGTGAAGAAAATGGAGGACGTACTTTCTACACATTTCTTTTGGCCAAAGATGAGACGATATGTTGAGCGTTTTGTTGCTCGCCGCACTACATGTCAAACAGCTAAGTCATGACTCAATCCTCATGGTTTATATGTGCCTTTGCCTGTACCTAGTGTTCCTTGGGAGGATATATCTATGGACTTTGTTTTAGGTTTACCTCGAACTAAGAAGGGGAGGGATAGCATATTTGTTGTCATGGATAGATTTTCCAAATTGGCACACTTTATACCATGTCATAAAAGTGATGTTGCTGCTCATGTTGCTGATTTGTTCTTTCGTGAAATTATTCGGTTGCATGGTGTGCCAAATACAATTGTTTCAGATCGTGATGCTAAATTTCTTAGCCACTTTTGGAGATGTTTATGGGCTAAGTTGGGGACTAAACTACTTTTTAGTACTACATGTCATCCCAAACTGATGGCCAAAATGAAGTAGTCAATAGATCATTGTCTACTATGCTTAGGGCTGTTTTGAAGAATAACCTGAATATGTGGGAAGAATGCTTGCCTCATATTGAATTTTCTTATAATCGTTCGCTACATTCTACCACTAAGATGTGCCCTTTTGAAGTTGTGTATGGTTTCTTACCTCGTGCACCTATTGATTTGTTGCCTCTTCCATCTTCGGAGAAGGTTAATTTTGATGCTAAAGAACGTGCTGAATTGATATTAAAGATGCATGAGTTAACGAAGGAAAACATTGAGCGTATGAATGCTAAATACAAAATTGCTGGAGATAAGGGTAGAAAACATGTTGTCTTTGCACCTGGAGATCTTGTTTGGTTACATTTGCGTATGGATAGATTCCCTGATTTGCGCAAGTCAAAGCTAATGCCACGTGCTGATGGTCCTTTTTAGGTGTTACAGAAAATAAATGATAATGCATATAAACTTGAGCTGCCTATACAGTTTGGGGTTAGCCCCACTTTTAACATTGCAGATTTGAAGCCTTATTTGGGTGAGGAAGATGAGCTTCCGTCGAGGATGACTTCAGTTCAAGAAGGGGAGGATGATGAGGATATCCCTGCTAATGCTACACCCACAACTCCGACTGCTATACATACAGGACCAATTACTAGAGCTCGCGCACGTCAATTGAATTACCAGGTACTTTCGTTTCTTGCAAATCCTTCTAATGTTCACAAACATATGATGCTGCCTAAATTATATACCTTTGTTTTACTTATCAATGAAGGACCTAGCATGGATAAGAAGGATGACCATGGGAGCGGGATCATTCATGGAGAAGAAGGTGTGCGCGCGGGAAAGAACAATGGAGCTTCCAGTGATGATTTTTGCACTTTGAAGCCACCATAATGGGAGCAAGAAGCCTTGGACGAAATATGCATGATGCTACTTGTAAAATTCGTCCCTAGGATAATATAGGTGCTGCGCCACCTTATTGTTGGGCCAGGCCCATGTAATTTCGAAATACCATATTATAGGCTGTTTCTAGAGTCCGTATGTGTGGGGAAACTAAGATAAGGTCTGTTTCGGACCCCTCCTCCAAGGGGCCACGAAATTCCCCTCTATTCCCCCATATATACAGCCCTTAGGGCGTCGTTTTAGGGTTGGGTTTTTTTTAGATTACAAGTTCACCGTAGCTGCAACTTCGCGTTCTTCGTTTGTGTTCCACGAGCAGACAAAGGCGTCACAGAACCCCACTTCATCAATAAAGCTTTCCTCTTATATTCGCAATATCCAGATTGCAATCTTAGTTTCTTGCTTGTTCTTCGTTTGCGTGCAGGACACAGACCCTCGTAGTCAGGTTGATCATGCTTCGGCATGGTCAATAACCTCTCGGAGTTGGTTTAGCGATTGCTAAGGCGCGGCGTCATCACACGTTTGTAGTCAGGTCGTCACAGTCTACTCCACCAAAAACGATAGCCACCATCTCATCGAAAGACAGGGACAACTTCGCCTCTATCATAGGAAACAGACCCTCGTGGTTAGGTTGATCGTGCTCCAGCGTGGTCAATAACCTCTCGGAGTTGGTTTAGCGATTGCTAAGGCGTGACGTCATCACTCGTTCGTAGTCGGATCGTCAAAGTCTACTCCACCAAAAATGATAGCCACCATCTCATCGAAAGACAGGGACAACTTCGCCTCTATCTAGTGGTATCAGATTTCCAGGTTGCTCGGTGAGATTTTACTAGTTTTTGTAGTTTAGATCGCATATGTTCTTCATACCTTTAGGCCATGAAAAAGCCACAAAAAAATTGGGGTTAGAACATCATATCCGAACCAATCTGAGCCTTTGCATAGTCTTTTCAGTATTTTGCTTTGTTGAATTTGCGGTTACATCGTCGTGTCGAGTTGCTGGTCTTAGTGTCTAGTCCTTTAGAGTTTCGAGTTCTTTTCACAGGTTGTCACGCTGCCACCGCATCGTCTTCATAGTTGCCATATACCAGCACCATCATCACCGCTGCCATATATCACCATCCATCACAACTATCCATTGGTGTCCATATATACCACCACAAATCCTCCACCAATCCGAGTCTAGCTCGTGTTAGGTTTAGTTTCGAGATCCTTTTGATTTCGGATTCGTGTTTTGCTACCTGCGTAGGTGTCGGAAAAAAAAGAGTCTGGCACGCTTTGCAGAGCACGTTTTGGCCCCAAAAAAATCAGCTGAAAATATTTTTTCCCTATCTTGGTTTTAGGTTCTTCGGAGCGTTTTGGGACACTTGCCATCATAGTGATTTTGTCCAAATTTTTGGTCGTTGCAGCCCCCGAATTGCTCCAGAAAAAAACAGTCCAACAAAATTCGTGCCCATCTTACTTATACGACGTGGGAAGAGTTTTGAGACACTCGCCATTGTAGTGATTTTTTTGAGCAAAAAAAAAGGGCGCAAAAATAACAAAAATAAATAAATTCAGAGTGTGCTTTTCCCTTGATTACGTGTAGCGTCGTGATTTTGTTGGTGTTTTAGGCTCGCGTCTCTAGTACGGTCTAGCCTAGGACCAGCACAGTACCGTCATTGAGCGTTTATTCAACGTTGCATCTCTGAATTGATTATTGCTAACCCTTTTTGCTACTATACTTTAAGCCATCCCAGCTCCACATACATCTACATCGTGTGTTTGACACCACCTGGCAATCGCTCTATCCAAGCTTTGAGAGTTTGACTACAACGGTTGCCGATCACCGCCTGCTGCTGGGTAAGAACTGGTAAGAATTTGAGATTCGCTTAAAGGATTTGTGACACACCACCACCATCACCACCACGTCCCAGTAGTCTGTAGGTTTCAGATTCTTGTGTGTTTCCTATTTCTGCTAACCATGTCAGGATCACATGACGACGGGAGCGACTGGGTAAGCATGACCAACAAAGCGCTCTATGATAAATTTCAGCAAATGATGGCTGACCAGGTACAAGATTTCATGACCAACTTTCGAGAGGCCATGGAGAAGCTCGATGGTTTGGAGAAGACATTCGACACCAAGATGGACGCCAAGTTCAATGAGGTGCTTGCCCGTCTACCACCACCAGCTGCAGCTCCCATCCCTTTTGAACGACGAGCGCGACGTGTGCCTCTCGGCCGAGGTCAGCATACTGGTACTATTGATACTTCTGCTACTTCTGTGGCACCTACTGCTACTGTCATTGAGCAGGTTGACGATTATGATGGTGATTACGATGATGAGGGAGAGGTTGCTCCAGATCAGCCTCAGGGGCAACCACCACGATACGCACCAGGTCGACCACATGGATACAACCGTAACGGTAGGGCTGCACCCGCCCCTCAGGTACGGGATCATGACCATCTCCCTAAACTTAAATTAAATATTCCGACATTTGAGGGTAGATATGTTCCTGATATATATCTTACATGGGAGTTAGAAACAGAACAACGTTTTACATGCTTACAATTTCCTGAGGATAGACGTGTTGCAGCTGCTGTTTGTTCATTCACTAGCTTTGTTTGTGTTTGGTGGTCAGAACATTGTAGAATACACCTTGCGAATATTCCAACTACTTGGGCTGCTTTGAAAACTACTATGCGTAATCGTTGGGTGCCACCTTATTATCAACGTGAATTGCTTCAAAATTTGTAGCGTTTAAGACAAGGAAAAAATTCTGTAGAAGAATATTATCAGGAATTACAAACTGGCATGATTAGATGTGGTATTGTCGAGGAGAATGAAGCTATGCTTGCACGTTTTATGGGTGGATTAAATAGAGAGATTCAGACTATTCTAGAGTATAAGGAGTATAACACTATCACTCGTTTATTTCATCTTGCTTGCAAAGCTGAACGTGAAGTGCAGGATCGACAGGCAATGGCGAGAACTCCTTTTTCTGCAGGTCGCACTTCATCATGGACGCCACGTACCTCCTCTACTTCCGCACGTCCTGCTGCAACGCCACCTAATCCCACCACCAACTTCAACCGCGATACCAGGAAACAGGCTCCTAAACCACCCTCTGCGAAGAGCACTCCTTCTGGGCCTACACAGAGCTCTTCTTCATCTATTGCATCCACAGGGCAAACACATGAGGTTATATGTCGTTGTTGCAAGGGTGGAGGTCAGTTTGCGAGAGAATGCCCTTCCAAACATGTAATTATTGTTACTGAGGATGGTGGATATGCGTCCGCTAGTGATTATGATGAGGAGACTTTGGCTCTCATCGCAAGTGAAGAACAGGGTGGCGAGGATGCAGAACCAGAGACACACTACAAGGCTGCTGATTACGCTGATAGGTATGAAAGTTTAGTTGCTCAACGTGTTCTCAGTGTGCAGGTTACACAGGCTGAGCAAAATCAGAGGCACAACTTGTTCCACACAAAGGGAGTTGTGAAGGAACGTTCTGTTCGCGTCATCATCGATGGAGGGAGTTGCAATAACTTGGCTAGCATGGAGATGGTGGAGAAGCTGTCTCTAACCACCAGACCACATCCTCATCGATGATAGTGGCAAGCTTAAGGTAACACGTACTGTTCGTGTGCATTTTAGCATTGCTACATATTCTGATTATGTGGATTGTGATGTGGTACCCATGCAAGCATGTTCTGTTTTACTTGGTAGGCCGTGGGAGTTTGATAAAAATTCTGTACACCATGGTAGGACAAATCAGTATACTCTTGTTCATAAGGATCAAATTATCACTTTGCTTCCTATGTCTCCGGAACATATTATGAAAGATGACATTGCTATAGCTAGTAAAGCAAAACAGGAAAAAAAAGAGTGAAAATCAGATTGTAGCACAGGAATTTGAGCAACACCGTAAGCATAATAAACCATCATCTAATGTTGCATCCGAAATAAAATTGAAGAGTGGATGTTTACTTGCTACTAAATCGAATATTAATGATTTGGATGTTGCTACATCTGTTTGCTATGCTTTTGTATGCAAAGAGGTATTATTTTCATTCGAGGACATGCCTCCCTCTTTGCCTCCTGCGGTCATTAACATTTTGTAGGAGTTCGCTGACGTCTTCCCACAAGACATGCCATCGGGATTACCACCTATTCGCGGGATTGAGCATCAGATTGACTTAATTCCCAGTGCATCCCTACCCAACCATGCGCCATACCGTACCAATCCAGAGGAGACAAAGGAGATTATGCGTCAAGTACAGGAGCTGCTTGACAAAGGTTATATACGCGAATCCCTTAGTCCTTGTGTTGTTCCTATTATTCTAGTGCCTAAAAAGGATGGTACATCATGCATGTGTGTGGATTGTAGAGGCATTAATAATATTACTATTCGTTATCGTCATCCTATTCCTAGACTAGATGATATGCTTGATGAATTAAGTGGTTCTACAATTTTCTCCAAAGTTGATTTGCGTGGTGGATACCATCAAATTCGTATGAAATTGGGAGATGAATGGAAAACAGCATTTAAAACTAAGTTTGGATCATATGAGTGGTTAGTCATGCCTTTTGGGTTAACTAATGCACCTAGCACTTTCATGAGATTAATGAACGAGGTTTTACGTGCTTTCATTGGACGATTTGTGGTAGTCTATTTTGATGATATATTGATTTTTAGTATATCTTTGGAGGAACATTTGGAACATCTACGTGCTGTTTTTATTGCTCTACGTGATGCACGTTTGTTTGGTAACCTTGGGAAGTGCACCTTTTGCACCGATCGAGTATCTTTTCTTGGCTATGTTGTTACTCCACAGGGAATTGAAGTTGATAAAGCCAAGATTGAAACCATTGAGAGTTGGCCGCAGCCCAAAACGGTCACACAAGTGAGGAGTTTTCTTGGCCTCGCTGGTGTCTATAGGCGTTTTGTGTGAGATTTCAGCACCATTCTTGCACCTCTCAATGAGCTTACAAAGAAGGACGTGCCTTTTTCTTGGGGTACCGCACAGGAAGAAGCCTTCAAGATTTTGAAAGATAAGTTAACACATGCTCCTTTACTCCAACTTCCTGATTTTAATAAGACTTTCGTGCTTGAATGTGATGCTAGTGGAATTGGGTTAGGAGGTGTGTTATTACAAGATGGTAAACCTGTTGCGTACTTTTCTGAAAAACTGAGTGGGCCTAGTCTGAATTATTCTACTTATGATAAGGAATTATATGCTCTTGTTCGGACTTTGGAAACATGGCAATATTATTTATGGCCCAAAGAATTTGTTATACATTCTGATCATGAATCTTTGAAACATATTAAAAGTCAAGCAAAACTAAACCGTAGACATGCTAAATGGGTTGAATTCATTGAGACTTTCCCTTATGTCATTAAACACAAGAAGGGTAAAGAAAATGTTATTGCTGATGCTTTGTCTCGTCGTTATACTATGCTTTCACAACTTGAGTTTAAAATATTTGGTTTGGAGACCATCAAAGATCAATAAGCGCATGATGCTGAATTTAGAGATGTGTTGCAGCATTGTAAAGAAGGGAGAACATGGACCAAGTTTGTTATTAATGATGGATTTGTGTTCTGTGCTAACAAGCTATGCATTCCAGCTAGCTCTGTTCGTCTTTTGTTGTTACAGGAGGCACACGAAGGAGGATTAATGGGACACTTTGGCGTGAAGAAAATGGAGGACGTACTTTCTACACATTTCTTTTGGCCAAAGATGAGACGATATGTTGAGTGTTTTGTTGCTCGCCGCACTACATGTCAAAAAGCTAAGTCACGACTCAATCCTCATGGTTTATATATGCCTTTGCCTGTACCTAGTGTTCCTTGGGAGGATATATCTATGGACTTTGTTTTAGGTTTACCTCGAACTAAGAAGGGGAGGGATAGCATATTTGTTGTCATGGATAGATTTTCCAAAATGGCACACTTTATACCATGTCATAAAATTGATGATGCTGCTCATCTTGCTGATTTGCTCTTTCGTGAAATTATTCGGTTGCATGGTGTGCCAAATACAATTGTTTCAGATCGTGATGCTAAATTTCTTAGCCACTTTTGGAGATGTTTATGGGCTAAGTTGGGGACTAAACTACTTTTTAGTACTACATGTCATCCCAAACTGATGGCCAAAATGAAGTAGTCAATAGATCATTGTCTACTATGCTTAGGGCTGTTTTGAAGAATAACCTGAAAATGTGGGAAGAATGCTTGCCTCATATTGAATCTGCTTATAAACGTTCACTACATTCTACCACTAAGATGTGCCCTTTTGAAGTTGTGTATGGGTTCTTACCTCGTGCACCTATTGATTTGTTGCCTCTTCCATCTTCGGAGAAGGTTAATTTTGATGCTAAAGAACATGCTGAATTGATATTAAAGATGCATGAGTTAACGAAGGAAAACATTGAGCGTATGAATTCTAAATACTAAATTGCTGGAGATAAGGGTAGAAAACATGTTGTCTTTGCATCGAGAGATCTTGTTTGGTTACATTTGCGTATGGATAGATTTCCTGATTTGCGCAAGTCAAAGCTAATGCCACGTGCTGATGGTCCTTTTAACGTGTTAGAGAAAATAAATGATAATGCATATAAACTTGAGCTGCCTGTACAGTTTGGGGTTAGCCCCACTTTTAACATTGCAGATTTGAAGCCTTATTTGGGTGAGGAAGATGAGCTTCCATCGAGGACGACTTCTGTTCAAGAAGCGGAGGATGATGAGGACATCCCTGCTAATGCTACACCCACAACTTCGACTGCTATACATACAGGACCAATTACTAGAGCTCGCGCACGTCAATTGAATTACCAGGTACTTTCGTTTCTTCCAAATCCTTCTAATGTTCATGAACATATGATGGTGCCTAAATTAGATACTTTTGTTTTACTTATGAATGAAGGATCTGGCATGGATAAGAAGGATGACCATGGGAGCGGGATCAAGCATGGAGAAGAAGGTGCGCGCGCGGGAAAGAACAATGGAGCTTCCAGTGATGATTTTCGCACTTTGAAGCCACCATAATGGGAGCAAGAAGCCTTGGACGAAATATGCATGATAACACTTTATAAAATTCGTCCATAGGCTAATATAGGTGCTGCGCCACCTTATTTTTGGGCCAGGACCATGTAATTTCGAAATACCATATTATAGGCTGTTTTTAGAGTCCGTATGTATGGGGAAACTGAGTTAGGGTCGGTTTCGGACCCCTCCTCCAAGGGGCCACGAAATTCCCCTCTATTCCCCCATATATACAGCCCTTAGGGCGTCGTTTTAGGTTTGGGTTTTGTTTAGATTACAAGTTCGCCATAGCTGCAACTTCGCGTTCTTCATTTGTGTTCCACGACCAGACAAAGGAGTCACAGATCCCCACTTCATCAATAAAGCTTTCCTTTTATATTCGCAATATCCAGATTGCAATCTTAGTTTCTTGCTTGTTCTTCGTTTGCGTGCAGGAAACAGACCCTCGTGGTCAGGTTGATCATGCTCCGACATGGTCAATAACCTCTCGGAGTTGGTTTAGCGATTGCTAAGGCGCGACGTCATCACTCGCTGGTAGTCGGATCTTCAAAGTCTAGCCACCAAAAACGATAGCCACCATCTCATCGAAAGACAGGGACAACTTCGCCTCTATCAAACGAGACTATCAACGTCAGTCAGGACGAGCTCCGATTGAGTAATTTTCATTGGTTTTGGAAAGGTATCGGGGAAACGAGATGATAGAACTTCTAGTTTTCATGACCTAGAACATTTTGCAAATGCACACACACACGCGAGCACGCACGTGGGAAATATCTTGCCCATAAAAGGCCATCTATGCCATGGAAAACGGATCGCAAGATGGAGAAAACGAATGATTTCGCAGTTACAACGTGAAATCCAATGGGCCAACCCATCCGTATGGTGTTGAGAACTAAGCCCCTCGACCATGGATTGGATTCATCATTGTGTTAGGCTCATATTATTGAAGAAACGATGAACAAAGGAAAGAAAAAATTCACCTTGATATCCCATGGGCCAACCCATCCATACGGTCTTCAGAACTACATGGTTCGACCATTGATTGTATACAACATGGTGTTAGGCTAATATTAGAGAAGAAACAGTGAACAGAGGAAAGACAAAATTCACCCTATATAGGCTATTCAACGAGACTATCAACGTTAGTTAGGACAAGCTCCGATTGAGTAATTTTCACAGGTATTAGAAAGGTATCGGTAAAACGAGATGATAGAACTTCTAATTTTCACGACCTGGAACAGTTTGCACACACACGAGCACGCACACGGGAAATATCTTGCCCATAAAAGGCCGTATATGCCCTCAAACACGGATCGCAGGATGTAAAAACCCAATGATTTCACTGTTACAGCTCGAAATCCCGTGGGCCAACCCATCCGTATGGTCTTCAGAACAACGCGCCTCGACCATGGATTGGATACAACATGGTGTTAGGCTCGTATTAGAGAAGAAACAGTGAACACAGGAAAGACAAAATTCACCCTATATAGGGTATTCAACGAGACTATCAACGTGAGTCAGGACGAGCTCCGATTGAGTAATTTTCATAGGTGTTGGAAAGATATCGGGAAAACGAGATGATAGAACTTCTAATTTTCATGACCTGAAACATTTTGCACATGCACACACACACGCGAGCACACACGTGGGAAATATCTTGCCCATAAAAGGTCATCTATGCCCTGAAAAAGGGATCACAAGATGGAGAAAACGAATGATTTTGCAGTTACAAATTGAAATCCAATGGGCCAACCCATCCATATGGTCTTCAGAACTACGCACCTCGTGATGAGGACATCCCTACTAATGCTACACCCACAACTCCGACTGTTATACATACAAGACCAATTACTAGAGCTCGCGCACGTCAATTGAATTACTAGGTACTTTCGTTTCTTGCAAATCCTTCTAATGTTGATGAACATATAATGATTTCTAAATTAGATACTTTTGTTTTACTTATGAGTGAATGACCTGTCATGGACAAGAAGGATGGCCACTGGAGCGGGATCAAGCATGGAGAAGAAGGTGCGCGCGCGGGAAAGAACAATGGAGCTTCCACTGATGATATTCGCACTTTGAAGCCACCATAATGGGAGAAAGAAGCCTTGGACGAAATATGCAAGATAACACTTTATAAAATTCGTCCATAGGCTAATATAGGTGCTGCCCCACCATATTTTTGGGCCAGGACCATGTAATTTCGAAATACCATATTATAGGCTGTTTTTAGAGTCCGTATGTATGGGGAAACTGAGTTAGGGTCGGTTTCGGACCCCTCCTCCAAGGGGCCACGAAATTCCCCTCTATTCCCCCATATATACAGCCCTTAGGGCGTCGTTTTAGGTTTGGGTTTAGTTTAGATTACAAGTTCGCCATAGCTGCAACTTCGCGTTCTTCGTTTGTGTTCCACGACCAGACAAAGGCATCACAGAACCCCACTTCATCCATAAAGCTTTCCTCTTATATTCGCAATATCCAGATTGCAAACTCAGTTTCTTGCTTGTTCTTCGTTTGCGTGCAGGAAATAGACCATGGATTGGATTCATCATGCCGATAGGCTCATATTTTAGAATAAACGGTGAACAAAGGAAAGACAAAATTCACCCTATAGAGGGTATTCAACGAGACTATCAAGGTGAGTCAAGACGAGCTCCGATTGAGTAATTTTCATAGGTGTTGGAAAGGTATCGGGAAAACGAGATTATAGAACTTCTATTTTTCATGACCTGGACCATTTTGCACACGCACACACACACGTGAGCATGCACAAGAGAAAAATCTTGCACTGAAAAGGCCGTCTATGCCCTCAAAAAGGGATAGCAAGATGGAGAAAACCAATGATTTCGCAGTTACAGCTCGAAATCCCATGGGTCAACCCATCCGTATGGTCATCGAAACTACGTGCCTCGACCATGGATTGGAAAAAAAATGGTGCTAGGCTAATATTAGAGATGAAACAGTGAAAAGATGAAAGATAAAATTCACCTATATAGGGTATTCAACGATCAGCATGAGTGAGGATGAGCTCCGATTGAGTAATTTGCATAGGTGTTGGAAAGGTATCGGGAAAATAAGATGATAAAACTTCTACTTTTCACGACCTGGAACATTTTGCACACGCACACACACACCCGAGCACGCACATGGGAAATATCTTGCCCATAAAAGGCTGTCTATGCCCTCAAAAACGGATCTCGAGATGGAGAAAACCAATGATTTCGCAATTACAACTCGAAACCCCATGGGCCAACCCATCCGTATGGTCTTCAAAACTATGCGCCTTGACCATGGATTGGATACAACATGGTGTTAGGCTCATATTAGAGAAGAAATAATGGATAAAGGAAAGACAAAATATACCCTATAGAGGGTATTCAACGAGACTATCAACGTGAGTCAGGACGAGCTCCGATTGAGTAATTTTCATAGGTGTTGGAAAGGTACCAGGAAAACGAGATGATAGAACTTCTAATTTTCAAGACCTGGAACATTTTGCACACACACGAGCACGCACACGAGAAATATCTTGCCCATAAAAGTCCGTCTATGCCCTCAAAAACGGATCGCAAGATGGAGACAACCAATGATTTCACAGTTACAGCTCGAAATCCCATGGGCCAACCCATCCGTATGGTCTTCAGAACTATGTGCCTCGACCATGGATTGGACACAACATGATGTTAGGTTCATATTAGAGAAGAAATAGTGAACAGAGAAAAGACATGATTCACCCTATAGAGGGTATTCAATGATACTATCAACGTGAGTCAGGAGAAGCTCCGATTGAGTAATTTTCATAGGTGTTGGAAAGGTATCAGGAAAACGAGATGATAGAACTTCTAATTTTCACGGCCTGGAACATTTAGCACACACACGAGCATGCACACTGGAAATATCTTTCTTATAAAAAGTTGTCTATGCCCAAAAAACGGATCGCAAGATAGAGAAAACCAATAATTCCTAGTTACAGCTCGAAATCCCATGGGCCAACCCATCCATATGGTGTTCAGAACAACACACTTCGACCATTGATTGGATACAACATGTTGTTAGGCTCATATTAGAGAAGAAACAATGAACAGAGGAAAGACAAAATTCACCCTATATGGGGTATTCAACGAGACTATCAGCGTGAGTCAGGACGAGCTCCGATAGAGTAATTTTCATTGGTGTTGGAAAGGTATCGGGAAAACGAGATGATAGGACTTCTAATTTTCATGACCTGGAACATTTTGCACACACACGAGGATGCACATGGAAAATTTCTTTCCCATAAAAGGTTGTCTATGCCCTAAAAAACGGATCGCAAGGTAGAGAAAACCAATAATTTCCTAGTTATAGCTTCAAATCCAATGGGCCAACCCATCCGTATGGCCTTCAGAACTACATGCGTCGACCATTCATTGGATACAACATGGTGTTAGGCTCAAATTAGAGAAGAAACAGTGAATAGAGGAAAGACAAAATTCACCCTATATAGGGTATTCAACGAGACAATCAACGTGAGTCAGGACGAGCTCCGATTGAGTAATTTTCATAGGTGTTGGAAAGGTATCGGCAAAACGAGATGATAGAACTTCTAATTTTCACGACCTAGAATATGTTGGAGATGCACACACACACGCGAGTACGCAGGTGGGAAATATCTTGCCCATAAAAGGCTGTCTATGCCCTAAAAAACGGTTCTCAAGATGGAGAAAACGAATGATTTTGCAGTTACTGCTTCAAATCCAATGGGCCAACCCATCCGTATGGTCTTCAGAACTACGCTCCTCGACAATATATTGGATTAATCATGGTTTTAGGCTCATATTATAGAAGAAACGATGAACAAAGAAAGACAAAATTCACGCTATGGAGGGTATTCAACGAGACTATCAACGTGAGTCAGGACGAGCTCCGATTGAGTAATTTTCATAGGGTGTTGGAAAGGTATCGGGAAAACGAGATTATAGAACTTCTATTTTTCATGACCTGGAACATTTTGCACATGCACACACACACGTGAGCATGCACAAGAGAAAAATCTTGCACTGAAAAGGCCGTCTATGCCCTCAAAAAGGGATAGCAAGATGGAGAAAACCAATGATTTCGCAGTTACAGCTCGAAATCCCATGGGTCAACCCATCCGTATGGTCATCGAAACTACGCGCCTCGACCATGGATTGGAAAAAAATGGTGCTAGGCTAATATTAGAGATGAAACAGTGAAAAGATGAAAGATAAAATTCACCTATATAGGGTATTCAACGATCAGCATGAGTGAGGATGAGTTCCGATTGAGTAATTTGCATAGGTGCTGGAAAGGTATCGGGAAAATAAGATGATAAAACTTCTAATTTTCACGACCTGGAACATTTTCACACGCACACACACACACGCGAGCACGCACATGGGAAATATCTTGCCCATAAAAGGCTGTCTATGCCCTCAAAAACGGATCTCGAGATGGAGAAAACCAATGATTTCGCAATTACAACTCGAAACCCCATGGGCCAACCCATCCGTATGGTCTTCAGAACTATGCGCCTTGACCATGGATTGGATACAACATGGTGTTAGGCTCATATTAGAGAAGAAATAATGGATAAAGGAAAGACAAAATTCACCCTATAGAGGGTATTCAACGAGACTATCAACGTGAGTCAGGACGAGCTCCGATTGAGTAATTTTCATAGGTGTTGGAAAGGTACCAGGAAAACGAGATGATAGAACTTCTAATTTTCAAGACCTGGAACATTTTGCACACACACGAGCACGCACACGAGAAATATCTTGCCCATAAAAGTCCGTCTATGCCCTCAAAAACGGATCGCAAGATGGAGACAACCAATGATTTCACAGTTACAGCTCGAAATCCCATGGGCCAACCCATCCGTATGGTCTTCGGAACTATGTGCCTCGACCATGGATTGGACACAACATGATGTTAGGTTCATATTAGAGAAGAAATAGTGAACAGAGAAAAGACATGATTCACCCTATAGAGGGTATTCAATGATACTATCAACGTGAGTCAGGAGAAGCTCCGATTGAGTAATTTTCATAGGTGTTGGAAAGGTATCAGGAAAACGAGATGATAGAACTTCTAATTTTCACGGCCTGGAACATTTAGCACACACACGAGCATGCACACTGGAAATATCTTTCTTATAAAAAGTTGTCTATGCCCAAAAAACGGATCGCAAGATAGAGAAAACCAATAATTTCCTAGTTACAGCTCGAAATCCCATGGGCCAACCCATCCATATGGTGTTCAGAACTACACACTTCGACCATTGATTGGATACAACATGTTGTTAGGCTCATATTAGAGAAGAAACAGTGAACAGAGGAAAGACAAAATTCACCCTATATGGGGTATTCAACGAGACTATCAGCGTGAGTCAGGACGAGCTCCGATAGAGTAATTTTCATTGGTGTTGGAAAGGTATCGGGAAAACGAGATGATAGGACTTCTAATTTTCATGACCTGGAACATTTTGCACACACACGAGGATGCACATGGAAAATTTCTTTCCCATAAAAGGTTGTCTATGCCCTAAAAAACGGATCGCAAGGTAGAGAAAACCAATAATTTCCTAGTTATAGCTTCAAATCCAATGGGCCAACCCATCCGTATGGCCTTCAGAACTACATGCGTCGACCATTCATTGGATACAACATGGTGTTAGGCTCAAATTAGAGAAGAAACAGTGAATAGAGGAAAGACAAAATTCACCCTATATAGGGTATTCAACGAGACAATCAACGTGAGTCAGGACGAGCTCCGATTGAGTAATTTTCATAGGTGTTGGAAAGGTATCGGCAAAACGAGATGATAGAACTTCTAATTTTCACGACCTAGAATATGTTGGAGATGCACACACACACGCGAGTACGCAGGTGGGAAATATCTTGCCCATAAAAGGCTGTCTATGCCCTAAAAAACGGTTCTCAAGATGGAGAAAACGAATGATTTTGCAGTTACTGCTTCAAATCCAATGGGCCAACCCATCCGTATGGTCTTCAGAACTACGCTCCTCGACAATATATTGGATTAATCATGGTTTTAGGCTCATATTATAGAAGAAACGATGAACAAAGAAAGACAAAATTCACGCTATGGAGGGTATTCAACGAGACTATCAACGTGAGTCAGGACGAGCTCCGATTGAGTAATTTTCATAGGGTGTTGGAAAGGTATCGGGAAAACGAGATTATAGAACTTCTATTTTTCATGACCTGGAACATTTTGCACATGCACACACACACGTGAGCATGCACAAGAGAAAAATCTTGCACTGAAAAGGCCGTCTATGCCCTCAAAAAGGGATAGCAAGATGGAGAAAACCAATGATTTCGCAGTTACAGCTCGAAATCCCATGGGTCAACCCATCCGTATGGTCATCGAAACTACGCGCCTCGACCATGGATTGGAAAAAAATGGTGCTAGGCTAATATTAGAGATGAAACAGTGAAAAGATGAAAGATAAAATTCACCTATATAGGGTATTCAACGATCAGCATGAGTGAGGATGAGTTCCGATTGAGTAATTTGCATAGGTGCTGGAAAGGTATCGGGAAAATAAGATGATAAAACTTCTAATTTTCACGACCTGGAACATTTTCACACGCACACACACACATGCGAGCACGCACATGGGAAATATCTTGCCCATAAAAGGCTGTCTATGCCCTCAAAAACGGATCTCGAGATGGAGAAAACCAATGATTTCGCAATTACAACTCGAAACCCCATGGGCCAACCCATCCGTATGGTCTTCAGAACTATGCGCCTTGACCATGGATTGGATACAACATGGTGTTAGGCTCATATTAGAGAAGAAATAATGGATAAAGGAAAGACAAAATTCACCCTATAGAGGGTATTCAACGAGACTATCAACGTGAGTCAGGACGAGCTCCGATTGAGTAATTTTCATAGGTGTTGGAAAGGTACCAGGAAAACGAGATGATAGAACTTCTAATTTTCAAGACCTGGAACATTTTGCACACACACGAGCACGCACACGAGAAATATCTTGCCCATAAAAGTCCGTCTATGCCCTCAAAAACGGATCGCAAGATGGAGACAACCAATGATTTCACAGTTACAGCTCGAAATCCCATGGGCCAACCCATCCGTATGGTCTTCGGAACTATGTGCCTCGACCATGGATTGGACACAACATGATGTTAGGTTCATATTAGAGAAGAAATAGTGAACAGAGAAAAGACATGATTCACCCTATAGAGGGTATTCAATGATACTATCAACGTGAGTCAGGAGAAGCTCCGATTGAGTAATTTTCATAGGTGTTGGAAAGGTATCAGGAAAACGAGATGATAGAACTTCTAATTTTCACGGCCTGGAACATTTAGCACACACACGAGCATGCACACTGGAAATATCTTTCTTATAAAAAGTTGTCTATGCCCAAAAAACGGATCGCAAGATAGAGAAAACCAATAATTTCCTAGTTACAGCTCGAAATCCCATGGGCCAACCCATCCATATGGTGTTCAGAACTACACACTTCGACCATTGATTGGATACAACATGTTGTTAGGCTCATATTAGAGAAGAAACAGTGAACAGAGGAAAGACAAAATTCACCCTATATGGGGTATTCAACGAGACTATCAGCGTGAGTCAGGACGAGCTCCGATAGAGTAATTTTCATTGGTGTTGGAAAGGTATCGGGAAAACGAGATGATAGGACTTCTAATTTTCATGACCTGGAACATTTTGCACACACACGAGGATGCACATGGAAAATTTCTTTCCCATAAAAGGTTGTCTATGCCCTAAAAAACGGATCGCAAGGTAGAGAAAACCAATAATTTCCTAGTTATAGCTTCAAATCCAATGGGCCAACCCATCCGTATGGCCTTCAGAACTACATGCGTCGACCATTCATTGGATACAACATGGTGTTAGGCTCAAATTAGAGAAGAAACAGTGAATAGAGGAAAGACAAAATTCACCCTATATAGGGTATTCAACGAGACAATCAACGTGAGTCAGGACGAGCTCCGATTGAGTAATTTTCATAGGTGTTGGAAAGGTATCGGCAAAACGAGATGATAGAACTTCTAATTTTCACGACCTAGAATATGTTGGAGATGCACACACACACGCGAGTACGCAGGTGGGAAATATCTTGCCCATAAAAGGCTGTCTATGCCCTAAAAAACGGTTCTCAAGATGGAGAAAACGAATGATTTTGCAGTTACTGCTTCAAATCCAATGGGCCAAAGCATCCGTATGGTCTTCAGAACTACGCACCTCGACAATATATTGGATTAAACCTGGTTTTAGGCTCATATTATAGAAGAAACGGTGAACAAAGAAAGACAAAATTCACGCTATGGAGGGTATTCAACGAGACTATCAACGTGAGTCAGGACGAGCTCCGATTGAGTAATTTTCATAGGGTGTTGGAAAGGTATCGGGAAAACGAGATTATAGAACTTCTATTTTTCATGACCTGGAACATTTTGCACACGCACACACACACGTGAGCATGCAC
This sequence comes from Hordeum marinum, assembly GCA_022496015.1. Classification (NCBI taxonomy): domain Eukaryota; kingdom Viridiplantae; phylum Streptophyta; class Magnoliopsida; order Poales; family Poaceae; genus Hordeum; species Hordeum marinum. The sequence goes on from CM039673.1 coordinate 244,199,774, forward strand.
AAGAGAAAAATCTTGCACTGAAAAGGCCGTCTATGCCCTCAAAAAGGGATAGCAAGATGGAGAAAACCAATGATTTCGCAGTTACAGCTCGAAATCCCATGGGTCAACCCATCCGTATGGTCATCGAAACTACGCGCCTCGACCATGGATTGGAAAAAAAATGGTGCTAGGCTAATATTAGAGATGAAACAGTGAAAAGATGAAAGATAAAATTCACCTATATAGGGTATTCAACGATCAGCATGAGTGAGGATGAGTTCCGATTGAGTAATTTGCATAGGTGTTGGAAAGGTATCGGGAAAATAAGATGATAAAACTTCTAATTTTCACGACCTGGAACATTTTGCACACGCACACACACACACGCGAGCACGCACATGGGAAATATCTTGCCCATAAAAGGCTGTCTATGCCCTCAATGGGAAATATCTTGCCCATAAAAGGCTGTCTATGCCCTCAAAACGGATCTCGAGATGGAGAAAACCAATGATTTCGCAATTACAACTCGAAACCCCATGGGCCAACCCATCCGTATGGTCTTCAGAACTATGCGCCTTGACCATGGATTGGATACAACATGGTGTTAGGCTCATATTAGAGAAGAAATAATGGATAAAGGAAAGACAAAATTCACCCTATAGAGGGTATTCAACGAGACTATCAACGTGAGTCACGACGAGCTCCGATTGAGTAATTTTCATAGGTGTTGGAAAGGTATCAGGAAAACGAGATGATAGAACTTCTAATTTTCACGGCCTGGAACATTTAGCACACACACGAGCATGCACACTGGAAATATCTTTCTTACAAAAAGTTGTCTATGCCCAAAAAACGGATCGCAAGATAGAGAAAACCAATAATTTCCTAGTTACAGCTCGAAATCCCATGGGCCAATCCATCCATATGGTGTTCAGAACTACACACTTCGACCATTGATTGGATACAACATGTTGTTAGGCTCATATTAGAGAAGAAACAGTGAACAGAGGAAAGACAAAATTCACCCTATATGGGGTATTCAACGAGACTATCAGCGTGAGTCAGGACGAGCTCCGATAGAGTAATTTTCATTGGTGTTGGAAATGTATCGGGAAAATGAGATGATAGGACTTCTAATTTTCATGACCTGGAACATTTTGCACACACACGAGGATGCACATGGAAAATTTCTTTCCCATAAAAGGTTGTCTATGCCCTAAAAAACGGATCGCAAGGTAGAGAAAGCCAATAATTTCCTAGTTATAGCTTCAAATCCAATGGGCCAACCCATCCGTATGGCCTTCAGAACTACATGCTTCGACCATTCATTGGATACAACATGGTGTTAGGCTCAAATTAGAGAAGAAACAGTGAATAGAGGAAAGACAAAATTCACCCTATATAGGGTATTCAACGAGACTATCAACGTGAGTCAGGAGGAGCTCCGATTGAGTAATTTTCATAGGTGTTGGAAACGTATCGGCAAAATGAGATGATAGAACTTCTAATTTTCACGACCTAGAAAATTTTGCAGATGCAACCACACACGTGAGTACGCAGGTGGGAAATATCCTGCCCATTAAAGGCTGTCTATGCCCTGAAAAATGGATCGCAAGATGGAGAAAACGAATGATTTCGAAGTTTCAGCTTCAAATCCAATAGGCCAACCCATCCGTGTGGTCTTCAGAACTACACACCTCGACCATGGATTGGATTCATCATGGTTTTAGGCTCATATTATAGAAGAAACGGTGAACAATGAAAGACAAAATTCACCCTGTGGAGGGTATTCAACGAGACTATCAACGTGAGTCAGGACGAGCTCCGATTGAGTAATTTTCATAGGGTGTTGGAAAGGTATCGGGAAAACGACATGATAGAACTTCGAATTTTCACGACCTGGAACATTTTGCACACGCACACACACGCGAGCACATACACGGGAAAAATGTTGAACATAAAAGATCATCTATGCCCTTAAAAAGGGATCGCAAGATGGAGAAAACCAATGATTTCATAGTTATAGCTCGAAATCCCATGGGCCAACCCATTCGCATGGTCTTCAGAACTACGTGTCTCGACGATGGATTGGACACAACATAATGTTAGGCTCATATTAGAGAAGAAATAGTGAACAGAGGAAAGACAAAATTCACCCTATAGAGGGTATTCAACGAGACTATCAACGTGAGTCAGGACGAGCTCCGATTGAGTAATTTTCATAGGTGTTGGAAAGGTATCGGGAAAACGAGATGATAGAACTTCTAAATTTCACGAGCTGGAACATTTTGCACACACACGAGCACGCACATGGAGAATTTCCTTACCATAAAAGGTTGTCTATGCCCTAAAAACGGATCGCAAGATAGAGAAAACCAATAAATTCCTAGTTACAGCTCGAAATTCCATGGGCCAACCCATCCGTATGGACTTCAAAACTACACGCTTCGACCATTCATTGGATACAACATGGTGTTAGGCTCATATTAGAGAAGAAATAGTGAACAGAGGGAAGACAAAATTCACCCTATATGGGGTATTCAACGAGACTATCAACGTGAGTCAGGACGAGCTCCGATTGAGTAATTTTCATAGGTGTTGGAAAGGTATCGGCAAAATGAGATGATAGAACTTCTAATTTTCACGACCTAGAAAATTTTGCAGATGCAAACACACACGTGAGTACGCAGGTGGGAAATATCTTGCCCATTAAAGGCTGTCTATGCCCTGAAAAATGGATCGCAAGATGGAGAAAACGAATGATTTCGATGTTAAAGCTTCAAATCCAATGGGCCAACCCATCCGTGTGGTCTTCAGAACTACACACCTCAACCATGGATTGGATTCATCATGGTTTTAGGCTCATATTATAGAAGAAACGGTGAACAATGAAAGACAAAATTCACCCTGTGGAGGGTATTCAACGAGACTATCAACGTGAGTCAGGACGAGCTCCGATTGAGTAATTTTCATAGGGTGTTGGAAAGGTATCGGGAAAACGACATGATAGAACTTCGAATTTTCATGACCTGGAACATTTTGCACACGCACACACACGGGAGCACATACACAGGAAAAATGTTGAACATAAAAGGTCATCTATGCCCTTAAAAAGGGATCGCAAGATGGAGAAAACCAATGATTTCATAGTTACAGCTCGAAATCCCATGGGCCAACCCATTCGCATGGTCTTCAGAACTACGTGTCTCGACCATGGATTGGACACAACATAATGTTAGGCTCATATTAGAGAAGAAATAGTGAACAGAGGAAAGACAAAATTCACCCTATAGAGGGTATTCAACGAGACTATCAACGTGAGTCAGGAAGAGCTCCGATTGAGTAATTTTCATAGGTGTTGGAAAGGTATCGGGAAAACAAGATGATAGAACCTCTAAATTTCACGACCTGGAACATTTTGCACACACACGAGCACGCACATGGAGAATTTCCTTCCCATAAAAGGTTGTCTATGCCCTAAAAACGGATCGCAAGATAGAGAAAACCAATAAATTCCTAGTTACAGCTCGAAATTCCATGGGCCAACCCATCCGTATGGTCTTAAAAACTACACGCTTCGACCATTCATTGGATACAACATGGTGCTAGGCTCATATTAGAGAAGAAACAGCAAAGAGAGGGAAGACAAAATTCACCCTATATAGGGTATTCAACGAGACAATCAACGTGAGTCAGGACGAGCTCCGATTGAGTAATTTTCATAGGTGTTGGAAAGGTATCGGCAAAACGAGATGATAGAACTTCTAATTTTCACGACCTAGAATATGTTGGAGATGCACACACACACGCGAGTACGCAGGTGGGAAATATCTTGCCCATAAAAGGCTGTCTATGCCCTAAAAAACGGTTCTCAAGATGGAGAAACCTAATGATTTTGCAGTTATTGCTTCAAATCCAATGGGCCAACCCATCCGTATGGTCTTCAGAACTACGCACCTCGACAATGGATTGGATTAATCATGGTTTTAGGCTCATATTATAGAAGAAACGGTGAACAAAGAAAGACAAAATTCACGCTATGGAGGGTATTCAACGAGACTATCAACGTGAGTCAGGACGAGCTCCGATTGAGTAATTTTCATAGGGTGTTGGAAAGGTATCGGGAAAACAACATGATAGAACTTCGAATTTTTATGACCTCGAACATTTTGCACATGCACACACACGCGAGCACGTACACTGGAAAAATGTTGCACATAAAAGGCCGTCTATGCCCTTAAAAAGGGATCGCAAGATGGAGAAAACCAATGATTTCACAGTTACAGCTCGAAATCCCATGGGCCAACCCATTCACATGGTCTTCAGAACTACGCTTCTCGACCATGGATTGGAAACAACATAATGTTAGGCTCATATTAGAGAAGAAATAGTGAACAGAGGAAAGACAAAATTCACCCTATAGAGGGTATTCAACGAGACTATCAACGTGATTCAGGACGAGCTCCGATTGTGTAATTTTCATAGGTGTTGGAAAGGTATCGGGAAAACGAGATGATGGAACTTCTAATTTTCACGACCTGGAACATTTTGTACACACACGGGCACGCACATGTAAAATTTATTGCCCATAAAAGGTTGTGTATGCCCTAAAAACGAATCACAAGATAGAGAAAACAAATAATTTCCTAGTGACAGCTCGATATTCCATGGGCCAACCCATCCGTATTGTCTTCAGAACTACACGCTTCGATCCTTCATTGGATACAACATGGTGTTAGGCTCATATTAGAGAAGAAAGAGTGAACAGAGGAAAGACAAAATTCACCCTATATAGGGTATTCAACGAGACTATTAACGTGAGTCAGGACGAGCTCCGATTGAGTAATTTTCATAGGGTGTTGGAAAGGTATTGGGAAAATGACATGATAGAACTTCTAATTTTCAAGACCTGGAACATTTTGCACACGCAGACACACACGAGCACGTACACGGGAAAAATGTTGCACATAAAAGGCCGTCTATGCCCGTAAAAAGGGATCGCAAGATGGAGAAAACCAATGATTTCACAGTTACAACTCAAAATCCCATGGGCCAACCCATCCGTATGGTCTTTAGAACTATGTGCCTCGGCCATGGAACGGATAGAATATGGTTTTAGGTTCATATTAGAGAAGAAACAGTGAACAGATGAAAGACAAAATTCAACCTATATTAACCGATCAGCATGAGTCGTGACGAGCTCCGATTGAGTAATTTTCATAGGTGTTGGAAAGGTATTGGGAAAACGAGATGATAGAACTTCTAATTTTCACGACCTGGAACATTTTGCACACACACGAGCACGCACACAGAAAATTTCTTTCCCATAAAAAGTTGTCTATGCCCTAAAATCGGATCGCATCATAGAGAAAACCAATAATTTCCTAGTAACAACTCGAAATTCCATGGGCCAACCCATCCGTATTGTCTTCAAAACTACACGCTTTGACCATTCATTGGATACAACATGGTGTTAGGCTCATATTATAGAAGAAACAGTGAACAGAGGAAGGACAAAATTCACCCTATAGAGGGTATTAAGCGAGACTATCACCGTGAGTAAGTACGAGCTCCGATTGCGTAATTTTCATAGGTGTTGGAAAGGTATCGGGAAAACGATATGATAGAACTTCTAATTTTCACGACCTAGAACATTTTGCAGATACACACACACACGCGAGTACGCAGGTGGGAAATATCTTGCCCATAAAAGGTTGTCTATGCCCTGAAAAACGGTTCGCAAGATGGAGAAAACGAATGATTTTGCAGTTATAGCTTCAAATCCAATGGGCCAACCCATCCGTATGGTCTTCAGAACTACGCACCTCGACCGTGGATTGGATTCATCATTCTTTTAGGCTCATATTATAGAAGAAACGGTGAACAAAGAAAGACAAAATTCACCCTATGGAGGGTATTCAACGAGACTATCAACGTGAGTCAGGACGAGCTCCGATTGAATAATTTTCATAGGGTGTTGGAAAGGTATCGAGATAACGACATGATAGAACTTCTAATTTTCACGACCTGGAACATTTTGCACACGCACACACATGCGAGCATGTACACGGGAAAAATGTTGCACATAAAAGGCCGTCTATGCCCTTAAAAAGGGATCGCAAGATGGAGAAAACCAATGATTTCAAAGTTACAGCTCGAAATCCCATGGGCCAACCGATTCGCATGGTCTTCAGAACTATGCGTCTCGACCCTGGATTGGATACAACATAATGTTAGGCTCATATTAGAGAAGAAATAGTGAACAGAGGAAAGACAAAATTCACCCTATAGAGGGTAATCAACGAGACTATCAACGTGAGTCAGGACGAGCTCCGATTGTGTAATTTTCATAGGTGTTGGAAAGGTATCGGGAAAACGAGATGATAGAACTTCTAGTTTTCACGACCTAGAACATTTTGCACACACACGAGCACGCATATGGAAAAATTATTTCCCATAAAATGTTATCTATGCCCTAAAAAACGGATCGCGAGATAGAGAAAACCAATAATTTCCTACTTACAGCTCGAAATTCCATGGGCCAACCCATCCGTATGGTCTTTAGAACTACACGCTTCGACCATTCATTGGATACAACATGTTGTTAGGCTCATATTAGAGAAGAAACAGTGAACAGAGGAAAGACAAAATTCACCCTATATAGGGTATTCAACGAGACTATCAACTTGACTCACGACGAGCTCCGATTGAGTAATTTTCAAAGGTGTTGGAAAGGTATCGAGAAAACGACATGATAGAACTTCTAATTTTCACGAACTGGAACATTTTTCACACGCACACACACGTGAGCACGTACACGGGAAAAATGTTGCACATAAAAGGCCGTCTATGCCCTTAAAAAGGGATCGCAAGATGGAGAAAACCAATGATTTCACAGTTACAACGCGAAATCCCATGGGCCAACCCATCCGTATGGTCTTTAGAACTACACGCCTCGGCAATGGATTGGATAGAATATGGTTTTAGGCATATATTAGAGGAGAAACAGTGAACAGATGAAAGACAAAATTCACGCTATATTAACCGATCAGCATGGGTCGTGACGAGCTCCGATTGAGTAATTTTCATAGGTGTTGGTAAGGTATCGGGAAAACGAGATGATAGAACTTCTAATTTTCACGACCTGGAAGATTTTCCACACGTACACACATACTCAAGCTCACACACGAGAATTATATTGCCCATAAAAGGTCATCTATGCCTTGAAAAATTGATCGCAAAATGGAGAAAACCAATGATCTCCCAGTTACAACTTGAAATCCCATGGGCCAGCCCATCCGTATGGTCTTTTGAACTACGCGCCTCGATCATGGATTAGATGCAACATGGTGTTAGGCTCATATTAGAGAAGAAACAGTGAACAAAGGAAGACAAAATTCACCCTATAGAGGGTATTTAACGAGACTATCAACGTGAGTCAGGACAAGACCCGATTGAGTAATTTTCATAGGTGTTGGAAAGGTATCAGGAAAACGAGATGATAGAACTTCTAATTTTCACGACCTAGAACATTTTGCAGATGCTCACACACACGAGTAGGCAGGTGGGAAATATCTTGCCCATAAAAGGCTGTCTATGCCCCGAAAAACGGTTCGCAAGACGGAGAAAACGAATGATTTTGTAGTTACAGCTTCAAATCTAATGGGCCAACCCATCCGTATGGTCTTCAGAACTACGCACCTCGACCATGGATTGGATTCATCATGGTTTTAGGCTCATATTATAGAAGAAACAGTGAACAAAGAAAGACAAAATTCACCCTATTGAGGGTATTCAACGAGACTATCAACGTGAGTCAGGACGAGCTCTGATTTAGTAATTTTCATAGGGTGTTGGAAAGGTATCGGGATAACGAGATGATAGAACTTCTAATTTTCACGACCTAGAACATTTTGCACACGCACACACATGCGAGCACGTACACGGGAAAAATGTTGCACATAAAAGGCCGTCTATGCCCTTAAAAAAAGATCGCAAGATGGAGAAAACCAATGATTTGAAAGTTACAGCTCGAAATCCCATGGGCCAACAGGTTTGCATGGTCTTCAAAACTATGCGTCTCGACCATGGATTGGATACAACATAATGTTGGGCTCATATTAGAGAAGAAATAGCGAACAGAGGAAAGACAAAATTCACCCTATAGAGGGTATTCAACGAGACTATCAACGTGAGTCAGGACGAGCTCCAATTGAGTAATTTTCATAGGTGTTGGAGAGGTATCGGGAAAAGGAGATGATAGAACTTCTAGTTTTCACGACCTGGAACATTTTGCACACACACGAGCACGCACATGGACAAATTATTTCCCATAAAAGGTTATCTATGCCCTAAAAAACGGATCGCGAGATAGAGAAAACCAATAATTTCCTACTTACAGCTCGAAATTCCACGGGCCAACCCATCCGTATGGCCTTCAGAACTACACGCTTCGACCATGGATTGGATTCATCATGGTTTTAGGCTCATATTATAGAAGAAACAGTGAACAAAGAAAGACAAAATTCACCCTATGGAGGGTATTCAACGAGACTATCAACGTGAGTCAGGACGAGCTCTGATTTAGTAATTTTCATAGGGTGTTGGAAAGGTATCGGGATAACGAGATGATAGAACTTCTAATTTTCACGACCTAGAACATTTTGCACACGCACACACATGCGAGCACGTACACGGGAAAAATGTTGCACATAAAAGGCCGTCTATGCCCTTAAAAAGGGATCGCAAGATGGAGAAAACCAATGATTTCAAAGTTACAGCTCGAAATCCCATGGGCCAACCGATTTGCATGGTCTTCAAAACTATGCGTCTCGACCATGGATTGGATACAACATAATGTTGGGCTCATATTAGAGAAGAAATAGCGAACAGAGGAAAGACAAAATTCACCCTATAGAGGGTATTCAACGAGACTATAAACGTGAGTCAGGACGAGCTCCAATTCAGTAATTTTCATAGGTGTTGGAGAGGAATCGGGAAAACTTGATGATAGAACTTCTAATTGTCACGACCTGGAAGATTTTCCACACGTACACACATACTCAAGCTCACACACGAGAATTATATTGCCCATAAAAGGTCATCTATGCCTTGAAAATTTGATCGTAAAATGAAGAAAACCAACGATTTCCCAGTTACAACTTGAAATCCCATGGGCCAGCCCATCCGTATGGTCTTTTGAACTACGCGCCTCGACCCTGGATTAGATGCAACATGGTGTTAGGCTCATATTAGAGAAGAAACAGTGAACAAAGGAAGACAAAATGCACCCTATAGAGGGTATTTAACGAGACTATCAACGTGAGTCAGGACAAGACCCGATTGAGTAATTTTCATAGGTGTTGGAAAGGTATCAAGAAAACGAGATGATAGAACTTCTAATTTTCACGACCTAGAACATTTTGTAGATGCACACACACACGAGTACGCAGGTGGGAAATATCTTGCCCATAAAAGGCTGTCTATGCCCTGAAAAATGGTTCGCAAGATGTAGAAAACGCATGATTTTGTAGTTACAGCTTCAAATCTAATGGGCCAACCCATCCGTATGGTCTACAGAACTACGCACCTCGACCATGGATTGGATTCATCATGGTTTTAGGCTCATATTACAGAAGAAACGGTGAACAAAGAAAGACAAAATTCACCCTATGGAGGGTATTCAACGAGACTATCAACGTGAGTCAGGACGAGCTCCGATTGAGTAATTTTCATAGGGTGTTGGAAAGGTATCGGGAAAACGAGATGATAGAACTTCTAATTTCCACGACCTGGAACATTTTGCACACGCACACACACGCGAGCATGTACACGGGAAAAATGTTGCACATAGAAGGCCGTCCATGCCCTTAAAAAGGGAACGCAAGATGGAGAAAACAAATGATTTCACAGTTACAGCTCGAAATCCCATGGGCCAACCCATCCGTATGGTCTTTAGACCTACGCGCCTCGGCCATGGATTGGATAGAATATGGTTTTAGGCATAATTAGAGAAGAAACAGTGAACAGATGAAAGACAAAATTCACCCTATATTAACCGATCAGCATGAGGCGTGACGAGCTCTGATTGAGTAATTTTCATAGGTGTTGGTAAGGTATCGGAAAAACAAGATGATAGAACTTCTAATTTTCACGACCTGGAAGATTTTCCACGCACACACACACATGCAAGTATACACATGAGAATTATCTTGCCCATAAAAGGTCATCTATGCCTTGAAAAATGGATCGCAAAATGGAGAAAACCAATGATTTCCCACTTACAGCTTGAAATCCCATGGGCCAGCCCATCCGTATGGTCTTTTGAACTACGCGCCTCGACCATGGATTATTTGCAACATGGTGTTAGGCTCATATTAGAGAAGAAATAGTGAACAAAGGAAAGACAAAATTCACCCTATAGAGGGTATTCAACGAGGCTCTCAACATGAGTCAGGACAAGACCCGATTGAGTAATTTTTATAGGGGTTGGAAAGGTATCGGGAAAACGAGATGATAGAACTTCTAATTTCCACGAGCTGGAACATTTTGCACATGCACACACAGACACACACGCGCGCGCGCGCGCTAGCACGCACACGGGAAATATCTTGCCCATAAAAGGTCGTCCATGCCCTTAAAAACAGATCGCAAGATGGAGAAAACCAATGAATTGGCAGTTACAACTCGAAATCCCATTTGCCAACCCATCCGTATGGTCTTCAGAACTACGTGCCTCGACCATGGATTGGATAAAACATGGTGTTAGGCTCATATTAGAGAAGAAACAGTGGACAGAGGAAAGACGAAATTCACCCTATAGAGGGTATTCAACGAGACTATCAACGTGAGTCAGGATGAGCTCCCATTGAGTAATTTCCATAGGTGTTGGAAAGGTATCGGGTAAACGAGATGATGAAATTTCTAATTTTCACGACCTGGAACATTTTGCACACACACTCGAAATCCCATGGGCCAACCCATCCGTATGGTCTTCAGAACTGAGCGCCTCGACCATGGATTGGATACAACATGGTGTTAGGATCATATTAGCGAAGAAACAATGGACAGAGGAAAGACAAAATTCACCCTATACAGGGTATTGTCCGAGACTATCAACGTGAGTCAGGACGAGCTCGGGTTGAGTAATTTTCATAGGTGTTGGAAAGGTATCGGGAAAACGAGATGATAGAACTTCTAATTTTCACGACCTGGAACATTTTGCACACACATGAGCACGCACACGGGAAATATCTTGCCCATAAAAGGTCGTCTATGCCCTCAAAAATGGATCGCAAGATGGAGAAAACCAATGCTTTCAAAGTTACAGCTCGAAATCCCTTGGGCCAAACGATTCGCATGGTCTTCAGAACTACGCGTCTCGACCATGGATTGGACACAGCATAATGTTAGGCTCATATTAGAGAAGAAATAGTGAACAGAGGAAAGACAAAATTCACCCTATAGAGGGTATTCAACGAGACTATCAACGTGAGTCAGGACGAGCTCCGATGGAGTAATTTTCATAGGTGTTGGAAAGGTATCGGGAAAACGAGATGATAGAACTTCTAGTTTTCACGACCTGGAACATTTTGCACACACACGAGCACGCACATGGAAAATTTATTTCCCATAAAAGGTTGTCTATGCCCTAAAAAACGGATCGTGAGATAGAGAAACCAATAATTTCCTACTTACAGCTCGAAATTCCATCGGCTAACCCATCCGTATGGTCTTCAGAACTACACGCTTCGACCATTCATTGGATACAACATGGTGTTAGGCTCATATTAGAGAAGAAACAGTGAACAGAGGAAAGACAAAATTCACCCTATATAGGGTATTCAACGAGACTATCAACGTGAGTCAGGACGAGCTCCGATTGAGTAATTTTCATAGGTGTTGGAAAGGTATCGGGAAAACGACATGATAGAACTTCTAATTTTCACGACCTGGAACATTTTGCACACGCACACACACATGAGCACGTACACGGGAAAAATGTTGCACATAAAAGGCCTTCTATGCCCTTAAAAAGGGATCGCAAGATGGAGAAACCCAATGATTTCACAGTTACAGCTCAAAATCCCATGGGCCAACCCATCCGTATGGTCTTTAGAACTACACGCCTCGGCAATGGATTGGATAGAATATGGTTTTAGGCATATATTAGAGAAGAAACAGTGAACAGATGAAAGCAAAAATTCACGTTATATTAACCGATCAGCATGAGTCGTGACGAGCTCCGATTGAGTAATTTTCATAGGTGTTGGTAAGGTATCGGGAAAACGAGATGACAGAACTTCTAATTTTCACGACCTGGAAGATTTTCCACACGTACACACACACACTCAAGCACACACATGAGAATTATATTGCCCATAAAAGGTCATCAATGCCTTGAAAAATTGATCGCAAAATGGAGAAAACCAATGATTTCCCAGTTACAGCTTGAAATCCCATGGGCCAGCCCATCCGTATGGTCTTTTGAACTACGCGCCTCGACCATGGATTAGATGCTACATGGTGTTAGGCTCATATTAGAGAAGAAACAGTGAACAAAGAAAGACAAAATTCACCCTATAGAGGTTATTCAACGAGACTATCAATGTGAGTCAGGACGAGACCCGATTGAGTAATTTTCATAAGTGTTGGAAAGGTATCGGGAAAACGAGATGATAGAACTTTTAATTTTCACGACCTAGAACATTTTGCAGATGCGCACACACACGAGTACGCAGGTGGGAAATATCTTGCCCATAAAAGGCTGTCTATGCCCTGAAAAACGGTTCGCAAGATGGAGAAAACGAATGATTTTGTAGCTACACCTTCAAATCTAATGGTCCAACCCATCCGTATGGTCTTCAGAACTACGCACCTCGACCATGCATTGGATTCATCATGGTTTTAGGCTCATATTATAGAAGAAACGGAGAACAAAGAAAGACAAAATTCACCCTATGGAGGGTATTCAACGAGACTATCAACGTGAGTTAGGACGAGCTCCGATTGAGTAACTTTCATAGGGTGTTGGAAAGGTATCGGGAAAACGAGATGATAGAACTTCTAATTTTCACGACCTGGAACATTTTGCACAAGCACACACACGTGAGCACGTACACGGGAAAAATGTTGCACACAAAAGGTCGTCTATGCCCTTAAAAAGGGATCGCAAGATGGAGAAAACAAATGATTTCAAAGTTAAAGCTCGAAATCCCATGGGCCAACCCATCCGTGTGGTCTTTAGAACTACGCGCCCCGGCCATGGGTTGGATAGAATATGGTTTTAGGCATAATTAGAGAAGAAACAGTGAACCGATGAAAGACAAAATTCACCCTATATTAACCGATCAGCATGAGCCGTGACGAGCTCCGATTGAGTAATTTTCAGAGGTGTTGGAAAGGTATCGGGAAAACGACATGATAGAACTTCTAATTTTCACGACCTGGAAGATTTTCCACACACACACATATGCAAGCATACACACGAGAATTATCTTGCCCACAAAAGGTCATCTATGCCTTGAAAAATGGATCGCAAAATGGAGAAAACCAATGATTCCCCAGTTACAGCTTGAAATCCCATGGGCCAGCCCATCCGTATGGTCTTTTGAACTACGCGCCTCGACCATGGATTAGATGCAACATGGTGTTAGGATCATATTAGAGAAGAAACAGTGAACAAAGGAAAGACAAAATTCACCCTATAGAGGGTATTCAACGAGGCTATCAACGTGAGTCACGACGAGACCCGATTGAGTAATTTTCATTGGTGTTGGAAAGGTATCGGGAAAACGAGATGATAGGACTTCTAATTTTCATGACCTGGAACATTTTGAACACACACGAGGATGCACATGGAAAATTTCTTTCCCATAAAAGGTTGTCTATGCCCTAAAAAACGGATCGCAAGATAGAGAAAACCAATAATTTCCTAGTTATAGCTTCAAATCCAATGGTCCAACCGATCCGTATGGTCTTCAGAACTACATGCTTCGACCATTCATTGGATACAACATGGTGTTAGGCTCAAATTAGAGAAGAAACGGTGAATAGAGGAAAGACAAAATTCACCCTATATAGGGTATTCAACGAGACTATCAACGTGAGTCAGGAGGAGCTCCGATTGAGTAATTTTCATAGGTGTTGGAAAGGTATCGGCAAAACGAGATGATAGAACTTCTAATTTTCACGACCTAGAAAGTTTTGCAGATGCAAACACACACGTGAGTACGTAGGTGGGAAATATCTTTCCCATTAAAGGCTGTCTATGCCCTGAAAAATGGATCGCAAGATGGAGAAAACGAGTGATTTCGAAGTTCCAGCTTCAAATCCAATGGGCCAACCCATCAGTGTGGTCTTCAGAACTACACACCTCGACCATGGATTGGATTCATCATGGTTTTAGGCTCATATTATAGAAGAAACGGTGAACAATGAAAGACAAAATTCACCCTGTGGAGGGTATTCAACGAGACTATCAACGTGAGTCAGGACGAGCTCCGATTGAGTAATTTTCATAGGGTGTTCGAAAGGTATCGGGAAAACGACATGATAGAACTTTGAATTTTCACGACCTGGAACATTTTGCACACGCACACACACGCGAGCACATACACGGGAAAAATGTTGAACATAAAAGGTCATCTATGCCCTTAAAAAGGGATCGCAAGATGGAGAAAAACAATGATTTCATAGTTATAGCTCGAAATCCCATGGGCCAACCCATTCGCATGGTCTTCAGAACTACGTGTCTCGACCATGGATTGGACACAACATAATGTTAGGCTCATATTAGAGAAGAAATAGTGAACAGAGGAAAGACAAAATTCACCCTATAGAGGGTATTCAACGAGACTATCAACGTGAGTCAGGACGAGCTCCGATTGAGTAATTTTCATAGGTGTTGGAAAGGTATCGGGAAAACGAGATGATAGAACTTCTAAATTTCACGACCTGGAACATTTTGCACACACACGAGCACGCACATGGAGAATTTCCTTCCCATAAAAGGTTGTCTATGCCCTAAAAACGGATCGCAAGATAGAGAAAACCAATAAATTCCTAGTTACACCTCGAAATTCCATGGGCCAACCCATCCGTATGGTCTTCAAAACTACACGCTTCGACCATTCATTGGATACAAATGGTGTTAGGCTCATATTAGAGAAGAAACAGTGAACAGAGGGAAGACAAAATTCACCCTATATAGGGTATTCAACGAGACTATCAACGTGAGTCAAGACGAGCTCCGATTGAGTAATTTTCATAGGTGTTGGAAAGGTATCGGCAAAATGAGATGATAGAACTTCTAATTTTCACGACCTGGAAAATTTTGCAGATGCAAACACACACGTGAGCATGTACACGAGAAAAATGTTGCACATAAAAGGCCGTCTATGCCCTTAAAAAGGGATCGCAAGATGGAGAAAACAAATGATTTCACAGTTACAGCTCGAAATCCCATGGGCCAACCCATCCGTATGGTCTTTAGACCTACGCGCCTCGGCCATGGATTGGATAGAATATGGTTTTAGGCATAATTAGAGAAGAAACAGTGAACAGATGAAAGATAAAATTCACCCTATATTAACCGGTCAGCATGAGCCGTGACGACCTCCGATTGAGTAATTTTCATAGGTGTTGGTAAGGTATCAGAAAAACAAGATGATAGAACTTCTAATTTTCACGACCTGGAAGATTTTCCACACACACACACACATGCAAGCATACACACGAGAATTATCTTGCCCATAAAAGGTCATCTATGCCTTGAAAAATGGATCGCAAAATGGAGAAAACCAATGATTTCCCACTTACAGCTTGAAATCCCACGGGCCAGCCCATCCGTATGGTCTTTTGAACTACGCGCCTCGACCATGGATTAGATGCAACATGGTGTTAGGCTCATATTAGAGAAGAAATAGTGAACAAAGGAAAGACAAAATTCACCCTATAGAGGGTATTCAACGAGGCTCTCAACGTGAGTCAGGACAAGACCCGATTGAGTAATTTTTATAGGGGTTGGAAAGGTATCGGGAAAACGAGATGATAGAACTTCTAATTTCCACGAGCTGGAACATTTTGCACATGCACACACACACACACGCGCGCGTGCGCGCTAGCACGCACACGGGAAATATCTTGCCCATAAAAGGTCGTCCATGCCCTTAAAAACAGATCGCAAGATGGAGAAAACCAATGATTTGGCAGTTACAACTCGAAATCCCATTTGCCAACCCATCCGTATGGTCTTCAGAACTACGTGCCTCAACCATGGATTGGATAAAACATGGTGTTAGGCTCATATTAGAGAAGAAATAGTGGACAGAGGAAAGACGAAATTCACCCTATAGAGGGTATTAGACGAGACTATCAATGTGAGTCAGGATGAGCTCCCATTGAGTAATTTCCATAGGTGTTGGAAAGGTATCGGGAAAACGAGATGATGGAACTTCTAATTTTCACGACCTGGAACATTTTGCACACACACTCGAAATCCCATGGGCCAACCCATCCGTATGGTCTTCAGTACTAAGCGCCTCGACCATGGATTGGATACAACATGGTGTTAGGATCATATTAGCGAAGAAACAATGGACAAAGGAAAGACAAAATTCACCCTATACAGGGTATTGTCCGAGACTATCAACGTGAGTCAGGACGAGCTCGGGTTGAGTAATTTTCATAGGTGTTGGAAAGGTATCGGGAAAACGAGATGATAGAACTTCTAATTTTCACGACCTGGAACATTTTGCACACACATGAGCACGCACACGGGAAATATCTTGCCCATAAAAGGTCGTCTATGCCCTCAAAAACGGATCGCAAGATGGAGAAAACCAATGCTTTCAAAGTTACAGCTCGAAATCCCTTGGGCCAACCGATTCGCATGGTCTTCAGAACTACGCGTCTCGACCATGGATTGGACACAGCATAATGTTAGGCTCATATTAGAGAAGAAATAGTGAACAGAGGAAAGACAAAATTCACCCTATAGAGGGTATTCAACGAGACTATCAACGTGAGTCAGGACGAGCTCTGATGGAGTAATTTTCATAGGTGTTGGAAAGGTATCGGGAAACGAGATCATAGAACTTCTAGTTTTCACGACCTGGAACATTTTGCACACACACGAGCACGCACATGGAAAATTTATTTCGCATAAAATGTTGTCTATGCCCTAAAAAACAGATCGTGAGATAGAAAAACCAATAATTTCCTACTTACAGCTCGAAATTCCATTGGCTAACCCATCCGTATGGTCTTCAGAACTACACGCTTCGACCATTCATTGGATACAACATGGTGTTAGGCTCATATTAGAGAAGAAACAGTGAACAGAGGAAAGACAAAATTCACCCTATATAGGGTATTCAACGAGACTATCAACGTGAGGTAGTACGAGCTCCGATTGAGTAATTTTCATAGGTGTTGGAAAGGTATCGGGAAAACGACATGATAGAACTTCTAATTTTCACGACCTGGAACATTTTGCACACGCACACACACATGAGCACGTACACGGGAAAAATGTTCCACATAAAAGGCCGTCTATGCCCTTAAAAAGGGATCGCAAGATGGAGAAAACCAATGATTTCACAGTTACAGCTCAAAATCCCACGGGCCAACCCATCCGTATGGTCTTTAGAACTACACGCCTCGGAAATGGATTGGATAGAATATGGTTTTAGGCATATATTAGAGAAGAAACAGTGAACAGATGAAAGAAAAAATTCACGCTATATTAACCGATCAGCATGAGTCGTGACGAGCTCCGATTGAGTAATTTTCATAGGTGTTGGTAAGGTATCGGGAAAACGAGATGATAGAACTTCTAATTTTCACGACCTGGAAGATTTTCCACAGGTACACACACACTCAAGCACACACACGAGAATTATATTGCCCATAAAAGTTCATCAATGCCTTGAAAAATTGATCGCAAAATGGAGAAAACCAATGATTTCCCAGTTACAGCTTGAAATCCCATGGGCCAGCCCATCCGTATGGTCTTTTGAACTACGCGCCTCGACCATGGATTAGATGCTACATGGTGTTAGGCTCATATTAGAGAAGAAACAGTGAACAAAGGAAGACAAAATTCACCCTATAGAGGTTATTCAACGAGACTATCAACGTGAGTCAGGACGAGACCCGATTGAGTAATTTTCATAGGTGTTGGAAAGGTATCGGGAAAACGAGATGATAGAACTTCTAATTTTCACGACCTAGAACATTTTGCAGATGCGCACACACACGAGTACGCAGGTGGGAAATATCTTGCCCATAAAAGGTTGTCTATGCCTTGAAAAACGGTTCGCAAGATGGAGAAAACGAATGATTTTGTAGCTACACCTTCAAATCTAATGGTCCAACCCATCCGTATGGTCTTCAGAACTACGCACCTCGACCATGGATTGGATTCATCATGGTTTTAGGCTCATATTATAGAAGAAAGGGTGAACAAAGAAAGACAAAATTCACCCTATGGAGGGTATTCAACGAGACTATCAACGTGAGTCAGGACGAGCTCCGATTGAGTAATTTTCGTAGGGTGTTGGAAAGGTATCGGGAAAACGAGATGATAGAACTTCTAATTTTCACGACCTGGAACATTTTGCACACGCACACACACGTGAGCACGTACACGGGAAAAATGTTGCACATAAAAGGCCGTCTATGCCCTTAAAAAGGGATCGCAAGATGGAGAAAACAAATGATTTCACAGTTAAAGCTCGAAATCCCATGGGCCAACCCATCCGTGTGGTCTTTAGAAATACGCGCCTCGGCCATGGATTGGATAGAATATGGTTTTAGGCATAATTAGAGAAGAAACAGTGAACAGATGAAAGACAAAATTCACCCTATATTAACCGATCAGCATGAGTCGTGACGAGCTCCGATTGAGTATTTTTCATAGGTGTTTGTAAGGTATCGGAAAAACAAGATGATAGAACTTCTAATTTTCACGACCTGGAAGATTTTCCACACACACACACATGCAAGCACACACACGAGAATTATCTTGCCCACAAAAGGTCATCTATGCCTTGAAAAATGGATCGCAAAATGGAGAAAACCAATGATTCCCCAGTTACAGCTTGAAATCCCATGGGCCAGCCCATCCGTATGGTCTTTTGAACTACGCGCCTCGACCATGGATTAGATGCAACATGGTGTTAGGCTCATATTAGAGAAGAAACAGTGAACAAAGGAAAGACAAAATTCACCCTATAGAGGGTATTCAACGAGGCTATCAACGTGAGTCACGACGAGACCCGATTGAGTAATTTTCATTGGTGTTGGAAAGGTATCGGGAAAACGAGATGATAGGACTTCTAATTTCATGACCTGGAAAATTTTGCACAGGCACACACACACGAACACACAGGCGCGCGCGCGCGAGCACGCACACGTGAAATATCTTGCCCATAAAAGGTCGTCCATGCCCTTAAAAACAGATCGCAAGATGGAGAAAACCAATGATTTGGCAGTTACAACTCGAAATCCCATGGGCCAACCAATCCGTATGGTCTTCAGAACTACGTGCCTCGACCATGTATTGGATACAACATGGTGTTAGGCTCATATTAGAGAAGAAACAGTGGACAGAGGAAAGACGAAATTCACCCTATAGAGCGTATTCAACGAGACTATCAACGTGAGTCAGGACGAGCTCCAATTGAGTAATTTCCATAGGTGTTGGAAAGGTATCGGGAAAACGAGATGATGGAACTTCTAATTTTCACGAGCTGGAACAATTTGCACACGCACACACACACACACACACGAGCACGCACACGGCAAATATCTTGCCCATAAAAGGTTGTCTATGCCCTCAAAATCTGATCGCAAGATGGAGAAAACCAATGATTTCGTAGTTACAACTCGAAATCCCATGGGCCAACCCATCCGTATGGTCTTCAGAACTAAGCGCCTCGACCATGGATTGGATACAACATGGTGTTAGGATCATATTAGAGAAGAAACAATGGACAGAGGAAAAGACAAAATTCACCCTATACAGGGTATTGTCCGAGACTATCAACGTGAGCAGGACGAGCTCCGGTTGAGTAATTTTCATAGGTGTTGGAAAGGTATCGGGAAAACGAGATGATAGAACTTCTAATTTTCATGACCTGGAACATTTTGCACACACATGAGCACGCACACGGGAAATATCTTGCCCATAAAAGGTCGTCTATGCCCTCAAAAACGGATCTCAAGATGGAGAAAACCAATGATTTCAAAGTTACAGCTCGAAATCCCTTGGGTCAACCGATTTGCATGGTCTTCAGAACTACGCGTCTCGACCATGGATTGGACACAACATAATGTTAGGCTCATGTTAGAGAAGAAACATAGAACAAAGGAAAGACAAAATTCACCCTATAGAGGGTATTCAACGAGAATATCAACGTGAGTTAGGACGAGCTCCGATTGAGTAATTTTCATAGGTGTTGGAAAGGTATCGGGAAAACGAGATGATAGAACTTCTAGTTTTCACGACCTGGAACATTTTGCACACCCACGAGCACGCACATGGAAAATTTATTTCCCATAAAAGGTTGTCTATGCCCCAAAAAACGGATCGCGAGATAGAGAAAACCAATAATTTCCTACTTATAGCTCGAAATTCCATGGGCCAACCCATCCGTATGGTCTTCAGAACTACACGCTTCGACCATTCATTGGATACAACATGGTGTTAGGCTCATATTAGAGAAGAAACAGTGAAGAGAGGAAAGACAAAATTCACCCTATATAGGGTATTCAACGAGACTATCAACGTGAGTCAGGACGACTTCCGATTGAGTAATTTTCATAGGTGTTGGAAAGGTATCGGGAAAACGACATGATAGAACTTCTAATTTTCACGACCTGGAACATTTTGCACACGCACACACACGTGAGCACGTACACAGGAAAAATGTTGCACATAAAGGGCTGTCTATGCCCTTAAAAAGGATCGCAAGATGGAGAAAACCAATGATTTCACAGTTACAGCTCGAAATCCCATGGGCCAACCCATCCGTATGGTCTTTAGAACTACACGCCTCGGCAATGGATTGGATAGAATATGGTTTTAGGCATATATTAGAGAAGAAATAGTGAACAGATGAAAGACAAAATTCACGCTATATTAACCGATCAGCATGAGTCGTGACGAGCTCCGATTGAGTAATTTTCATAGGTGTTGGTAAGGTATCGGGAAAACGAGATGATAGAACTTCTAATTTTCACGACCTGGAAGATTTTCCACACGTACAGACACACTCAAGCACACACACGAGAATTATATTGCCCATAAAAGGTCATCTATGCCTTGAAAAATTGATCGCAAAATGGAGAAAACCAATGATTTCCCAGTTACAGCTTGAAATCCCATGGGCCAGCCCATCCGTATGGTCTTTTGAACTACATGCCCCGACCATGGATTAGATGCAACATGGTGCTAGGCTCATATTAGAGAAGAAACAGTGAACAAAGGAAGACAAAATTCACCCTATGGAGAGTATTCAACAAGACTATCAACGTGAGTCAGGACGAGCTCCGGTTGAGTAATTTTCATAGGTGTTGAAAAGGTATCGAGAAAACGAGATGATAGAACTTTAATTTTCATGACCTGGAACATTTTGCACACACACGAGCATGCACACGGGAAACATCTTGCCCATAAAAGGTCGTCTATGCCATCAAAAACGGATCGCATGATGGAGAAAACCAATGATTTCACAGTCACAGCTCGAAATCCCATGGGCCAACCCATACATATGGTCTTCAGAACTACGCGCGTCGACCATGGATTGGACCCAACATGATGTTAGGCTCATATTAGAGAAGAAATAGTGAACAGAGAAAGACAAAATTCACCCTATAGAGGGTAATCAACGAGACTATCAACGTGAGTCAGGACGAGCTCCGATTGAGTAATTTTCATAGGTGTTGGAAAGGTATCGGGAAAACGAGATGATAGAACTTCTAGTTTTCACGACCTGGAACATTTTGCACACACACGAGCACGCACATGGAAAAATTATTTCCCATAGAAGGGTATTCCATGAGACTATCAACGTGAGTCAGGACGAGCTCCGATTGAGTAATTTTCATAGGTGTTGGAAAGGTATCGGGAAAACGAGATGATAGAACTTCTAATTTTCACGACCTAGAACATTTTGCAGATGCGCGCGCACACACACACGCAAGCACGCACATGGGAAATATCTTGCCCATAAAAGGTTGTCTATGACCTCAAAATCGGATCGCAAGATGGGGAAAACCAATGCTTTCGCAGTTACAACTCAAAATCCCATGGGCCAACCCATCCGTATGGTCTTCAGAACTACGCGCCTCGACCATGGATTAGATACAACATGGTGTGAGGCTCATATTAGAGAAGAAACAGTGGACAGGGGAAAGACAAAATTCACCCTACGGACAGTATTCAATGAGACTATCAACGTGAGTCAGGACGAGCTCCGGTTGAGTAATTTTCATAGGTGTTGGAAAGGTATCGAGAAAACGATATGATAGAACTTCTAATTTTCATGACCTAGAACATTTTGCACACACACGAGCATGCACACGGGAAACATCTTGCCCATAAAAGGTCGTCTATGCCCTTAGAAATGGATCGCAAGATGGAGAAAACCAATGATTTCACAGTCACAGCTTGAAATCCCATGGATTGGACCCATCCGTATGGTCTTCAGAACTACGCGCCTTAACCATGGATTGGACCCAACATGATGTTAGGCTCATATTAGAGAAGAAATAGTGAACAAAGGAAAGAAAAAATTCATCCTTTGGAGGGTATTCAACGAGACTATTAACGTGAGTCAGGACGAGCTCCGATTGAGTAATTTTCGTAGGTGTTGGAAAGGTATCGGGAAAATGAGATGATAGAACTTCTAATTTTCATGACTTGGAATATTTTGCACACACACGAGCACACACATGGGAAATATATTTCCCATAAAAGGTTGTCTATGCCCTCAAAAACGGACCGCGAGATAGAGAAAACCAATAATTTCCTAGTTATAGCTCGAAATCCCATGGGCCAACCCATCCGTATGATCTTCAGAACTACACGCGTCGACCATTGATTGGATACAACATGGTGTTAGGCTCATATTAGAGAAGAAACAGTGAACAGAGGAAAGACAAAATTCACCCTATATAAGGTATTCAACGAGACTATCAATGTGAGTCAGGACGAGCTCCGATTGAGTAATTTTCATAGGTGTTGGAAAGGTATCGGGATAACGAGATGATAGAAGTTCTAATTTTCATGACCTAGAACATTTTGCAGATGCACACACACATGCGAGCATGCACGTGGGAAATATCTTGCCCATAAAAGACCATCTATGCCCTGAAAAACGGATCGCAAGATTGATGAGGACATGACTACCTTCGATAGGACCAAAAATGTTGCATACATGCATATTTGTGAGGTGATTTCTCGTAATAATTATTTAATAATTTATTTATGTTATCCGGAACAAATATACTTCACCTATTTTTATTTAATGCCTAAATGCAGAATGACCGAACACTTGTATGAACCACGTGTGATTACAAAGGGAGAGGAAATGGTTGGATGCTATTCAAGAGGTCCTCTCACGTTAAAGGAAATAATTAGGTGTTGTTCAAGAAGTTCTATCACGTCACTTTTAGCCCAAGAGAAGATAGAGTCCAAGTCTCTCACGTTCTGGACTTAGATTCGGACTGCACAGACACACCTGTCTCAAAACGCCAACAACTTTTTCATACGGACTCGGAATTGGGTGATTCTTTTTTTTTTGCTGGAAACTAGATTTCATATGCGTTCCAGCCTAGTTGGAATCACCTTAAAATTCGTCCGGATCGCGAAGATATCAACGAAACAATCTGATGTTGCATCAGAATCCGAGTCAAACTACAAGTCCAAAGGTGTTACATCACCTCCACTTGGGCCCATGGGCCTTGTACAACCTAGGGTTTGTTTTAGGGTGTCTTGGGACGTCCTCCCACCTCCTTGGCCGCCACCCCTTGCTCCTATATAAGTAGATCAATCTAGTAGCTTTTCCTTTGGGTTTTGTTTTGATAGAGGCGAAGTTGTCCCTGTCTTTCGATGAGCTGGTGGCTATCGTTTTTGGTGGAGTAGACTTTGACGATCCGACTACGAACGTGTGATGACGCCGCGCCTTAGCAATCACTAAACCAACTCCAACAGGTTATTGACCATGCCGGAGCACGATCAACTTGACCACGAGGGTCTGTTTCCTGCACGCAAACGAAGAACAAGCAAGAAACTAAGATTGCAATCTGGATATTGCGAATATAAGAGGAAAGCTTTATTGATGAAGTGGGGTTCTGTGACGCCTTTGTCTGGTCGTGGAACACAAACGAAGAACGCGAAGTTGCAGCTATGGCGAACTTGTAATCTAAACAAAACTCAAACCTAAAACGACGCCCTAAGAGCTGTATATATGGAGGAATAGAGGGGAATTTCGTGGCCCCTTGGAGGAGGGGTCCGAAACCGACCCTAACTCAGTTTCCCCATACATACGGACTCTAAAAATAGCCTATAATATGGTATTTCGAAATTACATGGGCCTGGCCCAAAAATAAGGTGGCGCAACACCTATATTAGCCTAGGGACGAATTTTATAAAGTGGAATCATGCATATTTCGTCCAAGGCTTCTTGCTCCCATTATGGTGGCTTCAAAGTGCGAAAATCATCACTGGAAGCTCCATTGTTCTTTCCCGCGCGCGCACCTTCTTCTCCATGCTTGATCCCGCTCCAATGGTCATCCTTCTTGTCCATGCCAGGTCCTTCATTCACAAGTAAAACAAAAGTATCTAATTTAGGCAGCATCATATGTTCATGAACATTAGAAGGATTTGCAAGAAACGAAAGTACTTGGTAATTTAATTGACGTGCGCGAGCTCTAGTAATTGGTCCTGTATGTACAACAGTCGGAGTTGTGGGTGTAGCATTAGTAGGGATGTCCTCATCATCCTCCCCTTCTTGAACTGAAGTCGTCCTCGACGGAAGCTCATCTTCTTCACCCAAATAAGGCTTCAAATTTGCAATGTTAAAAGTGGGGCTAACCCCAAACTCTACAGGCAGCTCAAGTTAATATGCATTATCATTTATTTTCTCTAACACCTTAAAAGGACCATCAGCACGTGGCATTAGCTTTGACTTGCACAAATCAGGAAATCTATCCTTACGCAAATGTAGCCAAACAAGGTCTCCACGTGCAAAGACAACATGTTTTCTACCCTTATCTCCAGAAATTTTGTATTTTGCATTCATACGCTCAATGTTTTCCTTCGTTAACTCATGCATCTTTAATATCAATTCAGCACGTTCTTTAGCATCAAAATTAACCTTCTCCGAAGATGGAAGAGGCAACAAATCAATAGGTGCACGAGGTAAGAAACCATACACAACTTCAAAAGGGCACATCTTAGTGGTAGAATGTAGCGAACGATTATAAGCAAATTCAATATGAGACAAGCATTCTTCCCACATTTTCAGGTTATTCTTCAAAATAGCCCTAAGCATAGTAGACAATGATCTATTCACTACTTCAGTTTGGCCATCAGTTTGGGGATGACATGTAGTACTAAAAAGTAGTTTAGTCCCCAACTTAGCCCATAAACATCTCCAAAAATGGCTAAGAAATTTAGCATCACGGTCTGAAACAATTGTATTTGGTACTCCATGCAATTGAATAATTTCACGAAAGAACAAATCAGCAACATGAGCAGCAGCATCACTTTTATGACATGGTATAAAGTGTGCCATTTTGGAAAATCTATCCACGACAACAAATATGCTATCCCTCCCCTTCTTTGTTTGAGGTAAAGCTAAAACAAAGTCCATAGATATATCCTCCCAAGGAACACTAGGTACAGGCAAAGGCATATATAAACCATGAGGGTTGAGTCGTGACTTAGCTTTTTGACATGTAGTGCAACGAGCAACAAAACGCTCAACATCCCGTCTCATCTTTGGCCAAAAGAAATGTGTAGAAAGTACGTCCTCCGTCTTCTTCACGCCAAAGTGTCCCATTAATCCTCCTCCGTGCGCCTCCTGTAACAACAAAAGACGAACGGAGCTAGCTAGAATGCAGAGCTTGTTAGCACGGAACACAAATCCATCATTAATAAC
Organism: Hordeum marinum; assembly: GCA_022496015.1. Classification (NCBI taxonomy): domain Eukaryota; kingdom Viridiplantae; phylum Streptophyta; class Magnoliopsida; order Poales; family Poaceae; genus Hordeum; species Hordeum marinum. The sequence goes on from CM039673.1 coordinate 244,225,924, forward strand.
GAACTTGTTCCATGTTCTCCCTTCTTTACAATTCTGCAACACATCTCTAAATTCAGCATCATGCACATATTGATCTTTGATGGTCTCCAAACCAAATATTTTAAAGTCAAGTTGTGAAAGCATAGTATAACGACGAGACAAAGCATCAGCAATAACATTTTCTTTACCCTTCTTGTGTTTAATGACATAAGGGAAAGTCTCAATGAATTCAACCCATTTAGCATGTCTACGGTTTAGTTTTGCTTGACTTTTAATATGTTTCAAAGATTCATGATCAGAATGTATAACAAATTCTTTGGGCCATAAATAATGTTGCCATGTTTCCAAAGTCCGAACAAGAGCATATAATTCCTTATCATAAGTAGAATAATTCAGACTAGGCCCACTCAGTTTTTCAGAAAATACGCAACAGGTTTACCATTTTGTAATAACACACCTCCTAACCCAATTCCACTAGCATCACATTCAAGCTCGAAAGGCTAATTAAAATCAGGAAGTTGGAGTAAAGGAGCATGTGTAAACTTATCTTTCAAGACCGTGAAGGCTTCTTCCTGTGCGGCACCCCAAGAAAAAGGCACGTCCTTCTTCGTAAGCTCATTGAGAGGCGCAGCAATGGTGCTGAAATCTCTCACAAAACGCCTATAGAAACCAGCGAGGGCAAGAAAACTCCTTACTTGTGTGACCGTTTTGAGCTGCAGCCAACTCTCAATAGCTTCAATCTTGGCTTTATCAACTTCAATTCCCTGTGGAGTAACAACATAGCCAAGAAAAGATACTCGGTCGGTGCAAAAGGTGCACTTCCCAGGGTTACCAAACAAACGTGCATCATGTAGCGCAGTAAAAACAACACGTAAATGTTCCAAATGTTCCTCCAAAGATCTACTAAAAATCAATATATCATCAAAATAGACTACCACAAATCGTCCTATGAAAGCACGTACAACCTCGTTCATTAATCTCATGAAAGTGCTAGGTGCATTAGTTAACCCAAAAGGCATGACTAACCACTCATATAATCCAAACTTAGTTTTAAATGCTGTTTTCCATTCATCTCCCAATTTCATACGAATTTGATGGTATCCACTACGCAAATCAACTTCGGAGAAAATTGTAGAGCCACTTAATTCATCAAGCATATCATCTTGTCTCGGCATAGGATGAGGATAACGAATAGTAATATTATTAATGCCTCTACAATCCACACACATGCACGATGTACCATCCTTTTTAGGCACTAGAATAATAGGAACAGCACAAGGACTAAGGGATTCACATATATAACCTTTGTCAAGCAGCTCCTGTACTTGACGCATAATCTCCTTTGTCTCCTCTGGATTGGTACGGTAGGGTGCACGGTTGGGTAAGGATGCATCGGGAATTAAGTCAATCTGATGCTCAATCCCGCGAATAGGTGGTAATCCCGGTGGCACGTCTTGTGGAAAGACGTCAGTGAACTCCTGCAAAATGTTAATGACAGCAGTAGGCAAAGAGGGAGGCATGTCCTCGAATGAAAATAATACCTCTTTGCATACAAAAGCATAGCAAACAGATGTAGCAACATCCAAATCATTAATATCAGATTTAGTAGCAAGTAAACATCCACTCTTCAATTTTATTTCGGATGCAATAGTAGATGATGGTTTATTATGCTTATGGTGTTGCTCAAATTCCTGTGCTATAATCTGATTTTCACTCTTATTTTTCTCCTGTTTTGCTTTACTAACTCTAGCAATGTCATCTTTCATAATATGTTCAGGAGACATAGGAAGCAAAGTGATATTATGATCCTTATGAACAAGAGTATACTGATTTGTCCTACCATGGTGTACAGAATTTTTATGAAACTGCCATGGTCTACCAAGTAAAACAGAACATGCTTGCATGGGTACCACATCACAGTCCACAAAATCAGAATATGTAGCAATGCTAAAATGCACACGAACAGTACGTGTTACCTTAACCTTGCCACTATTGTTGAACCATTGGATGTAATAAGGATGAGGATGTGGTCTGGTGGTTAGAGACAGCTTCTCCACCATCTCCATGCTAGCCAAGTTATTGCAACTCCCTCCATCGATGATGATGCGAACAAAACGCTCCTTCACAACTTCCTTTGTGTGGAACAAGTTGTGCCTCTGATTTTGTTCAGCCTGTGTAACCTGCACACTGAGAACACGTTGAGCAAATAAACTTTCATACCTGTCAGCGTAATCAGCAGCCATGTAGTGTGTTTCTGGTGCTGCATCGTCGCCATCGTGTTCTTCACTTGCAATGAGAGCCAAAGTCTCCTCATCATAATCACTAGCAGACGCATATCCACCATCCTCAGTAACAATCATTACACGCTTGGAAGGGCATTCTCTCGCAAAGTGACCTCGACCCTTGCAACGACGGCATATAACCTCATGTGTTTGCCCTATGGATGCAATAGATGAAGAAGAGCTCTATGCAGGCCCAGAAGGTGTGCTCTTCGTAGAGGGTGGATTAGGAGCCTAATTCCTGCTATCGCGGTTGGAGTTGGAGGTGGGAGTAGGTGGCGTTGCAGCAGGACGTGCGGAAGTAGAGGAGGTACGTGGCGTCCATGATGAAGTGCGACCTGCAGAAAAAGGAGTTCTCGCCATTGCCTGTCGATCCTGCACTTCATGTTCAGCTTTGCAAGCAAGATGAAATAAACGAGTGATAGTGTTATACTCCTTATACTCTAGAATAGTCTGAATCTCTCTATTTAATCCACCCATAAAATGTGCCAGCATAGCTTCATTCTCCTCAACAATACCACATCTAATCATGCCAGTTTGTAATTCCTGATAATATTCTTCTACAGAATTTTTTCCTTGTCTTGAACGCTGCAAATTTTGAAGCAATTCACGTTGATAATAAGGTGGCACCCAACGATTACGCATAGGAGTTTTCAAAGCAGCCCAAGTAGTTGGAATATTCGCATGGTGTATTCTACAATGTTCTGACCACCAAACACAAGCAAAGCTAGTGAATGAACAAACAGCAGCAGCAACACGTCTATCCTGAGGAAATTGTAAGCATGTAAAACGTTGTTCTGTTTCTAACTCCCATGTAAGATATATATCAGGAACATATCTACCCTCAAACGTCGGAATATTCAATTTAAGTTTAGGGAGATGGTCATGATCCCGTACCTGAGGACCGGGTGCAGCCCTACCGTTACGGTTGTAGCCATGTGGTCGACCGGGTGCGTATCGTGGTGGTTGCCCCTGAGACTTATCTGGAGCAACCTCTCCCTCATCATCATAATCACCATCATAATCGTCAACCTGCTCAATGACAGTAGCAGCAGGAGCCACAGAAGTAGCAACAGTATCAACAGTACCAGTATGATGGCCTTGGCCGAGAGGCACAAGTCGCGCTCGTCGTTCAAAAGGGATAGGAGCTGCAGCTGGTGGTGGTAGACGGGCAAGCACCTCATTGAACTTGGCGTCCATCTTGGTGTCGAATGTCTTCTCCAAACCATCGAGCTTCTCCATGGCCTCTCCAAAGCTGGTCACGAAATCTTGTACCTGGTCAGCCATCATTTGCTGAAATTTATCATAGAGCGCTTTGTTGGTCATGCTCTCCCAATCGCTCCCGTCGTCGTGTGATCCTGACATGGTTAGCAGAAATAGGAAACACACGAGAATATGAAACCTACAAACTACTGGGGCGTGGTGGTGATGGTGGTGGTGTGGCACAAATCCTTTAAGCGAATCTCAAATTCTTACCAGTTGTTACCCAGCAGCAGGCGGTGATCGGCAACCGTTGTAGTCAAACTCTCAAAGCTTGGATAGAGCGATTGCCAAGTGGTGTCAAACACACAACGTAGATGTATGTGGAGCTGGGATGGCTTATAGTATGGTAGCAAAAAGGGTAAGCAATAATCAATTCAAAGATGCAAGGTTGAATAAACCCTCAACGACAGTACTGTGCTGGTCCTAGGCTAGACTGTACTAGAGACGCGAGCCTAAAATACCAAGAAAATCACGATGCTACACGTAATCAAGGGAAAAGCACACTCTGGATTTTTTTTTGGTTTTTTTTGACGCCTCTTTTTTTTGTCAGAAAAAATCACTATAATGGTGAGTGTCTCAAAACTCTTCCCACGTCGTACAAGCAAGATGGGCACGAAATTTGTTGGACTATTTTTTTTCTTTTTCTGGAGCAATTCGGGGGCTGCGACGACCAAAAATTTCGACAAAAATCACTATGATGGCAAGTGTCCCAAAACGCTCCGAAGAACCTAAAACCAAGATAGGGAAAAAATATTTTCGGCCGAATTTTTTTTGGGCCAAAACGTGCTCTGCAAAGCGTGCCAGACTATTTTTTTGGGCCAAAATCACTATAATGGCGAGTGTCTCAAAACTATTTTTTTTCCAACACCTACGGAGGTAGCAAAACACGGATCCGAAATCAAAAGGATCTCGAAACTAAACCTAAAACGAGCTGGACTTGGATTGGTGGAGGATTTGTGGTGGTATATATGGACACCAATGGATAGTGATGATGGATGGTGATATATGGCAGCGGTGATGATGGTGGTGGTATATGGCAACTATGAAGACAATGCGGTGGCGGCGTGACAACCTGTGAAAAGAACTCGAAACTCTAAAGGACTAGACACTAAGACCAGCAACTCGACACGGCGATGTAACCGCAAATTCAACAAAGCAAAATACTGAAAAGACTATGCAAAGGCTCAGACTGGTTCGGATATGATGATCTAACCCTAATTTTTTTTGTGGCTTTTTCGTGGACTAAAGGTATCAAGAACAGATGCGATATAAACTACGAAAACTGGTAAAATCTCACTGAGCAACCTGGAAATCTGATACCAACTCCGAGAGGTTATTGACCACGCCGGAGCACGATCAACCTGACCATGAGGGTCTGTTTCCTGCACGCAAACGAAGAACAAGCAAGAAACTTATTCGAATCCTGATAGAGGCGAAGTTGTCCACGTCTTTCGATGAGCTGGTGGCTATCGTTTTTGGTGGAGTAGACTTTGACGATCCGACTACGAACGTGTGATGACGCCGCGCCTTAGCAATTGCTAAACCAACTCCGAGAGGTTATTGACCACGCCGGAGCACGATCAACCTGACCACGAGGGTCTGTTTCCTGCACGCAAACGAAGAACAATCAAGAAACGAAGAACAACACCTAATTATTTCCTTTAACATGAGAGGACCTCTTGAATAGCATCCAACCATTTCCTCTCCCTTTGTCATCACACGTGGTTCATACAAGTGTTCGGTCATTCTGCATTTAGGCATTAAATAAAAATAGGTGAAGTATTTTTGTTCCGGATAACATAAATAAATTATTGAATAATTATTATAAGAAATCACCTCACAAATATGCATGTATGCAACATTTTTGGTCCTATCGAAGGTAGTCATGTCCTCATCATCCTCCCCTTTTTGAAAACAAAGCCGTCCTCGGCGTTGCTTAATCTGAAATGTGGCTACCAAAAGAGAAAAGGCATACACATTGTATATGTATATGTCATCCATTTTTATTGTTCTCAGTTGTGACACATGTGACATATATATACAAGGGCACTCATCACATGTCATGAAATATAAAGCCAAAAGATTATGACAAGAAGTAGAAGGCATCACAATATTGCAACTCAGTTTCCACATATAAGTGAAGTCCTTATTCATATCAAAAGATTCATGATGTTCATCATTAAACCATCCCAATATTGGTAAATAAACGTGAATCGTTTCAAATTTAGATGCTACAACATGCTTAAATAAGCAAACATGCAACATGTCATTTGACACAGAATTATCACCAAGATTGGAGGTGATATCAAAATGATTAAACACCGACAGAATTATTTTCAAACATATTTGACCCAAATTAGATTTATTTACTGATTCACATGGTTCTTGCTCATCAATAGTTAATTCAATGGGTGCACTCACAATTGTTGATATTGTAGTTATTTGATCACATGAGGAAGTATAATCATGAACATAGTCCTCTAAAATAGGTGGTGTGATCAAAGTAATGGGTAGCTCATCATAGGGTACATTGGAATTGACAAGGCATTCATCATACTCATGTGGAGGTGGAAGATCAATACCTTTGGCATTACCTCTTATGATCAACTCAAATGATGTAGGCACTCTCGGTGGTGACGTGTTACATGGTGAAGGTGATGTAGCCCTCACAAGATTTGATGTGGTTGTCACAGTATGCCTAGTAGTTGAAGGAACAACGGTATCAACTCTTGGAATGTGCACCTTGTGCTCTCTTTCCTTTTGGGCAACACGTTGATTTATTTCCTGTTCAGCTTTGCAAGCAAGACGAAACAAATGATCCATAGAATAACAGTTTTCATGAATTAGTATCTCCTGATTATCAAGGTTTAATCCTCCCCAAAATCTATCCATAAAATCTTCTTCACTTTATTCTAATGAGGAATGCAACAAGGTCATTTGTAACTCATCATAATATTTCATTACGGTGTCACTACCTTGTTTCAAATATTGTAACTTTTTAAGCTTGTCACGAGTATAATAAGTAGGAACGAACGTGTGTCTCATGGCAAGTTTCAAATCATCCCAAGTAATAGGCATAATATCTTTGTGTAACCGACAATATTTTCTCCACCAAACTAAAGCATAACCAGTGAAAGAACCAACTGCGACCTTAACTTTCTTATGTGCAGCAAAATTATGGGAAGCAAATATTTAATTTATTTCAAACTCCCACTCGATATATAAAGCAGGTCTAAATTGGCCATTAAATGGAGGTATAGAAACATTAACCTGATCATGTGCATTTGGATCTCTTTGCATCTCTCGTATTGGTTTTTGTGGTGACACGTCTCCCACGATCGAAGAAGCCCATGAACTGACAACTCTGGATCCTGTCATGACTAGTAGAAACAAGAAAGAAAGATCCAAGTATATTGTTCCTATGAACTACTAGGATGTGGTGGTAAAACGCTCACAATAAAGAAAATATCAATGTCTTACAAATTCTTACCATGCAGCAGGTGGCGACCGGCAACCGACGGTGTCAATATCTCCAAAGATTGGGTAAAGCGATTACCAGGTGAACGTATGTATACATGATGTAGAAATATGTGGAGCTTGGAAGGCTTAATATATGGTAGCAAAAGATTTGCAATAATCAGTTCAAATGCATGTTGAATAAACGCTCAACGACGGTACTGTGCTGGTCCTAGGCTAGACTGTCCTAGAGACGCGAGCCTAGAACACTAATGGAGTCACGATGTAGGAGAAATAGCAGAAAGGGATGATATGAATTAGCTCTCGACATCAAGATATAAGTGAAGATCACAATGGCAGTAAAGACAATGATGATAAATGACCGACAAGCAAGATATACAAAACTCTTTCTTCAGATTTCCTCTAGAAAATATTATGTGAAATTTCTGATATTTTTTCTCAAGAATGCTACTGACTCAAGCTTTCGTATGCAAAAAGAATCACTCAATTCCGAGTTCGTATGAGGAAGATACGCTTGTTTTACTCAACACTGCGCAAAACAAATTTCAATCCGAATTCACATATGTTTTTTTTCTTCTCTCTATCTTTTTTTACACTAACTTTATTTTTCTTCTCTTTTTTTCTTCTCTTTTTTTTCTCACTTTGTTTCCTTTTCTCTCTCACTTTTTTCTTCTCTCAACCAAATAAGAAGCAGATTGGATCAGATGTGAACGACCTCAAGTATGATAATGACAATGAAAAATGGTAGCCTGTGGTGAAAATTGATGGATGCTGGTGGGTGACAACGAAAGGGATGACGGTGGCGTGGTGGTGGTATATGGCAGCAGCGCTGAAGATGGTGCAACGCCGGCGTAACAAGTTGTGAACAGAACTCGAAACTCTAAAGGACTAGACACTAAGACCAGCAACTCGACACGACGATGCAACCACAAATTCAACAAAGCAAACACCGAACAGAAAATTGCAAAGGCTCGGATTGGTTCGGATATGAAGATCTAACCCTAATTTTTTTGTGGCTTTTTCGTGAACTATAGGTATGAAGAACAGATGCAATCTAAACTACGAAAACTGGTAAAATCTCACCGAGCAACCTGGAAATCTGATACCACTTGATAGAGACGAAGTTGTCCTTGTCTTTCGATGAGCTGGTGGCTATCGTTTTTGGTGAAGTAGACTTTGACGATCCCACTACGAACGTGTGATGACGCCGCGCCTTAGCAATCGCTAAACCAACTCCGAGAGGTTATTGACCACGCCGGAGCACGATCAACCTGACCACGAGGGTCTGTTTCCTGCACGCAAATGAAGAACAAGCAAGAAGCCAAGATTGCAATCTAGATATTGCGAATATAAGAGGAAAGCTTTATTGATGAAGTGGGGTTCTGTGACGCCTTTGTCTGGTCGTGGAACACAAACGAAGAACGCGAAGTTGCAGCTATGGCGAACTTGTAATCTAAACAAAACCCAAAGGAAAAGCTACTAGATTGATCTACTTATATAGGAGCAAGGGGTGGCAGCCAAGGAGGTGGGAGGATGTCCCAAGACACCCTAAAACAAACCCTAGGTCGTACAAGGCCCATGGGCCCAAGTGGAGGTGATGCAACACCTTTGGACTTGTAGTTTGACTCGGATTCTGATGCAACATCAGATTGTTTCGTCGATATCTTCGCGATCCGGACGAGTTTTAAGGTGATTCCAACTGGGCTGGAACGCATATGAAATCTAGTTTTCAGCAAAAAAAAAGAATCACCCAATTCCGAGTCCATATGAAAAAGTTGTTGGCGTTTTAAGACAGGTGTGTCTGTGCAGTCCGAATCTGAGTCCAGAACGTGAGATACTTGGACTCTATCTTCTCTTGGGCTAAAAGTGTCGTGATAGAACTTCTTGAACATCACCTAATTATTTCCTTTAACGTGAGAGGACCTCTTGAATAGCATCCAACCATTTCCTCTCCCTTTGTCATCACACATGGTTCATACAAGTGTTCGGTCATTCTGCATTTAGGCATTAAATAAAAATAGGTGAAGTATTTTTGTTCCGGATAACATAAATAAATTATTGAATAATTATTATAAGAAATCACCTCACAAATATGCATGTATGCAACATTTTTGGTCCTTTCGAAGCTAGTCATGTCCTCATCAAAGATGGAGAAAACGAATGATTTCGCAGTTACAGCTTGAAATCCAATGGGCCAACCCATCCGTATGGTCTTCAGAACTACGCACCTCGACCATGGATTGGATTAATCATATTGTTAGGCTCATATTATTGAAGAAACGGTGAACAAAGGAAATACAAAATTCACCCTATGGAGGGTATTCAACGAGACTATCAACGTGAGTCAGGAGGAGATCCGATTGAGTAATTTTCATAGGTGTTGGAAAGGTATCGGGAAAACGAGATGATAGAACTTCTAACTTTCACGACATGGAACATTTTGCACACGCACACACACACGAGCACGTCCACGGGAAAAATGTTGCAGATAAAAGGCCGTCTATGCCCTTAAAAAGGGATCGCAAGATGGAGAAAACAAATGATTTCACATTACAGCTCGAAATCCCATGGGCCAACCCATCCGTATGGTCTTTAGAACTATGCGCCTCGGCCATGGATTGGATAGAATATAGTTTTAGGCATATATTTGAGAAGAAACAATGAACAGATGAAAGACAAAATTCACCCTATATTAACCGATCAGCATGAGTCGTGACGAGCTCCGATTGAGTAATTTTCATAGGCGTTGGTAAGGTATTGGAAAAACAAGATGATAGAACTTCTAATTTTCACGACCTGGAAGATTTTCCACACACACACACACACACACACACACACACGCAAGCACACACACGGGAATTATCTTGCCCATAAAAGGTCATCTATGCCTTGAAAAATGGATCGCAAAATGGAGAAAACCAATGATTTCCCAGTTACAGCTTGAAATCCCATGGGCCAGCCCATCCGTATGGTCTTTTGAACTACACGCCTCGACCATGGATTAGATGCAACATGGTGTTAGGCTCATACTAGAGAAGAAACAGTGAACAAAGGAAAGACAAATTCACCCTATAGAGGGTATTCGACGAGATTATCAACGTGAGTCAGGACGAGACCCGATTGAGTAATTTTCATAGGTGTTGGAAAGGTATCGGGAAAACGAGATGATAGAACTTCTAATTTACACGAGCTAGAACATTTTGCACATGCACACACATACACACGTGCGCGCGCGCGCGCGAGCACGCACACGGGAAATATCTTGCCCATAAAAGGTCGTCTATGCCCTTAGAAACAGATCGCAAGATGGAGAAAACCAATGATTTGGCAGTTACAACTCCAAATCCCATGGGCCAACCCATCCATATGGTCTTCAGAACTACGTGCCTCGACCATGGAATGGATACAACATGGTGTTAGGCTCATATTAAAGAAGAAAGAGTGGACAGAGGAAAGACGAAATTCACCCTATAGAGGGTATTCAACGAGACTATCAACGTGAGTCAGGACGAGCTCCAATTGAGTAATTTTCATAGGTGTTGGAAAGGTATCGGGAAAACGAGATGATAGAACTGCTAATTTTCACGAGCTGCGACAATTTGCACATGCACACACACACACACACGAGCACGCACACGGGAAATATCTTGCCCATAAAAGGTTGTCTATGCCCTCAAAATCGGATCGCAAGATGGAGAAAACCAATGATTTCGCAGTTACAACTCGATATCCCATGGGCCAACCCATCCGTATGGTCTTCAGAACTAGGCGCCTCAACCATGGATTGGATACAACATGGTGTTAGGATCATATTAGAGAAGAAACAATAGACAGAGGAAAAACAAAATTCACCATATACAGGGTATAGACCGAGACTATCAACGTGAGTCAGGACAAGCTCCGGTTGAGTAATTTTCATAGGTGTTGGAAAGGTATCGGGAAAACGAGATGATAGAACTTCTAATTTTCATGACCTGGAACATTTTGCACACACATGAGCACGCACAAGGGAAATATCTTGCCCATAAAAGGTCGTCTATGCCCTGAAAAACGGATCGCAAGATGGAGAAAACCAATGATTTCAGTCACAGCTCGAAGTCCCATGGGCCAACCCAAACATATGGTCTTCAGAACTACGCGCCCGACCATGGATTGGACCCAACATGATGTTAGGCTCATATTAGAGAAGAAATAGTGAACAGAGGAAAGACAAAATTCACCCTATAGAGGGTATTCCACGAGACTATCAACGTGAGTCAGGACGAGCTCCGATTGAGTAATTTTCATAGGTGTTGGAAAGGTATCGGGAAAACGAGATGATAGAACTTCTAATTTTCACGAGCTGGAACATTTTGCACACGCACACACACACACGCGAGCACGCACACGGGAAATATCTTGCCCATAAGAGGCTGTCTATGACCTCAAAATCGGATCGCAAGATGGGGAAAACTAATGATTTCGCAGTTACAACTCAAAATCCCATGGGCCAACCCATCCGTATGGTCTTCAGAACTACGCGCCTCGACCATGGATTGGATACAACATGGTGTTAGGCTCATATTAGAGAAGAACCAGTGGACAGAGGAAAGACAAAATTCACCCTATGGACAGTATTCAACGAGACTATCAACGTGAGTCACGACGAGCTCCGGTTGAGTAATTTGCAATGGTGTTGGAAAGGTATCGAGAAAACGAGATGATAGAACTTCTAATTTTCACGACCTGGAACATTTTGCACACACGAGCATGCACACGGGAAACATATTGCCTATAAAAGGTCGTCTATGCCCTCAAAAACGGATCGCAAGATGGAGAAAACCAATGATTTCACAGTCACAGCTCGAAATCCCATGGGCCAACCCATCCGTATGGTCTTCAGAACTACGCGCCTTGACCATGGATTGGACCCAACATGATGTTAGGCTCATATTAGAGAAGAAATAGTGAACAGAGGAAATAAAAAATTCACCATTTGGAGGGTTTTCAACGAGACTATCAACGTGAGTCAGGACGAGCTCCCATTGAGTAATTTTCGTAGGTGTTGGAAAGGTATCGGGAAAATGAGTTGATAGAACTTCTAATTTTCATGACCTGGAATATTTTGCACACACACGAGCACACACATGGGAAATATATTTCCCATAAAAGGTTGTCTATGCCCTCAAAAATGGACCGCGAGATAGAGAAAACCAATAATTTCCTAGTTACAGCTCGAAATCCCATGGGCCAACCCATCCGTATGATCTTCAGAACTACACGCGTCGACCATTGATTGGATACAACATGGTGTTAGGCACATATTATAGAAGAAACAGTGAACAGAGGAAAGACAAAATTCACCCTATATAAGGTATTCAACGAGACTATCAATGTGAGTCAGGACGAGCTCCGATTGAGTAATTTTCATAGGTGTTGGAAAGGTATCAGGAAAACGAGATGATAGAACTTCTAAGTTTCATGACCTAGAACATTTTGCAGATGCACACACACACGCGAGCACGCACGTGGGAAATATCTTGCCCATAAAAGACCATCTATGCCCTAAAAAACGGATCGCAAGATGGAGAAAACGAATGATTTTGCAGTTACAGCTTGAAATCCAATGGGCCAACCCATTCGTATGGTCTTCAGAACTACGCACCTCGACCATGGATTGGATTCACCATATTGTTAGGCTCATATTATTGAAGAAACGGTGAACAAAGGAAATACGAAATTCACCCGATGGAGGGTATTCAACGAGACTATCAACGTGAGTCAGGACGAGATCCGATTGAGTAATTTTCATAGGTGTTGGAAAGGTATCAGGAAAACGAGATGATAGAACTTCTAATATTCACGACCTGGAACATTTTGCACACGCACACGCGAGCATGTACACGGGAAAAATCTTGCACATAAAAGGCCGTCTATGCCCTCAAAAGGGATCGCAAGATGCAGAAAACCAATGATTTCACAATTACAGCTCGAAATCCCATGGGCCAACCAATCCGTATGGTCTTCAGAACTACGTGCCTCGGCCATGGATTGGATAGAACATGGTTTTAGGCTCATATTAGAGAAGAAACGGTGAACAGATGAAAGACAAAATTCACCCTATAGAGGGTATGATGAGGACATGCCTGCTAAAGCTACATCCACAACTCCGACTACTGCTGGGTAATAACTGGTAAGAATTTGAGATTCGCTTAAAGGATTTGTGACACACCACCACTACCACCACCACGTCCCAGTAGTCTGTAGGTTTCATATTCTTGTGTGTTTCCTATTTCTGCTAACCATGTTAGGATCACATGACGACAGGAGCGACTGGGAGAGCATAACCAACAAAGCGCTCTATGATAAATATTAGCAAATGATGGCTGACCAGTTACCAGACTTCGTGACCAACTTTTGAGAGGCCATGGAGAAGCTCGATGGTTTGGAGAAGACATTCGACACCAAGATGGACACCAAGTTCAATGAGGTGTGATGAGGACATCCCTGCTAATGCTACACCCACAACTCCGACTGCTATACATACATGACCAATTACTAGAGCTCGCACACATCAATTGAATTACCAGGTACTTTCGTTTCTTGCAAATCCTTCTAATGTTCATGAACATATGATGCTGCCTAAATTAGATACTTTTGTTTTACTTATGAATGAAGGACTTGGCATGGACAAGAAGGATGACCATGGGAGCGGGATCAAGCATGGAGAAGAAGGTGCGCGCGCGGGAAAGAACAATGGAGCTTCCAATGATGATTTTCGCACTTTGAAGCCACCATAATGGGAGCAGGAAGCCTTGGACGAAATATGCATGATGCTACTTTGTAAAATTCGTCCCTAGGCTAATATAGGTGTTGCGCCATCTTATTGTTGGGCCAGGCCCATGTAATTTCGAAATACCATATTATAGGTTGTTTTTAGAGTCTGTATGTATGGGGAAACTGAGTTAAGGTCGGTTTCGGACCCTTCCTCCAAGGGGCCACGAAATTCCCCTCTATTCCCCCATATATACAGCCCTTAAGGCGTCGTTTTAGGGTTGGGTTTTGTTTAGATTACAAGTTCGCCATAGCTGCAACTTCGCGTTCTTCGTTTGTGTTCCACGACCAGACAAAGGCGTCACAGGACCCCACTTCATCAATAAAGCTTTCCTCTTATATTCGCAATATCCAGATTGCAATCTTAGTTTCTTGCTTGTTCTTCGTTCGCGTGCAGGAAACAGACCCTCGTGGTCAGGTTGATCGTGCTCCGGCATGGTCAATAACCTCTCGGAGTTGGTTTAGCGATTGCTAAGGCGCAACGTCATTACACGTTCGTAATCGGATCGTCAAAGTCTACTCCACCAAAAACGATAACCACCATCTCATCGAAAGACAGGGACAACTTCGCCTCTCACAAGTGGTATCAGATTTCCAGGTTGCTCGATGAGATTTTACCAGTTTTCGTAGTTTAGATCGCATTTGTTCTTCATACCTTTAGTCCATGAAAAAGCCACAAAAAAATTAGGGTTAGATCATCATATCCGAACCAATCTAAGCCTTTGCATGGTCTTTTCAGTATTTTGCTTTGTTGAATTTGTGGTTACATCATCGTGTCGACTTGCTGGTCTTAGTGTCTAGTCCTTTAGAGTTTCGAGTTCTTTTCATAGGTTGTCACGCCGCCACCGCATCGTCTTCATAGTTGCCATAGACCACCACCATCATCACCGCTGCCATATATCACCATCCATCATCACCATCCATTGGTGTCCATATATACCACCACAAATCCTCCACCAATCCGAGTCCAGCTCGTTTTAGGTTTAGTTTCGAGATCCTTTTGATTTCGGATTCGTGTTTTGCTACCTGCGTAGGTGTCGGAAAAAAAATCGGATTCGTTTGATGAGGACATCCCTACTAATGTTACACCCACCCCGACTGCTATACATACAGGACCAATTACTAGAGCTCGCGCACGTCAATTGAATTACCAGGTACTTTTGTTTCTTGGAAATCCTTCTAATATTCATGAACATATGATGCTGCCTAAATTGGATACTTTTGTTTTACTTATGAATGAAGGACCTAGCATGGATAAGAAGGATGACCATTGGAGCGGGATCAAGCATGGAGGAGAAGGTGCGCGTGCGGGGAAGAACAATGGAGCTTCCAGTGATGATTTTCGCACATTGAAGCCACCATAATGGGAGCGGGAAGTCTTGGACGAAATATGCATGATGCCACTTTATAAAATTCGTCCATAGGCTAATATAGGTGCTGCGCCACCTTATTTTTGGGCCAGGCCCATGTAATTTCGAAATACCATATTTTAGGCTGTTTTTAGAGTCCGTATATATGGGGAAACTGACTTAGGGTCGGTTTCGGACCCCTCCTCCAAGGGGCCACGAAATTCCCTTCTATTCCCCCATATATACAGCCCTTAGGGCTTCGTTTTAGGGTGGGTTTTGTTTAGATTACAAGTTTGCCATAGCAGCAACTTCGCGTTCTTCGTTTGTGTTCCACGACCAGACAAAGGCGTCACAGAACCCCACTTCATCAATAAAGCTTTCCTCTCATATTCGCAATATCCAGATTGCAATCTTAGTTTCTTGCTTGTTCTTCGTTTGCCTGCAGGAAACAGACCCTCGTGGTCAGGTTGATCGTGCTCCGGCGTGGTCAATAACCTCTCGGAGTTGGTTTAGCGATTGCTAAGGCACGGCGTCATCACACGTTCGTAGTCGGATCGTCAAAGTCTACTCCACCAAAAACGATAGCCACCATCTCATCGAAAGACAGGGACAACTTCGCCTCTATCAAGTGGTATCAGATTTCCAGGTTGCTCGGTGAGATTTTACCAGTTTTCGTAGTTTAGATCGCATCTGTTCTTCATACCTTTAGTCCACGAAAAAGCCACACAAAAAAAATTAGGGTTAGATCATCATATCCGAACCAATCTGAGCCTTTGCATAGTCTTTTCAGTATTTTGCTTTGTTGAATTGGCGGTTACATCGTCGTGTCGAGTTGCTGGTCTTAGTGTCTAGTCCTTTAGAGTTTCGAGTTCTTTTCACAGGTTGTCACGCCGCCACCGCATCGTTTTCATAGTTGCCATATACCACCACCATCATCGCCGCTGCCATATCTCATCATCCATCATCACTATCCATCGGTGTCCATATATACCACCACAAATCCTCCACCAATCCAAGTCCAGTTCGTTTTAGGTTTAGTTTCGAGATCCTTTTGATTTCGGATCCGTGTTTTGCTACCTGCGCAGGTGTCGGAAAAAAAAAAGTCTGGCACGCTTTGCAGAGCACGTTTTGGCCCAAAAATATTTCGGCCGAAAATATTTTTTCCCTATCTTGATTTTAGGTTCCCCGGAGCGTTTTGAGACACTTGCTATCATAGTGATTTTTGTCGAAATTTTTGGGTCGTCGCAGCCCCGGATTGCTCCAGAAAAAAAAAATAGTCCAAAAGAAAAATTCGTGCCCATCTTGCTTATACGACGTGGCAAGAGTTTTGAGACACTCGCCATTGTAGTGAGTTTTTGAAAAAAAAAAAAAAAAAGAGGCGCCGAAAAAAAAACGAAAAAAAAAATCCGAGTGTGCTTTTCCCTTGCTTACGTGTATCGTCGTGTTTTTGTCGGTGTTTTAGGCTCGCGTCTCTAGCACGGTCTAGCCTAGGACCAGCACAGTACCGTCGTTGAGCGTTTATTCAACCTTGCATCTCTGAATTGATTATTGCTGACCCTTTTTGCTACCATATTATAAGCCATCCCAGCTCCACATACTTCTACGCCGTGTGCTTGACACCACCTGGCAATCGCTCTATCCAAGCTTTGAGAGTTTTGGCTACAACGGTTGCCGATCACCGCCTGCTACTGGGTAAGAACTGGTAAGAAATTGAGATTCGCTTAAAGGATTTGTGCCACACCACCACCACCACCACGTCCCAGCAGTCTGTAGGTTTCATATTGTGTGTTTCCTATTTCTGCTAACCATGCCAGGATCACACGATGACGAGATCGATTGGGAGAGCATGACCAACAAAGCGCTCTATGATAAATTTCAGCAAATGATGGCTGAGCAGGTACAGGACTTCGTGAACAACTTTGGAGTGGCCATGGAGAAGCTAGATGGTTTGGAGAAGACATTCGACACCAAGATGGACGCCAAGTTCAATGAGGTGCTTGCCCGTCTACCTCCACCAGTTGCAGTTCCTATTCCTTTAGAACGACGAGCGCGACGTGTGCCTCTCGGCCACGCCCAACATCCTGGTACTGTTGATACTGCTGCTACTTCGGTGGCTCGTGCGGCTACTGTCGTTGAGCAGGTTGAAGATTATGATGGTGATTTCGATGATGAGGGAGAGGTTGCTCCAGATCCGCCCCATGGGCAACCACCACCATACGCACCAGGTCGACCACATGGCTACTGATAGAGGCGAAGTTGTCCCTGTCTTTCGATGAGATGGTGGCTATCGTTTTTGGTGGAGTAGACTTTGACGATCCGACTACGAACGTGTGATGACGCCGTGCCTTAGCAATCGCTAAACCAACTCCGAGAGGTTATTGACCACGCCGGAGCACGATCAACCTGACCACGAGGGTCTGTTTCTTGCAGGCAAACGAAGAACAAGCAAGAAACTAAGATTGCAATCTGGATATTGCGAATATGAGAGGAAAGCTTTATTGATGAAGTGGGGTTCTGTGACGCCTTTGTCTGGTCGTGGAACACAAACGAAGAACGCGAAGTTGCTGCTATGGCAAACTTGTAATCTAAACAAAACCCACCCTAAAACGAAGCCCTAAGGGCTGTATATATGGGGGAATAGAAGGGAATTTCGTGGCCCCTTGGAGGAGGGGTCCGAAACCGACCCTAAGTCAGTTTCCCCATATATACGGACTCTAAAAACAGCCTAAAATATGGTATTTCGAAATTACATGGGCCTGGCCCAAAAATAAGGTGGCGCAGCACCTATATTAGCCTATGGACGAATTTTATAAAGTGGCATCATGCATATTTCGTCCAAGACTTCCCGTTCCCATTATGGTGGCTTCAATGTGCGAAAATCATCATTGGAAGCTCCATTGTTCTTCCCCGCACGCGCACCTTCTCCTCCATGCTTGATCCCGCTCCAATGGTCATCCTTCTTATCCATGCTAGGTCCTTCATTCATAAGTAAAACAAAAGTATCCAATTTAGGCAGCATCATATGTTCATGAATATTAGAAGGATTTCCAAGAAACGAAAGTACCTGGTAGTTCAATTGACGTGCGCGAGCTCTAGTAATTGGTCCTGTATGTATAGCAGTCGGGGTGGGTGTAACATTAGTAGGGATGTCCTCATCATCCTCCCCTTCTTGAACTGACGTCGTCCTCGACGGAAGCTCATCTTCCTCACCCAAATAAGGCTTCAAATCTGCAATGTTAAAAGTGGGGCTAACCCCAAACTCTGCAGGCAGCTCAAGTTTATATGCATTATCATTTACTTTCTCTAACACCTTAAAAGGACCATCAGCACGTGGCATTAGCTTTGACTTGCGCAAATCAGGAAATCTATCCTTACGCAAATGTAACCAAACAAGATCTCCAGGTGCAAAGACAACATGTTTTCTACCCTTATCTCCAGCAAGTTTGTATTTAGCATTCATACGCTCAATGTTTTCCTTAGTTAACTCATGAATCTTTAATATCAATTCAGCACGTTCTTTAGCATCAAAACTAACCTTCTCCGAAGACGGAAGAGGCAACAAATCAATAGGTGCACGAGGTAAGAAACCATACACAACTTCAAAAGGGCACATCTTAGTGGTAGAATGTAGCGAACGATTATAAGCAAATTCAATATGAGGCAAGCATTCTTCCCACATTTTCAGGTTATTCTTCAAAACAGCCCTAAGCATAGTAGACAATGATCTATTGACTACTTCAGTTTGGCCATGAGTTTGGGGGTGACATGTAGTACTAAAAAGCAGTTTAGTCCCCAACTTAGCCCATAAACATCTCCAAAAGTGGCTAAGAAATTTAGCATCACGATCGGAAACAATTGTATTTGGCACACCATGCAACCGAATAATTTCACGAAAGAACAAATCAGCAACATGAGCAGCATCATCACTTTTATGACATGGTATAAAGTGTGCCATTTTAGAAAATCTATCCACGACAACAAATATGCTATCCCTCCCCTTCTTTGTTCGAGGTAAACCTAAAACAAAGTCCATAGATATATCCTCCCAAGGAACACTAGGTACAGGTAAAGGCATATATAAACCATGAGGATTGAGTCGTGACTTAGCTTTTTGACATGTAGTGCAGCGAGCAACAAAACGCTCAACATCCCGTCTCATCTTTGGCCAAAAGAAATGTGTAGCAAGTACGTCTTCCGTCTTCTTCACGCCAAAGTGTCCCATTAATCCTCCTCCGTGCGCCTCCTGTAACAACAAAAGACGAACGGAGCTAGCTGGAATGCATAGCTTGTTAGCACGAAACACAAATCCATTATTAATAACGAACTTGTTCCATGTTCTCCCTTCTTTACAATTCTGCAACACGTCTCTAAATTCAGCATCATGCACATATTGATCTTTGATGGTCTCCAAACCAAATATTTTAAAGTCAAGTTGTGAAAGCATAGTATAACGACGAGACAAAGCATCAGCAATAACATTGTCTTTACCCTTCTTGTGTTTAATGACATAAGGGAAAGTCTCAATGAATTCAACCCATTTAGCATGTCTACGGTTCAGTTTTGCTTGACTTTTAATATGCTTCAAAGATTCATGATCAGAATGTATAACAAATTCTTTGGGCCATAAATAATGTTGCCATGTTTCCAAAGTCCGAACAAGAGCATATAATTCCTTATCATAAGTAGAATAATTCAGACTAGGCCCACTTAATTTTTCAGAAAAGTACGCAACAGGTTTACCATCTTGTAGTAACACACCTCCTAACCCAATTCCACTAGCATCACATTCAAGCTCGAAAGTCTTATTAAAATCAGGAAGTTGGAGTAAAGGAGCATGTGTTAACTTATCTTTCAAGACCGTGAAGGCTTCTTCCTGTGCGGTACCCCAAGAAAAAGGCACGTCCTTCTTTGTAAGCTCATTGAGAGGCGCAGCAATGGTGCTGAAATTTCTCACAAAACGCCTATAGAAACCAGCGAGGCCAAGAAAACTCCTTACTTGTGTGACCGTTTTGGGCTGCGGCCAACTCTCAATAGCTTCGATCTTGGCTGTATCAACTTCAATTCCCTGTGGAGTAACAACATAGCCAAGAAAAGATACTCGGTCGGTGCAAAAGGTGCACTTCCCAAGGTTACCAAACAAACGTGCATCACGTAGCGCAGTAAAAACAGCACGTAAATGTTCCAAATGTTCCTCCAAAGATCTACTAAAAATCAATATATCATCAAAATAGACTACCACAAATCGTCCAATGAAAGCACGTAAAACCTCGTTCATTAATCTCATGAAAGTGCTAGGTGCATTAGTTAACCCAAAAGGCATGACTAGCCACTCATATAATCCAAACTTAGTTTTAAATGCTGTTTTCCATTCATCGCCCAATTTCATACGAATTTGATGGTATCCACTACGCAAATCAACTTTGGAGAAAATTGTAGAGCCACTTAATTCATCAAGCATATCATCTAGTCTAGGAATAGGATGACGATAACGAATAGTAATATTATTAATGCCTCTACAATCCACACACATGCGCGATGTACCATCCTTTTTAGGCACTAGAATAATAGGAACAGCACAAGGACTAAGGGATTCACGTATATAACCTTTGTCAAGCAGCTCTTGTACTTGACGCATAATCTCCTTTGTCTCCTCTGGATTGGTACGGTAGGGCGCACGGTTGGGTAGGGATGCACCGGGAATTAAGTCAATCTGATGCTCAATCCCGCGAATAGGCAGTAATCCCGGTGGCACGTCTTGTGGAAAGACATCAGCGAACTCCTGCAAAATGTTAATGACAGCAGGAGGCAAAGAGGGAGGCATGTCCTCGAATGAAAATAATACCTCTTTACAGACAAAAGCATAGCAAACATATGTAGCAACATCCAAATCATTAATATCAGATTTAGTAGCAAGTAAACATCCACTCTTCAATTTTATTTCAGATGCAACAGTAGATGATGGTTTATTATGCTTATGGTGTTGCTCAAATTCCTGTGCTACAATCTGATTTTCACTCTTATTTTTCTCCTGTTTTGCTTTACTAGCTCTAGCAATGTCATCTTTCATAATATGTTCGGGAGACATAGGAAGCAAAGTGATATTATGATCCTTATGAACAAGAGTATACTGATTTGTCCTACCATGGTGTACAGAATTTTTATCAAACTGCCATGGTCTACCAAGTAAAACAGAACATGCTTGCATGGGTACCACATCACAATCCACATAATCAGAATATGTAGCAATGCTAAAATGCACACGAACAGTACGTGTTACCTTAACCTTGCCACTATTGTTGAACCATTGGATGTAATAAGGATGAGGATGTGGTCTGGTGGATAGAGACAGCTTCTCCACCATCTCCATGCTAGCCAAGTTATTGCAACTCCCTCCATCGATGATGATGCTAACAGAACGCTCTTTCACAACTCCCTTTGTGTGGAACAAGTTGTGCCTCTGATTTTGCTCAGCGTGTGTAACCTGCACACTGAGAACACGTTGAGCAACTAAACTTTCATACCTGTCAGCGTAATCAGCAGCCATGTATTGTGTTTCTGGTTCTGCATCCTCGCCACCCTGTTCGTCACTTGCAATAAGTGCCAAAGTCTCCTCATCATAATCACTAGCGGACGCATATCCACCATCCTCAGTAACAATCATTACACGCTTGGAAGGGCATTCTCTCGCATAGTGACCTCCACCCTTGCAACGACGACATATAACCTCATGTGTTTGCCCTGTGGATGCAATAGATGAAGAAGAACTCTGTGCAGGCCCAAAAGGTGTGCTCTTCGCAGAGGGTGCAGTAGGAGCCTGTTTCCTGGTATCGCGATTAGAGTTGGAGGTTGAAGGAGGTGGTGTTGCAGCAGGACGTGCGGAAGCAGAGGAGGTACGTGGCGCCCATGATGAAGTACGGCCTGCAAAATTAGTAGTTCTCGCCATTACCTGTCGATCCTGCACTTCACGTTCAGCTTTGCAAGCAAGATGAAATAAACAAGTGATAGTGTTATACTCCTTATACTCTAGAATAGTCTGAATCTCTCTATTTAATCCACCCATAAAACATGCAAGCATAGCTTCATTCTCCTCAACAATACCACATCTAATCATACCAGTTTGTAATTCCTGATAATATTCTTCTACAGAATTTTTTCCTTGTCTTAAACGCTGCAAATTTTGAAGCAATTCACGTTGATAATAAGGTGGCACCCAACGATTTCGCATAGCAGTTTTCAAAGCAGCCCAAGTAGTTGGAATATTATCAGGGTGTATTCTACAATGTTCTGACCACCAAACACAAGCAAAACTAGTGAATGAACAAACAGCAGCAGCAACACGTCGATCCTCTGGAAATTGTAAGCATGTAAAACGTTGTTCTGTTTCTAACTCCCATGTAAGATATATATCAGGAACATATCTACCCTCAAACGTCGGAATATTCAATTTAAGTTTAGGGAGATGGTCATGATCCCGTACCTGCGGGGGTGGTGCAGCCCTACCGTTACGGTTGTAGCCATGTGGTCGACCTGGTGCGTATGGTGGTGGTTGCCCATGGGGCGGATCTGGAGCAACCTCTCCCTCATCATCGAAATCACCATCATAATCTTCAACCTGCTCAACGACAGTAGCCGCACGAGCCACCGAAGTAGCAGCAGTATCAACAGTACCAGGATGTTGGGCGTGGCCGAGAGGCACACGTCGCGCTCGTTGTCCCTGTCTTTCGATGAGATGGTGGCTATCGTTTTTGGTGGAGTAGACTTTGACGATCCGACTACGAACGTGTGATGACGCCGTGCCTTAGCAATCGCTAAACCAACTCCGAGAGGTTATTGACCACGCCGGAGCACGATCAACCTGACCACGAGGGTCTGTTTCCTGCAGGCAAACGAAGAACAAGCAAGAAACTAAGATTGCAATCTGGATATTGCGAATATGAGAGGAAAGCTTTATTGATGAAGTGGGGTTCTGTGACGCCTTTGTCTGGTCGTGGAACACAAACGAAGAACGCGAAGTTGCTGCTATGGCAAACTTGTAATCTAAACAAAACCCACCCTAAAACGAAGCCCTAAGGGCTGTATATATGGGGGAATAGAAGGGAATTTCGTGGCCCCTTGGAGGAGGGGTCCGAAACCGACCCTAAGTCAGTTTCCCCATATATACGGACTCTAAAAACAGCCTAAAATATGGTATTTTGAAATTACATGGGCCTGGCCCAAAAATAAGGTGGCGCAGCACCTATATTAGCCTATGGACGAATTTTATAAAGTGGCATCATGCATATTTCGTCCAAGACTTCCCGCTCCCATTATGGTGGCTTCAATGTGCGAAAATCATCACTGGAAGCTCCATTGTTCTTCCCCGCACGCGCACCTTCTCCTCCATGCTTGATCCCGCTCCAATGGTCATCCTTCTTATCCATGCTAGGTCCTTCATTCATAAGTAAAACAAAAGTATCCAATTTAGGCAGCATCATATGTTCATGAATATTAGAAGGATTTCCAAGAAACAAAAGTACCTGGTAATTCAATTGATGTGCGCGAGCTCTAGTAATTGGTCCTGTATGTATAGCAGTCGGGGTGGGTGTAACATTAGTAGGGATGTCCTCATCAGCTACAACCGTAACGGTAGGGCTGCACCACCCCCGCAGGTACGGGATCATGACCATCTCCCTAAACTTAAATTGAATATTCCGACGTTTGAGGGTAGATATGTTCCTGATATATATCTTACATGGGAGTTAGAAACAGAACAACGTTTTACATGCTTACAATTTCCAGAGGATCGACGTGTTGCTGCTGCTGTTTGTTCATTCACTAGTTTTGCTTGTGTTTGGTGGTCAGAACATTGTAGAATACACCCTGATAATATTCCAACTACTTGGGCTGCTTTGAAAACTGCTATGCGAAATCGTTGGGTGCCACCTTATTATCAACGTGAATTGCTTCAAAATTTGCAGCGTTTAAGACAAGGAAAAAATTCTGTAGAAGAATATTATCAGGAATTACAAACTGGTATGATTAGATGTGGTATTGTTGAGGAGAATGAAGCTATGCTTGCACGTTTTATGGGTGGATTAAATAGAGAGATTCAGACTATTCTAGAGTATAAGGAGTATAACACTATCACTCGTTTATTTCATCTTGCTTGCAAAGCTGAACGTGAAGTGCAGGATCGACAGGTAATGGCGAGAACTACTAATTTTGCAGGTCGTACTTCATCATGGGCGCCACGTACCTCCTCTGCTTCCGCACGTCCTGCTGCAACACCACCTCCTTCAACCTCCAACTCTAATCGCGATACCAGGAAACAGGCTCCTACTGCACCCTCTGCGAAGAGCACACCTTTTGGGCCTGCACAGAGTTCTTCTTCATCTATTGCATCCACAGGGCAAACACATGAGGTTATATGTCGTCGTTGCAAGGGTGGAGGTCACTATGCGAGAGAATGCCCTTCCAAGCGTGTAATGATTGTTACTGAGGATGGTGGATATGCGTCCGCTAGTGATTATGATGAGGAGACTTTGGCACTTATTGCAAGTGACGAACAGGGTGGCGAGGATGCAGAACCAGAAACACAATACATGGCTGCTGATTACGCTGACAGGTATGAAAGTTTAGTTGCTCAACGTGTTCTCAGTGTGCAGGTTACACACGCTGAGCAAAATCAGAGGCACAACTTGTTCCACACAAAGGGAGTTGTGAAAGAGCGTTCTGTTCGCATCATCATCGATGGAGGGAGTTGCAATAACTTGGCTAGCATGGAGATGGTGGAGAAGCTGTCTCTATCCACCAGACCACATCCTCATCCTTATTACATCCAATGGTTCAACAATAGTGGCAAGGTTAAGGTAACACGTACTGTTCGTGTGCATTTTAGCATTGCTACATATTCTGATTATGTGGATTGTGATGTGGTACCCATGCAAGCATGTTCTGTTTTACTTGGTAGACCATGGCAGTTTGATAAAAATTCTGTACACCATGGTAGGACAAATCAGTATACTCTTGTTCATAAGGATCATAATATCACTTTGCTTCCTATGTCTCCCGAACATATTATGAAAGATGACATTGCTAGAGCTAGTAAAGCAAAACAGGAGAAAAATAAGAGTGAAAATCAGATTGTAGCACAGGAATTTGAGCAACACCATAAGCATAATAAACCATCATCTACTGTTGCATCTGAAATAAAATTGAAGAGTGGATGTTTACTTGCTACTAAATCTGATATTAATGATTTGGATGTTGCTACATATGTTTGCTATGCTTTTGTCTGTAAAGAGGTATTATTTTCATTCGAGGACATGCCTCCCTCTTTGCCTCCTGCTGTCATTAACATTTTGCAGGAGTTCGCTGATGTCTTTCCACAAGACGTGCCACCGGGATTACTGCCTATTCGCGGGATTGAGCATCAGATTGACTTAATTCCCGGTGCATCCCTACCCAACCGTGCGCCCTACCGTACCAATCCAGAGGAGACAAAGGAGATTATGCGTCAAGTACAAGAGCTGCTTGACAAAGGTTATATACGTGAATCCCTTAGTCCTTGTGCTGTTCCTATTATTCTAGTGCCTAAAAAGGATGGTACATCGCGCATGTGTGTGGATTGTAGAGGCATTAATAATATTACTATTCGTTATCGTCATCCTATTCCTAGACTAGATGATATGCTTGATGAATTAAGTGGCTCTACAATTTTCTCCAAAGTTGATTTGCGTAGTGGATACCATCAAATTCGTATGAAATTGGGCGATGAATGGAAAACAGCATTTAAAACTAAGTTTGGATTATATGAGTGGCTAGTCATGCCTTTTGGGTTAACTAATGCACCTAGCACTTTCATGAGATTAATGAACGAGGTTTTACGTGCTTTCATTGGACGATTTGTGGTAGTCTATTTTGATGATATATTGATTTTTAGTAGATCTTTGGAGGAACATTTGGAACATTTACGTGCTGTTTTTACTGCGCTACGTGATGCACGTTTGTTTGGTAACCTTGGGAAGTGCACCTTTTGCACCGACCGAGTATCTTTTCTTGGCTATGTTGTTACTCCACAGGGAATTGAAGTTGATACAGCCAAGATCGAAGCTATTGAGAGTTGGCCGCAGCCCAAAACGGTCACACAAGTAAGGAGTTTTCTTGGCCTCGCTGGTTTCTATAGGCGTTTTGTGAGAAATTTCAGCACCATTGCTGCGCCTCTCAATGAGCTTACAAAGAAGGACGTGCCTTTTTCTTGGGGTACCGCACAGGAAGAAGCCTTCACGGTCTTGAAAGATAAGTTAACACATGCTCCTTTACTCCAACTTCCTGATTTTAATAAGACTTTCGAGCTTGAATGTGATGCTAGTGGAATTGGGTTAGGAGGTGTGTTACTACAAGATGGTAAACCTGTTGCGTACTTTTCTGAAAAATTAAGTGGGCCTAGTCTGAATTATTCTACTTATGATAAGGAATTATATGCTCTTGTTCGGACTTTGGAAACATGGCAACATTATTTATGGCCCAAAGAATTTGTTATACATTCTGATCATGAATCTTTGAAGCATATTAAAAGTCAAGCAAAACTGAACCGTAGGCATGCTAAATGGGTTGAATTCATTGAGACTTTCCCTTATGTCATTAAACACAAGAAGGGTAAAGACAATGTTATTGCTGATGCTTTGTCTCGTCGTTATACTATGCTTTCACAACTTGACTTTAAAATATTTGGTTTGGAGACCATCAAAGATCAATATGTGCATGATGCTGAATTTAGAGACGTGTTGCAGAATTGTAAAGAAGGGAGAACATGGAACAAGTTCGTTATTAATAATGGATTTGTGTTTCGTGCTAACAAGCTATGCATTCCAGCTAGCTCCGTTCGTCTTTTGTTGTTACAGGAGGCGCACGGAGGAGGATTAATGGGACACTTTGGCGTGAAGAAGACGGAAGACGTACTTGCTACACATTTCTTTTGGCCAAAGATGAGACGGGATGTTGAGCGTTTTGTTGCTCGCTGCACTACATGTCAAAAAGCTAAGTCACGACTCAATCCTCATGGTTTATATATGCCTTTACCTGTACCTAGTGTTCCTTGGGAGGATATATCTATGGACTTTGTTTTAGGTTTACCTCGAACAAAGAAGGGGAGGGATAGCATATTTGTTGTCGTGGATAGATTTTCTAAAATGGCACACTTTATACCATGTCATAAAAGTGATGATGCTGCTCATGTTGCTGATTTGTTCTTTCGTGAAATTATTCGGTTGCATGGTGTGCCAAATACAATTGTTTCCGATCGTGATGCTAAATTTCTTAGCCACTTTTGGAGATGTTTATGGGCTAAGTTGGGGACTAAACTGCTTTTTAGTACTACATGTCACCCCCAAACTGATGGCCAAACTGAAGTAGTCAATAGATCATTGTCTACTATGCTTAGGGCTGTTTTGAAGAATAACCTGAAAATGTGGGAAGAATGCTTGCCTCATATTGAATTTGCTTATAATCGTTCGCTACATTCTACCACTAAGATGTGCCCTTTTGAAGTTGTGTATGGTTTCTTACCTCGTGCACCTATTGATTTGTTGCCTCTTCCGTCTTCGGAGAAGGTTAATTTTGATGCTAAAGAACGTGCTGAATTGATATTAAAGATTCATGAGTTAACTAAGGAAAACATTGAGCGTATGAATGCTAAATACAAACTTGCTGGAGATAAGGGTAGAAAACATGTTGTCTTTGCACCTGGAGATCTTGTTTGGTTACATTTGCGTAAGGATAGATTTCCTGATTTGCGCAAGTCAAAGCTAATGCCACGTGCTGATGGTCCTTTTAAGGTGTTAGAGAAAGTAAATGATAATGCATATAAACTTGAGCTGCCTGCAGAGTTTGGGGTTAGCCCCACTTTTAACATTGCAGATTTGAAGCCTTATTTGGGTGAGGAAGATGAGCTTCCGTCGAGGACGACGTCAGTTCAAGAAGGGGAGGATGATGAGGACATCCCTACTAATGTTACACCCACCCCGACTGCTATACATACAGGACCAATTACTAGAGCTCGCGCACGTCAATTGAATTACCAGGTACTTTCGTTTCTTGGAAATCCTTCTAATATTCATGAACATATGATGCTGCCTAAATTGGATACTTTTGTTTTACTTATGAATGAAGGACCTAGCATGGATAAGAAGGATGACCATTGGAGCGGGATCAAGCATGGAGGAGAAGGTGCGCGTGCGGGGAAGAACAATGGAGCTTCCAGTGATGATTTTCGCACATTGAAGCCACCATAATGGGAGCGGGAAGTCTTGGACGAAATATGCATGATGCCACTTTATAAAATTCGTCCATAGGCTAATATAGGTGCTGCGCCACCTTATTTTTGGGCCAGGCCCATGTAATTTCGAAATACCATATTTTAGGCTGTTTTTAGAGTCCGTATATATGGGGAAACTGACTTAGGGTCGGTTTCGGACCCCTCCTCCAAGGGGCCACGAAATTCCCTTCTATTCCCCCATATATACAGCCCTTAGGGCTTCGTTTTAGGGTGGGTTTTGTTTAGATTACAAGTTTGCCATAGCAGCAACTTCGCGTTCTTCGTTTGTGTTCCACGACCAGACAAAGGCGTCACAGAACCCCACTTCATCAATAAAGCTTTCCTCTCATATTCGCAATATCCAGATTGCAATCTTAGTTTCTTGCTTGTTCTTCGTTTGCCTGCAGGAAACAGACCCTCGTGGTCAGGTTGATCGTGCTCCGGCGTGGTCAATAACCTCTCGGAGTTGGTTTAGCGATTGCTAAGGCACGGCGTCATCACACGTTCGTAGTCGGATCGTCAAAGTCTACTCCACCAAAAACGATAGCCACCATCTCATCGAAAGACAGGGACAACTTCGCCTCTATCATCGTTTAGTCTGGCACGCTTTGCAGAGCATGTTTTGGCCCAAAAATTTTTTGGCTAAACATATTTTTTCCCTATCTTGGTTTTAGGTTCTTCGGAGCGTTTTGAGACACTTGCCATCATAGTGATTTTTGTCGAAATTTTTGGTCGTCGCAGCCCCCGAATTGCTCCAGAAAAAGAAAAAAATTAGTCTAACAAATTTTGTGCCCATCTTGCTTATACGACGTGGGAAGAGTTTTGAGACACTCGCCATTGTAGTGATTTTTTTGAGCCAAAAAAAAGCACAAAAAAAGAGGCGCCAAAAAACGAAAAAAAAAAATCGGAGTGTGCTTTTCCTTTGATTACGTGTAGCGTTGTGATTTTGTTGGTGTTTTAGTCTCACATCTCTAGTACGGTCTAGCCTAGGACCAGCACAGTACCGCCGTTAAGCGTTTATTCAACCTTGCATCTCTGAATTGATTATTGCTAACCCTTTTTGCTACCATATATCTACGTCGTGTGTTTGACAGCACCTGACAATCGCTCTATCCAAGCTTTGAGAGTTTGACTACAACGGTTGCCGGTCACTGCCTGCTGCTGGGTAAGAAATGGTAAGAATTTGAGATTCGCTTAAAGGATTTGTGACACACCACCACCACCACCACCACGTCCAGTAGTCTGTAGGTTTCATATTCTTGTGTGTTTCCTATTTCTGCTAACCATGTCAGGATCACACGATGACGGGAGCGACTGGGAGAGCATGACCAACAAAGCGCTCTATGATAAATTTCAGCAAATGATGGCTGACCAGGTACAAGATTTCGTGACCAACTTTGGAGAGGCCATGGAGAAGCTCGATGGTTTGGAGAAGACATTCAACACCAAGATGGACGCCAAGTTCAATGAGGTGTTTGCCCGTCTACCACCACCAGCCACAGCTCCTATCCCTTTTGAATGATGAGCATGATGTGTCCCTCTCGGCCAAGGCCAACATACTAGTACTATTGATACTGCTGCTACTTCTGTGGCTCCTGCTGCTACTGTCGTTGAGCAGGTTGAAGATTATGATGGTGATTACGATGAGGAGGGAGAAGTTGCTCCAGATCAGCCTCAGGGGCAACCACCACGATATGCACCAGGTCGACCACATGGCTACAACCATAACGGTAGGGCTGCACCACCCCCTCAGGTACGGGATCATGACCATCTCCCTAAACTTAAATTGAATATTCTGATGTTTGAGGGTAGATATGTTCTTGATATATATCTTACATGGGAGTTAGAAATAGAACAACGTTTTACATGCTTACAATTTCCTGAGGATAGACGTGTTGCTGCTGCTGTTTGTTCATTCACTAGTTTTGCTTGTGTTTGGTGGTTAGAATATTGTAGAATACACCATGCTAATATTCCAACTACTTGGGCTGCTTTGAAAACTACTATGCGTAATCGTTGGGTGCCACCTTATTATCAACGTGAATTGCTTCAAAATTTGCAGCATTTAAGACAAGGAAAAAATTCTGTTGAAGAATATTATCAGGAATTACAAACTGGCATGATTAGATGTGGTATTGTTGAGGAGAATGAAGCTATGCTTGCACGTTTTATGGGTGGATTAAATAGAGAGATTCAGACTATTCTAGAGTATAAGGAGTATAACACTATCACTCGTTTATTTCATCTTGCTTGCAAAGCTGAACGTGAAGTGCAGGATCGACAGGCAATGGCGAGAACTACTTTTTCTGTAGGTCGCACTTCATCATGGACGCCACGTACCTCCTCTACTTCCGCACGTCCTGCTGCAACACCACCTACTTCCACGTCCAACTCCAACCGTGATACCAGGAAACAGGCTCCTACTCCACCCTCTGCGAAGAGCACACCTTCTGGGCCTGCACAGAGCTCTTCTTCATCTATTGCATCCACAGGGCAAACACATGAGGTTATATGCCGTCGTTGCAAGGGTGGAGGTCACTTTGCGAGAGAATGCCCTTCCAAGCGTGTAATGATTGTTACTGAGGATGGTGGATATACGTCCGCTAGTGATTATGATGAGGAGACTTTGGCTCTCATTGCAAGTGAAGAACAGGGTGGCGAGGATGCAGAACCAGAGACACACTACATGGCTGCTGATTACACTAACAGGTATGAAAGTTTAGTTGTTCAACGTGTTCTCTGTGTGCAGGTTACACAGGCTGAGCAAAATCAGAGGCACAACTTGTTCCACACAAAGGGAGTTGTGAAGGAGCGTTCTGTTCGCGTCATCATCGATGGAGGGAGTTGCAATAACTTGGCTAGCATGGAGATGGTGGAGAAGCTGTCTCTAACCACCAGACCACATTCTCATCCTTATTACATCCAATGGTTCAACAATAGTGGCAAGGTTAAGGTAACACGTATTGTTCGTGTGCATTTTAGCATTGCTACATATTCTGATTATGTGGATTGTGATGTGGTACCCATGCAAGCATGTTCTGTTCTACTTGGTAGGCCATGGCAGTTTGATAAAAATTCTGTACACTATGGTAGGACAAATCAGTATACTCTTGTTCATAAGGATCACAATATCACTTTGCTTCCTATGTCTCCAGAACATATTATGAAAGATGACATTGCTAGAGCTAGTAAAGCAAAACAGGAGAAAAATAAGAGTGAAAATCAGATTGTAGCACAGGAATTTGAGCAACACCATAAGCATAATAAACCATCATCTAATGTTGCATCCGAAATAAAATTGAAGAGTGGATGTTTACTTGCTACTAAATCTGATATTAATGATTTGGATGTTGCTACATCTATTTGCTATGCTTTTGTATGCAAAGAGGTATTATTTTCATTCGAGGACATGCCTCCCTCTTTGCCTCCTGCTGTCATTAAAATTTTGCAGGAGTTCGCTGACGTCTTCCCACAAGACGTGCCACCAGGATTACCACCTATTCGCCGGATTGAGCATCAGATTGACTTAATTCCCGGTGCATCCCTACCCAACCGTGTGCCATACCGTACCAATCCAGAGGAGACAAAGGAGATTATGCGTCAAGTACAGGAGCTGCTTGACAAAGGTTATATACGTGAATCCCTTAGTCCTTGTGTTGTTCCTATTATTCTAGTGCCTAAAAAGGATGGTACATCGCGCATGTGTGTGGATTGTAGAGGCATTAATAATATTACTATTCGTTATCGTCATCCTATTACTAGACTAGATGATATGCTTGATGAATTAAGTGGTTCTACAATTTTCTCCAAAGTTGATTTGCGTAGTGGATACCATCAAATTCCTATGAAATTGGGAGGTGAATAGAAAACTGCATTCAAAACTAAGTTTGGATTATATGAGTGGTTAGTCATGCCTTTTGGGTTAACTAATGCACCTAGCACTTTCATGAGATTAATGAATGAGGTTTTACGTGCTTTAATTGGACGGCTTGTGGTAGTCTATTTTGATGATATATTGATTTTTGGCAGATCTTTGGAGGAGCATTTGGAACATCTACGTGTTGTTTTTATTGCTCTACGTGATGCACGTTTGTTTAGTAACCTTGGGAAGTGCACCTTTTGCACCAACCGAGTATCTTTTCTTGGCTATGTTGTTACTCCACAGGGAATTGAAGTTGATAAAGCCAAGATTGAAGCTATTGAGAGTTGGCCGCAGCCCAAAACGCTCACACAAGTGAGGAGTTTTCTTAGCCTCGCTAGTTTCTATAGGCGTTTTGTGAGAGATTTCAGCACCATTGCTGCGCCTCTCAATGAGCTTACAAAGAAGGACGTGCCTTTTTCTTGGGGTATCGCACAGGAAGAAGCCTTCACGGTCTTGAAAGATAAGTTAACACATGCTCCTTTACTCCAACTTCCTGATTTTAATAAGACTTTCGAGCTTGAATGTGATGCTAGTGGAATTGGGTTAGGAGGTGTGTTATTACAAGATGGTAAACCTGTTGCATACTTTTCTGAAAAACTGAGTGGGCCTAGTCTGAATTATTCTACTTATGATAAGGAATTATATGCTCTTGTTCGGACTTTGGAAACATGGCAACATTATTTATGGCCCAAAGAATTTGTTATACATTCTGATCATGAATCTTTGAAACATATTAAAAGTCAAGCAAAACTGAACCGTAGACATGCTAAATGGGTGGAATTCATTGAGACTTTCCCTTATGTCATTAAACACAAGAAGGTAAAGAAAATGTTATTGCTGATGCTTTGTCTCGTCATTATACTATGCTTTCACAACTTGACTTTAAAATATTTGGTTTGGAGACCATCAAAGATCAATATGTGCATGATGCTGAATTTAGAGATGTGTTGCAGCATTGTAAAGAAGGGAGAACATGGAACAAGTTCATTATTAATGATGGATTTGTGTTCCGTGCTAACAAGCTATGCATTCTAGCTAGCTCTGTTCATCTTTTGTTGTTACAGAAGGCACACGGAGGAGGATTAATGGGACACTTTGGCGTGAAGAAGACGGAGGACGTACTTTCTACACATTTCTTTTGGCCAAAGATGAGACGGGATGTTGAGCGTTTTGTTGCTCGCTGCACTACATGTCAAAAAGCTAAGTCACGACTCAATCCTCATGGTTTATATATGCCTTTGCCTGTACCTAGTGTTCCTTGGGAGGATATATCTATGGACTTTGTTTTGATGTTTACCTCGCACTAAGAAGGGGAGGGATAGCATATTTGTTGTCGTGGATAGATTTTCCAAAATGGCACACTTTATACCATGTCATAAAAGTGATGCTGCTGCTCATGTTGCTGATTTGTTCTTTCGTGAAATTATTCGGTTGCATGGTTTGCCAAATACAATTGTTTCAGATCGTGATGCTAAATTTCTTAGCCACTTTTGGAGATGTTTATGGGCTAAGTTGGGGACTAAACTACTTTTTAGTTCTACATGTCATCCCCAAACCGATGGCCAAACTGAAGTAGTCAATAGATCATTCTCTACTATGCTTAGGGCTGTTTTGAAGAATAACCTGAAAATGTGGGAAGAGTGTTTGCCTCGTATTGAGTTTTCTTATAATCGTTCGCTACATTCTACCACTAAGATGTGCCCTTTTGAAGTTGTGTATGGTTTCTTACCTCGTGCACCTATTGATTTGTTGACTCTTCCATCTTCGGAGAAGGTTAATTTTGATGCTAAAGAACGTGCTGAATTGATATTAAAGATGCATGAGTTAACGAAGGAAAACATTGAGCGTATGAATGGTAAATACAAAATTGCTGGAGATAAGGGTAGAAAACATGTTGTCTTTGCAACTCGAGATCTTGTTTGGTTACATTTGTGTAAGGATAGATTTCCTGATTTGCGCAAGTCAAAGCTAATGCCATGTGCTGATGGTCCTTTTAAGGTGTTAGAGAAAATAAATGATAATGCATATAAACTTGAGCTGCCTGTAGAGTTTGGGGTTAGCCCCACTTTTAACATTGCAAATTTGAAGCCTTATTTGGGTGAGGAAGACGAGCTTCCGTCGAGGACGACTTCAGTTCAAGAAGGGGAGGATGATGAGGACATCCCTGCTAATGCTACACCCACAACTCCGACTGCTATACATACAGGACCAATTACTAGAGCTCGCGCACGTCAATTGAATTACCAGGTACTTTCGTTTCTTGCAAATCCTTCTAATGTTCATGAACATATGATGCTGCCTAAATTAGATACTTTTGTTTTACTTATGAATGAAGGATCTGGCATGGACAAGAAGGATGACCACGGGAGCGGGATCAAGCATGGAGAAGAAGGTGCGTGCGGGGGAAAGAACAATGGAGCTTCTAGTGATGATTTTCGCACTTTGAAGCCACCATAATGGGAGCAAGAAGCCTTGGACGAAATATGCATGATGCTACTTTATAAAATTCGTCCCTAGGCTAATATAGGTGTTGCGCCACCTTATTGTTGGGCCACGCCCATGTAATTACGAAATACCATATTATAGGTTGTTTTTAGAGTCCTTATGTATGGGGAAACTGAGTTAAGGTCGGTTTCGGACCCCTCCTCCAACGGGCCACGAAATTCCCCTCTATTCCCCCATATATACAGCCCTTAGGGCGTCGTTTTAGGGTTGGGTTTCGTTTAGATTACAAGTTCGCCATAGCTGCAACTTCGCGTTCTTCGTTTGTGTTCCATGACTAGACAAAGACGTCATAGAACCCCACTTCATCAATAAAGCTTTCCTCTTATATTCGCAATATCCAGATTGCAGTCTTAGTTTCTTGCTTGTTCTTCGTTTGCGTGTAGGAAACAGACCCTCATGGTCAGGTTGATCGTGCTCCGGCGTGGTCAATAACCTCTCGGAGTTGGTTTAGCGATTGCTAAGGCGCGGCATCATCACACGTTCGTAGTCGGATCATCAGTCGGATCATCAAAGTCTACTCCACCAAAAACGATAGCCACCATCTCATCGAAAGACAGGGACAACTTCACCTGTATCAGGGTATTAACCGATCAGCTTGAGTCATGACGAGCTCCGTTTCAGTAATTTTCAAAGGTGTTGGTAAGGTATTGGGAAAATGAGATGATAGAACTTCTAATTTTCACGAACTGGAAGATTTTGCACACGCACACACACGCGCAAGAACACACACGGAAATATATTGCCCATAAAAGGTCATCTATGCCCTGCAAAACGGATCGCAAAATGGAGAAAACCAATGATCTCCCAGTTACAACTTGAAATCTCAATGGGCCAACCCATCCATATGGTCTTCAGAACTACACGCCTCGACCATGGATTGGATGCAACGTGGTATTAGGCTCATATTTATAGAAGAAACAGTGAACAAAGGAAAGACAAAATTCACCCAATAGAGGGTATTCAACGAGACTATCAACGTAAGTCAGGACGAGATCCGATTGAGTAATTTTCATAGCTGTTGGAAAGGTATCGGGAAAACGAGATGATAGAACTTCCAATTTTCACAACCTAGAACATTTTGCAGATGCACACACACACACGAGCCACATGTGGGAAATATCTTGCCCATAAAACGTTGTCTATGCCCTGAAAAACGGATCCTAAGATGGAGAAAATGAATGATTTCGCAGTTACAGCTTGAAATCGAATGGGCCAACATATCTATATGTTCTTCAGAACTACGCGCCTCGACCATGGATTGGATACAACATGGTGTTAGGCTCATATTAGAGAAGAAACAGTGGACACAGGAAAGACAAAATTAACCCTATAGAGGGTATTCAACGAGACTATCAACGTGAGTCAGGACGAGCTCCGGTTGAGTAATTTTCAAAGGTGTTGGAAAGGTATCGAGAAAACGAGATGATAGAACTTCTAATTTTCATGACCTGGAACATTTTGCACACACACGAGCATGCACATGGGAAATATCTTTGCCATAAAAGGTTGTCTATGCCCTAAAAAACGGATAGCAAGATAGAGAAAATCAGTAATTTCCTAGTTACAACTCGAAATCCTATGGGCCAACCCATCCGTATGGTCTTCAGAACTACACGCATCGACCATTGAGTAGATACAACATGGTGTTAGGCTTATATTAGTAAAGAAATAGTGAACAGTGGAAAGACAAAATTCACCCTATATAGGGCTTTCAACGTGAGTTAGGACGAGCACCGATTGAGTATTTTTCATAGGTGTTGGAAAGGTATCGGGAAAACGAGATGATAGAACTTCTAATTTTCACGACCTAGAACATTTTGCAGATGCACACACACACGCGAGCACACACGTGGGAAATATCTTGCCCATAAAAGGCCATCTATGCCCTGAAAAACGGATCACAAGATGGAGAAAACGAATGATTTCGCAGTTACAGCTTCAAATCCAATGGGCCAACCAATCTGTATGGTCTTCCGAACTACACACCTCGACCATGGATTGGACTCATCCTGGTGTTAGGCTCATATTATAGAAGAAATGGTGAACAAAGGAAAGACAAAATTAACCCTATGGACAGTATTCAACGGGACTATCAACGTGAGTCAGGACGAGCTCCGATTGAGTAATTTTCATAGGGTGTTGGAGAGGTATCAGGAAAACGAGACGATAGAACTTCTAATTTTCACGAGCTAGAACATTTTGCACACGCACACACACACACACGCGAGCACGCACATGGGAAATATCTTGCCCATAAAAGGTTGTCTATGACCTCAAAATCGGATCGCAAGATGGAGAAAACCAATGATTTCGCAGTTACAATTCGAAATCCCATGGGCCAACCCATTTGTATGGTCTTTAGAACTACACGCCTCGACCATAGATTGGATACAACATGGTGTTAGGCCCATATTAGAGAAGAAACAGTGGATAGAGGAAAGACAAAATTCACCCTATAGAGGGTATTCAACGAGACTATCAACGTGAGTCAGGACGAGCTCCGGTTGAGTAATTTTCATAGGTGTTGGCAAGGTATCGGGACAACGAGATGATAGAACTTCTAATTTTCACGACCTGGAACATTTTGACCACACACGAGCACGCACACGGGTAATATCTTGCCCATAAAAGCCCGTCTATGCCCTCAGAAACGGATCACAAGATGGAGAAAACCAATGATTTCACAATTACTGCTCGAAATCCCATGGGCCAACCCATCCGTATGGTCTTTAGAACTACGCGCCTCGACCA
Organism: Hordeum marinum; assembly: GCA_022496015.1. Classification (NCBI taxonomy): domain Eukaryota; kingdom Viridiplantae; phylum Streptophyta; class Magnoliopsida; order Poales; family Poaceae; genus Hordeum; species Hordeum marinum. The sequence continues at coordinate 244,263,556 of CM039673.1, forward strand.
TGGATTGGACAAACCATGATGTTAGGCTCATATTAAAGAAGAAATACTGAACAGAGGAAAGACAAAATTCACCCTATAGAGGGTATTCAGCGACACTATCAATGTGAGTGAGGACGAGCTCCGATTGAGTAATTTTACGACCATGAACTTCTAATTTTACGACCTCGAACATTTTGCACACGCACAAGCACACACATGGGAAATATCTTTCCCATAAAAGGTTGTCTATGCCCTAAAAAATGGACCGCAAGAAGGTGAAAACCAATAATTTCGCAGTTACGGCTTGGAATCCCATGGGACAACTCATCCGTATGTTCTTCAGAACAACGCGCCTCGACCATGGATTGGATGCAACATGGTGTTAGGCTCATATTAGGGAAGAAACAGTGAACAAAGGAAAGACAAAATTCACCCTATAGAGGGTATTCAACGAGACTATCAACGTGAGTCAGGACAAGCTCCGAGTGAGTAATTTTCGTAGGTGTTGGTAAGGTATCAGAAAAACGAGATGATAGAACTTATAATGTTCATGACCAAGACGATTTTGCACACGCACACACATGCCTGAGCAGGCACACGAGAAATATCTTGCCCATAAAAGGCCGTGCCTTGAAAAACGGATCGCAAGATGGAGAAAACCAATGATTTCCCAGTTACAGCTTGAAATCCCATGGTCCAGCCCAGCCGTATGGTCTTCAGAACTACGCGCCTCGACCATGGCTTGGATGAAACATGGTGTTAGGTTCATATAGAGAAGAAATAGTGAACAAAGGAAAGAAAAAATCCCCCCTATAAAGGGTATTCAATGAGACTATCAACGTCAGTCAGGACGAGCTCCGATTGAGTAATTTTCATAGGTGTTGGAAAGGTATCGGGAAAACGAGAGGATAGAACTTCTAATTTTCACGACCTGGAACATTTTGCACACGCACACACACACACACGATCATGCACACGGGAAATATCTTGCCCATAAAAGGCCGTCTTTGCCCTCAAAAACGGATCGCGAGATGGAGAAAACCAATAATTTCCGAGTTACAACTCGAAATCCCATGGGCCAACCCAACCGTATGGTCTTTAGAACTACGCGCCTCAACCCTGGATTGGATACAACATGGTGTTAGGCTCATATTAGATAAGAAACAATGAACAGAGGAAAGACAAAATTCACCCTATATAGGGTATTCAACGAGACAATCAACATGAGTCAGGGCGAGCTCCGATTGAGAAATTTTCATAGGTGTTGGAAAGGTATCGGGAAAACGAGATGATAGAACTTCTAATTTTCACAACCTAGAACATCTCGCACACGCACAAACACACGCGATCACGCATGTGGGAAATATCTTACCCATAAAAGGCCGTCTATGCCGTGAAAAACGGATCGCAAGATGGAGAAAACCAATGATTTTCGAGTTTCAACTTGAAATCCCATGGGCCAGCCCATCCGTATGGTCTTCAGAACTACGATACTCGACCACGGATTGGATGCAACATTGTGTTAGGCTCATATTAGAGAAGAAACTGTGAACACAGGAAAGACAAAATTCACCCTATAGAGGGTATTCAACGAGACTATCAACGTGAGTGAGGACGAGCTCCGATTGAGTAATTTTCGTAGGTCTTGCTAAGGTATCGGGAAAATGAGATGATAGAACTTCTAATTTTCACGACCTGGAACATTTTGCACATGCACACACACGCGAGCACACACACAGGAAATATCTTGCCCATCAAAGGTTGTCTGTGCCCTCAAGAACGGATCGCGAATTGGAGAAAACCAATAATTTCCGAGTTACGACTCGAAATCCCATGGGCCAGCCCATCCGTATGGTCTTCAGAACTACGTGCTTCGACCATGGATTGGATGCAACATGGTGTTAGGCTCATATTAGAGAAGAAACAGTGGACAGAGGAAACTCAAAATTCACCCTATGGACAGTATTCAACGAGACTATCAACGTGAGTCAGGACGAGCTCCGGTTGAGTAATTTTCATAGGTGTTTGAAAGGTATCGAGAAAACGATATGATAGAACTTCCAATTTTCATGACCTAGAACATTTCGCACACACACGAGCATGCACACGGGAAACATCTTACCCATAAAAGGTCGTCTATGCCCTTAGAAACGGATCGCAAGATGGAGAAAACCAATAATTTCCGAGTTACAACTCGAAATCCCATGGGCCAACCCATCCGTATGGTCTTCAGAACTACGCGCCTCGACCATGGATTGAATAAAACATGGTGTTAGGCTCATATTAGAGAAGAAAAAATGAACAGAGGAAAGACAAAATTCCACCTATATAGGGTATTCAACGAGACAATCAACATGAGTCAGGGCGAGCTCCGATTAAGAAATTTTCATAGGTGTTGGAAAGGTATCGGGAAAACGAGATGATAGAACTTCCAATTTTCACAACCTAGAACATCTCGCACACGCACACACACATGCGAGCACGCATGTGGGAAATATCTTACACATAAAAGGCCGTCTATGCCCTAAAAAACGGATCACAAGGTGGAGAAAACTAATGATTTCCGAATTTCAACTTAAAATACCATGGGCCAGCCCATCCGTATGGTCTTCAGAACTACACGACTCGACCATGGATTGGATGCAACATGGTGTTAGGCTCATATTAGAGAAGAAACTGTGAACAAAGGAAAGACAAAATTCACCCAATAGAAGGTATTCAACGAGACTGTCAACGTGAGTCAGGACGAGCTCCGATTGAGTAATTTTCGTAGGTCTTGGAAAGGTATCGGGAAAATGAGATGATAGAACTTATAATTTTCACGACCTGGAAGATTTTGCGCATGCACACGAGAAATCCCATGGGCCAGCCCATCTGTATGGTCTTCAGAACTACGCGCCTCTACCATGGATTAGATGCAACATAGTGTTAGGTCCATATTAGAGAAGAAATAGTGAACAAAGGAAAGATAAAATTCACCCTATAAAGGGTATTCAACGAGACTATCAACGTTAGTCAGGACGAGCTCCGATTGAGTAATTTTCATCGGTGTTGGAAAGGTATCGAGAAAACGAGATGATAGAACTTCTAATTTTCATGACCTGGAACGTTTTGCACATGCACACACACACACACACGCACACACGAGCACACACACGGGAAATATCTTGCTCATAAAAGGTCGTCTATGTCCTCAAAAACGGATCGCGAGATGGAGAAAACCAATAATTTCTGAGTTACAACTCAAAATCCCATGGGCCAACCCATCTGTATGGTCTTCAGAACTACACGGCTTGACCATGGATTGGATACAACATGGTGTTAGGCTCCTATTAGAGAAGAAACAACGAACAGATGAAGACAAAATTCACCCTATATAGGGTATTCAAAGAGACAATCAACATGAGTCGGGGCGAGCTCCGATTGAGAAATTTTCATATGTGTTGGAAAGGTATCGGGAAAACGAGATGATAGAACTTCTAATTTTCATGACCTAGAACATCTCGCACACGCACACGCACACACGACCATGCATGCGGGAAATATCTTGCCCATAAAAGGCCTTCTATGCCCTGAAAAAGGGATCGCAACATGGAGAAAACCAATGATTTCCGAGTTACAACTTGAAATCCCATGGGCCAGCCCATCCGTATGGTCTTCAGAACTACGCGCCTCGACCATGGATCGGATGCAACATGGGGTTAGGCTCATATTAGAGAAGAAACGGTGAACAAAAGAAACACAAAATTTAGCCTATAGAGGGTATTCAACGAGACTATCAATGTGAGTCAGGACGAGCTCTGTTTGAGTAATTATCGTAGGTGTTGGAAAGGTATTGGGAAAATGAGATGATAGAACTTCTAAGTCTCGTGACCTGGAACATTTTGCACACACGCACACACACGAGAGAGCACACACACGGGAAATATCTTACCCATAAAAGGCCGTCTATGCCCTAAAAAACGGATCGCAAGATTTAGAAAACCAGTAATTTCCGAGTTACGGCTCGAAATCCCAAGGGCCAGCCCATCCGTATTGATAGAGGCGAAGTTGTCCCTGTCTTTCGATGAGATGGTGGCTATCGTTTTTGGTGGAGTAGACTTTGACGATCCGACTACGAACGTGTGAGCCGTCGCGCCTTAGCAATCGCTAAACCAACTCTGAGAGGTTATTGACCACGCCGGAGCACGATCAACCTGACCACGAGGGTCTATTTCCTGCACGCAAACGAAGAACAAGCAAGAAACTAAGATTGCAATCTGGATATTGCGAATATAAGAGGAAAACTTTATTGATGAAGTGGGGTTCTGTGACGTCTTTGTCTGGTCGTGGAACACAAACGAAGAACGCGAAGTTGCTGCTATGGCAAACTTGTAATCTAAACAAAACCCAACCCTAAAACGAAGCCCTAAGGGCTGTATATATGGGGGAATAGAAGGGAATTTCGTGGCCCCTTGGAGGAGGGGTCCGAAACCGACCCTAAGTCAGTTTCCCCATATATACGGAATCTAAAAACAGCCTATAATATGGTATTTCGAAATTACATGGGCCTGGCCCAAAAATAAGGTGGCGCAGCACCTATATTAGCCTATGGACGAATTTTATAAAGTGGCATCATGCATATTTCGTCCAAGGCTTCCCTCTCCCATTATGGTGGCCTCAATGTGCGAAAATCATCACTGGAAGCTCCATTGTTCTTCCCCGCACGCGCACCTTCTCCTCCATGCTTGATCCCGCTCCAATGGTCATCCTTCTTATCCATGCTATGTCCTTCATTCATAAGTAAAACAAAAGTATCCAATTTAGGCAGCATCATATGTTCATGAATATTAGAAGGATTTCCAAGAAACGAAAGTACCTGGTAATTCAATTGACGGGCGCGAGCTCTAGTAATTGGTCCTGTATGTATAGCAGTCGGGGTGGGTGTAACATTAGTAGGGATGTCCTCATCATCCTCCCCTTCTTGAACTGACGTCATCCTCGACGGAAGCTCATCTTCCTCACCCAAATAAGGCTTCAAATCTGCAATGTTAAAAGTGGGGCTAACCCCAAACTCTGCAGGCAGCTCAAGTTTATATGCATTATCATTTATTTTCTCTAACACCTTAAAAGGACCATCAGCACGTGGCATTAGCTTTGACTTGCGCAAATCAGGAAATCTATCCTTACGCAAATGTAACCAAACAAGATCTCCAGGTGCAAAGACAACATGTTTTCTACCCTTATCTCCAGCAAGTTTGTATTTAGCATTCATACGCTCAATGTTTTCCTTAGTTAACTCATGAATCTTTAATATCAATTCAGCACGTTCTTTAGCATCAAAATTAACCTTCTCCGAAGACGGAAGAGGCAACAAATCAATAGGTGCACGAGGTAAGAACCCATACACAACTTCAAAAGGGCACATCTTAGTGGTAGAATGTAGCGAACGATTATAAGCAAATTCAATATGAGGCAAGCATTCTTCCCACATTTTCAGGTTATTCGTCAAAACAGCCCTAAGCATAGTAGACAATGATCTATTGACTACTTTAGTTTGGCCATCAGTTTGGGGGTGACATGTAGTACTAAAAAGCAGTTTAGTCCCCAATTTAGCCCATAAACATCTCCAAAAGTGGCTAAGAAATTTAGCATCACGATCGGAAACAATTGTATTTGGCACACCATGCAACCGAATAATTTCACGAAAGAACAAATCAGCAACATGAGCAGCATCATCACTTTTATGACATGGTATAAAGTGTGTCATTTTAGAAAATCTATCCACGACAACAAATATGCTATCCCTCCCCTTCTTTGTTCGAGGTAAACCTAAAACAAAGTCCATAGATGTATCCTCCCAAGGAACACTAGGTACAGGTAAAGGCATATATAAACCATGAGGATTGAGTCGTGACTTAGCTTTTTGACATGTAGTGCAGCGAGCAACAAAACGCTCAACATCCCGTCTCATCTTTGGCCAAAAGAAATGTGTAGCGAGTACGTCCTCCGTCTTCTTCACGCCAAAGTGTCCCATTAATCCTCCTCCGTGCGCCTCCTGTAACAACAAAAGACGAACGGAGCTAGCTGGAATGCATAGCTTGTTAGCACGAAACACAAATCCATTATTAATAACGAACTTGTTCCATGTTCTCCCTTCTTTACAATTCTGCAACACGTCTCTAAATTCAGCATCATGCACATATTGATCTTTGATGGTCTCCAAACCAAATATTTTAAAGTCAAGTTGTGAAAGCATAGTATAACGACGAGACAAAGCATCAGCAATAACATTGTCTTTACCCTTCTTGTGTTTAATGACATAAGGGAAAGTCTCAATGAATTCAACCCATTTAGCATGTCTACGGTTCAGTTTTGCTTGACTTTTAATATGTTTCAAAGATTCATGATCAGAATGTATAACAAATTCTTTGGGCCATAAATAATGTTGCCATGTTTCCAAAGTCCGAACAAGAGCATATAATTCCTTATCATAAGTAGAATAATTCAGACTAGGCCCACTTAATTTTTTAGAAAAGTACGCAACAGGTTTACCATCTTGTAGTAACACACCTCCTAACCCAATTCCACTAGCATCACATTCAAGCTCGAAAGTCTTATTAAAATCAGGAAGTTGGAGTAAAGGAGCATGTGTTAACTTATCTTTCAAGACCGTGAAGGCTTCTTCCTGTGCGGTACCCCAAGAAAAAGGCACGTCCTTCTTTGTAAGCTCATTGAGAGGCGCAGCAATGGTGCTGAAATCTCTCACAAAACGCCTATAGAAACCAGCGAGGCCAAGAAAACTCCTTACTTGTGTGACCGTTTTGGGCTGCGGCCAACTCTCAATAGCTTCAATCTTGGCTGTATCAACTTCAATTCCCTGTGGAGTAACAACATAGCCAAGAAAAGATACTCGGTCGGTGCAAAAGGTGCACTTCCCAAGGTTACCAAACAAACATGCATCACGTAGCGCAGTAAAAACAGCACGTAAATGTTCCAAATGTTCCTCCAAAGATCTACTAAAAATCAATATATCATCAAAATAGACTACCACGAATCGTCCAATGAAAGCACGTAAAACCTCGTTCATTAATCTCATGAAAGTGCTAGGTGCATTAGTTAACCCAAAAGGCATGACTAGCCACTCATATAATCCAAACTTAGTTTTAAATGCTGTTTTCCATTCATCGCCCAATTTCATACGAATTTGATGGTATCCACTACGCAAATCAACTTTGGAGAAAATTGTAGAGCCACTTAATTCATCAAGCATATCATCTAGTCTAGGAATAGGATGACGATAACGAATAGTAATATTATTAATGCCTCTACAATCCACACACATGCGCGATGTACCATCCTTTTTAGGCACTAGAATAATAGGAACATCACAAGAACTAAGGGATTCACGTATATAACCTTTGTCAAGCAGCTCCTGTACTTGACGCATAATCTCCTTTGTCTCCTCTGGATTGGTACGGTAGGGCGCACGGTTGGGTAGGGATGCACCGGGAATTAAGTCAATCTGATGCTCAATCCCACGAATAGGCGGTAATCCCGGTGGCACGTCTTGTGGAAAGACATTAGCGAACTCCTGCAAAATGTTAATGACAGCAGGAGGCAAAGAAGGAGGCATGTCCTCGAATGAAAATAATACCTCTTTACATACAAAAGCATAGCAAACATATGTAGCAACATCCAAATCATTAATATCAGATTTAGTAGCAAGTAAACATCCACTCTTCAATTTTATTTCGGATGCAACAGTAGATGATGGTTTATTATGCTTATGGTGTTGCTCAAATTCCTGTGCTACAATCTGATTTTCACTCTTATTTTTCTCCTGTTTTGCTTTACTAGCTCTAGCAATGTCATCTTTCATAATATGTTCGGGAGACATAGGAAGCAAAGTGATATTATGATCCTTATGAACAAGAGTATACTTATTTGTCCTACCATGGTGTACAGAATTTGTATCAAACTGCCATGGTCTACCAAGTAAAACAGAACATGCTTGCATGGGTACCACATCACAATCCACATAATCAGAATATGTAGCAATGCTAAAATGCACACGAATAGTACGTGTTACCTTAACCTTGCCACTATTGTTGAACCATTGGATGTAATAAGGATGAGGATGTGGTCTGGTGGATAGAGACAGCTTCTCCACCATCTCCATGCTAGCCAAGTTATTGCAACTCCCTCCATCGATGATGATGCGAACAGAACGCTCTTTCACAACTCCCTTTGTGTGGAACAAGTTGTGCCTCTGATTTTGCTCAGCGTGTGTAACCTGCACACTGAGAACACGTTGAGCAACTAAACTTTCATACCTGTCAGCGTAATCAGCAACCATGTATTGTGTTTCTGGTTCTGCATCCTCGCCACCCTGTTCGTCACTTGCAATAAGTGCCAAAGTCTCCTCATCATAATCACTAGCGGACGCATATCCACCATCCTCAGTAACAATCATTACACGCTTGGAAGGGCATTCTCTCGCATAGTGACCTCCACCCTTGCAACGACGACATATAACCTCATGTGTTTGCCCTGTGGATGCAATCGATGAAGAAGAACTCTGTGCAGGCCCAAAAGGTGTGCTCTTCGCAGAGGGTGCAGTAGGAGCCTGTTTCCTGGTATCGCGATTAGAGTTGGAGGTTGAAGGAGGTGGTGTTGCAACAGGACGTGCGGAAGTAGAGGAGGTACGTGGCGTCCATGATGAAGTACGGCCTGCAAAATTAGTAGTTCTCGCCATTGCCTGTCGATCCTGCACTTCACGTTCAGCTTTGCAAGCAAGATGAAATAAACGAGTGATAGTGTTATACTCCTTATACTCTAGAATAGTCTGAATCTCTCTATATAATCCACCCATAAAACGTGCAAGCATAGCTTCATTCTCCTCAGCAATACCACATCTAATCATACCCGTTTGTAATTCCTGATAATATTCTTCTACAGAATTTTTTCCTTGTCTTAAACGCTGCAAATTTTGAAGCAATTCACGTTGATAATAAGGTGGCACCCAACGATTTCGCATAGCAGGTTTCAAAGCAGCCCAAGTAGTTGGAATATTATCAGGGTGTATTCTACAATGTTCTGACCACCAAACACAAGCAAAACTAGTGAATGAACAAACAGCAGCAGCAACACGTCGATCCTCTGGAAATTGTAAGCATGTAAAACGTTGTTCTGTTTCTAACTCCCATGTAAGATATATATCAGGAACATATCTACCCTCAAACGTCAGATTATTCAATTTAAGTTTAGGGAGATGGTCATGATCCCGTACCTGCGGGGGTGGTGCAGCCCTACCGTTACGGTTGTAGCCATGTGGTTGACCTGGTGCGTATGGTGGTGGTTGCCCGTGGGGTGGATCTGGTGCAACCTCTCCCTCATCATCGAAATCACCATCATAATCTTCAACCTGCTCGACAGTAGCCGCACGAGCCACCGAAGTAGCCGCAGTATCAACAGTACCAGGATGTTGGGCGTGGCCGAGAGGCACACGTCGCTCTCGTTGTTCGAAAGGAATAGGAACTGCAGCTGGTGGAGGTAGACGGGCAAGCACCTCATTGAACTTGGCGTCCATCTTGGTGTCGAATGTCTTCTCCAAACCATCTAGCTTCTCCATGGCCACTCCAAAGTTGTTCACGAAGTCCTGTACCTGCTCAGCCATCATTTGCTGAAATTTATCATAGAGCGCTTTGTTGGTCATGCTCTCCCAGTCGATCTCGTCATCGTGTGATCCTGGCATGGTTAGCAGAAATAGGAAACACACAATATGAAACCTACAGACTACTGGGACGTGGTGGTGGTGGTGGTGTGGCACAAATCCTTTAAGCGAATCTCAATTTCTTACCAGTTCTTACCCAGTAGCAGGCGGTGATCGGCAACCGTTGTAGCCAAAACTCTCAAAGCTTGGATAGAGCGATTGCCAGGTGGTGTCAAGCACACGGCGTAGAAGTATGTGGAGCTGGGATGGCTTATAATATGGTAGCAAAAAGGGTCAGCAATAATCAATTCAGAGATGCAAGGTTGAATAAACGCTCAACGACGGTACTGTGCTGGTCCTAGGCTAGACCGTGCTAGAGACGCGAGCCTAAAACACCAACAAAAGCACGACGATACACGTAAGCAAGGGAAAAGCACACTCGGAATTTTTTTATTTTTTTTTCGTTTTTTTTTCTTTTTTTTTCGGCGCCTCTTTTTTTTTCTTCAAAAACTCACTACAATGGCGAGTGTCTCAAAACTCTTGCCACGTCGTATAAGCAAGATGGGCACGAATTTTTTCTTGTGGACTATTTTTTTTTTCTGGAGCAATCCGGGGGCTGCGACGACCCAAAAATTTCGACAAAAATCACTATGATAGCAAGTGTCTCAAAACGCTCCGGGGAACCTAAAATCAAGATAGGGAAAAAATATTTTCGGCCGAATTTTTTTTGGGCCAAAACGTGCTCTGCAAAGCGTGCCAGACTCTTTTTTTTTCTTTTTTTTCTTTTTTTTCCGACACCTACGCAGGTAGCAAAACACGGATCCGAAATCAAAAGGATCTCGAAACTAAACCTAAAACGAACTAGACTTGGATTGGTGGAGGATTTGTGGTGGTATATATGGACACCAATGGATAGTGATGATGGATGATGAGATATGGCAGCGGCGATGATGGTGGTGGTATATGGCAACTATGAAGATGATGCGGTGGCGGCGTGACAACCTGTGAAAAGAACTCGAAACTCTAAAGGACTAGACACTAAGACCAGCAACTCGACACAACGATGTAACCGCCAATTCAACAAAGCAAAATACTGAAAAGACTATGCAAAGGCTCAGATTGGTTCGGATATGATGATCTAACCCTAATTTTTTTTTGGCTTTTTCGTGGACTAAAGGTATGAAGAACAGATGCGATCTAAACTACGAAAACTGGTAAAATCTCACCGAGCAACCTGGAAATCTGATACCACTTGATAGAGGCGAAGTTGTCCCTGTCTTTCGATGAGATGGTGGCTATCGTTTTTGGTGGAGTAGACTTTGACGATCCGACTATGAACGTGTGAGCCGTCGCGCCTTAGCAATCGCTAAACCAACTCTGAGAGGTCATTGACCACGCCGGAGCACGATCAACCTGACCACGAGGGTCTATTTCCTGCACGCAAACGAAGAACAAGCAAGAAACTAAGATTGCAATCTGGATATTGCGAATATAAGAGGAAAACTTTATTGATGAAGTGGGGTTCTGTGACGCCTTTGTCTGGTCGTGGAACACAAACGAAGAACGCGAAGTTGCTGCTATGGCAAACTTGTAATCTAAACAAAACCCCACCCTAAAACGAAGCCCTAAGGGCTGTATATATGGGGGAATAGAAGGGAATTTCGTGGCCCCTTGGAGGAGGGGTCCGAAACCGACCCTAAGTCAGTTTCCCCATATATACGGAATCTAAAAACAGCCTATAATATGGTATTTCGAAATTACATGGGCCTGGCCCAAAATAAGGTGACGCAGCACCTATATTAGCCTATGGACGAATTTTATAAAGTGGCATCATGCATATTTCGTCAAAGGCTTCCCGCTCCCATTATGGTGGCTTCAATGTGCGAAAATCATCACTGGAAGCTCCATTGTTCTTCCCCGCACGCGCACCTTCTCCTCCATGCTTGATCCCGCTCCAATGGTCATCCTTCTTATCCATGCTAGGTCCTTCATTCATAAGTAAAACAAAAGTATCCAATTTAGGCAGCATCATATGTTCATGAATATTAGAAGGATTTCCAAGAAACGAAAGTACCTGGTAATTCAATTGACGTGCGCGAGCTCTAGTAATTGGTCCTGTATGTATAGCAGTCGGGGTGGGTGTAACATTAGTAGGGTTGTCCTCATCACGTATGGTCTTCAGAACTACGCGCCTCGACCATGGATTGGATGCAACATGGTGTTAGGCTCATAGTAGAGAAGAAACAGTGAACAAAGGAAAGACAAAATTCACCCTATAGAGGGTATTCAACGAGACTATCAACGTGAGTCAGGACGAGCTCCGATTGAGTAATTTTCGTAGGTGTTCGAAAGGTATCAGGAAAATGAGATGATAGAACTTATAATTTTCACGACCTGGAAGATTTTGCGCATGCACACGAGAAATATCTTGCCCATAAAAGGTCATCTATGTCCTCAAAAACGGATCGCGAGATGGAGAAAACCAATAATTTCTGAGTTACAACTCAAAATCCCATGGGCCAACCCATCTGTATGGTCTTCAGAACTACACGGCTTGACCATGGATTGGATACAACATGGTGTTAGGCTCCTATTAGAGAAGAAACAATGAACAGATGAAGACAAAATTCACCCTATATAGGGTATTCAACGAGACAATCAACGTTAGTCAGGACGAGCTCCGATTGAGTAATTTTCATAGGTGTTGGAAAGGTATCGAGAAAACGAGATGATAGATCTTCTAATTTTCATGACCTGGAACATTTTGCACATGCTCACACACACGCACACACGAGCACACACATGGGAAATATCTTGCCCATAAAAGGCCGTCTATGTCCTCAAAAACGGATCGCGAGATGGAGAAAACCAATAATTTCTGAGTTACAACTCAAAATCCCATGGGCAAACCCATCTGTATGGTCTTCAGAACTACATGGCTTAACCATGGATTGGATACAACATGGTGTTAGGCTCCTATTAGAGAAGAAACAATGAACAGATGAAGACAAAATTCACCCTATATAGGGTATTCAACGAGACAATCAACATGAGTCGGGGCGAGCGCCGATTGAGAAATTTTCATAGGCGTTGGAAAGGTATCGGGAAAACAAGTTGATAGAACTTCTAATTTTCACGACCTGGAACATTTTGCACACGCACACTCACATTGTGCACGCGCACTGGAAATATCTTGCCCATAAAAGGTTGTCTTTGCCCTCCAAAATGGATCGCGAGATGGAGAAAACCAATAATTTCCGAGTTACAACTCGAAATCCCATGGGCCAACCCATGCGTATTGTCTTCAGAACTACGTGCCTCGACCATGGATTGGATACAACATGCTGTTAGGCTCATATTAGAGAAGAAACAATGAAGAGAGGAAGGACAAAATTCACCCTATATAGGGTATTCAACGAGACAGTCAACATGTGTTAGGGCAAGCTCCGATTGAGAAATTTTCATAGGTGTTGGAAAGGTATCGGGAAAACAAGATGGTAGAACTTCTAATTTTCACAACCTAGAACATTTCGCACACGCACACACACACGCGAGCAGGCACGCGGGAAATATCTTCCCCGTAAAAGGCCGTCTATGCCCTGAAAAACGGATTGCAAGATGGAGAAAACCAATGATATCTGAGTTACAACTTGAAATCCCATGGGCCAGCCCATCCGTATGGTCTTCAAAACAACGCGACTCGACCATGGATTGGATGCAACATGGTGTTAGGCTCATATTACAGAAGAAACAGTGAACAAGGGAAAGACAATATTCACCCTATAGAGGGTATTCAACGAGACTATCAACGTGAGTTAGGACGAGCTCCGATTGAATAATTTTCGTAGGTCTTGGAAAGGTATCGGGAAAAATGAGATGATAGAACTTCTAATTTTCACAATCTGGAACATTTTGCACACATGCACACACACGAGCGAGCACACACACGGGAAATATCTTGCCAGTAAATGACCGTCTATGCCCTGAAAAACGGATCGCAAGATGGAGAAAACCAATGATTTTCGAGTTACAACTTGAAATCCCTTGGGCCAGCCCATCCGTATGGTCTTCAGAACTACGTGCCTCGACCATGGATTGGATGCAACATGGTGGTACCCTCATATTAGAGAAGAAACAGTGAACAAAGCAAAGACAAAATTCACCCCATAGAGGGTATTCAACGAGACTATCAATGTGAGTCAGGACAAGCTCCGATTGAGTAATTTTCATAGGTGTTGGAAAGGTCTCGGGAAAACAAGTTGATAGAACTTCTAATTTTCATGACCTCGAACATTTTGCACACGCACACACACGCGAGCACATACACGGGAAATATCTTGCCCATAAAAGGTTGTCTATGCCCTCAAAAACGGATCGCGAGATGGAGAAAACCAATAATTTCCGAGTTACAGCTCGAAATACCATGGGCCAACCCATGCGTATGGTCTTCAGAACTACGTGCCTCGACCATGGATTGGAGACAACATGTTGTTAGGCTCATATTTGAGAAGAAACAATGAACAGAGGAAAGACAAAATTCACCCTATATAGGGTATTCAACGAGACAATCAACATGAGTCAGAGCGAGCTCCGATTGAGAAATTTTCATAGGTGTTGGAAAGGTATCGGGAAAACGATGATGAGGACATCCCTACTAATGTTACACCCACCCCGACTGCTATACATACAGGACCAATTACTAGAGCTCGCGCACGTCAATTGAATTACCAGGTACTTTCGTTTCTTGGAAATCCTTCTAATATTCATGAACATATGATGCTGCCTAAATTGGATACTTTTGTTTTACTTATGAATGAAGGACCTAGCATGGATAAGAAGGATGACCATTGGAGCGGGATCAAGCATGGAGGAGAAGGTGCGCGTGCGGGGAAGAACAATGGAGCTTCCAGTGATGATTTTCGCACATTGAAGCCACCATAATGGGAGCGGGAAGCCTTGGACGAAATATGCATGATGCCACTTTATAAAATTCGTCCATAGGCTAATATAGGTGCTGCGCCACCTTATTTTTGGGCCAGGCCCATGTAATTTCGAAATACCATATTATAGGCTGTTTTTAGATTCCGTATATATGGGGAAACTGACTTAGGGTCGGTTTCGGACCCCTCCTCCAAGGGGCCACGAAATTCCCTTCTATTCCCCCATATATACAGCCCTTAGGGCTTCGTTTTAGGGTTGGGTTTTGTTTAGATTACAAGTTTGCCATAGCAGCAACTTCGCGTTCTTCGTTTGTGTTCCACGACCAGACAAAGACGTCACAGAACCCCACTTCATCAATAAAGTTTTCCTCTTATATTCGCAATATCCAGATTGCAATCTTAGTTTCTTGCTTGTTCTTCGTTTGCGTGCAGGAAATAGACCCCCGTGGTCAGGTTGATCGTGCTCCGGCGTGGTCAATAACCTCTCAGAGTTGGTTTAGCGATTGCTAAGGCGCGACGGCTCACACGTTCGTAGTCGGATCGTCAAAGTCTACTCCACCAAAAACGATAGCCACCATCTCATCGAAAGACAGGGACAACTTCGCCTTTATCAAGTGGTATCAGATTTCCAGGTTGCTCGGTGAGATTTTACCAGTTTTCGTAGTTTAGATCGCATCTGTTCTTCATACCTTTAGTCCACGAAAAAGCCACAAACAAAAATTAGGGTTAGATCATCATATCCGAACCAATCTGAGCCTTTGCATAGTCTTTTCAGTATTTTGCTTTGTTGAATTGGCGGTTACATCGTTGTGTCGAGTTGCTGGTCTTAGTGTCTAGTCCTTTAGAGTTTTGAGTTCTTTTCACAGGTTGTCACGCCGCCACCGCATCATCTTCATAGTTGCCATATACCACCACCATCATCGCCGCTGCCATATCTCATCATCCATCATCACTATCCATTGGTGTCCATATATACCACCACAAATCCTCCACCAATCCAAGTCCAGTTCGTTTTAGGTTTAGTTTCGAGATCCTTTTGATTTCGGATCCGTGTTTTGCTACCTGCGTAGGTGTCGGAAAAAAAAAGAAAAAAAAGAAAATAAAAAGAGTCTGGCACGCTTTGCAGAGCACGTTTTGGCCCAAAAAAAATTCGGCCGAAAATATTTTTTCCCTATCTTGATTTTAGGTTCCCCGGAGCGTTTTGAGACACTTGCTATCATAGTGATTTTTGTCGAAATTTTTGGGTCGTCGCAGCCCCCGGATTGCTCCAGAAAAAAAAATAGTCCAAAAGAAAAATTCGTGCCCATCTTGCTTATACGACGTGGCAAGAGTTTTGAGACACTCGCCATTGTAGTGAGTTTTCGAAAAAAAAAACGAAAAAAAAATCCGAGTGTGCTTTTCCCTTGCTTACGTGTATCGTCGTGCTTTTGTTGGTGTTTTAGGCTCGCGTCTCTAGCACGGTCTAGCCTAGGACCAGGACAGTACCGTCGTTGAGCGTTTATTCAACCTTGCATCTCTGAATTGATTAATGCTGACCCTTTTTGCTACCATATTATAAGCCATCCCAGCTCCACATACTTCTACGCCGTGTGCTTGACACCACCTGGCAATCGCTCTATCCAAGCTTTGAGAGTTTTGGCTACAAAGGTTGCCGATCACCGCCTGCTACTGGGTAAGAACTGGTAAGAAATTGAGATTCGCTTAAAGGATTTGTGCCACACCACCACCACCACCACGTCCCAGTAGTCTGTAGGTTTCATATTGTGTGTTTCCTATTTCTGCTAACCATGCCAGGATCACACGATGACGAGATCGACTGGGAGAGCATGACCAACAAAGCGCTCTATGATAAATTTCAGCAAATGATGGCTGAGCAGGTACAGGACTTCGTGAACAACTTTGGAGTGGCCATGGAGAAGCTAGATGGTTTGGAGAAGACATTCGACGCCAAGATGGACGCCAAGTTCAATGAGGTGCTTGCCCGTCTACCTCCACCAGCTGCAGTTCCTATTCCTTTCGAACGACGAGCGCGACGTGTGCCTCTCGGCCACGCCCAACATCCTGGTACTGTTAATACTGCTGCTACTTCGGTGGCTCGTGCGGCTACTGTCGTTGAGCAGGTTGAAGATTATGATGGTGATTTCGATGATGAGGGAGAGGTTGCTCCAGATCCGCCCCAGGGGCAACCCCCACCATACGCACCAGGTCGACCACATGGCTACAACCGTAACGGTAGGGCTGCACCACCCCCACAGGTACGGGATCATGACCATCTCCCTAAACTTAAATTGCATATTCCGACGTTTGAGGGTAGATATGTTCCTGATATATATCTTACATGGGAGTTAGAAACAGAACAACGTTTTACATGCTTACAATTTCCAGAGGATCGACGTGTTGCTGCTGCTGTTTGTTCATTCACTAGTTTTGCTTGTGTTTGGTGGTCAGAACATTGTAGAATACACCCTGATAATATTCCAACTACTTGGGCTGCTTTGAAAACTGCTATGCGAAATCGTTGGGTACCACCTTATTATCAACGTGAATTGCTTCAAAATTTGCAGCGTTTAAGACAAGGAAAAAATTCTGTAGAAGAATATTATCAGGAATTACAAACTGGTATGATTAGATGTGGTATTGTTGAGGAGAATGAAGCTATGCTTGCACGTTTTATGGGTGGATTAAATAGAGAGATTCAGACTATTCTAGAGTATAAGGAGTATAACACTATCACTCGTTTATTTCATCTTGCTTGCAAAGCTGAACGTGAAGTGCAGGATCGTCAGGCAATGGCGAGAACTACTAATTTTGCAGGCCGTACTTCATCATGGACGCCACGTACCTCCTCTACTTCCGCACGTCCTGCTGCAACACCACCTCCTTCAACCTCCAACTCTAATCGCGATACCAGGAAACATGCTCCTACTGCACCCTCTGTGAAGAGCACACCTTCTGGGCCTGCACAGAGTTCTTCTTCATCTATTGCATCCACAGGGCAAACACATGAGGTTATATGTCGTCGTTGCAAGGGTGGAGGTCACTATGCGAGAGAATGCCCTTCCAAGCGTGTAATGATTGTGACTGAGGATGGTGGATATGCGTCCGCTAGTGATTATGATGAGGAGACTTTGGCACTTATTGCCAGTGACGAACAGGGTGGCAAGGATGCAGAACCAGAAACACAATACATGGCTGCTGACTACGCTGACAGGTATGAAAGTTTAGTTGCTCAACGTGTTCTCAGTGTGCAGGTTACACACGCTGAGCAAAATCAGAGGCACAACTTGTTCCACACAAAGGGAGTTGTGAAAGAGCGTTCTGTTCGCATCATCATCGATGGAGGGAGTTGCAATAACTTGGCTAGCATGGAGATGGTGGAGAAGCTGTCTCTAACCACCAGACCACATCCTCATCCTTATTACATCCAATGGTTCAACAATAGTGGCAAGGTTAAGGTAACACGTACTGTTCGTGTGCATTTTAGCATTGCTACATATTCTGATTATGTGGATTGTGATGTGGTACCCATGCAAGCATGTTCTGTTTTACTTGGTAGACCATGGCAGTTTGATAAAAATTCTGTACACCATGGTAAGACAAATCAGTATACTCTTGTTCATAAGGATCATAATATCACTTTGCTTCCTATGTCTCCCGAACATATTATGAAAGATGACATTGCTAGAGCTAGTAAAGCAAAACAGGAGAAAAATAAGAGTGAAAATCAGATTGTAGCACAGGAATTTGAGCAACACCATAAGCATAATAAACCATCATCTACTGTTGCATCCGAAATAAAATTGAAGAGTGGATGTTTACTTGCTACTAAATCTGATATTAATGATTTGGATGTTGCTACATATGCTTGCTATGCTTTTGTATGTAAAGAGGTATTATTTTCATTCGAGGACATGCCTCCCTCTTTGCCTCCTGCTGTCATTAACATTTTGCAGGAGTTCGCTAATGTCTTTCCACAAGACGTGCCATCGGGATTACCGCCTATTCGCGGGATTGAGCATCAGATTGACTTAATTCCCAGTGCATCCCTACCCAACCGTGCGCCCTACCGTACCAATCCAGAGGAGACAAAGGAGATTATGCGTCAAGTACAGGAGCTGCTTGACAAAGGTTATATACGTGAATCCCTTAGTCCTTGTGCTGTTCCTATTATTCTAGTGCCTAAAAAGGATGGTACATTGCGCATGTGTGTGGATTGTAGAAGCATTAATAATATTACTATTCGTTATCGTCATCCTATTCCTAGACTAGATGATATGCTTGATGAATTAAGTGGCTCTACAATTTTCTCCAAAGTTGATTTGCGTAGTGGATACCATCAAATTCGTATGAAATTGGCCGATGAATGGAAAACAGCATTTAAAACTAAGTTTGGATTATATGAGTGGCTAGTCATGCCTTTTGGGTTAACTAATGCACCTAGCACTTTCATGAGATTAATGAACGAGGTTTTACGTGCTTTCATTGGACGATTTGTGGTAGTCTATTTTGATGATATATTGATTTTTAGTAGATCTTTGGAGGAACATTTGGAACATTTACGTGCTGTTTTTACTGCGCTACGTGATGCACGTTTGTTTGGTAACCTTGGGAAGTGCACCTTTTGCACCGACCGAGTATCTTTTCTTGGCTATGTTGTTACTCCACAGGGAATTGAAGTTGATACAGCCAAGATTGAAGCTATTGAGAGTTGGCCGCAGCCCAAAACGGTCACACAAGTAAGGAGTTTTCTTGGCCTCGCTGGTTTCTATAGGCGTTTTGTGAGAGATTTCAGCACCATTGCTGCGCCTCTCAATGAGCTTACAAAGAAGGACGTGCCTTTTTCTTGGGGTACCGCACAGGAAGAAGCCTTCACGGTCTTGAAAGATAAGTTAACACATGCTCCTTTACTCCAACTTCCTGATTTTAATAAGACTTTCGAGCTTGAATGTGATGCTAGTGGAATTGGGTTAGGAGGTGTGTTACTACAAGATGGTAAACCTGTTGCGTACTTTTCTGAAAAATTAAGTGGGCCTAGTCTGAATTATTATACTTATGATAAGGAATTATATGCTCTTGTTCGGACTTTGGAAACATGGCAACATTATTTATGGCCCAAAGAATTTGTTATACATTCTGATCATGAATCTTTGAAACATATTAAAAGTCAAGCAAAACTGAACCGTAGACATGCTAAATGGGTTGAATTCATTGAGACTTTCCCTTATGTCATTAAACACAAGAAGGGTAAAGACAATGTTATTGCTGATGCTTTGTCTCGTCGTTATACTATGCTTTCACAACTTGACTTTAAAATATTTGGTTTGGAGACCATCAAAGATCAATATGTGCATGATGCTGAATTTAGAGACGTGTTGCAGAATTGTAAAGAAGGGAGAACATGGAACAAGTTCGTTATTAATAATGGATTTGTGTTTCGTGCTAACAAGCTATGCATTCCAGCTAGCTCCGTTCGTCTTTTGTTGTTACAGGAGGCGCACGGAGGAGGATTAATGGGACACTTTGGCGTGAAGAAGATGGAGGACGTACTTGCTACACATTTCTTTTGGCCAAAGATGAGACGGGATGTTGAGCGTTTTGTTGCTCGCTGCACTACATGTCAAAAAGCTAAGTCACGACTCAATCCTCATGGTTTATATATGCCTTTACCTGTACCTAGTGTTCCTTGGGAGGATATATCTATGGACTTTGTTTTAGGTTTACCTCGAACAAAGAAGGGGAGGGATAGCATATTTGTTGTCGTGGATAGATTTTCTAAAATGGCACACTTTATACCATGTCATAAAAGTGATGATGCTGCTCATGTTGCTGATTTGTTCTTTCGTGAAATTATTCGGTTGCATGGTGTGCCAAATACAATTGTTTCCGATCGTGATGCTAAATTTCTTAGCCACTTTTGGAGATGTTTATGGGCTAAGTTGGGGACTAAACTGCTTTTTAGTACTACATGTCACCCCCAAACTGATGGCCAAACTGAAGTAGTCAATAGATCATTGTCTACTATGCTTAGGGCTGTTTTGAAGAATAACCTGAAAATGTGGGAAGAATGCTTTCCTCATATTGAATTTGCTTATAATCGTTCGCTACATTCTACCACTAAGATGTGCCCTTTTGAAGTTGTGTATGGTTTCTTACCTCGTGCACCTATTGATTTGTTGCCTCTTCCGTCTTCGGAGAAGGTTAATTTTGATGCTAAAGAACGTGCTGAATTGATATTAAAGATTCATGAGTTAACTAAGGAAAACATTGAGCGTATGAATGCCAAATATAAACTTGCTGGAGATAAGGGTAGAAAACATGTTGTCTTTGCACCTGGAGATCTTGTTTGGTTATATTTGCGTAAGGATAGATTTCCTGATTTGCGCAAGTCGAAGCTAATGCCACGTGCTGATGGTCCTTTTAAGGTGTTAGAGAAAATAAATGATAATGCATATAAACTTGAGCTGCCTGCAGAGTTTGGGGTTAGCCCCACTTTTAACATTGCAGATTTGAAGCCTTATTTGGGTGAGGAAGATGAGTTTCCGTCGAGGACGACGTCAGTTCAAGAAGGGGAGGATGATGAGGACATCCCTACTAATGTTACACCCACCCCGACTGCTATACATACAGGACCAATTACTAGAGCTTGCGCACATCAATTGAATTACCAGGTACTTTCGTTTCTTGGAAATCCTTCTAATATTCATGAACATATGATGCTGCCTAAATTGGATACTTTTGTTTTACTTATGAATGAAGGACCTAGCATGGATAAAAGAATGACCATTGGAGCGGGATCAAGCATGGAGGAGAAGGTACGCGTGCGGGGAAGAACAATGGAGCTTCCAGTGATGATTTTCGCACATTGAAGCCACCATAATGGGAGCGGGAAGCCTTGGACGAAATATGCATGATGCCACTTTATAAAATTCGTCCATAGGCTAATATAGGTGCTGCGCCACCTTATTTTTGGGCCAGGCCCATGTAATTTCGAAATACCATATTATAGGCTGTTTTTAGATTCCGTATATATGGGGAAACTGACTTAGGGTCGGTTTCGGACCCCTCCTCCAAGGGGCCACGAAATTCCCTTCTATTCCCCCATATATACAGCCCTTAGGGCTTCGTTTTAGGGTTGGGTTTTGTTTAGATTACAAGTTTGCCATAGCAGCAACTTCGCGTTCTTCGTTTGTGTTCCACGACCAGACAAAGACGTCACAGAACCCCACTTCATCAATAAAGTTTTCCTCTTATATTCGCAATATCCAGATTGCAATCTTAGTTTCTTGCTTGTTCTTCGTTTGCGTGCAGGAAATAGACCCTCGTGGTCAGGTTGATCGTGCTCCGGCGTGGTCAATAACCTCTCAGAGTTGGTTTAGCGATTGCTAAGGCGCGACGGCTCACACGTTCGTAGTCAGATCGTCAAAGTCTACTCCACCAAAAACGATAGCCACCATCTCATCGAAAGACAGGGACAACTTCGCCTCTATCAAACGAGATGATAGAACTTCTAATTTTCACGACCTAGAACATTTCGCACATGCACACACACACACGAGCACGCACGCGGGAAATATCTTGCCCATAAAAGGCCGTCTATGCCCTGAAAAATGGATCGCAAGATGGAGAAAACCAATGATTTTCGAGTTACAACTTGAAATCCCATGGGCCAGCCCATCCGTATGGTCTTTAGAACTACGTGACTCGACCATGGATTGGAGGCAACATGGTGTTAGGCTCATATTACAGAAGAAACAGTGAACAAAGCAAAGACAAAATTCACCCCATAGAGGGTATTCAACGAGACTATCAACGTCAGTAAGGACAAGCTCCGATTGACTAATTTTTGTAGGTGTTGGAAAGGTATCGGGAAAACGAGTTCATAGAACTTCTAATTTTCATGACCTGGAACATTTGGCACATGCACACACGCGTGAGCACACACAAGGGAAATATATTGCCCATAAAAGGTTGTCTATTCCCTCAAAAACGGATCGCGAGATGTAGAAAACCAATAATTTACGAGTTACAGCTCTAAATCCCATGGGCCAACCCATGCGTATGGTCTTCTGAACTACGTGCCTCGACCATGGATTGGATACAACATGCTGTTAGGCTCATATTAGAGAAGAAACAATGAACAGAGGAAAGACAAAATTCACTCTGTATAGGGTATTCAACGAGACAATCAACATGAGTCAGGGCGAGCTCCGATTGAGAAATTTTCATAGGTGTTGGAAAGGTATCGTGAAAACGAGATGATAGAACTTTGAATTTTCACAACCTAGAACATTTCGCACACGCACACACACGCGCGACCATGCACGCGGGAAATATCTTGCCCATAAAGGGCCGTCTTTGCCCTGAAAAACAGATCGCAAGATGGAGAAACCCAATGATTTCCGAGTTACAACTTGAAAACCCATGGGCCAGCCCATCCGTACGGTCTTTAGAACTACGCGCCTCGACCATGGATTGGATGCAACATGGTGTTAGGCTCATATTAGAGAAGATAGAGTGAACAAAGGAAAGACAAAATTCACCCTATAGAGGGTATTCAACGAGACTATCAATGTGACTAAGGACGAGCTCCGATTGAGTAATTTTCGTAGGTCTTGGAAAGGTATCGGGAATATGAGATGATAGAACTTCTAATTTTCGCGACCTGGAACATTTTGCACACACACACACACACGAGCGAGCACACACACGAGAAATATCTTGCCAGTAAAAGGCCGTCTATGCCCTGAAAAACGGATCGCAAGATGGCGAAAACCAATGATTTCCGAGTTACAAGTAGAAATCCCATGGGCTAGCCCATCCGCATGGTCTTCAGAGCTACGCGCCTCGAGCATGGCTTGGATGTAACTTGGTGTTAGCCTCATATTAGAGAAGAAACAGTGAACAAAGGAAGGACAAAATTCACCCTATATAGGGTATTCAACGAGACTATCAACGTGAGTCAAGACGAGCTCCGATTGAGTAATTTTCGTAGGTGTTGGAAAGGTATCGGGAAAAGGAGATGATAGAACTTCTAAGTTTCATAACCTAGAACATTTTGCACACACGAACACACACGAGCGAGCACACACACAGGAAATATCTTGCCAGTAAAAGGCCGTCTATGCCCTGAAAAACGGATCGCAAGATGGAGAAAACCAATGACTTCTGAATTACAACTTGAAATCTCATGGGCCAGCCCATCCGTTTGGCCTTCAGAACTACGCGCCACGACCATGGATTGGATGCAACATAGTGTTAGCCTCATATTAGAGAAGAAACGGTGACCAGAGGAAAGACAAAATTCACCCTATATAGGGTATTCAACGAGACAATCAACGTGAGTCAAGAGGAGCTCTGATTGAGTATTTTTCGTAGGTGTTGGAAAGGTATCAGGAAAGTGAGATGATAGAACTTCTAATTTTCACGACCTGGTACATTTTACACACACGCACACACACGAGCGAGCACACAGATGGGAAATATCTTGCCAGTAAAAGGTCGTCTATGCCTCGAAAAACGGATTGCAAGATGGAGAAAACCAATGATTTCCGAGCTACAACCTGAAATCCCATGGACCAGCCCATCCGTATGGTCTTCAGAACTGCACGCCTCGACCATGGATTGGATGCAACATGGTGTTAGGCTCATATTAGAGAAGAAATAGTGAACAAAGGAAAGAGAAAATTCACACTATAGAGGGTATTCAACAAGACTATCAACGTGAGTCAGGACAAGCTCCGATTGAGTAATTTTCGTAGGTGTTGGAAAGGTATCGGAAAAATGAGTTGATAGAACTTCTAATTTTCACGACTTGGAACATTTCTCACATGCACACACACGCGAGAACGCACACGGGAAATATCTTGCCCATAAAAGGTTGTCTCTGCCCTCAAAAACGAATCGCGAGATGGAGAAAACCAATAATTTCCGAGTTACCGCTCGAAATCCCATGGGCCAGCCCATCCGTATGCTCTTCAGAACTACACGCCTTGACCATGGATTGAATGCAACATGGTGTTAGGCTCATATTAGAGAAGAAACAGTGAACAAAGGAAATACAAAATTCACCCTGTAGAGGGTATTCAACGAGACTATCAATGTGAGTCAGGACGAGCTCCGATTGAGTAATTTTCGCAGGTGTTGGAAAGGTATCGGGAAAATGAGATGATAGAACTTCTAAGTTTCATCACCTGGAACATTTTGCACACACGCACACAAACGAGAGAGCGCTCACACGGGAAATATCTTGCAAGTAAAAGGCCGTCTATGCCCTAAAAACGGATCGCGAGATGGAGAAAACAAATGATTTCTGAGTTACAACTTGATATCCCATGGGCCAGCCCATCCGTATGGTCTTCAGAACTACGCGCCTCGACCATGGCTTGGATGCAACATGGTGTTAGGCTCATATTAGAGAAGAAACAGTGAACAAAGGAAAGAAAAAATTCACCCTATAGAGGGTATTCAACGAGACTCTCAACGTGAGTGAGGACGAGCTCTGATTGAGTAATTTTCGTAGGTGTTGGAAAGGTATCGGGAAAACTAGTTGATAGAACTTATAATTTTCACGACCTCGGACATTTTGCACACGGACACTCACACGCTAGTACGCACACGGGAAATACCTTGCCCATAAAAGGTTGTCTATGCCCTAAAAAACGGATCGCGAGATGGAGAAAACCAATGATTTTCGAGTTACAGCTCGAAATCCCATGGGCCAACCCATGCGTATGGTCTTCAGAACTACGTGCCTCGACCATGGATTGGATACAACATGCTGTTAGGATCATATTAGAGAAGAAACAATGAACAGAGGAAGGACAAAATTCACCCTATATAGGGTATTCAACGAGACAATCAACATGAGTCAGGGCGAGCTCCGATTGAGAAATTTTCATAGGTGTTGGAAAGGTATAGGAAAACGAGATGATAGAACTTCTAATTTTCATGACCAAGAACATTTCGCACATGTACACACACACGCGAGCATGCACGCGGGAAATATCTTGCCCATAAAAGGCCGTCTATGCCCTGAAAAACGGATCGCAAGATGGAGAAAACCAATGATTTCCGAGTTACAACTTGAAATACCATGGGCCAGCCCATCCGTATGGTCTTCAGATATACGTGACTCGACCATGGATTGGATGCTACATGGTTTTAGGCTCATATTACAGAAGAAACAGTGAACAAAGGACAGACAAAATTCACCCTATAGAGGGTATTCAACGAGACTATCAACGTGAGTCAGGACGAGTTCCGATTGAGTAATTTTCGTAGGTCTTGGAAAGGTATCGGGAAAATGAGATGATAGAACTTCTAATTTTCACGATCTGGAACATATTGCACACATGCACACACACGAGCGAGCACACACACGGGAAATATCTTGCCAGTAAAAGGCCGTGTATGCCCTGAAAAACGGATCGCAAGATGGAGAAAACCAATGATTTCCGAGTTACAACTTGAAATCCCTTGGGCCAGCCGATCCGTATGGTCTTTAGAACTACGCGCCTTGTCCATGGATTGGATGCAACATGGTGGTAGGCTCATATTAGAGAAGAAATAGTGAACAAAGCAAAGACAAAATTCACCCCATAGAGGGTATTCAACGAGACTATCAACGTGAGTGAGGACAAGCTCCGATTGAGTAATTTTCGTAGGTGTTGGAAAGGTATCGGGAAAACAAGTAGATAGAACTTCTAATTTTCATGACCTGGAACATTTTGCACATGCACACACACGCGAGCAAGCACACGGGAAATATCTTGCCCGTAAAAGGTTGTCTATGCCCTGAAAAACGGACTGCAAGATGGAGAAAACCAATGATTTCCGAGTTACAACTAGAAATCCCATGGGCCAGCCCGTCCGTATGGTCTTCAGAACTACGCGACTCGACCATGGATTGGATGCAACATGGTGTTAGGCTTATATTACAGAAGAAACAGTGAAAAAAGGAAAGACAAAATTCACCCTATAGAGGGTATTCAACGAGACTATCAACGTGAGTCAGGACGAGCTCCGATTGAGTAATTTTCGTAGGTCTTGGAAAGCTATCGAGAAAATGAGATGATAGAAATTCTAATTTTCACGATCTGGATCATTTTGCACACATGCACACACACGAGCGAGCACAGACACGGGAAATATCTTGCCAGTAAAAGGCCATCTATGCCAAGAAAAAAGGATCGCAAGATGGAGAAAACCAATGATTTCCGAGTTACAACTTGAAATCCCTTAGGCCAGCCCATCCGTATGGTATTCAGAACTACGCGCCTCGACCATGGATTGGATGCAACATGGTGGTACGCTCATATTAGAGAAGAAACAGTGAACAAAGCAAAGACAAAATTCACCCCATAGAGGGTATTCAAGTAGACTATCAACGTGAGTCAGGACAAGCTCCGATTGAGTAATTTTCGTAGGTGATGGAAAGGTGTCGGGAAAACGAGTTGATAGAACATCTAATTTTCACGACATGGAACATTTTGTACACGCAGACACACGCGAGCACGCACATGGGAAATATCTTGCCCATAAAAGGTGGTCTATACCCTCAAAAACGGATCGCGAGATGGAGAAAACCAATAATTTCCGAGTTACAGCTCGAAATCCCATGGGCCAACCCATACGTATGGTCTTCAGAACTACGCGCCTGGACCATGGATTGCATACAACATGGTGTTAGGCTCATATTAGAGAAGAAAAAATGAACAGAAGAAAGACAAAGTTCACCCTATATTGGGTATTCTACGAGACAATCAACATGAGTCGGGGTGAGCTCCGATTGAGAAATTTTCACAGGTGCTGGAAAGGTATCGGGAAAACGAGATGATAGAACTTCTAATTTTCCGGACCTAGAACATTTCACACACGCACACACATGCACGAGCACGCACGCGGGAAATATCTTGCCCATAAAAGGCCATCTATGCCCTGAAAAACGGATCACAAGATGGAGAAAACCAATGATTTCTGAGTTACAACTTGAAAACCCATGGGCCAGCCCATCCGTATGGTCTTTAGAACTACGCGCCTCGACCATGGATTGCATGCAACATGGTGTTAGGCTCATCTTAGAGAAGAAACAGTGAACAAAGGAAAGACAAAATTCACCCTATAGAGGGTATTCATCGAGACTATCAACATGAGTCACGACGAGCTCCGATTAAGTAATTTTCATAGGTCTTGGAAAGGTATCGGGAATATGAGATGATAGAACTTCTAATTTTCATGATCTGGAACATTTGGCACACATGCTCACACATGAGCGAGCACACACACGGGAAATATCTTGCCAGTAAAAGGCCATCTATGCCCTGAAAAACGGATTGCAAGATGGAGAAAACCAATGATTTCCGAGTTACAACTTGAAATCCCTTGGGCCAGCCCATCCGTATGGTCCTCAGAACTACGCGTCTCGACCGTGGATTGGATGGAACATAGTGGTAGGCTCATATTAGAGAAGAAACCGTGAACAAAACAAAGACAAAATTCACCCCATAGAGGGTATTCAACGAGACTATCAACGTGAGTCAGGACAAGCTCCGATTGAGTAATTTTCGTAGGTCTTGGAAAGGTTTCAGGAAAACGAGCTGATAGAACTTCTAATTTTCACGACCTGGAACATTTTGCACACGCACACACATGCGAGCACGCACACGGGAAATATCTTGCCCATAAAAGGTTGTCTATGCCCTCAAAAATGGATCGCGAGATGGAGAAAACCAATAATTTCTGAGATACAGCTCGAAATCCCATGGGCCAACCGATACATATGGTCTTCAGAACTACGCGCCTCGACCAAGGATTGGATACAACATGGTGTTAGGCTCATATTAGAGAAGAAACAATGAACAGAGGAAAGACAAAATTCACCCTATATAGGGTATTCAACAAGACAATCAACATGAGTCAGGGTGAGCTCCGATTGAGAAATTTTCATAGGTGCTGGAATGGTATCGGGAAAACGAAATGATAGAACTTCTAATTTTCACGAACTAGAACATTTCGCACACGCACACACACGCACGCGCGCGCGAGCACGCACGCGTGAAATATCTTGCCCATAAAAGGCCATCTATGCTTTGAAAAACAGATCGCAAGATGTAGAAAACCAATGATTTCCGAGTTACAACTTGAAAACCTATGGGCCAGCCCGTCCGTATGGTCTTTAGAATTACGCGCCTCGAACATGGATTGGATGCAATATGGTGTTAGGCTCATCTTAGAGAAGAAACAGTGAACAAAGGAAAGACAAAATACACGCTATAGAGGGTATTCAACGAGACTATCAACTTGAGTAAGGACGAGCTCCGATTGAGTAATTTTCGTAGGTCTTGGAAAGGTATTGGGAATATGAGATGATAGAACTTCTAATTTTCACGACCTGGAACATTTTGCACACATGCACACACACGAGCGAGCACACATACGGGAAATATCTTGCCAGTAAAAGGCCGTCTATGCCCTGAAATACGGATCGCGAGATGGAGAAAACCAATGATTTCTGAGTTACAGCTTGAAGTCCCATGGGCCAGCCCATCCGTATGGTCTTCAGAACTACGCGCCTCGACCATGGATTGGATGCAACATGGTGTTTGGTTCATATTAGAGAAGAAATGGTGAACAAAGGAAAGACAAAATTGACCCTATGAAGGGTATTCAACGAGACTATCAACGTCAGTGAGGACGAGCTCCGATTGAGTAATTTTCTTAGGTGTTGGAAAGGTATCGGGAAAATGAGATGATAGGACTTCTTATTTTCACGACCTGGAACATTTTGCACACGCACACACACACACACACACACACAAGAGCACGCACACGGGAAATATCTTGCCCATAAAAGGCCGTCTGTGCCCTCAAAAACGGATCGCGAGATGGAGAAAACCAATAATTTCCAAGTTACAACTCGAAATCCCATGGGCCAACCCATCCATATGGTCTTCAGAACTATGCACCTCGACCATGGATAGGATACAACATGGTGTGAGTCTCATATTAGAGAAGAAACAATGAACAGAGGAAAGATAAAATTCACCCTATATAGGGTATTCAACGAGACAATCAACATGAGTCAGGGCGAGCTCCGATTGAGAAATTTTCATAGGTGTTGGAAAGGTATCGGGAAAACGAGATGATAGAACTTCTAATTTTCATGACCTAGAACATCTCGGACACGCACACACACACGCGAGCATGCATCCGGGAAATATCTTGCCCATAAAAGGCCATCTATGCCCTGAAAAACGGATCGCAAGATGGAGAAAACCAATGATTTCCGAGTTACAACTTGAAATCCCATGGGCCAGCCCATCCGTATGGTCTTTAGAACTACGCGCCTCGACTATGGATTGGATGCAACATGGTGTTAGGCTCATGTTAGAGAAGAAACTGTGAACAAAGGAAAGACAAAATTCACCCTATAGAGGGTATTCAACGAGACTATCAACGTGAGTCAGGACGAGCTCCGATTGAGTAATTTTCGTAGATCTTGGAAAGGTATCGGAAAATGAGATGATAGAACTTCTAATTTTCACAATCTGGAACATTTTGCACACATGCACACACACGAGCGAGCACACACACAGGAAATATCTTGCCAGTAAAAGGCCGTCTATGCCCTGAAAAACGGATCGCAAGATGGAGAAAACCAATGATTTCCGAGTTACAACTTTAAATCTCATGGCCCAGCCCATCCATATGGCCACCAGAACTACGCGCCTCGACCATGGATTGGATGTAACCTGGTCTTAGCCACATATTAGAGAAGAAACAGTGAACAGAGGAAAGACAAAATTCACCCTATATAGGGTATTCAACGAGACTATCAACGTGAGTCAGGACGAGCTCCCATTGAGTAATTTTCGTAGGTGTTCGAAAGATATCGGGAAAATGAGATGATAGAACTTCTAAGTTTCATTTCCTGTTACATTTTGCACACACGCACACAAATGAGCGAGCACACACACAGGAAATATCTTGCCAGTAAAAGGCCATCTATGCCTTGAAAAACAGATCGAAAGTTGGAGAAAACCAATGATTTCCGAGTTACAACTTGAAATCTCATGGGCCAGCCCATCCGTATGGCCTTCAGAACTACCTGCCTCGACCATGGATTGGATGCAACATGGTGTTAGCCTCATATTAGAGAAGAAACGGTGAACAGAGGAAAGACAAAATTCACCCTATATAGGGTATTCAACGAGACTATCAACGTGAGTCAGGACGAGCTCCGATTGAGTAATTTTCGTAGGTGTTGGAAAGGTATCAGGAAAATGAGATGATAGAACTTCTAATTTTCACGACCTAGAACATTTCGCACATGCACACACACACACACACACACACACACACACACACACACGAGCAAGCACGCGGGAAATATCTTGCCCATAAAAAGCCATCTATGCCTTGAAAAACGAATCGCAAGATTGAGAAAACAAATGATTTCCGAGTTACAACTTGAAATCCCATGGGCCAGCCCATCCGTATGGTCTTCAGAACTACGCGCCTCCAGCATGGATTGCATGCAATATGGTGTCAGGCTCATATTAGAAAAGAAATAGTGAACACACGAAAGACAAAATTCACCATATAGTGGGTATTCAACGAGACTATCAAAATGAGTCAGGACAAGCTCCGATTGAGTAATTTTCGTAGGTGTTGGAAAGGTATCGGGAAAATGAGATGATAGAACTTCGAAGTTTCATTTCCTATTACATTTTGCACACACGCACACAAACGAGCGAGCACACAGACAGGAAATATCTTGCCAGTAAAAGGCCATCTATGCCTTCAAAAACGGATCGAAAGTTGGAGAAAACCAATGATTTTCGAGTTACAACTTGAAATCTCATGGGCCAGCCCATCCGTATGGCCTTCAGAACAACCCGCCTCGACCATGGATTGGATGCAACATGGTGTTAGCCTCATATTAGAGAAGAAACGGTGAACAGAGGAAAGACAAAATTCACCCTATATAGGGTATTCAACGAGACTATCAACGTGAGTCAGGACGAGCTCCGATTGAGTAATTTTCGTAGGTGTTGGAAAGGTATCAGGAAAATGAGTTGATAGAACTTCTAATTTTCACGACCTAGAACATTTTGCACACACGCACACACACGAGCGAGCACACACACGGGAAATATCTTGCCAGTAAAAGGCCATCTATGCCCTGAAAAATGGATCACAAGATGGAGAAAACCAATGATTTCCGAGTTACAACTTGAAATCCCATGGGCCAGCCCATCCGTATGGTCTTCAGAACTACGCGCCTCGACCATGGATTGGAAGCAACATGGTGTTAGGCTCATATTAGAGAAGAAACAGTGAACAAAGGAAAGACAAAAATCACCCTATAGAGGGTATTAAACGAGACTATCAACGTGAGTCAGGAAGAGCTCCGATTGAGTAATTTTCGTAGGTGTTGGAAAGGTATCAGGAAAATGAGTTGGTAGAATTTCTAATATTCACGACCTGGAATATTTAGCACACGCACACACAAGTGAGCACGCACACGGGAAATATCTTGCCCATAAAAGGTTGTCTATGCCCTCAAAAACGGATAGCGAGATGGAGAAAACCAATAATTTCCGAGTTACAGCTCGAAATCCCATGGGCCAGCCCATCCGTATGTGATAGAGGCGAAGTTGTCCCTGTCTTTCGATGAGATGGTGGCTATCGTTTTTGGTGGAGTAGACTTTGACGATCCGACTACGAACGTGTGAGCCGTCGCGCCTTAGCAATCGCTAAACCAACTCTGAGAGGTTATTGACCACGCCGGAGCACGATCAACCTGACCACGAGGGTCTATTTCCTGCACGCAAACGAAGAACAAGCAAGAAACTAAGATTGCAATCTGGATATTGCGAATATAAGAGGAAAACTTTATTGATGAAGTGGGGTTCTGTGACGTCTTTGTCTGGTCGTGGAACACAAACGAAGAACGCGAAGTTGCTGCTATGGCAAACTTGTAATCTAAACAAAACCCAACCCTAAAACGAAGCCCTAAGGGCTGTATATATGGGGGAATAGAAGGGAATTTCGTGGCCCCTTGGAGGAGGGGTCCGAAACCGACCCTAAGTCAGTTTCCCCATATATACGGAATCTAAAAACAGCCTATAATATGGTATTTCGAAATTACATGGGCCTGGCCCAAAAATAAGGTGGCGCAGCACCTATATTAGCCTATGGACGAATTTTTTAAAGTGGCATCATGCATATTTCGTCCAAGGCTTCCCGCTCCCATTATGGTGGCTTCAATGTGCGAAAATCATCACTGGAAGCTCCATTGTTCTTCCCCGCACGCGCACCTTCTCCTCCATGCTTGATCCCGCTCCAATGGTCATCCTTCTTATCCATGCTAGGTCCTTCATTCATAAGTAAAACAAAAGTATCCAATTTAGGCAGCATCATATGTTCATGAATATTAGAAGGATTACCAAGAAACGAAAGTACCTGGTAATTCTATTGACGTGCGCGAGCTCTAGTAATTGGTCCTGTATGTATAGCAGTCGGGGTGGGTGTAACATTAGTAGGGATGTCCTCATCAGTATGGTCTTCAGAACTACGTGCCTCGACCATGGATGGATGCAACATGGTGTTAGGCTCATATTAGAGAAGAAACAGTGAACAAAGGAAAGACAAAATTCACCCTATAGAGGGTATTCAACGAGACTATCAACCTGAGTCAGGAGGAGCTCCGATTGAGTAATTTTCGTAGGTGTTGGAAAGGTATCGGGAAAATGAGATGATAGAACTTCTAATTTTCACGACCTGGAACATTTTGCACACACGCACACACACAAATGAGCACACACACGGGAAGTATCTTGCTAGTAAAAGGCCTTCTATGCCTTGAAAAACGGATCGCGAGATGGATAAAACCAATGATTTCCGAGTTACAACTTGAAATTCCATGGGCCAGCCCATCCATATGGTCTTCAGAACTACGCGTCTCGACTATGGATTGGATACAACATGGTGTTAGGTTCGTATTAGAGCAGAAACAATGAACATAGGAAAGACAAAATTCACCCTATATAGGGTATTCAACGAGACAATCAACATGAGTCAAGGCGAGCTCCGATTGAGAAATTTTCAGAGGTGTTGGAAAGGTATCTGGGAGACGAGATGATAGAACTTCTAATTTTCACGACCTAGAAGATCTTGCACAGCACACACACATGCGAGCACGCACGCGGGAAATATCTTGCCCATAAAAGGCCATCTATGCCCTGAAAAAGTGATCGCAAGATGGAGAAAACCAATGATTTCTGAGTTACAACTTGAAATCCCATGGGCCAGCCCATCCGTATGGTCTTTAGAACTACGCGCCTCGACCATGGATTGGATGCAACATCGTGTTAGGCTCATCTTAGAGAAGAAACAGTGAACAAAGGAAAGACAAAATTCACCCTATAAAGGGTATTCAACGAGACTATCAACGCGAGTCAGGACGAGCTCCGATTGAGTAATTTTCGTAGGTGTTGGAAAGGTATCGGGAAAATGAGATGATAGAACTTCTAATTTTCACGACCTGGAACATTTTGCACACACGCACACACATGAGCGAGCACACACACGGGAAATATCTTGCCAGTAAAAGGCCGTGTATGCCCTGAAAAAAAGACAGCAAGATGGAGAAAACCCATGATTTCCGAGTTACAACTTGAAATCCCATGGGCCAGCCCGTCCGGATGGTCTTCAGAACTTCGCGCCTCGACCATGGATTGGATGCAACATGGTGTTAGGCTCATATTAGAGAAGAAACAGTGAAAAAAGGAAAGAGAAAATTCACCCTATAGAGGGTATTGAACGAGACTATCAACGTGAGTCAGGAAGAGCCCCGATTGAGTAATTTTCGTAGGTGTTGGAAAGGTATCGAGAAAATGAGTTGATAGAATTTCTAATTTTCATGACCTGGAACATTTTGCACATCCACACACACACAATCACGCACACGGGAAATATGTTGCCCATAAAAGGTTGTCGATGCCCTAAAAAACGGATCGCGAGATGGAGAAAACAAATAATTTCCGAGTTACAACTCGAAATCCCATGGGCCAGCCCATCCGTATGGTCTTTTGAACTACGCGCCTCGACCATGGATGGATGCAACATGGTGTTAGGCTCATATTAGAGAAGAAACAGTGAACAAAGGAAAGACAAAATTCACTCTATAGAGGGTATTCAGCGAGACTATCAACCTGAGTCAGGACGAGCTCCGATTGAGTAATTTTCGTAGGTGCTGGAAAGGTATCGGGAAAATGAGATGATAGAACTTCTAATTTTCACGACCTGGAACATTTTGCACACACGCACACACACGAGCAAGCACACACATGGGAAATATCTTGCCAGTAAAAGGCCGTCTATGCCCTGAAAAACGGATCGCGAGATGGAGAAAACCAATGATTTCCGAGTTACAACTTGAAATCCCATGGGCCAGCCCATCCATATGGTCTTCAGAACTACGCGCCTCGACCATGGATTGGATGCAACATGGTGTTAGGCTCATATTAGAGAAGAAACAGCGAACAAAGGAAAGTCAATATTCACCCTATAGAGGGTATTCAATGAGACTTTCAACGTGAGTCACGACGAGCTACGATTGAGTAATTTTCATAGGTGTGGGAAAGGTATCGGGAAAATGAGATGATAGAACTTCTAATTTTCACGAACTGGAACATTTTGCACACATGCACACACACGGGAAATATCTGTTGGGGAACGTCGCATTGGAAACAAAAAAATTCCTACGCACACGCAAACCTATCCATTGTGATGAGCATCTACCAGAGGGAGAGTGGATCTACGTACCCTTGTGGATCGCTAAGCGGGAAGCGTTAAGAAACGCGGTTGGTGTAGTCGAACATCTTCGCGATCCAAATCGCCGAGCGTCCCGCGATCTCATCACGATCCGTCCCGCGATACAATCACGATCCGTCCCATGAACTCATCACGATCCGTCTCACGATCTTGATCATGATCTATCCCGCGAACTCATCACGATCTGTTCCGCGATCTCATCACGAACTGTCTCGCGATCTCGATCACGGTCCTTCCGATCTAGCGCCGAACGGACGACACCTCCGCGTTCAGCACACGTGCAGCTTGATGACGATCTCCGCCGTCTTGATCCAGCAAGAGGAGGTGGAGAGCAGAGAGAGTTCACCGGCAGCGTGACGGTGCTCCGGTGATGGTGGTGGTGGAGCAATTCCGGCAGGGCTTCGCTTAAGCACTGCGAAAAACCAATCTAGAGGAGCACCGGTGGAACGGGTAGCACGTGGCTGCAATTGTTAGCCAAACCCTAGCTATTCCACTAGTATATATAGGAGGAGAGGAGAGGAGAGGCAACCAAGGCCTTTGGTTCAGCCGAAATAGGAGGTGGGAAGCAATCCTACTTCACCTCCAATCCTAGTTGGAGTAGGATTGCCTCCTATTGGCTGATTTTTCACCTTTTCCTTAGCCTTTTTCTCTCCCTGCGCCATGGGCCTTTTGTGGCTGATTTACCAGCCCACTAGAGGATGGTTAATACTCTCCCACATCCCATGGTCCCTCTAGGGTCGAAAAAACCCTCCCGGTACACTACCGGCACTCCCGGTACACTACCGATGAGCCCGAAACCTTTCCGGAAACCAAACTGGGACTTCCTATATATGAATATTTACCTTCGGACCATTCCGGAGCTCCTCGTGACGTCCAGGATCTCATCCGGGACTCCGAACAACCTTCGGTCACCACCATACATAACTCTACACTACCGAAACGTCACCGAACCTTAAGTGTGCAGACCCTGCGGGTTCGAGAACTATGTAGACATGATCGAGACACCTCTACGGTCAATAACCAATGGCGGGACCTGGACGTCCACATTGGTTCCTACATATTCTACGAAGATCTTTATCGGTCGAACCTCTATGTCAAGGATTCAGTTAATCCCGTATAACGTTCCCTTTGTTCTTCCGTATGTTACTTGCCCGAGATTCGATCGTCGGTATCTCCATAACTAGTTCAACCTCGTTACCGGCAAGTCTCTTTACTCGTTCCGTAATACAAGATCCCGCAACTAACAATTATTCACATTGCTTGCAAGGCTCATTGTGATGTTGTATTATCGAGTGGGCCCTGAGATACCTCTCCGTCACACGGAGTAACAAATCCCAGTCTCGATCCATGCCAACTCAACAGACACCGTCGGAGATACCTGTAGAGCACCTTTATAGTCACCCAGTTACGTTGCGACGTTTGATACACACAAGGAACTCCTCCGATATCCGTGACTTGCATGATCTCATGGTCATAGGAACATATACTTGACATGCAGAAAACAGTAGCAATAAACTGACACGATCATATGCTATGTTTGTAGTTTGGGTCTTGTCCATCACATCATTACCCTAATGATGTGATCCCGTTATCAAATGACATCTCATGTCCATGGCTATAAACCTTAACCATCCTTTGATCAACGAGCTAGTCTATTAGAGGCATACTAGGGACATGGTTTTGTCTATGTATCCACACATGCATTTAAGTCTGCGATCAATACAATTATAGCATGGATAATAAACGATTATCATGAACAAGGAAATATGAAAATAACTAATTTATTATTGCCTCTAGGGCATATTTCCAACAGTCTCCCACTTGCACTAGAGTCAATAATCTAGTTCACATCACCATGTGATTCGCATTGTTATGAATCTAACACCCACTGAGTTCTGGGGCTTGATCATGCTTTGCATGTGAGAGAGGTCTTATCATCAACAGGTCTGTGATACTCAGATCCATGTGTACTTTACAAATCTCTATGTCAAACCGTAAACACTGCTACCACACTCCACCTGGTACTACTTCCAAATGGCTGCTCCACTATATGTATCCAGATTGCTACTACTAGTCATCCGGATTGGTGCTAAAGCCTGCATCGACGTAACTCTTTACGACGAACTCTTTATCACCTCCATAATCGAGAAACATCTCCTCAGTATTTCAGTTACTAAGGATAATCTTGACCGCTATCCAGTGATCCACTCCTGGTTCACTCTTGTACCCCCTGACGAACTCATGCCAAGGCACACACATGTGCGGTACACAGCATGGCATACTGTACAGAGCCTATGGCTAAGGCATAGGGGACGACGTTCGTCCTTTCTCTTTCTTCTGCCGTTGTCGAGCTTTGAGTTTCACTCAACTTCACACCTTACGAATCAGGCGAGAACTCTTTCTCCGACTGATCCATTTTGAAGTCTTTCAAAATCTTGTCAAGGTATGTACTTATTGAAAGTCTCATCAAGCATCTTGATCTATCTCTATAGATCTTGACGCTCAACAATTAGATAGTTTTATCCAGGTCTTCCTTTGAAAATCACTTTTCAAACAACCATTTATGCTTTCCAGAAATTCTACATTACTTCTGATCAACAATATGTCATCCACATATACTTATCAGAAATTCTATAGTGCTCCCACTCACTTTATTGCAAATACAAGTTTCTCGTAAACTTTGTATAAACATCAAAAGTTTGATCACCTCATCAAAGCGTATATTCCAACTCCGAGATGCTTGCTTCAGTCCATAGAAGGATCACTAAAGCTTGCACACCTTTTAGCATCCTTAGGACTGACAAAACCTTCTGGTTGTATCACATACAACCTTTCCTCAAGTAAACCGTTAAGCAAACGATGTTTTGACATCCATCTGCCAGATTTCATAATTGAAAACGCAGCAACTGCTAACACAATTCCAACAGACTTTAGCATCACTACGAGTGAGAAAGTCTCATCGCAGTCAACTCCTTGAACTTGTCACAAACAACTTTGCAACAAGTCGAGCTTTACAAATGGTGACAATTACCATCAGCGTCTCTCTTCATTTTAAAGATCCATTTGTACTCAACGACCTGCCGTCCAACGAGCAAGTCTACCAAAGTCTATACTTGGTTTTCATACATGGATCCTATCTCGGATTTCATGGCCTCCAACCATTTGTCGGAATCCGGGCCCATCATCGCTTCTTCATAGCTCGTAGGTTCATCGTTGTCCAACAACATGACCTCCAAGACAGGGTTGTCGTACCACTTAGGAGCAGTACACATCCTTGTCGACCTATGATGTTCGATAGTAACTTGATCCTGAAGCTTCATGATCATCATTAACTTCCTCTTCAACTAACGTAGGCTTCACAAAAACATCTTTCTGCGTTGTGCTACTCTCTGGTTGAACAAAGGTTTAACAACCTCATCAAGTTCTATCTTCCTCCCACTCAATTCTTTCGAGAGAAGCATTTCCTCGAGAAAGGATCCGTTTAAGCAACAAACACTTTGCACTAGGATCTGAAATAGAAGGTTCACCCAACTGATCTTAGGGTATTCTATGAAGATGCATTTGTCTGCCTTGGGTTCGACCTCATTAGGTGAAAACATTTTCCACACAAGTGTCGCAGCCCCAAATATTAAGAAATGACAGCTTACGTTTCTATCAAACCATAATTCACACGGTGTCATCTCAACGGATTTAGATGATGCCCTATTTAAAGTGAATGTAGTTGTCTCTAATGCATAACCCCAAAATTATAGTAGTAAAACGATAAGAGACATCACAGTATGCACCATATCCAATAGAGCATGACTATGATGTTCGGACACACCATCACACTATGGTGTTCCAGGTGGCGTTTAGTTGTGAAACAAATTTCACATTGTCTTAAGTTGTATGCCAAACTCGTAACTCAGATATGCACCTCCACGATCATATCGCAGTCATTTTTATCTTCTTGTCATGATGATCTTAAACTTCACTCCGAATTTGCTTGAACCTTTCAAACGATTCATACTTGTGTTTCATTAAGTAAATATACACTATATCTACTCAAATCATCAGTGAAGGTAAGAAAATAACGATATCCACTGCATGCTACAAGACTCACTAGATTGCATACATCAACATGTATCATTTCCAATGAATTACTTGCTCGCTCCATCCAACGGGGTCCTTTAGTCATCTTGCCCAAGAGGCATGGTTCGCATGTCTCAACCGATTCGAAATCGAATGAGTCCAAAGATCCATCAGCATGGAGTTTCTTCATGCGCTTTATACCAATATGACATTCTGCGGCAGTGCCACAAATATGTGGTACTATCATTATTAACTTTGTATCTTCTGACATCAATGTTATGAACATGTGTATTACTACGATCAAGATTTCAACAAACCATTCTCGCTGGGTGCATGACCATTGAAGGTATTATTCATGTAAACAGAATAACCATTATTCTCTAGCTTTAAATGAATAACCGTGTTGCAACAAACATGATCTAATCATGTCCATGCTCAACGCAAAACACCAAATAACATTTATTCAGGTTCGTCACTAATCCTGAAGGTAAACAGAGCGTGCGATGTTGATCACATCAACCTTGGAAACATTTCCAACACATATCGTCACCTCACCCTTAGCAAGTTCTCCGTTTATCCCGTAGCTTTTATTTCGAGTTACTAACATTTAGCAACCGAACCGATATCCAATACCCAGGTGCTACTAGGAGTACTAGCAAGGTACACATTAATAACTCGTATATCAAATATACTTCTGTCGAAGTTGCCAGCCTTCTTATATACCAAGTATCTAGGGTTGTTCCGCTTCAGCGACCGTTCACCTCATAACAGAAGCACTTAGTCTCGGGTTTGAGTTCAACTTTGGGTTGCTTCACTGGAGCAGCAACTGACTTGCTATCCATGAAGTTTCCCTCCTTGCTCTTGCCCTTCTCGAAACTAGTGGTTTGGTTAACCATCAACACTTGATGCTCCTTCTTGATTTCTACCTTCGCGGTGTCAAAACATCGCGAACAGCTCAGGAATCATTATTTCTATCCCTGGCAATTTATAGTTCATCACTAAGTTCTAGTAGCTTAGTGATAGTGACTTGGAGAACTATGTCAATCACTATCTTATCTGGAAGATCATCTCCCACTTGATTCAAGTGATTGTAGCACCCAGACAATCTGAGTACATGCTCAACGATTGAGCTCTTCTCTTTCATCTTGCAGGCAAAGAATCTTGTTGGAGATCTCATATCTCGCAACACGAGCACAAGCCTGAGATCCTAATTTCAGCTCTTAGAAACATCTCATATGTTCTGTGACGTTCAAAACGTTTTGGAGCCACAATTCTAAGTCGTAAAGCATGACGCACTAAACTATCAAGTAGTCATCAGAACGCGCCTGTCACATGTTCACAACATCTACAGACGATGCTAGAGGGGTTGGTGCACCGAGCGGTGCATTAAGGACATAAGCCTTCTGTGCAGCAATGAGGACAATCCTTAGATCACGGACCCAGTCCGCAATATTACTACCATCATCTTTCAATTCTATTTATCTAGGAACATATAAAAATACAAGGGAGCTACAACGTGAGCTAGTAATCTACAACACAATTTGCAAAGACACTTTGACTATGTTCATGATAATGAGTTCAATTAATCATATTACTTAAGAACTCCCACTCAAATTGACATCCCTCAGATCATTTGAGTGATACATGATCCAAATTCACCAACTCAAGTCCGATCATCACGTGAGTTGAGGTGGCTGCAATGGTGAACATCATCATGTTGATCATATCTACTATATGACTCATGTTCGACCTTTCGATCTCTTGTGTTCCGAGGCCATGTCTGTACATGCTAGGCTCGTCAAGTTTAACCCGAGTGTTCTGCACGTCCAAATCTGGCTTGCACCCGTTGTATGTGAACGTAGAGTCTATCACACCCGATCATCACGTGGTGTCTAGACACGACGAACTTTCGCAACAGTGCACACTTGGGGAGAACACAATTTATCTTGAAATTAAGTGAGGGATCACCTTATAATGCTACCGTCATCCTAAGCAAAACAAGGTGCATAATAGGATTCACATCACATGCAAATCATAAGTGACATGATATGGCCATGATCTTGTGCTTTTGATCTCCATCATGAAAGCACCGGCATGATCTCCATCGTCACCGGCCATGGATTGGATGCAACATGGTGTTAGGCTCATATTAGAGAAGAAACAGTGAACAAAGGAAAGACAATATTCACCCGATAGAGGGTATTCAACGAGACTTTCAATGTGAGTCAAGACGAGCACCGATTGAGTAATT
Organism: Hordeum marinum; assembly: GCA_022496015.1. Classification (NCBI taxonomy): domain Eukaryota; kingdom Viridiplantae; phylum Streptophyta; class Magnoliopsida; order Poales; family Poaceae; genus Hordeum; species Hordeum marinum. The sequence continues at coordinate 244,305,329 of CM039673.1, forward strand.
TTCATAGGTGTGGGAAAGGTATCGAGAAAATGAGATGATAGAACTTCTAATTTTCATGACCTGGAACATTTTGCACACATGCACACACACGAGTGAGCACACACACGGGAAATATCTTGCCACTAAAAGGTCGTCTATGCCCTGAAAAATGGATCGCAAGATGGAGAAAACCAATGATTTCCGAGTTACAACTTGAAATCCCACGGGCTAGCCCATCCGTATGGTCTTCAGAACTACGCGCCTCGACGATGGACTGGATGCAACAAGGTGTTAGGCTCATATTAGAGAAGAAGCAGTGGACAAAGGAAAGACAAAATTCACCTATAGAGGGTATTCAACGAGGCTATCAACATCAGTCGGGACGAGCTCCGATTGAGTAATTTTCGTAGGTGTTGGAAAGGTATCAGAAAACGAGTTGATAGAACTTCTAATTTTCACGACCTAGAAGATTTTGCACATGCAGACGCACGCGAGCACACACACGGGAAATATCTTGCCCACAAAAGGTTGTCTATGCCCTAAAAAACGGACCGTGAGATGGAGAAAACCAATAATTTCCGAGTTACAACCTGAAATCCCATCGGCCAACCCATCCGTATGGTCTTCAGAACTACGCGCCTTGACCATGGATTGGATACAACATGGTGTTAGGCTGATATTAGAGAAGAAACAATGTACAGAGGAAAGACAAAATTCACCCTATACAGCGTCTTCAATGAGACAATCAACATGAGTCAAGGCGATTTCCGATTGACAAATTTTCATAGGTGTTGGAAAGGTATCTGGAAAACGAGATGATAGAACATCTAAATTTCACGACCTAGAACATTTTGAGCAGCACACACACATGCGAGCACGCACGCGGGAAATATCTTGCCCATAAAAGGCCATCTATGCCCTGAAAAACCAATGATTTCCGAGTTACAACTTGAAATCCCATGGGCCAGCCCATCCGTATGGTCTTTAGAACTATGCTCCTCGACCATGGATTGGATGCAACATGGTGTTAGGCTCATATTAGAGAAGAAACAGTGAACAAAGGAAAGACAAAATTCACCCTATATAGGGTATTGAACGAGACTATCAACGTGAGTCAGGACAAGCTCCGATTGAGTAATTTTCATAGGTGTTGGAAAGGTATCAGGAAATGAGTTGATAGAACTTCTAATTTTCATGACCTACAATATTTTGCACACACGCACACACACGAGCGAGCACACACACTGGAAATATCTTGCCAGTAAAAGGCCATCTATGCCCTGAATAACGGATCGCGAGATGGAGAAAACCAATGATTTCCGAGTTACAACTTGAAATCCCATGGGCCAGCCCATCCGTATGGTCTCCAGAACTACGCGCCTCAACCATGGATTGGAAGCAACATGGTGTTAGGCTCATATTAGAGAAGAAACAGTGAACAAAGGAAAGACTAAAATCACCCTATAGAGGGTATTGAACGAGACTATCAACGTGAGTCAGGAAGAGCTCCGATTGAGTAATTTTCATAGGTGTTGGAAAGGTATCAGGAAAATGAGTTGATAGAATTTCTAATATTCACGACCTGGAATATTTAGCACACGCACACACACGTGAGCATGCACACGGGAAATATCTGGCCCATAAAAGGTTGTCTATGCCCTCAAAAACGGATAGCGAGATGGAGAAAACCAATAATTTCCGAGTTACAGCTCGAAATCCCATGGGCCAGCCCATCCGTATGGTCTTCAGAACTACGTGCCTCGACCATGGATGGATGCAACATGGTGTTAGGCTAATATTAGAGAAGAAACAGTGAACAAAGGAAAGACAAAATTCACCCTATAGAGGGTATTCAACGAGACTATCAACCTGAGTCAGGAGGAGCTCCGATTGAGTAATTTTCGTAGGTGTTGGAAAGGTATCGAGAAAATGAGATGATAGAACTTCTAATTTTCACGACCTAGAACATTTTGCACACACGCATATACACAAACGAGCACACACACGACAAATATCTTGCTAGTATAAGGCCTTCTATGCCCTGAAAAACGGATCGCGAGATGGAGAAAAAAAATGATTTCCGAGCTACAACTTGAAATCCCATGGGCCAGCCCATCCATATGGTCTTCAGAACTACGCGCCTCGACTATGGATTGGATACAACATGGTGTTACGTTCGTATTAGAGAAGAAACAATGAACATAGGAAAGACAAAATTCACCCAATATAGGGTATTCAACGAGACAATCAACATGAGTCAAGGCGAGCTCTGATTGAGATATTTTCAGAGATGTTGGAAAGGTATCTGGGAAACGAGATGATAGAACTTCTAATTTTCATGACCTAGAACATTTCGCACAGCACACACACATGCGAGCACGCATGCAAGGAATATCTTGCCCGTAAAAGGCCATCTATGCCCTGAAAAAGTGATCGCAAGATGGAGAAAACCAATGATTTCTGAGTTACAACTTGAAATCCCATGGGCCAGCCCATCCGTATGGTCTTTAGAACTACGCGCCTCGACCATGGATTGGATGCAACATCGTGTTAGGCTCATATTAGAGAAGAAACAGTGAACAAAGGAAAGACAAATTCACCCTATAGAGGGTATTCAACGAGACTATCAACGTGAGTCAGGACGAGCTCCGATTGAGTAATTTTCGTAGGTGTCGCAAAGGTATCGGGAAAATGAGACGATAGAACTTCTAATTTTCACGACCTGGAACATTTTGCACACACGCACACACATGAGCGAGCACACACACGGGAAATATCTTGCCAGCAAAAGGCCGTCTATGCCCTGAAAAAAGATCGCAAGATAGAGAAAACCCATGATTTCCGAGTTACAACTTGAAATCCCATGGGCCAGCCCATCCGGATGGTCTTCAGAACTTCGCGCCTCAACCATGGATTGGGTGCAACATGGTGTTAGGCTCATATTAGAGAAGAAACAGTGAACAAAGGAAAGAAAAAGTTCACCCTATAGAGGGTATTGAACGAGACTATCAACGTGAGTCAGGAAGAGCCCCGATTCAGTAATTTTCGTAGGTGTTGGAAAGGTATCGAGAAAATGAGTTGATAGAATTTCTAATTTTCATGACCTGGAACATTTTGCACATGCACACACACACGAGCACGCACACGGGAAATATCTTGCCCATAAAAGGTTGTCTATGCCCTCAAAAACGGATCGCGAGATGGAGAAAACAAATAATTTCCGAGTTACAACTCGAAATCCCATGGGCTAGCCCATCCGTATGGTCTTTAGAACTACGCGCCTCGACCATGGATGGATGCAACATGGTGTTAGGCTCATGTTAGAGAAGAAACAGTGAACAAAGGAAAGACAAAATTCACTCTATAGAGGGTATTCAACGAGACTATCAACCTGAGTCAGGACGAGCTCCGGTTGAGTAATTTTCGTAGGTGCTGGAAAGGTATCGGGAAAATGAGATGATAGAACTTCTAATTTTCACGACCTGGAACATTTTGCACACACGCACACACACGAGCGATCACACACATGGGAAATATCTTGCCAGTAAAAGGCCTTCTATGCCCTGAAAAATGGATCGCGAGATGGATAAAACCAATGATTTCCGAGTTACAACTTGAAATTCCATGGGCCAGCCCATCCATATGGTCTTCAGAACTACGCGCCTCGACCATGGATTGGATGCAACATGGTGTTAGGCTCATATTACAGAAGATACAGTGAACAAAGGAAAGACAATATTCACCCTGTAGAGGGTATTCAACGAGACTTTCAACGTGATTCAGGACGAGCTCTGATGGAGTAATTTTCATATGTGTGGGAAAGGTATCGGGAAAACGAGTTGATAGAACTTATAATTTTCACAACCTGGAACATTTTGCACATGCACACACACGCGTATACGCACACAGAAAATATCTTGCCCATAAAATGTTGTCTATGCCCTCAAAAACGGATCGCGAGTTGGAAAACACCAATAACTTCCGAGTTACAGCTCGAAATCCCATGGGCCAACCCATCCGTATGGTCTTCAGGACCACGTGCCTCGACCATGGATTGGATACAACATGGTGTTAGGCTCATATTAGAGAAGAGACAATGAACAGAGGAAAGAGAAAATTCACCCTATATAGGGTATCCAACGAGACTTTCTCATAGGTGTTGGAAAGTTATCGGGAAAATGAGATGATAGAACTTCTAATTTTCACGACCTAGAACATATCGCACACGCACACACACACGCGAGCACGCACGTGGGTAATATCTTGCCCATAAAAGGCCATCTATGCCCTGAAAAACGGATCGCAAGATGGAGAAAACCAATGATTTCCGAGTTACAACTTGAAATCCCATGGGCCAGCCCATCCATATGGTATTGAGAACTACGCGTTTCGACCATGGATTGGATGCAACATGGTGTTAGGCTCATATTTGAGAAGAAACAGTGAACAAAGGAAAGACAAAATTCAATGAGACTATTAACGTGAGTTAGGACGAGCTCCGATTGAGTAATTTTCCTAGGTCTTGGAAAGGTGTCGGGAAAATGAGATGATAGAACTTCTAATTTTCACGACCTAGAACATTTTGCACACATGCACACACACGAGCGAGCACACACACGGGAAATATCTTGCTAGTAAAAGGCCGTCTATGCCCTGAATAACGGATCGCAAGATGGAGAAAACCAATGATTTCCGAGTTACAACTTGAAATCCCATGGGCCTGCCCATCTGTATGGTCTTCAGAACTACGCGCCTCGGCCATGGATTGGATGCAACATGGTGTTAGGTTCATGTTAGAGAAGAAACAGTGAACAAAGGGAAGAGAAAATTCACCCTATAGTGGGTATTCAACAAGACTATCAACGTGAGTCAGGACGATCTCCGATTGAGTAATTTTCGTAGGTGTTGGAAAGGTATCGGGAAAACGAGTTGATAGAACTTCGAATTATCATGAGCTGGAACATTTTGCACATGCACACACATGCGAGCACGCACACGGGAAATATCTTGCCTATAGTGATGAGGATATCCCTGGTTCACCTCATTTGTCATCTTCTCCTCATGATAAATTTCAGCTGTCAAATGAAGCTTCTACAAAGAAGACCTATTTGGGTCCCATGACAAGGAGCCGTGCCAAACAAATAGAACAAGAGGTGAACGCGCTCCTAACTGATCATAATTCAACTATGCATGAGAACTTTATACTACCTAAATCTTGTGTGCTGATTTTACTCAGGTACAATGCTGAGGACAACCTACAACTTTCAGCACATGAGGAAACAAGTTTTGAAGCCCATACAACAAGTTTGAAGAGAACAAACTTCAACTCTCATGCAAACCATGTTTTGGTGACAAGGGAAACTAATTACATCCCACGGAAGAATAGCAAGCCATCCCAACAATCTATTGTTGTATGCCCAGTTCCAGAATTCGTCCCAGAACTTGCTGCACCTTGCTGCACAAATATGTGAGTATCCAGCACGTGTGGGAGTAGAAATTGGAGAGCATTTGAAGTCTAATTTCAGGAAAATCAAACGGCGCAACATTTGGAGTCCTGAGTCAAAGGATATGAGAGTTCCAATGCAAGCTGTCCAGAAATTGCTGCGCGAGGCTCCATGTATTTGCTCCCTTGACCAGCTGGTTACCACGAATTTGAGCCTCTCTTTTGGACTGGTTTCACACCCACACTAGGAGGGTTGTTCCTAGTATAAATACCCCTTCCCCCACTTCAGCGACAACTCTTTGGCAATTTGATTTCAGCATAGGTTAGCTAAGTGCAACCAGAATCTTGTTTGAGAGTTCACTTCCTCCTTAGCTCTTGTAATCTTGCCTTGTGAGAGGGTAAACTCACTTTGTGATTTTACATCAGCAGCCATTAAGGCGGCGACCAGTTCGTGCTTCCAACTTCGTGCGTGGTTGCGTGGATTGGAATCCTAAGAGTGTGGTTGGGCGAATACTTGTTGCTGGTTGTTGCATGTGGAGTAGCTAGTTTCGGTCTCATTAGGTTGCACTAGTTATCCATTACCCAACATCGCTGTTGGCTGGGATCGAGGGTTTCCTTCGTACCCTTCAGGTGGCGTTGATTCACATCATAGAGTAGGTCCTTCGTGAAGATCGGGCAACCCCGTATCACAGCATCATCACTTTTATGACATGGTATAAAGTGTGCCATTTTGAAAAATCTATCCATGACAACAAATATGCAATCCCTCCCCTTCTTAGTTCGAGGTAAACCTAAAAAAAAGTCCATAGATATATCCTCCCAAGGAACACTAGGTACAGGCAATGGCATATATAAACCATGAGGATTGAGTCGTGACTTAGCTTTTTGACATGTAGTGCAGCAAGCAACAAAACACTCAACATCCCGTCTCATCTTTGGCCAAAAGAAATGTGTAGAAAGTACGTCCTCTGTTTTCTTCACGCCAAAGTGTCCCATTAATCCTCCTCCGTGTGTCTCCTATAACAACAAAAGACAAACTAAGCTAGCTGGAATGCATAGCTTCTTAGCACGGAACACAAATCCATCATTAATAACGAACTTGTTCCATGTTCTCCCTTCTTTACAATGTTGCAACACATCTCTAAATTCAACATCATGCACATATTGATCTTTGATGGTCTACAAACCAAATATTTTAAAGTCAAGTTGTGAAAGCATAGTATAACGACGAGACAAAGCATCAGCAATAACATTTTCTTTACCCTTCTTGTGTTTAATTACATAGGGAAAGTCTCAATGAATTCAACCCATTTAGCATGTCTACGGTTCAGTTTTGCTTGACTTTTAATATGTTTCAACGATTCATGATCAGAATGTATAACAAATTATTTAGGCCATAAATAATGTTGCCATGTTTCCAAAGTCCGAACAAGAGCATATAATTCCTTATCATAAGTAGAATAATTCACACTAGGCCCACTCAATTTTTCAGAAAAGTACGCAACAGGTTTACCATCTTGTAATAACACACCTGTTAGAAATATGCCCTAGAGGCAATAATAAATTAGTTATTATCATATTTCCTTGTTCATGATAATCGTTTATTATCCATGCTATAATTGTATTGATCGGAGACTTAGATGCATGTGTGGATACATAGACAAAACCATGTCCCTAGTATGCCTCTAATGGACTAGCTCGTTGATCAAAGATGGTTAAGGTTTCCTAGCCATGGACATGAGATGTCATTTGATAACGGGATCACATCATTAGGAGAATGGTGTGATGGACAAGACCCAAACTAGAAACGTAGCATATGATCGTGTCAGTTTATTGCTATTATTTTCTGCATGTCAAGTATATGTTCCTATGACCATGAGATCATGCAACTCACTGACACCGGAGGAGTGCCTTGTGTGTATCAAACGTCGCAACATAACTGGGTGACTATAAAGGTGCTCTACAGGTATCTCCGAGGGTGTCTGTTGGGTTGGCATGGATCAAGACTGGGATTTGTTACTCCTTGTGACGGAGAGGTATCTCAGGGCCCACTCGGTAATACAACATCACAATAAGCCTTGCAAGCAATGTGACTAAGTGTTGGTCACGGGATCTTGTATTACGGAACGAGTAAAGAGACTTGCCGGTAACGAGGTTGAACTAGGTATGGAGATACCGACGATCGAATCTCGGGCAAGTAACATACCGAAGAATAAAGGGAACATCATATGGGATTAACTGAATCCTTGACACAGAGGTTCGATCGATAAACATTTTCGTAGAATATGTAGGAACCAATAAGGGCATCCAGGTCTCGCTATTGGTTATTGACCGTAGAGGTGTCTCGGTCATGTCTACATAGTTCTTGAACCCGTAAGGTCTGCACACTTAAGGTTTGGTGACGTTTTGGTAGTATAGAGTTATGTATGGTGGTGACCGAAGGTTGTTCGGAGTCCCGGATGAGATCTTGGACATCATGAGGAGCTCCAGAATGGTCCGGAGGTAAAGATTGATATATAGGAAGTCCTATTTTGGTCGCCGGAAAAGTTTCGGGCTCATGGGTAGTGTACCGGGAGACCATCGGGAGGGGTATTTCGACCCAAGAGGCTACATGGGCTGTGTGAGAGTGAATACCAGCCCTTTGTGGGCTGGTGGAAGTCCCACACAAGGCCCATGCGGCTGGGAAGAAAAGCCCAAAGAGAAAAAGGTGGAAAAAGGCAAAAAAGGCAAAAATAAGGAGGAGTCCTAGTCCTACTAGGATTGGAGGAGGAATCCTCCAATCCCACTAGGTTTGGCCGACCCAAGGGCTGCCTCTTTGGCAGCCAAGCCTCCTCCTCCTCTCCTCCTATATATACTAGAGGATTTTAGGGTTTTGGCACAGAATTTTCAGCCACGTGCTATCCGTTCTTCTAGTGCATAGTTTCTCCTCTAGATCGGTTTTCTGCAGTGCTTAGGCGAAGCCCTGCCGGAATAGCTCCACCACCATCGCCGGAGTACCGTCATGCTGCCGGAGAACTCTTATTCCTCTCCGCTCCCTCTTGCTGGATCAAGACGGCGGAGATCGTCATCAAGCTGTACGTGTGCTGAACGCGGAGGTGCCGTCCATTCGGCACTAGATCGGAAGGACCGTGATCAAGATCGCGAGACGGATCGTGATGAGTTCGCGGGACGGATCATGATGAGTTCCCGAGACGGATCGTGATGAGTTCGCGAGACAGATCGTGATGAGACCGTGATGAGTTCGCGGGACAGATCGTGATGAGTTCGCGGGACGAATCGTGATTGGATCGCGGGACGGATCGTGATGAGATCGAGGGACGCTCGGCGATTTGGATCGCGAAGATGTTCGACTACACCAACCGCGTTTCTAACGCTTCCCGCTTAGCGATCTACAAGGGTACGTAGATCCACTCTCCCTCTCGTAGATGCTCATCACCATGGATAGATCTTGCGTGTGCGTAGGAAAATTTTGGTTTCCCATGCGACGTTCCCCAACAACACCTCCAAACCCAATTCCACTAGCATCACATTCAAGCTCGAAAGTCTTATTAAAATCAGGAACTTTGAGTAAAGGAGCATGTGTTAACTTATGTTTCAAGACCGTGAAGGCTTCTTCCTGTGCGGTACCCCAAGAAAAAGGCACGTCCTTCTTTGTAAGCTCATTGAGAGGTGCAGCAATGGTGCTGAAATCTCTCACAAAACGCCTATAGAAACCAGCGAGGCCAAGAAAACTCCTCACTTGTGTGACCGTTTTGGGCTGCGGCCAACTCTCAATAGCTTCAATCTTGGCTTTATCAACTTCAATTATATGTGGAGTAACAACATAGCCAAGAAAAGATACTCGGTCGGTGCAAAAGGTGCACTTCCCAAGGTTACCAAACAAACGCGCATCACGTAGAGCAATAAAAACAACACATAGATGTTCCAAATGTTCCTCCAAAGATTTACTAAAAATCAATATATCATCAAAATAAACTACCACAAATCGTCCAATGAAAGCACGTAAAACCTCGTTCATTAATCTCATGAAAGTCCTAGGTGCATTAGTTAACCCAAAAGGCATGACTAACCACTCATATAATCCAAACTTAGTTTTAAATGTTGTTTTCCATTCATGTCTCAATTTCATACCAATTTGATGGTATCCACTACGCAAATTAACGTTGGAGAAAATTCTAGAACCAGTTAATTCATCAAGCATATCATCTAGTCTAGGAATAGGATGACGATAACAAATAGTAATATTATTAATGCCTCTACAATCCACACACATGCACGATGTACCATCTTTTTTAGGGACTAGAATAATAGGAACAACACAAGGACTAAGGGATTCACGTATATAACCTTTGTCAAGCAGCTCCTATACTTGATGCATAATCTCCTTTGTTTCCTCTGCATTGGTACGGTATGGCGCACGGTTGGGTAGGGATGCACCGGGAATTAAGTCAATCTGATGCTCAATCCCGCGAATAGGTGGTAATCCCGATGGCACGTCTTGTGGGAAGACGTCAGCGAACTCCTGCAAAATGTTAATGACAGCAGGAGGCAAAGAGGGAGGCATGTCCTCGAATGAAAATAATACCTCTTTGCATACAAAAGCATAGCAAACAGATGTAGCAACATCCAAATCATTAATATCAGATTTAGTAGCAAGTAAACATCCACTGTTCAATTTTATTTTGGATGCAACATTAGATGATGGTTTATTATGCGTATGGTGTTGCTCAAATTCCTGTGCTACAATCTGATTTTCACTCTTATTTTTCTCCTGTTTTGCTTTACTAGCTCTAGCAATGTCATCTTTCATAATATGTTCCGGAGGCACAGGAAGCAAAGTGATAGTTTGATCCTTATGAACAAGAGTATATTGATTGTCCTACCATGGTGTACGAAATTTTTATCAAACTGCCATGGCCTACCAAGTAGAACAGAACATGCTTGCATGGGTACCACATCACAATCCACATAATCAGAATATGTAGCAATGCTAAAATGCATACGAACAATACGTGTTACCTTAACCTTGCCACTATTGTTGAACCATTGGATGTAATAAGGATGAGGATGTGGTCTGGTGGTTAGAGACAGCTTCTCCACCATCTCCATGCTAGCCAAGTTATTGCAACTCCCACCATCGATGATGACGCGAACAGAACACTCCTTCACAATTCCCTTTGTGTGGAACAAGTTGTGCCTCTGCTTTTGCCCAGTCTGGGTAACCTGCACACTGAGAACACGTTGAGCAACTAAACTTTCATACCTGTCAGCGTAATCAGCAGCCATGTAGTGTGTCTCTGGTTCTGCAACCTCGCCACCCTGTTCTTCACTTGTAATGAGAGCCAAAGTCTCCTCATCATAATCACTAGCGGACGCACATCCACCATCCTCAGTAACAATCATTACACGCTTGGAAGGGCATTCTCTCACAAAGTGACCTCCACCCTTGCAACGACGGCATATAACCTCATGTGTTTGCCCTGTGGATGCAATAGATGAAGAAGAGCTCTATGCAGGCCCAGAAGGTGTGCTCTTCGCAGAGGGTGGAGTAGGAGCCTGTCTCCTGGTATCACGGTTGGAGTTGGAAGTGGAATTAGGTGGTGTTGCAGCAGGACGTGCAGAAGTAGAGGAGGTACGTGGCGTCCATGATGAAGTGCGTCCTGCAGAAAAAGTAGGTCTCGCCATTGCTTGTCGATCCTGCACTTCATATTCAGCTTTGCAAGCAAGATGAAATAAACGAGTGATAGTGTTATACTCCTTATACTCTAGAATAGTCTGAATCTCTCTATTTAATCCAGCCATAAAACGTGCAAGCATAGCTTCATTCTCCTCAACAATACCACATCTAATCATGCCAGTTTGTAATTCCTAATAATATTCTTCTACAGAATTTTTTCCTTGTCTTAAACACTGCAAATTTTGATGCAATTCACGTTGATAATAAGGTGGCACCCAACGATTATGCATAGCAGTTTTCAAAGCAGTCCAAGTAGTTGGAATATTAGCATGGTGTATTCTACAATGTTTTGACCACCAAACACAAGCAAAACTAGTGAAAGAACAAACAACAACAGCAACATGCCTATCCTCAGAAATTGTAAGCATGTAAAACGTTGTTCTGTTTCTAACTCCCATGTAAGATATATATCAGGAACATATCTACCATCAAACGTCGGAATATTCAATTTAAGTTTAGGGAGATGGTCATGATCCCGTACCTGAGGGGGTGGTGCGGCCCTACCGTTACGGTTGTAGCCATGTGGTCGACCTTGTGCGTATCGTGGTGGTTGCCCCTGAGGCTGATCTGGAGCAACCTCTCCCTCATCATCGTAATCACCATCATAATCTTCAACCTGGTCAACGATAGTAGCAGCAGGAGCCACAGAATTAGCAGCAGTATCAACAGTACCAGTATGTTGGCCTTGGCCCGAGAGGCACGCGTCGCACTCGTCATTCGAAAGGGATAGGAGCTGCAGCTGGTGGTGGTAGACGGGCAAGCACCTCATTGAACTTGGCGTCCATCTTGGTGTCGAATGTCTTCTCCAAACCATCGAGCTTCTCCATGGTCTCTCCAAAGTTGGTCATGAAGTCTTGTACCTGGTCAGCCGTCATTTGCTGAAATTTATCATAGAGCGCTTTGTTGGTCATGCTCTCCCAGTCGCTCCCGTCGTCGTGTGATCCTGACATGGTTAGCAGAAATAGGAAACACACAAGAAAATGAAACCTACAGACTACTGGGACGTGGTGGTGGTGGTGGTGGTGTGTCACAAATCCTTTAAGCGAATCTCTAATTCTTACCAGTTCTGACCAGCAGCAGGTGGTATCGGCAACCGTTGTAGTCAAAACACTCAAAGCTTGGATAGAGCGATTGCCAGGTGGTGTCAAACACACGACGTAGATGTATGTGGAGCTGGGATGGTTTATAATATGGTAGCAAAAAAGGGTTGCAATAATCAATTCAGAGATGCAAGGTTGAATAAACGCTCAACGACGGTACGGTACTGTGCAAGGTTATAATATGGTTCTTCATCTATTGCATCCATAGGGCAAACACATGAGGTTATATGCCGTCGTTGCAAGGGTGGAGGTCACTTTGTAGGAGAATGCCCTTCCAAGCATGTAATGATAGTTACTAAGGATGGTGGATATGCGTCCGCTAGTGATTATGATGAGGAGACTTTGGCTCTCATTGCAAGTGAAGAACAGGGTGGCGAGGATGCAGAACCAGAGACACACTACATGGCTGCTGATTACACTGATAGGTGTGAAAGTTTAGTTGCCCAACATGTTCTTAGTGTGCAGGTTACACAGGCTGAGGAAAATCAGAGGCACAACATGTTCCACACAAAGGGAGTTGTGAAGGAGCATTCTGTTTGCGTCATCATCGATGGAGGGAGTTGCAATAACTTGGCTAGCATGGAGATGGTGGAGAAGCTGTCTCTAACCACCAGACCACATCCTCATTCTTATTACATCCAATGGTTCAACAATAGTGGCAAGATTAAGGTAACACGTACTGTTCGTGTGCATTTTAGCATTGCTACATATTCTGATTATGTGGATTGTGATGTGGTACCCATGCAAGCATGTTCTGTTCTACTTGGTAGGCCATGGCAGTTTGATAAAAATTCCGTACACCATGGTAGGACAAATCAATGTACTCTTGTTCATAAGGATCAAAATATCACTTTGCTTCCTATGTCTCCGAAACATATTATGAAAGATGACATTGCTAGAGCTAGTAAAGCAAAACAGGAGAAAAATAAGAGTGAAAATTAGATTGTAGCACAGGAATTTGAGCTGCATACGCATAATAAACCATCATCTAATGTTGCATCCGAAATAAAATTGAAGAGTGGATGTTTACTTGCTACTAAATCTGATATTAATGATTTGGATGTTGCTACATCTGTTTGCTATGCTTTTTTATGCAAAGAGGTATTATTTTCATTCGAGGACATGCCTCCCTCTTTGCCTTGTGCTGTCATTAACATTTTGCAGGAGTTCGCTGACGTCTTCCCACAAGACGTGCCAATGGGATTACCACCTATTCACGTGATTGAGCATCAGATTGACTTAATTCCCGGTGCGTCCCTACCCAACCGTGTGCCATACCGTACCAATCCTGAGGAGACAAAGGAGATTATGCGTCAAGTATAGGAGCTGCTTGACAAAGGTTATATACGTGAATCCCTTAGTCCTTGTGTTGTTCCTATTATTCTAGTGCATAAAAAAGTAGTACATCATGCATGTGTGTGGATTGTAGAGGCATTAATAATATTACTATTCGTTATCGTCATCCTATTCCTAGACTAGATGATATGCTTAATGAATTAAGTGGTTCTACAATTTTCTCCAAAGTTGATTTGCGTAGTGGATACCATCAAATTCGTATGAAATTGAGAGATGAATAGAAAACAGCATTTAAACTAAGTTTGGATTATATGAGTGGTTAGTCATGCCTTTTGGGTTAACTAATGCACCTAGCACTTTCATGAGATTAATGAACGAGGTTTTACGTGCTTTCATTGGACGATTTGTGGTAGTTTATTTTTATGATACATTGATTTTTAGTAGATCTTTGGAGGAACATTTGGAACATCTACATGTTGTTTTTATTGCTCTATGTGATGCATGTTTGTTTGGTAACCTTGGGAAGTGCACCTTTTGCACCGACCGAGTATCTTTTCTTGGCTATGTTGTTACTCCACAGATAATTGAAGTTGATAAAGCCAAGATTGAAGCTATTGAGAGTTGGCCGCAACCCAAAACGGTCACACAAGTGAGGAGTTTTCTTGGCCTCGCTGGTTTCTATAGGCATTTTGTGAGAGATTTCAGCACCATTGTTGCGCCTCTCAATGAGGTTACAAAGAAGGACGTGCCTTTTTCCTGGGGTACCGCACAGGAAGAAGCCTTCACGGTCTTGAAAGATAAGTTAACACATGCTCCTTTACTCCAACTTCCTGATTTTAATAAGACTTTCGAGCTTGAATGTGATGCTAGTGGAATTGGGTTAGGAGGTGTGTTATTACAAGATGGTAAACCTATTGTGTACTTTTCTAAAAAATTGAGTGGGCCTAGTCTGAATTATTCTACTTATGATAAGGAATTATATGCTCTTGTTCTGACTATGGAAACATGGCAACATTATTTATGGCCCAAAGAATTTGTTATACATTCTGATCATGAATCTTTGAAACATATTAAAAGTCAAGCAAAACTGAACCGTAGACATGCTAAATGGGTTGAATTCATTGAGACTTTCCCTTATGTCATTAAACAAAAGAAGGGTAAAGAAAATGTTATTGCTGATGCTTTGTCTCATCGTTATAATATGCTTTCATAACTTGACTTTGAAATATTTGGTTTGGAGACCATCAAAGATCAATATGCGCATGATGCTGAATTTAGAGATGTGTTGCAGCATTGTAAAGAAGGGAGAACATGGAACAAGTTCGTTATAAATGATGGATTTGTGTTCCGTGCTAACAAGCTATGCATTCCAGCTAGCTCCGTTCGTCTTTTGTTGTTATAGGAGGCACACGGAGGAGGATTAATGGGACACTTTGCCATGAAGAAAACAGAGGACGTACTTTCTACACATTTTTTTTGGCCAAAGATGAGACGGGATGTTGAGCGTTTTGTTGCTCGCTGCACTACATGTCAAAAAGCTAAGTCGCGACTCAATCCTCATGGTTTATATATGCCTTTGCCTGTACCTAGCGTTCCTTGGGAGGATATATCTATGGACTTTGTTTTAGGTTTACCTTGAACTAAGATGGGGAGGGATAGCATATTTGTTGTCGTGGATAGATTTTCCAAAATGGCACACTTTATACCATGTCATAAAAGTGATGATGCTGCTCATGTTGCTGATTTGTTCTTTCATTAAATTATTCGGTTGCATGGTGTGCCAAATACAATTGTTTCAGATCGTGATGCTAGATTTCTTAGCCACTTTTGGAGATGTTTATGGGCTAAGTTGGGGACTAAACTACTTTTTAGTACTACATGTCATCCCCAAACTGATGGCCAAACTGAAGTAGTCAATAGATCATTGTCTACTATGCTTAGGGCTGTTTTGAAGAATAACCTGAAAATGTGGGAAGAATGCTTGCCTCATATTGAATTTGCTTATAATCGTTCGCTACATTCTACCACTAAGATGTGCCCTTTTAAAGTTGTGTATGGTTTCTTACCTCGTGTACCTATTGATTTGTTGCCTCTTCCATCTTCGGAGAAGGTTAATTTTGATGCTAAAGAACGTGCTGAATTGATATTAAAGATGCATGAGTTAACAAAGGAAAACATTGAGCGTATGAATGCTAAATACAAAATTGCTGGATATAAGGGTAGAAAACATGTTGTCTTTGCACCTAGAGATCTTGTTTGGTTACATTTGCGTAAGGATAGATTTCCTGATTTGCACAAGTCAAAGCTAATGCCACGTGCTGATGGTCCTTTTAAGGTGTTAGAGAAAATAAATGATAATGCATATAAACTTGAGCTGCATGTAGAGTTTGGGGTTAGCCCCACTTTTAACATTGCAGATTTGAAGCCTTACTTTGGTGAGGAAGATGAGCTTCCGTCTAGGACGACTTCAGTTCAAGAAGGGGATGATGATGAGGACATCCCTGCTAATGCTACACCCACAACTCCGACTGCTACACATATAGGACCAATTACTAGAGCTCGCGCACGTCAATTGAATTACCAGGTACTTCCGTTTCTTGCAAATCCTTCTAATGTTCATGAACAATTGAATTAGCCCCACTTTTAACATTGCAGATTTGAAGCCTTATTTGGGTGAGGAAGATGAGCTTCCGTCTAGGACGACTTCAGTTCAAGAAGGGGAGGATGATGAGGACATCCCTGCTAATGCTACACCAACAACTCCGACTGCTACACATACAGGACCAATTACTAGAGCTCGCGCACGTCAATTGAATTACCAGGTACTTCCGTTTCTTGCAAATCTTCCTAATGTTCATGAACATATGATGATGCCTAAATTAGATAAATTTTTTTACTTATGAGTGAAGGACCTGGCATGGACAAGAAGGATGACCATGGGAGCGGGATCAAGCATGGAGAAGAAGGTGCGCGCGCGGGAAAGAACAATGGAGCTTCGAGTGATGATTTTCGCACTTTGAAGCCACCATAATGGGAGCAAGAAGCCTTGGACGAAATATGCATGATGCTACTTTATAAAATTCGTCCCTAGGCTAATATAGGTGTTGCGCCACCTTATTGTTCGGCCAGGCCCATGTAATTTCGAAATACCATATTATAGGCTGTTTTTAGAGTCCATATGTATGGGGAAACTGAGTTAAGGTCAGTTTCAGACCCCTCCTCCAAGGGGCCACGAAATTCCCCTCTATTCCCCCATATATACAGCCCTTAGGGCGTCGTTTTAGGGTTGGGTTTTGTTTAGATTACAAGTTCGCCATAGCTGCAACTTCGCGTTCTTCGTTTGTGTTCCACGACCACACAAAGGCGCCACAGAACCCCACTTCATCAATAAAGCTTTTCTCTTATATTCGCAATATCCAGATTGCAATCTTAGTTTCTTGCTTGTTCTTCATTTGCGTGCAGGAAACAGACCCTCATGGTCAGGTTGATCGTGCTCCGGCGTGGTCAATAACCTCTCGGAGTTGGTTTAGCGATTGCTAAGTCGCAGCGTCATCACACGTTCTAACAATACTTTGACGATCCGACTACGAACGTGTGATGACGCCGCGCCTTAGCAATCGCTAAACCAACTCCGAGAGGTTATTGACCATGCCGGAGCACGATCAACCTGACCACAAGGGTATGTTTCCTACACGCAAACGAAGAACAAGCAAGAAACTAAGATTGCAATCTGGATATTGCGAATATAAGAGGAAAGCTTTATTGACGAAGTGGGGTTCTGTGACACCTTTGGTCGTGGAACACAAACGAAGAACGCGAAGTTGCAGCTATGGCAAACTTGTAATCTAAACAAAACCCAACCCTAAAACGACGCCCTAAGGGCTGTATATATGGGGGAATAGAGGGGAATTTCATGGCCCCTTGGAGGAGGGGTCCAAAACCGACCTTAACTTAGTTTCCCGATACATAAGGACTCTAAAAACTGCCTATAAAATGGTATTTCGATATTACATGGGCCTGGCCCAACAATAAGGTGGCGCAACACCTATATTAGCCTAGGGACGAATTTTATAAAGTAGCATCATGCATATTTCGTCCAAGGCTTCTTGCTCCCATTATGGTGGCTTCAAAGTGCGAAAATCATCACTAGAAGCTCCATTGTTCTTTCCCGCGTGCACCTTCTTCTTCATGCTTGATCCTGCTCCCATGGTCATCCTTCTTGTCCATGCCAGGTCCTTCATTCATAAGTAAAACAAAAGTATCTAATTTAGGCAGCATCATATGTTCATGAACATTAGAAGGATTTGCAAGAAACGAAAGTACCCGGTAATTCAATTGACGTGTGCGAGCCCTAGTAATTGGTCCTTTATGTATTGCAGTCGGAGTTGTGGGTGTAGCATTAGCAAGGCTCATAGGATTTCAAGCTGTAACTAGGAAATCATTGGTTTTCTCCATCTTACGATCCATTTTTCAGGGCATAGACGACCTTTTATGGGCAAGATATTTCCCGTGTGTGTGCTCGCGTGTGCGTGTGCGTGTGTGCGAAATGTTCCAGGTCGTGAAAATTAGCAGTTCTATCATCTCGTTTTCCCGATACCTTTCCAACACCTATGAAAATTACTCAATCGGAGCTCGTCCTCACTCACGTTGATAGTCTCCTTGAATACCCTCTATAGGGTGAATTTGTCTTTCCTTTGTTCACTATTTCTTCTCTAATATGAGCCTAACACCATGTTGTATCCAATCCATGGTCGAGGCGCGTAGTTCTGAAGACCATATGGATGGGGTAGCCCATGGGATTTCAAGTTGTAACTCGGAAATCATTGGTTTTCTCCATCTCGCGATCCGTTTTTCAGGGCATAGACGGCCTTTTACTGGCAAGATATTTCCCGTGTGTGTGCTCGCTTGTATGTGTGCGTGTGTGCAAAATGTTCTAGGTCGTGAAAATTAGAAGTTCTATCATCTCGTTTTCCCGATACCTTTCCAACACCTATGAAATTACTCAATCAGTGCTCGTCCTGATTCACGTTGATAGTCTCGTTGAATACCCTATATAGGGTGTATTTTGTCCTTCCACTGTTCACTGTTTGTTCTCTAATATGAGCCTAAAACCATGTTGTGTCCAATCCATGGTCGAGGCACGTAGTTATGAAGACCATACAGATGGGTTGGCCCATGGGATTTCGAGCTGTAACTGCAAAATCATTGGTTTTCTCCATCTTGCGATCCGTTTTTGAGGGCATAGACGGCTTTATGGGCAAGATATTTCCCACGTGCAAGCTCGCGTGTGCAAAATGTTCTAGGTCGTGAAACTTAAAAGTTCTATCATCTCGTTTTCCCGATACCTTTCCAACACCTATGAAAATTACTCAATCGGAGCTCGCCGTGAATCACGTTGATAGTCTCGTTCAATACCCTATATAGGGTGAATTTTGTCTTTCCTGTGCTCACTGTTTCTTGTCAAATATGAGCCTAACACCATGTTGCATCCAATTCGTGGTCGAGGCGCGTAGTTCTGAAGACCATACGGATGGGCTGGCCCATGGGATATCAAGCTTTAACTGGGAAATCATTCGTTTTCTCCATCTTGCGATCCGTTTTCTAGGGTATAGACGACCTTTTATGGGCAAGATATTTCCCGCGTGCATGCTTGCGTGTGAAAAATGTTCTAGATCATGAAACTTAGAAGTTCTATCATCTCGTTTTCCCGATACCTTTCCAACACCTATGAAAATTACTCAATCGGAGCTCGTCCTGATTCACGTTGATAGTCTCGTTGAATAACCTCTATAGGGTGTATTTTGTCCTTCCTCCGTTCACTCTTTCTTCTCTAATTTGAGCCTAACACCATGTTGTGTCCAATCCATGGTCGAGGCGTGTAGTTCTGAAGACCATATGGATGGGTTGGCACATGGGATTCCGAGCTGTATCTGCAAAATCATTGGTTTTCTCCATCTTGCGATCCGTGTTTGAGGACATAGACGACCTTTTATGGCCAAGAAATTTCCCGTGTGCGTGCTCGTGTGTGTGTGTGTGCGTGTGCAAAATGTTCCAGGTCTTGAAAATTAGAAGTTCTATCATCTCGTTTTCCCGATACCTTTCCAACGCCTATGAAAATTACTCAATCGGAGCTCGTCCTCACTCACGTTGATAGTCTCGTTGAATACCCTCTATAGGGTGTATTTTGTCCTTCCTCTGTTCACTGTTTCTTCTCTGATATGAGCCTAAAACCATGTTGTGTCCAATCCATGGTCGAGGTGCGTAGTTATGAAGACCATACGGATGGGTTGGACCATGGGATTTCGAGCTGTAACTGCGAAATCATTGGTTTTCTCCATCTTGCCATCCGTTTTTGAGGGCATAGATGACCTTTTATGGGCAATATATTTCCTGTATGTGTGCTCATGTGTGTGTGTGTGCGTGTGCAAAATGTTCCAGGTCTTAAAAATTAGAAGTTCTATCATCTCATTTTCCTGATACCTTTCCAACACCTATGAAAATTAGTCAATCGGAGCTCGTCCTGATTCACGTTGATAGTCTCGTTGAATACCCTCTATAGGGTGTATTTTGTCCGTCCTGTGTTCAGTGTTTCTTCTCTAATATGAGCGTAACACCAAGTTGTGTTCAATCCATGGTCGAGGCGCGTGGTTCTGAAGACCATACGGATGGGTTGGCACATGGGATTTCGAGCTGTAACTGCGAAATCATTGGTTTTCTCCATCTTGCCATCCGTTTTTGAGGGCATAGACTGCCTTTTAGGGGCAAGATATTTCCCGTATGTGTGCTTGTGTGTGTTTGTGTGCGTGTGCAAAATGTTCCAAGTCTTAAAAAATAGAAGTTCTATCATCTCGTTTTGCTGATACCTTTCCAACACCTATGAAAATTACTTAGTCGGAGCTCGTCCTGATTCACGTTGATAGTCTGGTTGAATACCCTCTATAGGGTGCGTTTTGTCCATCCTCTGTTCACTGTTTCTTCTCTAATATGAGCCTAACATCAAGTAGTGTCCAATCCATGGTCGAGGTGCGTAGTTCTGCAAAATCATTGGTTTCTCCATCATGCGATCCATGTTTGAGGGCATAGATGACCTTTTATGGGCAAGATATTTCCCGTGTGCGTGTGCGTGTGCAAAATGTTCCAGGTATAGAAATTAGAAGTTCTATCATCTCGTTTTCCCGATACCTTTCAAACACCTATGAAAATTACTCAATCGGAGCTCGTCCTAACTCACGTCGATAGTCTCGTTGAATACCCTCTATAGGGTGAATTTTGTCTTTCCTTTGTTCATTGTTTCTTCTCTAATATGAGCCTAACACATTGTTGCATCCAATCCATGGTCGAGGCGCGTAGTTCTGAAGACCATACGGATGGGCTGGCCCATGGGATTTCGAGCTGTAGCTAGGAAATCTTTGGTTTTCTCAATCTTGCGATCCATTTTTTAGGGCATAGATGACCTTTTATGGGCAAGATATTTCCCGTGTGTGTGCTCGCATGTGCATGTGCGTGTGTGCGAAATGTTCCAGGTCATGAAAATTAGAAGTTCTATCATCTCGTTTTCCCGATACCTTTCCAACACCTATGAAAATTACTCAACCAGAGCTCTAGCGCATCTCCTTAGGTAGAGTGGCCGTGAAGGTACCGGTGAAGCTGGGCAAGGCAATGCGCAGATGTCCTGCAAAATCCACGAGCTGTCTTCCAAAGGGCATGGTTGCATCGGGCTGAGCAAACTCAACGATGGGGGTCGACATCTACAGTTTGAAAGAGAGGGGAAATTAGTAGTGAAGCAGGGAGAGTATGAGACCAAAACAGGGTATAAAATATGGTTTTTATCCTATGGCTTTTCATTTTCTATGGTCGCGTCCTACAGTCAACGTGTGCCCTGATACCATCTTGTAGCGACCCGATCTCAAGGGATCGGAGTCTCTGTGCTTAAGTGTCATCCCTGGATTGGTATGCTGACACACACAATACTTGAGGATTTACAACAGAGTTCAATCACACATTTATTACATCGGGAATCCTCAAAGAGTATTTATTACATTAATGTGGCCTAAGGCCAAGTGAAACAAAAACATGCGGAAGCAAAAAGTGTAACGAGTCCATCAACTCCACGAGCAAGCTGAGTGCAGAACAACGACCTATCGCACCTTATTCATCGTCGGATAAATCTGCAACATGATAAGTTGCAGCCGTGTAGGTCAGTACATGGAATGTACTGGCAAGTCATCATAAAGTGTAATGAGCCTACATAGTACATGCAATTTGGCTAGTGGAAAGCTCTAAGTTTAGTTTTGCATAAAGCTAGTTTTTCCCTATCAAAAATAATTGTTCTACTTCTACAAATATCATAAGTCTGAGATGATGCCCATCTCAATCATTCCAAAAATTTGTACCTAGTTGATTAGTTAAGAGTGATGAGATCTCCCTACATTTCCACTACTAAAAGCTCAAGTTATCCATGACCGGGGACACGGCTAATCGATTAGATTTTTAACTCTGCAGAGGTTGTGCACTTTTCGCCACAAGACTCGACCACATCCTTGATCGGAGGATCGAGACATAGTCTTTTGATAGCATTTCGCTTAACCCACGGATAGGCCGGTACACCTACCTCATCTACATTTGCTATCCTATCCCGGAAGAGGTCACACCATCTACTCAACTAAGCCAGAGCCCATATTGGCTTGCGGCTGCACACGGAAGCTTATAGACATGAAAATAAGGTTGATCCTGATGAGGACATCCCTACTAATGTTACACCCACCCCGACTGCTATACATACAGGACCAATTACTAGAGCTCGCGCACGTCAATTGAATTACCAGGTACTTTCGTTTCTTGGAAATCCTTCTAATATTCATGAACATATGATGCTGCCTAAATTAGATACTTTTGTTTTACTTATGAATGAAGGACCTATCATGGATAAGAAGGATGACCATTGGAGCGGGATCAAGCATGGAGGAGAAGGTGCACGCGCGGGGAAGAACATTGGAGCTTCCAGTGATGATTTTCGCACATTGAAGCCACCATAATGGGAGTGGGAAGCTTTGGACGAAATATGCATGATGCCACTTTATAAAATTCGTCCATAGGCTAATATAGGTGCTGCGCCACCTTAATTTTGGGCCAGGCCCATGTAATTTCGAAATACCATATTATAGGCTGTTTTTAGAGTCCGTATGTATGGGGAAACTGACTTAGGGTCGGTTTCGGACCCCTCCTCCAAGGGGCCACGAAATTCCCTTCTATTCCCCCATATATACAGCCCTTAGGGCTTCGTTTTAGGTTTGGGTTTTGTTTAGATTACAAGTTCGCCATAGCTGCAACTTCGCGTTCTTCGTTTGTGTTCCACGACCAGACAAAGGCGTCACAGAACCCCACTTCATCAATAAAGCTTTCCTCTTATATTCGCAATATCCAGATTGCAATCTTAGTTTCTTGCTTGTTCTTCGTTTGCGTGCAGGAAATAGACCCTCGTGGTCAGGTTGATCGTGCTCCGGCGTGGTCAATAACCTCTCAGAGTTGGTTTAGCGATTGCTAAGGCGCGACGTCTCACACGTTCGTAGTCGGATCGTCAAAGTCTACTCCACCAAAAACGATAGCCACCATCTCATCGAAAGACAGGGACAACTTCGCCTATATCAAGTGGTATCAGAGCTCCAGGTTGCTCGGTGAGATTTTACCAGTTTTCGTAGTTTAGATCGCATCTGTTCTTCATACCTTTAGTCCACGAAAAAGCCAAAAAAAAAATTAGGGTTAGATCATCATATCCGAACCAATCTGAGCCTTTGCATAGTCTTTTCAGTATTTTGCTTTGTTGAATTGGCGGTTACATCGTTGTGTCGAGTTGCTGGTCTTAGTGTCTAGTCCTTTAGAGTTTCGAGTTCTTTTCACAGGTTGTCACGCCGCCACCGCATCATCTTCATAGTTGCCATATACCACCACCATCATCGCCGCTGCCATATCTCATCATCCATCATCACTCTCCATTGGTGTCCATATATACCACCACAAATCCTCCACCAATCCAAGTCCAGTTCGTTTTAGGTTTAGTTTCGAGATCCTTTTGATTTCGGATCCGTGTTTTGCTACCTGCGCAGGTGTCGGAAAAAAAAAAGAGTCTGGCACGCTTTGCAGAGCACGTTTTGGCCCAAAAAAAATTTCGGCTGAAATGAGGACATCCCTACTAATGTTACACCCACCCCGACTGCTATACATACAGGACCAATTACTAGAGCTCACGCACGTCAATTGAATTACCAGGTACTTTCGTTTCTTGGAAATCCTTCTAATATTCATGAACATATGATGCTGCCTAAATTAGATACTTTTGTTTTACTTATGAATGAAGGACCTATCATGGATAAGAAGGATGACCATTGGAGCGGGATCAAGCATGGAGGAGAAGGTGCGCGCGCGGGGAAGAACATTGGAGCTTCCAGTGATGATTTTCGCACATTGAAGCCACCATAATGGGAGTGGGAAGCTTTGGACGAAATATGCATGATGCCACTTTATAAAATTCGTCCATAGGCTAATATAGGTGCTGCGCCACCTTAATTTTGGGCCAGGCCCATGTAATTTCGAAATACCATATTATAGGCTGTTTTTAGAGTCCGTATGTATGGGGAAACTGACTTAGGGTCGGTTTCGGACCCCTCCTCCAAGGGGCCACGAAATTCCCTTCTATTCCCCCATATATACAGCCCTTAGGGCTTCGTTTTAGGTTTGGGTTTTGTTTAGATTACAAGTTCGCCATAGCAGCAACTTCGCGTTCTTCGTTTGTGTTCCACGACCAGACAAAGGCGTCACAGAACCCCACTTCATCAATAAAGCTTTCCTCTTATATTCGCAATATCCAGATTGCAATCTTAGTTTCTTGCTTGTTCTTCGTTTGCGTGCAGGAAATAGACCCTCGTGGTCAGGTTGATCGTGCTCCGGCGTGGTCAATAACCTCTCAGAGTTGGTTTTTGAGCCTGGGTGGACGGACCACTAGTGTGCACTCCCATGGATTCCCATGAATGCTCCCACTGTACTTCGCCACCATACAAACCAATTTCCACCCAGGTAGTTCATTAGAGTCGGTCCTAGTTACTACTTTGTCACTCACATCTCAAGGTGATAACACTCCCCAATCCACATCTACTTCGGCGAGGCACTGTAACATAACACGGTGGCGACAAAGTTGGTACGGTTCAGACCTACCTCAAATGAACTACTGGGTGATAATAGAACCAACAAGTACAAATTCCTATTATGCACTCCTACATCAAAGGACTATGTGCAAAAATAAAACATAGGTAAAAACTGATCTGATCAAAATGCAACTTGCCTTCGTGCTGGGAGTGAAGTTCTAGGGAATGGTAGTACTCTGCTTTGCACTCCGGACAATCTATCGCAAAGTAAATAAACACACATAAACAAGCATTCAACAATTCAAATAAAATATGCAACAAAAAATATTTGCAAAAGCCAAATAAAATCCAACACAAGTCATTAACATGAAATTTTTCAAAGTATAAATAGTGTTAAAAAATTCGTGATGTGCTCTAGTGTTCCTACAAGGCATCCTAGTAAAATTATGGTGAACAGAAAATAATTGTGCAGAATATATAGTGGCAAAATTTCATGGCAAAGGATTTAGTTCGTGTGACGCGGTGCAAAAAGAATTACTTCAAACGGGTATACCGTTTAAAAGATATGACCTAATGAAATTTCAATTCAAATCTGAAATAATTTCAAATTTGAACTTGCAAAAATCTGCAACTATGGGTTTTCTGGTTAGGGCTATTCGAGACGAAAATTTAGCCTCTTGTTTCATCCCGTTTCGATCTACGGTTAAGAAGTTAAGGCCGTTTGAAGTTTTGAAACAAATCTGGAAAAAAAACTGCTATAATAGCGTTTTTTGAAAACCTTAATGTGTGAACGTTCGCGGCTAGAGTGCGATGCGGTCAGCCCTGGTTGGTTGGCTGCATTCGCCGCGGCGGCTATGCGGTGAACATTCACGAAATAGGTAGGTTCGGCTAAACTAAAAGACAACCGACGTTCGGTTCAAATAAACCGCACGGTTTAGATCAAAACACGGTTAACCGCGTACCTCTTCGGTCTAATAAAAAAAACTAATCTAATCTACATGTTCAAATCTAAAAAAACCCTACTCTAATCTAATTAAACAAGCGAGGTGAGCGCTTACAGAGACGAGCACGACCTCGGGCAGGAACTAGGCGATGACGGGGCGGCGGCTCCAGCGAGCTCCGGCGCAGGCGAGGTGGTCGGGGAGGTGCGGCTCGTCGAGGGCTTCGGGCGGTGCCAACGCGGGGTGGCGGCGGCAACCGGAGGAAGCGAAGGGAGGCAACGAAGCTCTTGTGCTCCGGTGAACTCCGGTGACGCAGGTCGTCGGGGCGGCATCTCCGGGGCGTCCTAGGGGCAAATGAAGATGCCAGGGAGGTGCACAAGGATGAGGGGGTCCGATTCCTGCAAAGAGACAGGGCCAAGGCAGCTCACCGCCGGCGTGGTACTCTAACGAACTAGCTCCGGCCGGCGAGATCCAAGTGGCAACTTCGGTGGCTACGAGCGGCGAGAGGTGGAGTGGGGTTGCTGAATGGAACGAGGGGATCGAGGGCTACATATAGGCGCAGCTAGGAGGGCCGGGGCTGAGGGATAAGCTCTATCCCGACAGCTTCGGCCGGCAGGTTCGGGAGCGGGAGCGTGACCTCTATCCCATGCGGGTTGCGCGGGAAGTTAGGGACGATGGGGTTGGGCCGAACCTGCCAGGTGCGTGAGAGGGAGAGACGTGGGGTGGAGAGAGAGAGATCAGGCGTTGGGAAGTTGTTTTTCCCCCTCGACCGTTGACTCCTGGCGGTGCTAGGGAGGAGCGCTCGCTCTCCTCGAATCAAGCGGGTGGCTGGGCCATCGCTGGCCAGCGTGGCCTGGTGGCTTCAGCCTAGCTGGGCTTCGGCCTGGCTGGGCCATCGTGCGTGTGTGTTGTTTTTTTTTGAAAACTTTTCTAGATCCAAATCGGAATCATTAAAGAAGAGAAAAAAATTATAAGAAAAATTCTAAAAATCCTTATAGCTAATATAGAGCACAAGGAACATTAATTTCTGCTCATATAATTTAGAAAACATATATATTTTTTCTCTATTCGAATAAATTACTTGTGGCTAACAAAATAATTTTCATTGCAACTTTAAAAACACCAAATATTAGTCGAACACGTCTTCACTCTTGTATATCTTGAGGAAGTCATATTATCCTCTCTCTATTATTTTATGTGAGTGGAAAAACTTGAACATCATAAACTCCAAATTTAATAAAATATGATATGCAATATGATGACCCTATTAACATCCTAATTTAATAAAATTGGGATGTTACAAACCTACCCCCGTTAAGGTGAATCTCGCCCTCGTTGAATATCTCGTCCTGACTCATGTTGATAGTCTCGTTGAATATCCTATATAAGGTGAATTTTGTCTTTCATCTATTCACTATTTCTTCTCTAATACGAGCCTAACATCCTATTGTGTCCAATTCATGGTCGAGGCGCGTAGTTCTGAAGACTAGACGGATGGGTTGGCCCATGGGATTTCGAGTTATAACTGCGAAATCATTGGTTTTCTCCATCTTGCGATCCGTATTTGAGGGCATAGACGGCCTTTTATGGGAAAGATATTTCTCGTGTGCGTGCTCGTGTGTGTGCAAAATGTTCCAGGTCGTGAAAATTAGAAGTTCTATCATCTCGTTTTCCCGATACCTTTCCAAGACCTATGGAAATTACTCAATCGGAGCTCGCCCTGACTCATGTTGACAGTCTCGTTGAATATCCTCTATAGGGTGAATTTTGTCTTTCATCTGTTCACTATTTCTTCTCTAATATGAGCCTAACATCATTTTGTGTCCAATCCATGGTCGAGGCGAATAGTTCTGAAGACCATATGGATGGGTTGGCCCATGGGATTTCGAGCTGTAACTACGAAATTATTGGTTTTCTCCATCTTGCGATCCGTTTTTGAGGGCATAGACGGCATTTTATGGGCAAGATAGTTCCCGTGTGCGTGCTCGTGTGTGTGCAAAATGTTCCAGGTCATGAACATTAGAAGTTCTATCATCTCGTTTACCCGATACCTTTCTAACACCTTTGAAAATTAGTGAATCGGAGCTCGTCCTGACTCACGTTGATAGTCTCGTTGAATATCCTCTATAGGGTGATTTTTGTCTTTCATCTGTTCACTATTTCTTCTCTAATATGAGCCTAACATCCTGTTGTGTCCAATTCATGGTTGACGCGCGTAGTTCTGAACACCAGACGGATGGGTTGGCCCATGGGATTTCGAGCTGTAACTGTGAAATCATTGGTTTTCTCCATCTTGCGATCCGTTTTAGAGGGCATAGACGACCTTGTATAGGCAAGATATTTCCCTTGTGCGTGCTCGTGTGTGTGCGAAGTGTTCCAGGTCATGAAAATTAGAAGTTCTATCATCTCGTTTTCCCGATACCTTTCCAACACCTATGAAAATTACTCAATCGGAGCTCGTCCTGACACACGTTGATAGTCTTGTTGAATATTCTCTATAGGGTGAATTTTTTCTTTCCTTTCTTCACTGTTTCTTCTCTAATATGAGCCTAACACCGTGTTGTATCCAATCCAAGGTCGAGGCGCGTAGTTCTGAAGACCATACAGATGGGTTGGCCCATGGGATTTCGAGTTGTAACTGCGAAATCATTGGTTTTCTCCATCTTGCGATCCATTTTTGATGGCATAGATGGCCTTTTATGGGCAAGATATTTCCCGTGTGTGTGCTCGCATTTGTGTGTGTGCGTGTGGAAAATGTTCTAGGTCATGAAAATTATAAGTTCTATCATCTCGTTTTCCCGATAGCTTACCGACAACTATGAAAATTACTCAATCGCACCTCGTCCTAACTCACGTTGATAGTCTCGTTGAATATCCTCTATAGGATGAATTTTGTCTTTCATCAGTTCACTATTTCTTCTCTAATATGAGCCTAACATCATGGTGTGTCCAATCCATCGTCGAGGCGCGTAGTTCTAAAGACCATACGAATGGGTTGGCCCATGGGATTTCGAGCTGTAATTGTGAAATCATTGGTTATCTCCATCTTGGAATCGGTTTTTGAGGGCATAGATGGCCTTTTATGGGCAAGATATTTCCCTTGTGCGTTCTAATGTGTGTGCGAAGTGTTCCAGGTCGTGAAAATTAGAAGTTTTGTTATCTCGTTTTCCCGATACCTTTCCAACACCTATGAAAATTACTCAATTGGAGCTCGTCCTGACTCACGTTGATAGTCTCGTTGAATATCCTCTATAGGGTGAATTTTGTCTTTCCTTTGTTCACTGTTTCTTCTCTAATATGAGCCTAACACCATGTTGCATCCAATCCGTGGTTGAGGCGGGTAGTTTTGAAGACCATACGGATGGGTTGGCCCATGGGATTTCGAGTTGTAACTGCAAAATCATTGGTTTTCTCCATCTTGCGATCCGTTTTTGAGGGCATAGACGACCTTTTATGGGCAAGATATTTCTTGTGTGCGTGCTCGCGTTTGTGTGTGTGCGTGTGCAAAATGTTCCAGGTCATGAAAATTATAAGTTCTATCATCTCGTTTTAGTGATAGCTTACCGACACCTAGGAAAATAACTCAATCGCAGCTCGTCCTGACTCACGTTGATAGTCTCGTTGAATACCCTCTATAGGGTGAATTTTATCTTTTCTCTATTCACCATTTCTTCTCTAATATGAGCCTAACGTCATGTTGTGTCCAATACATGGTCGAGGCGCGTAGTTCTGAAGACCATACAGATGGGTTGGCCCATTGGATTTCAAGCTGTAACTGCGAAATTATTGGTTTTCTCTATCTTGCGATCCATTTTTTGGGGCATAGACGGCCTTTTACGGGTAAGGTATTTCCCGTGTGTGTGCTCTTGTGTGTGCAAAAAATTCCAGGTCGTGAAAATTAGAAGTTCTATCATCTCGTTTTCCTGATACCTTTCCAACACCTATGAAAATTACTCAATCGGAGCTCGTCCGAACTCATGTTGATAGTCTCGTTGAATATCCTCTATAGGGTGAATTTTGTATTTCATTCGTTCACTATTTCTTCTCTAATATGAGATTAACATCCTATTGTGTCCAATCCATGCTCGAGGCGCGTAGTTCTGAAGACTAGACGGATGGGTTGGCCCATGGGATTTCGAGCTGTAACTGCGAAACCATTGGTTTTCTCCATCTTGCGATCCGTTTTTGGGGGCATAGACGGCCTTTTATGGGCAAGATATTTCTGGTGTGTGTGCTCGTGTGTGTGCAAAATGTCCCAAGTCGTGAAAATTAGAAGTTCTATCATCTCGTTTTCCTGATACCTTTCCAACATCTATGAAAATTACTCAATCGGAGCTCGTCCTGACTCACGTTGATAGTCTCATTGAATATCCTCTATAGGGTGAATTTTGTCATCTCTTCACTATTTCTTCTCTAATATGATCTTAACATCATGTTGTGTCCAATCCATGGTCGATGTGCGTAGTTCTCAAGACCATACGGATGGGTTGGCCCATGGGATTTCGAGCTGTAACTGGGAAATTATTCGTTTTCTCCATCTTGCGATCCGTTTTTGAGGGCATAGACGGCCTTTTATGGGCAAGATATTTCCCTTGTGCGTGCTCGTGTGTGTGTGTGCAAAATGTTCCAGGTTGTGAAAATTAGAAGTTCTATCATCTCGTTTTCTCGATACCTTTCCAACACCTTTGAAAATTAGTCAATCGGAGCTCGTCCTTACTCACGTTGATAGTCTCGTTGAATATCCTCTATAGGGTCAATTTTGTCTATCATCTGTTCACTATTTCTTATCTAATATGAGCCTAAGATCCTGTTGTGTCCAATCCATGGTCGAGGCGCGTAGTTCTGAAGACCAGATGAATGGGATGGCCCATGGGATTTCGAGTTGTAACTGCGGAATCATTGGTTTTCTCCATCTTGCGATCCGTTTTTGAGGGCATAGACAGCCTTTTATGGGCAAGATATTTGTCATGTGAGTGCTTGTGTGTGTGCAAAATGTTCCAGGTCGTGAAAATTAGTAGTTCTATCATCTCGTTTTCCCGATACCTTTCCAACATCTATGAAAATTACTCAATCGGAGCTCGTCCGGACTCACGTTGATAGTCTCGTTGAATATCCTCTATAGGGTGAATTTTGTCTTTCATCGGTTCACTATTTCTTGTCTAATATGTGCCTAACATCATGGTGTGTCCAATCAATGGTCAAGGCGCGTAGTTCTGAAAACCATATGGATGGGTTGGCCCATGGGATTTCCAGTTGTAACTACGAAATTATTGGTTTTCTCCATCTTTCGATCTGTTTTTAAGGCATAGACGACCTTTTATGGGCCAGATATTTCCCGTGTGCGTGCTCGTGTGTGTGCAAAATGTTCCAGGTCATGAAAATTAGAAGTTCTATCATCTCGTTTTCCCGATACCTTTCCAACACCTTTGAAAATCAGTCAATCGGAGCTCGTCTTGACTCACGTTGATAGTCTCATTGAATATCCTCTATAGGGTGAATTTTGTCTTTCGTCTGTTCACTATTTCTTCTCTAATATGAGACTAACATCCTGTTGTGTCCAATCCATGGTCGAGGCGCGTAGTTCTGAAGACCAGACCAATGGGTTGGCCCATGGGATTTCGAGCTGTAACTGCGAAATCATTGGTTTTCTCCATCTTGGATCCGTTTTTGAGGCTATAGACGGCCTTTTATGGGCAAGATATTTCTCGTGTGCGTGCTCGTGTGTGTGCAAAATGTTCCAGGTTGTGAATATTAGAAGATCTATCATCTCGTTTTCCTGATACCTTTCCAACATCTATGAAAATTACTCAATCGGAGCTCGTCCGGACTCACGTTGATAGTCTCGTTGAATATCCTCTATAGGGTGAAATTTGTCTTGCTTCTGTTCACTATTTCTTCTCTAATATGTGCCAAATATCAGGGTGTATCCAATCCATGGTCGAGGAGCATAGTTCTGAAGACCATGCGGATGGGTTGGACTATGGAATTTCGAGCTGTAACTGTGAAATCATTGGTTTTCTCCATCTTGCGATCCGTTTTTTAGGGCATAGACGGCCTTTTATGCGCAAGATATTTCCCGTGTGCGTGCTCGCGTTTGTGTGTGCGTGTGCAAAATGTTCCAGGTCGTGAACATTATAAGTTCTATTATCTCGCTTTCCTGATAGCTTACCAACTCCTATGAAAATTACTCAATCGGAGCTCGTCCTGACTCACGTTGATCGTCTCATTGAATACCCTCTATAGGGTGAATTTTATCTATCCTCTATTCACTATTTCTTCTGTAATATGAGCCTAACATCCTGTTGTGTCCAATCCATGGTCGAGGCGCGTAGTTCTGAAGACCAGATGAATGGGATGGCCCATGGTATTTCGAGCTGTAACTACGAAATCATTGGTTTTCTCCATCTTGCGATCCGTTTTTGAGGGCATAGACGGCCTTTTATGGGAAGATATTTCTCATGTGCGTGCTCGTGTTTTTGCAAAATGTTCCAGGTCGTGAAAATTAGAAGTTCTATCATATCGTTTTCTCGATACCTTTCCAACATCTATGAAAATTACTCAATCGGAGCTCGTCCTAACTCACGTTGATAGTCTCGTTGAATATCCTCTAGAGGGTGAATTTTGTCTTTCATCTGTTCACTATTTCTTCTCTAATATGTGCCTAACATCATGGTGTGTCCAATCCATGGTCTAGGCGCGCTTTTCTGAAGGCCATACGGATGGGTTGGCCCATGGAATTTCGAGCTGTAACTGTGAAATCATTGGTTTTCTCCAGCTTGCGATCCATTTTTGAGGGCATGGACGTCCTTTTATGGGCAAGATATTTCCCGTGTGCGTGCTCGTGCGTGTGCAAAATGTTCTAGGTCGTGAAAATTAGAAGTTCTATCATCTCGTTTTCCCGATACCTTTCCAACACCTATGAAAATTACTCAATCGGAGCTCGTCCTAACTACGTTGATAGTCTCGTTGAATATCCTCTATAGGGTGAATTTTGTCTTTCCTTTGTTCACCGTTTCTTATCTAATATGAGCCTAACACCATGTTGCATCCAATCCATGGTCGACGCGCGTAGTTATGAAGACCATATGGATGGGTTGGCACATGGGATTTCGAGTTGTAACTGCGAAATCATTGGTTTTCTCCATGTTGCGATCCATTTTTGAGGGCTTAGACAACCTTTTATGGGCAAGATATTTCCCTTGTGCGTGCTCGCGTTTGTGTGTGTGCGTGTGCAAAATGTTCCAGGTCGTGAACATTATAAGTTTTATTATCTCGCTTTCCTGATAGCTTACCAACACCTATGAAAATTACCCAATCGGAGGTCGTTGAATACCCTCTATAGGGTGAATTTTATCTCTCCTCTATTCACTATTTCTTCTCTAATATGAGCCTAACATCATGTTGTGTCCAATCCATGGTCGAGGCGCGTAGTTCTGAAGACCATACGGATGGGTTGGCCCATGGGATTTCGAGCTATAACCGCGAAATTATTGGTTTTCTCCGTCTTGTGATCCGTTTTTGAGGGCATAGACGACCTTTTATGGCCAAGATATTTCTCGTGTGCGTGCTCGTGTGTGTGCAAAATGTTCCACGTCCTGAAAATTAGAAGTTCTATCATCTAGGTTTCCCGATACCTTTCCAACACCAATGAAAATTACTCAATCGGAGCTCATCCTGACTCATGTTCATAGTCTCGTTGAATATCCTCTATAGGGTGAATTTTGTCTTTCATCTGTTCACTATTTCTTCTCTAATATGATCCTAACATCTTGCTGTGTCCAATCCATGGTCGAGGCACGTAGTTCTGAAGACCATACTGATGGGTTGGCCCATGGGATTTCGAGCTGTAATTTGGAAATCATTGGTTTTGTCCATCCTGTGATTCTTTTTTGAGGGCATAGACAGCCTTTTATTGGCAAGACATTTGTCGTGTGCGTGCTCTTGTGTGTGCAAAATGTTCCAGGTCTTGAAAATTAGAAGTTCTATCATCTTGTTTTCCCGATACCTTTCCAACACCTATGAAAATTACTCAATAGGAGCTCGTCCTGACTCACTTTGATAGTCTCGTCGAAATTATTGGTTTTCTCCGTCTTGCGGTCCGTTTTTGAGGGCATAGACGGCCTTTTATGGGCAAGATATTTCCCACGTGAATGCTCGCGTGTGTGAGTGCGTGTGCAAAATGTTCTAGGTCATGAAAATTAGAAGTTATATCATCTCGTTTTCACGATACCTTTCCAATACCTATGAAAATTACTCAATCGGAGCTCGCCCTGACTCACGTTGATAGCCTTGTTGAATACCCTATATAGGGTGAATTTTCTCTTTCCTCTCTTCAGTGTTTCTTCTCTAATATTAGCCTAACACCATGTTGCATCCAATCCATGGTCAAGGTGCATAGTTCTGAAGACCATACGGATGGGCTGGCCCATGGGATAAAGATGTAACTGTGAAATCATTGGTTTTCTCCATCTTGCGATCCATTTTTCAGGGCATAGATGGCCTTTTATGCGCAATATATTTCCCGTGTGTGCGCTCGCGTCTGTGTGTGCGTGTGTGCAAAATGTTCCAGGTCGGGAATATTAGAAGTACTATCATCTCGTTTTCCCGATATAATTCCAACACCTATGAGAATTACTCAATCGGAGCTCGTCCTGACTCACGTTGATAGTCTCGTTGAATACCTTCTATAGGGTGAGTTTTGTCTTTCCTTTGTTCGCTGTTTCTTCTATAATATGAGCCTAACACCATGATGAATCCAATCCATGGTCGAGACGCGTAATTCTGATGACCATGCAGATGGGATGGCCCATTGGGTTTCAAGCTGGAACTACGAAATCATTCGTTTTCTCTATCTTGCAATCCGTTTTTCAGGGCATAGACGGCCTTTTACGGGCAAGATATTTACCACGTGCATGCTCGCGCGTGTGTGTGTGCGTGTGCAAAATGTTCTAGGTCATGAAAATTAGAAGTTCTATCATCTCGTTTTCCCGATACCTTTCCAACACCTATGAAAATTACTCAATCAGAGCTTGCCCTGACTCACGTTGATAATCTCGTTGAATACCCTATATAGGGTGAATTTTGTGCTTCCTCTGTTCAACGTTTCTTATCTAATATGAGTCTAACACCATGTGGCATCCAATCCATAGTCAAGACGCGTAGTTCTGAAGACCATACGGATGGGTTGGCCCATGGGATTTCAAGCTGTAACTACGAAATCATTGGTTTTCTCCATCTTGCAATCCATTTTTCAGGGCATAGACGGCCTTCTATGGGCAAGATATTCCCCGTGTGTGTGCTCGCGTCTTTGTGTGCGTGTGTGCAAAATGTTCCAGGTCGTGAATATTAGAAGTTCTATCATCTGGTTTTCCCGATACCTTTCCAACACCTATGAAAATTACTAAATCGGAGCTCGTCGTGACTCACGTCAATAGTCTCGTAGAATACCCTCTATAGGGTGAATTTTGTCTTTGCTTTGTTCACCGTTTCTTCTGTAATATGAGCCTAACACCATGATGAATCCAATCCATGGTCGAGGTGCGTAGTTCTGATGACCATACAGATGGGTTGGCCCATTGGGTTTCAAGCTGTAACTGCGAAATCATTCGGTTTCTCTATCTTGCAATCCGTTTTTCAGGGCATAAACGACCTTTTATGGGCAGGATATTTCCCGTGTGAGTGCTCGTGTCTGTGTGCGTGTGTGCAAAATGTTCCAGGTCGTGAATATTAGAAGTTCTATCATCTCGTTTTCCCGATACCTTTCCAACACCTATGAAAATTACTCAATAGGAGCTCGTCCTGACTCACGTTGATAGTCTCGTTGAATACCCTCTATAGGGTGAATTTTGTCTTTCCTTTGTTCACTTTTTCTTCTATAATATGAGCCTAATACCATGTTGTATCTAATCGATGGTCGAGGTGATATAGGCGAAGTTGTCCGTGTCTTTCAATGAGATGGTGGCTATCGTTTTTGGTGGAGTAGACTTTGACGATCCGACTACGAATGTGTGATGACGCCGCGCCTTAGCAATTTCTAAAACAACTCCGAGAGGTTATTGACCACGCCAGAGCACGATCAACCTAACCACGAGGGTCTGTTTCCTGCACGCAAACGAAGAACAAGCAAGAAACCAAGATTGCAATCGGGATATTGCGAATATAAGAGGAAAGCTTTATTGATGAAGTGGGGTTCTGTGACGCCTTTGTCTGATCGTGCAACACAAACGAAGAACGCGAAGTTGCAGCTATGGCGAACTTGTAATCTAAACAAAACCCAACCCTAAAATGACGCACTAAGGGCTTTATATATGGGGGAATAGAGGGGAATTTCGTGGCCCCTTGGAGGAGGGGTCCGAAACCGACCTTAACCTAGTTTCCCCATACATACGGACCCTAAAAACAGCCTATAATATGGTATTTCGAAATTACATGGGCCTGGCCCAACAATAAGGTGGCGTAGCACCTATATTAGCCTAGGGACGAATTTTATAAAGTAGCATCATGCATATTTCGTCCAAGGCTTCTTGCTCCCGTTATGGTGGCTTCAAAGTGCGAAAATCATCACTCGAAGCTCCATTGTTCTTTCCCGCGCGCGCACCTTCTTCTCCATGCTTGATCCCGCTCCCATGGTCATCCTTCTTGTCCATGCCAGGTCCTTCATTCATAAGTAAAACAAAAGTATCTAATTTAGGCAGCAACATATGTTAATCAACATTAGAAGGATTTGCAAGAAACAAAAGTACCTGGTAATTCAATTCACATGCGCGAGCTCTAGTAATTGGTCCTGTATGTATAGCAGTCGGAGTTGTGGGCGTAGCATTAGCAGGGATGTCCTCATCATTTTATCTTTCCTCTCTTCAACGTTTCTTCTCTAATATGAGTCTAACACCATGTTGCATCAAATCCATCGTCAAGGCGCGTAGTTCTAAAGACCATACGGATGGGCTGCCCCATGGGATTTCAAACTGTAACTACGAAATCAATGGTTTTCTCCATCTTGCGATCCGTTTTTTAGGGCATAGACATCCTTCTATGGGCAAGATATTTCCCGTGTGTCTGCTCGCGTCTGTGTGTGCGTCTGTGCAAAATATTCCAGGTCGTCAATATTAGTAGTTCTATCGTATTGTTTTCTCGATACCTTTCCAACACCTATGAAAATTACTCAATCGGAGCTCGTCCAGACTCACGTCGATAGTCTCGTTGAATACCCTCTATAGGGTGAATGTTGACTTTCCTTTGTTCATGGTTTCTTCTATAATCTGAGCCTAACACCATGATGAATCCAATCCATTGTCGAGGCGCGTAGTTCTGATGACCATATAGATGGGATGGCCCACTGGGTTTCAAGCTATAACTGTGAAATCATTTGTTTTCTCTATCTTGCAATCCGTTTTTCAGGGCATAGACAGCCTCTTATGGGCAAGATATTTCCCACGTGCACGCTCGTGTGTGTGTGTGTGTTCAAAATGTTCTAAGTCATTAAAATTATAAGTTCTATCATCTCGTTTTCCCGATACCTTTCCAAGACCTATGAAAATTACTCAATCGGTGCTCGCCCTGACTCACGTTGATAGTCTCAATGAATACCCTATATAGGGTGAATTTTGTCTTTCCTCTGTTCACTGTTTCTTCTCTAATATAGGCCTAACACCATGTTGCATCCAATCCATGGTCAAGGCATGTAGTTCTAAAGACCATACGGATGGGCTGGCCCATGGAATTTCAAGCTGTAACTGCGAAATCATTGGTTTTCTCCATCTTGCGATCCGTTTTTCAGGGCATAGACGGATTTCTATGGGCAAGATATTTCTCGTGTGTGTGCTTGCATCTGTGTGTGCATGTGTGCAAAATGTTCCAGGTCATGAATATTAGAAGTTCTATCGTCTCGTTTTCTCGATACCTTTCCAACACCTATGAAAATTACTCAGTCGGAGCTCGTCCTGACTCATGTTGATAGTCTCGTTGAATACCCTCTATAGGGTGAATTTTCTCTTTCCTTTGTTCACCGTTTCTTCTATAATATGATCCTAACACCATGATGAGTCCAACCCATGGTCGAGGTGCGTAGTTCTGATGACCATACAGATGGGTTGGCCCATTGGGTTTCAAGGTGTAACTGCGAAATCATTCGTTTTCTCTATCTTGCAAACTGTTTTTCAGGGCATAGACGAGCTTTTATGGGCAAGATATTTCCCGTGTGTGTGCTCATGTTTGTGTGTGCGTGTGTGCAAAATGTTCCAGGTCGTGAATATCAGAAGTTCGATCATCTCGTTTTCTCGATACCTTTCCAACACCTATGAAAATTACTCAATCGAAGCTCGTCCAGACTCACGTTGATGGTCTCCTTGAATACCCTCGATAGGGTGAATTTTGTCATTCCTTTGTTCACTGTTTCTTCTATAATTTGAGCCTAACACCATGATGAATCCAATCCATGGTCGAGGCGCGTAGTTCTGATGACCATACAGATGGGATGTCCCACTGGGTTTCAAGCTGTAACTGCGAAATCATTTGTATTATCTATCTTGCAATCCGTTTTTCAGGGCCTAGACAGCCTCTTATGGGCAAGATATTTCCCACGTGCATGCTTGCGTCTGTGTGTGTGTGCAAAATGTTCTAAGTCATTAAAATTATAAGTTCTATCATATCGTTTTCTCGATACCTTTCCAACACCTATGAAAATTACTCAATCGGAGCTCGTCCTGACTCACGTTGATAGTCTTGTTGAATGCCCTCTATAGGGTGAATTTTGTCTTTCCTTTGTTCACTGTTTCTTCTATAATATGAGCCTAACACCATGATGAATCCAATCCATTGTCAAGGCGCGTAGTTCTAATGACCATACAGATGGGATGGCCCACTGGATTTCAAGCTGTAACTGCGAAATCATTGGTTTTCTCTATCTTGCAATCCGTTTTTCAAGGCATAGACAGCCTGTTATGGGCAAGATATTTCCCACGTGCATGCTCGCGTGCATGTGTGCGTGTGCAAAATGTTCTAAGTCATGAAAATTATAAGTTCTATCATATCGTTTTCCCGATACCTTTCCAAGACCTATGAAAATTACTCAATCGGAGCTAGCCCTGACTCACGTTGATAGTCTCGTTGAATACCCATTATAGGGTGAATTATTTCTTTCCTCTGTTCACTTTTTCTTCTCTAATATGAGCCTAACACCATGTTGAATCAAATCCATGGTCAAGGCATTTAGTTCTGAGACCATATGGATGGGCTGGCCCATGGGATTTCAAGCTGTAACTCCGAAATCATTGGTTTTCTCCATCTTCCGATCCGTTTTTCTAGGCATAGACGGACTTCTATGGGCAAGATATTTACGGTGTGTGTGCTCGCGTCTGTATGTGCGTGTGTGCAAAATGTTCCACGTTGTGAATATTAGAAGTTCTATCGTCTCGTTTTCTCGATACCTTTCCAACACCTATGAAAATTACTCAATCGGAGCTCGTCCTGACTCATGTCGATAGTCTCGTTGAATACCCGCTATAGAGTGAATTTTGTCTTTCCTTTTTTCACTGTTTCTTCTATAGTATGAACCTAACACCATGATGAGTCCAACCCATGGTCGAGGTGCATAGTTCTGATGACCATACAGATGGGTTGGCCCATTGGGTTTCAAGATGTAACTGCGAAATCATTCGTTTTCTCTAGCTTGCAAACTGTTTTTCAGGGCATAGACGAGCTTTTATGGGCAAGATATTTCCCGTGTGTGTGCTCATGTCTGTGTGTGCGTGTGTGCAAAATGTTCCAGGTTGTGAATATTAGAAGTTCGATCATCTCATTTTCCCGATACCTTTCCAACACCTATGAAAATTACTCAATCGGAGCTCGTCCAGACTCACGTTGATAATCTCGTTGAATACCCTCGATAGGGTGAATTTTGTCTTTCCTTTGTTCACTTTTTCTTTTATATTATGAGCCTAACACCATGATGAATCCAATCCATGGTCGAGGCGCGTAGTTCTGATGACCATACAGATGGGATGGCCCACTGGGTTTCAAGTTGTAACTGCGAAATTATTTGTATTCTCTATCTTGCAATCCGTTTTCCAGGGCAGAGACAACCTCTTATGGGCAAGATATTTCCCACGTGCATGCTCGCATGTATGTGTGCGTGTGCAAAATGTTCTAAGTCATTAAAATTATAAGTTCTACCATATCGTTTTCCCGATACCTTTCCAAGACCTATGAAAATTACTCAATCGGAGCTCGCCGTGACTCACGTGGATAGTCTCGTTGAATACCCAATGTAGGGTGAATTTTGTCTTTCCTCTGTTCACTGTTTTTTCTATAATATGAGCCTAACACCATGTTGCATCCAATCCATGGTCAAGCAGTTTAGTTCAGAAGACCATACGGATGGGCTGGCCCATGGGATTTCAAGGTGTAACTACGAAATCATTGGTTTTCTCCATCTTGCGATCCATTTTTCTGGGCATAGACGAACTTCTATGGGCAAGATATTTCCCGTGTGTGTGCTCGCGTCTGTGTGTGCGTGTGTGCAAAATGTTCCAGGTCGTGAATATTAGAAGTTCTATCGTCTCATTTTCTCGATACCTTTCCAACACCTATGAAAATTACTCAATCGGAGCTCGTCCTGACTCACGTTGATAGTCTCGCTGAATACCCTCTATAGGGTGAATTTTGTCTTTCCTTTGTTCACCGTTTCTTCTATAATATGAGACTAACACCATGATGAGTCCAACCCATGGTCGAGGTGCGTAGTTCTGATGAACAAAAAGATGGGTTGGCCCATTGGATTTCCAGGTGTAACTGCGAAATCATTCGTTTTCTCTATCTAGCAAACTGTTTTTCATAGCATAGACGAGCTTTTATGGGCAAGATATTTCCCATGTGTGTGTTCGTGTCTGTGTGTGCGTTTTTGCAAAATGTTCCAGGTCATGAATATTATAAGTTTTATCATCTCGTTTTGCCGATACCTTTCCAACACCTATGAAAATTACTCAGTCGGAGCTCGTCGTATCTCAAGTTAATAGTCTCGTTGAATACCCTCTATAGGGTGAATTTTGTCTCTCCTTTGTTCACCGTTTCTTCTATAATATGAGCCTAACACCATGATGAATCCAATCCAGGGTCGAGGCGCGTAGTTCTGATGACCATACAGATGGGATGGCCCACTGTGTTTCAAGTTGGAACTGGGAAGTCATTCGTTTTCTCTATCTTGCAATCCGTTTTCAGGGCATAGACGACCTTTTATTGGCAATATATTTCCCACGTGCATGCTCGCGTGTGTGTGCATGTTCAAAATTTTCTAGGTCATGAAAATTAGAAGTTCTATCATCTCGTTTTCCCGATACCTCTCCAAGACCTATGAAAATTACTCAATCGGAGCTCGCCCTTACTCCCGTTGATAGTCTCGTTGAATACCCTATATAGGGTGAATTTTGTCTTTCCTCTGTTCAACATTTCTTCTCTAATATGAGTCTAACACCATGTTGCATCCAATCCATGGTCAAGGCACGTAATTCTGAAGACCATACAGATGGGCTGGCCCATGGGATTTCAAGCTGTAACTGCGAAATCATTGGTTTTCTCCATGTTGCGAACCGTTTTTAGGGCATAGACGGCCTTCTATGGGCAAGATATTTCCCGTGTGTGTGCTCGCGTCTGTGTGTGCGTGTGTGCAAAATGTTCCAGGTCGTGAATATTAGAAGTTCTATCATATCGTTTTCCCGATACCTTTCCAACACCTATGAAAATTACTCAATCGGAGCTCG
The DNA here is from genome assembly GCA_022496015.1 of Hordeum marinum. NCBI lineage: Eukaryota > Viridiplantae > Streptophyta > Magnoliopsida > Poales > Poaceae > Hordeum > Hordeum marinum. The sequence goes on from CM039673.1 coordinate 244,346,715, forward strand.
TCCTCACTCACGTTGATAGTCTCGTTGAATACCCTATATAGGGTGAATTTTGTCTTTCCTTTGTTCACTGTTTCTTCTATAATATGAGCCTACCACCATGATGAATCCAATCCATGGTCGAGGTGCGTAGTTTGGATGGCCATACACATTGGATGGCCCATTGGGTTTCAAGCTTTAACTGCGAAATCATTTGTTTTCTCTATCTTGCAATCCGTTTTTCAGGGCATAGACGAGCTTTTATGGGCAAGATATTTCCCGTGTGTGCGCTTGTGTCTGTGTGTGCGTGTGTGCAAAATGTTCTAGGTCATGAATATTAGAAGTTCTATCATCTCGTTTTCCTGATACCTTTCCAACACCTATGAAAATTACTCAACCGGATCTCGTCCGGACTCACGTTGATAGTCTCGTTGAATACCCTCTATAGGGTGAATTTTGTCTCTCCTTTGTTCACTGTTTCTTCTATAATATGAGCCTAACACCATGATGAATCCAATCCATGGTCGAGGTGTGTAGTTCTAATGACCATACACGTGGGATGGCCCATTTGGTTTCAAGCTATAACTTCGAAATTATTTGTTTTCTCTATCTTGCAATCCGTTTTTAGGGCATAGACGACCTTTTATGGGAAAGATATTTCCCGTGTGTGTGCTCGTGTTTGTGTGTGCATGTGTGCAAAATGTTCCCGGTCGTGAATATTAGAAGTTTTATCATCTCGTTTTCCCGATATGTTTCCAACACCTATGAAAATTACTCAATCAGAGCTCGTCCTGGCTCACGTTGATAGTCTCGTTGAATACCCTCTATAGGGTGAATTTTCTCTTTCCTTTGTTGATCATTTCTTCTATAATATGAGCCTAACACCATGATGAATCCAATCCATTGTCGAGGCGCGTAGTTCTGATGACCATACAGATGGGATGGCCCACTAGGTTTCAAGTTGGAACTGGGAAGTCATTCGTTTTCTCTATCTTGCAATCCCTTTTTCAAGGCATAGTCGGCCTTTTATGGGCAAGAAATTTCCCACGTGCATGCTCGCGCGCGTGTGTGTGCATGTGCAAAATGTTCTAGGTCATGAAAATTAGAAGTTCTATCATCTCGTTTTCCCGATACCTCTCCAAGACCTATGAAAATTACTCAATAGGAGCTCGCCCTTACTCCCGTTGATAGTCTCGTTGAATACCCTATATAGGGTGAATTTTGTCTTTCCTCTATTCAACATTCCTTCTCTAATATGAGTCTAACACCATGTTGCATCCAATCCATGGTCAAGGCACGTAGTTCTGAAGACCATACGGATGGGCTGGCCCATGGGATTTCAAGCTGTAACTGCGAAATCATTGGTTTTCTCCATCTTGCGATACATTTTTAAGGGCATAGACGACCTTCTGTGGGCAATATAATTCCCGTGTGTATGCTCGCGTCTATGTGTGCATGTGTGCAAAATGTTCCAGGTCGTGAATATTAGAAGTTCTATCATCTCGTTTTCCCGATACCTTTCCAACACCTATGAAAATTACTCAATCGGAGCTCATCCGGACTCACGTTGATAGTCTCGTTGAATACCCTCTATAGGGTGAATTTTGTCTCTCCTTTGTTCACTGTTTCTTCTGTAATATGAGCCTAACACCATGATGAATCCAATCCATGGCCGAGGTGCGTAGTTCTGATGACCATACAGCTGGCTTGGCCCATTGGGTTTCAAGCTGTAACTGCGAAATCATTCGTTTTGTCTATCTTGCAATCCGTTTTTCAGGGCATAGACGAGCTTTTATGGGCAAGATATTTCCCGTGTGTGCGCTCTTGTCTGTTTGTGCGTGTGTGCAAAATGTTCCAGGTCGTGAATATTAGAAGTTCTATCATCTCGTTTTCCCGATACCTTTCCAACACCTATGAAAATTACTCAATCGGAGCTCGTCCTAACTCACGTTGATAGTCTCGTTGAATACCCTCTATAGGGTGAATTTTGTCATTCCTTTGTTCACCGTTTCTTCTATAATATGAGGCTAACACCATGATGAATCCAATCCATGGTCGAGGCGCGTAGTTCTGATGACCATATAGATGGGATGGCCCATTGGTTTTCAAGTTGCAACTGCGAAATCATTCATTTTCTCTATCTCTCAATCCATTTTTCAGGGCATAAACGACCTTTTATGGGCAAGATATTTCCCACATTAATGCTCGTGTGTGTGTGTGTGCAAAATGTTCTAAGTCATGAAAATTAGAAATTCTATCATCTCGTTTTCTCTACATCGCACGCTCTCTCTACCTTCAGGATTAGTGACGAACCTAAATAAATGTTATTTGGTGTTTTGCGTTGAGCATGAACATGATTAGATCATGTTTGTTGCAATACGGTTATTCATTTAAGTCAGAGAATAATAGTTATTCTGGTTACATGAATAATACCTTCAATGGTCATGCACCCAGTGAGAATGGTTTGTTGAAATCTTGATCGTAGTAGTACACATGTTCATAACATTGATGTCAAAAGATACAAAGTTAATAATGATAGTACCACATACTTGTGGCACTGCCGCTAAATGTCATATTGGTATAAAGCGCATGTAGAAACTCCATGCTGATGGATATTTGGACTCATCGATTTTGAATCGGTTGAGACATGCGAACCATGCCTCTTGGGCAAGATGACTAAAGGACCCCGTTGGATGGAGCGGGCAAGTGATTCATTGGAAATGATACATGTTGATGTATGCAATCTAGTGAGTCTTGTAGCGTGCAGTGGATATCGTTATTTTCTTACCTTCACTGATGATTTGAGTAGATATAGTGTATATTTACTTAATGAAACACAAGTCTGAATCGTTTGAAAGGTTCAAGCAAATTCAGAGTGAAGTTTAAAGATAATCGTGACAAGAAGATAAAAATGACCGCGATATGATCGTGGAGGTGAATATCTGAGTTACGAGTTTGGCATACAACTTAAGACAACGTGAAATTTGTTTCACAACTAACGCCACCTGGAACACCATGGTGTGATGGTGTGTCCGAACATCATAGTCATGCTCTATTGATATAGTGCATACTGTGATGTCTCTTATCGTTTTACTACTATAATTTTTGGGGTTATGCATTAGAGACAGCTACATTCACTTTAAATAGGGCATCATCTAAATCCGTTGAGATGACACCGTGTGAATTATGGTTTGATAGAAACCTAAGCTGTCATTTCTTAATGTTTGGGGCTGCGATGCTTGTGTGGAAAATGTTTTCACATAATAAGCTAGAACCCAAAGCGGACAAATGTATCTTCATAGAATACCCTAAGAACAGATGGGTATGCCTTCTATCTCAGATCCGAGTGCAAAGTGTTTGTTGCTAGAACTGGGTCCTTTCTCGAGAAAAAGTTTCTCTCGAAAGAATTGAGTGGGAGGAAGATAGAACTTGATGAGGTTGTTAAACCTTTGTTCAACCAGAGAGTAGCGCAGCGCAGAAAGATGTTACTGTGAAGCCTACGTTAGTTGAAGAGGAAGTTAATGAAGATGATCATGAAGCTTCAGGATCAAGTTACTATCAAACTTCGTAGGTCGACAAGGATGTGTACTGCTCCTAAGTGGTACGACAACTCTGTCTTGGAGGTCATGTTGTTGGACAACGATGAACCTACGAGCTATGGAGAAGCGATGATGGGCCCGGATTCCGACAAATGGTTGGAGGCCATGAAATCCGAGATAGGATCCATGTATTAAAACCAAGTGTAGACTTTGGTAGACTTGCTCGTTGGACGGCAGGTCGTTGAGTACAAATGGATCTTTAAAATGAAGACAGACATTGATGGTGAATGTCACTATTTGTAAAGCTCGACTTGTTGCAAAGATGTTTGTGACAAGTTCAAGGAGTTGACTACGATGAGACTTTCTCACTCGTAGCGATGCTAAAAGTCTGTTGGAATTATGTTAGCAGTTGCTGTGTTTTCAATTATGAAATCTGGCAGATGGATGTCAAAACATCGTTTCCTTAATGGTTTACTTGAGGAAAGGTTGTATGTGATACAACCAGAAGGTTTTGTCAGGCCTAAGGATGCTAAAAGGTGTGCAAGCTTCGATGATCCTTCCATGGACTGAAGCAAGCATCTCGGAGTTGGAATATACGCTTTGATGACGTGATCAAAGTTTTGATGTTTATACAAAGTTTATGAGAAACTTGTATTTGCAATAAAGTGAGTGGGAGCACTATAGAATTTCTGATAAGTATATGTGGATGACATATTGTTGTTCAGAAATAATGTAGAGTTTCTGGAAAGCATAAAACGGTTATTTGGAAAGTGATTTTCAAAGGAAGACCTGGATAAAGCTACCTAATTGTTGAGCATCAAAATCTATAGAGATAGATCAAGATGCTTGATGAGACTTTCGATGAGTGCATACCTTCACAAGATTTTGAAAGAGTTCAAAATGGATCAGCCAGAGAAATAGTTCTCGTCTGATTTGTAAGGTGTGAAGTTGAGTGAGACTCAAAGCTCGACAACGGCAGAAGAAAGAGAAAGGACGAACGTCGTCCCCTATGCCTTAGCCATAGGCTCTATATTATGCCATGCTGTGTACCGCACCTATGTGTGCCTTGCCATGAGTCTGTCAAGGGGTACAAGAGTGGTCCAGGAGTGGATCACTGGACAGCGGTCGGAATTATCCTTAGTAACCAGAGGACTAAGGAAATGTTTCTTGATTATGGAGGTGATAAAGAGTTCGTCGTAAAGAGTTACGTCGATGCAAGCTTTAACACCTATCTGGATGACTAGTAGTAGCAATCTGGATACGTATAGTGGAGCAGCAGTTTGGAAATAGTACCAAGTGGAGTGTGGTAGCAGTGTTTACGGTTTGACATAGAGATATGCAAAGTACACACGGATCTGAATATCGCAGACCCGTTGACTATAAGACCTCTCTCACATGCAAAGCATGATCGAGCCCCAGAACTCATTGGGTGTTAGATTCATAACAATGCGAATCATATGGTCATGTGAACTAGATTATTGACTCTAGTGCAAGTGGGAGACTGTTGGAAATATGCCCTAGAGGCAATAATAAATTAGTTATTATCATATTTCCTTGTTCATGATAATCGTTTATTATCCATGCTATAATTGTATTGATCGGAGACTTAAATGCATGTGTGGATACATAGACAAAACCATGTCCCTAGTATGCCTCTAATGGACTAGCTCGTTGATCAAAGGATGGTTAAGGTTTCCTAGCCATGGACATGAGATGTCATTTGATAACGGGATCACATCATTAGGAGAATGTGTGATGGATAAGACCCAAACTACAAACATAGCATATGATCGTGTCAGTTTATTGCTACTGTTTTCTACATGTCAAGTATATGTTCCTATGACCATGAGATCATGCAACTCACGGATATCGGAGGAGTGCCTTGTGTGTATCAAACGTCGCAACGTAACTGGGTGACTATAAAGGTGCTCTACAGGTATCTCCGATGGTGTCTGTTGAGTTGGCATGGATCGAGACTGGGATTTGTTACTCCGTGTAACAGAGAGGTATCTCAGGGCCCACTCGGTAATGCAACATCACAATAAGCCTTGCAAGCAATGTGACTAATTGTTAGTTGTGGGATCTTGTATTACAGAACGAGTAAAGAGACTTGCCGGTAACGAGGTTGAACTAGGTATGGAGATACCGACGATCGAATCTCGGGCAAGTAACATACCGAAGAACAAAGGGAACGATATACGGGATTAACTGAATCCTTGACATAGAGGTTCGACCGATAAAGATCTTCGTAGAATATGTAGGAACCAATGTGGACGTCCAGGTCCCGCCATTGGTTATTGACCGTAGAGGTGTCTCGGTCATGCCTACATAGTTCTCGAACCCACAGGGTCTGCACACTTAAGGTTCGGTGACGTTTCGGTAGTGTAGAGTTATGTATGGTGGTGACCGAAGGTTGTTCGGAGTCCCGGATGAGATCTCGGACGTCACGAGGAGCTCCGGAATGGTCCGGAGGTAAAGATTCATATATAGGAAGTCCCAGTTTGGTTTCCGAAAAAGTTTTGGGCTCATCGGTAGTGTACCGGGAGTATCGGTATTGTACCGGGAGTGCCGGTAGTGTACCGGAGGACCTCCGGGAGGGATATTTCGACCCCAAGAGGTCCATGGGCTGTGGGAGAATAATAACCAGCCCTTAGTGGGCTGGGAAAACAGCCACAAAGGCCCATGGCGCAGGAGAGAAAGTCCTAAAGCAAAAAGTGGAAAATCAGCCAATAGGAGGGAATCCTATTCCAACTAGGATTGGAGGTGAAGTAGGATTGCTCCCACCTCCTATTTCGTCCGACCCAAAGGCCTTGGCTGCCTCTCCTCTCCTCTCCTCCTATATATACTAGTGGATTGGGTGGTTTTTGGACAGAATTTCCGGCCACGTGCTACCCGTTTCACCGGTGCACAGTTTCTCCTCTAGATCGATTTTCCGCAGCGCTTAGGCGAAGCCCTGCCGGAATCACTCCACCACCATCACCGGAGCGCCATCACGCTGCCGGTGAACTCTCTCTCCTCTCCACCTCCTCTCGCTGGATCGAGACGGTGGCGATCGTCATCAAGCTGCACGTGTGCCGAACGCGGAGGTGCCGTCTGATAAAGGCGAAGTTGTCCCTGTCTTTCGATGAGATGGTGGCTATCGTTTTTGGTGGAGTAGACTTTGACGATCCGACTACGAACGTGTGAGCCGTCGCGCCTTAGCAATCGCTAAACCAACTCTGAGAGGTTATTGACCACGCCGGAGCACGATCAACCTGACCACGAGGGTCTATTTCCTGCACGCAAACGAAGAACAAGCAAGAAACTAAGATTGCAATCTGGATATTGCGAATATAAGAGGAAAACTTTATTGTTGAAGTGGGGTTCTGTGACGCCTTTGTCTGGTCGTGGAACACAAACGAAGAACGCGAAGTTGCTGCTATGGCAAACTTGTAATCTAAACAAAACCCAACCCTAAAACGAAGCCCTAAGGGCTGTATATATGGGGGAATAGAAGGGAATTTCGTGGCCCCTTGGAGGAGGGGTCCGAAACCGACCCTAAGTCAGTTTCCCCATATATACGGACTCTAAAAACAGCCTATAATATGGTATTTCCAAATTACATGGGCCTGGCCCAAAAATACGGTGGCGCAGCACCTATATTAGCCTATGGACGAATTTTATAAAGTGGCATCATGCATATTTCGTCCAAGGCTTCCCGCTCCCATTATGGTGGCTTCAATGTGCGAAAATCATCACTGGAAGCTCCATTGTTCTTCCCCGCACGCGCACCTTCTCCTCCATGCTTGATCCCGCTCCAATGGTCATCCTTCTTATCCATGCTAGGTCCTTCATTCATAAGTAAAACAAAAGTATCCAATTTAGGCAGCATCATATGTTCATGAATATTAGAAGGATTTCCAAGAAACGAAAGTACCTGGTAATTCAATTGACGTGCGCGAGCTCTAGTAATTGGTCCTGTATGTATAGCAGTCGGGGTGGGTGTAACATTAGTAGGGATGTCCTCATCATCCTCCCCTTCTTGAACTGACGTCGTCCTCGACGGAAGCTCATCTTCCTCACCCAAATAAAGCTTCAAATCTGCAATGTTAAAAGTGGGGCTAACCCCAAACTCTGCAGGCAGCTCAAGTTTATATGCATTATCATTTACTTTCTCTAACACCTTAAAAGGACCATCAGCACGTGGCATTAGCTTTGACTTGCGCAAATCAGGAAATCTATCCTTACGCAAATGTAACCAAACAAGATCTCCAGGTGCAAAGACAACATGTTTTCTACCCTTATCTCCAGCAAGTTTGTATTTAGCATTCATACGCTCAATGTTTTCCTTAGTTAACTCATGAATCTTTAATATCAATTCAGCACGTTCTTTAGCATCAAAATTAACCTTCTCCGAAGACGGAAGAGGCAACAAATCAATAGGTGCACGAGGTAAGAAACCATACACAACTTCAAAAGGGCACATCTTAGTGGTAGAATGTAGCAAACGATTATAAGCAAATTCAATATGAGGCAAGCATTCTTCCCACATTTTCAGGTTAATCTTCAAAGCAGCCCTAAGCATAGTAGACAATGATCTATTGACTACTTCAGTTTGGCCATCAGTTTGGGGGTGACATGTAGTACTAAAAAGCAGTTTAGTCCCCAACTTAGCCCATAAACATCTCCAAAAGTGGCTAAGAAATTTAGCATCACGATCGGAAACAATTGTATTTGGCACACCATGCAACCGAATAATTTTACGAAAGAACAAATCAGCAACATGAGCAGCATCATCACTTTTATGACATGGTATAAAGTGTGCCATTTTAGAAAATCTATCCACGACAACAAATATGCTATCCCTCCCCTTCTTTGTTCGAGGTAAACCTAAAACAAAATCCATAGATATATCCTCCCAAGGAACACTAGGTACAGGTAAAGGCATATATAAACCATGAGGATTGAGTCGTGACTTAGCTTTTTGACATGTAGTGCAGCGAGCAACAAAACGCTCAACATCCCGTCTCATCTTTGGCCAAAAGAAATGTGTAGCAAGTACGTCCTCCGTCTTCTTCACGCCAAAGTGTCCCATTAATCCTCTTCCGTGTGCCTCCTGTAACAACAAAAGACGAACGGAGCTAGCTACAATGCATAGCTTGTTAGCACGAAACACAAATCCATTATTAATAACGAACTTGTTCCATGTTCTCCCTTCTTTACAATTCTGCAACACGTCTCTAAATTCAGCATCATGCACATATTGATCTTTGATGGTCTCCAGACCAAATATTTTAAAGTCAAGTTGTGAAAGCATAGTATAACGACGAGACAAAGCATCAGCAATAACATTGTCTTTACCCTTCTTGTGTTTAATGACATAAGGGAAAGTCTCAATGAATTCAACCCATTTAGCATGTCTACGGTTCAGTTTTGCTTGACTTTTAATATGTTTCAAAGATTCATGATCAGAATGTATAACAAATTCTTTGGGCCATAAATAATGTTGCCATGTTTCCAAAGTCCGAACAAGAGCATATAATTCCTTATCATAAGTAGAATAATTCAGACTAGGCCCACTTAATTTTTCAGAAAATTACGCAACAGGTTTACCATCTTGTAGTAACACACCTCCTAACCCAATTCCACTAGCATCACATTCAAGCTCGAAAGTCTTATTAAAATCAGGAAGTTGGAGTAAAGGAGCATGTGTTAACTTATCTTTCAAGACCGTGAAGGCTTCTTCCTGTGCGGTACCCCAAGAAAAAGGCACGTCCTTCTTTGTAAGCTCATTGAGAGGCGCAGCAATGGTGCTGAAATCTCTCACAAAACACCTATAGAAACCAGCGAGGCCAAGAAAACTCCTTACTTGTGTGACCGTTTTGGGCTGCGGCCAACTCTCAATAGCTTCAATCTTGGCTGTATCAACTTCAATTCCCTGTGGAGTAACAACATAGCCAAGAAAAGATACTCGGTCGGTGCAAAAGGTGCACTTCCCAAGGTTACCAAACAAACGTGCATCACGTAGCGCAGTAAAAACAGCACGTAAATGTTCCAAATGTTCCTCCAAAGATCTACTAAAAATCAATATATCATCAAAATAGACTACCACAAATCGTCCAATGAAAGCACGTAAAACCTCGTTCATTAATCTCATGAAAGTGCTAGGTGCATTAGTTAACCCAAAAGGCATGACTAGCCACTCATATAATCCAAACTTAGTTTTAAATGCTGTTTTCCATTCATCGCCCAATTTCATACGAATTTGATGGTATCCACTACACAAATCAACTTTGGAGAAAATTGTAGAGCCACTTAATTCATCAAGCATATCATCTAGTCTAGGAATAGGATGACGATAACGAATAGTAATATTATTAATGCCTCTACAATCCACACACATGCGTGATGTACCATCCTTTTTAGGTACTAAAATAATAGGAACAGCACAAGGACTAAGGGATTCACGTATATAACCTTTGTCAAGCAGCTCCTGTACTTGACGCATAATCTCCTTTGTCTCCTCTGGATTGGTACGGTAGGGCGCACGGTTGGGTAGGGATGCACCGGGAATTAAGTCAATCTGATGCTCAATCCCGCGAATAGGTGGTAATCCCGGTGGCACGTCTTGTGGAAAGACATCAGCGAACTCCTGCAAAATGTTAATGACAGCAGGAGGCAAAGAGGGAGGCATGTCCTCGAATGAAAATAATACCTCTTTACATACAAAACCATAGCAAACATATGTAGCAACATCCAAATCATTAATATCAGATTTAGTAGCAAGTAAACATCCACTCTTCAATTTTATTTCGGATGCAACAGTAGATGATGGTTTATTATGCTTATGGTGTTGCTCAAATTCCTGTGCTACAATCTGATTTTCACTCTTATTTTTCTCCTGTTTTGCTTTACTAGCTCTAGCAATGTCATCTTTCATAATATGTTCGGGAGACATAGGAAGCAAAGTGATATTATGATCCTTATGAACAAGAGTATACTGATTTGTCCTACCATGGTGTACAGAATTTTTATCAAACTGCCATGGTCTACCAAGTAAAACAGAACATGCTTGCATGGGTACCACATCACAATCCACATAATCAGAATATGTAGCAATGCTAAAATGCACACGAACAGTACGTGTTACCTTAACCTTGCCACTATTGTTGAACCATTGGATGTAATAAGGATGAGGATGTGGTCTGGTGGTTAGAGACAGCTTCTCCACCATCTCCATGCTAGCCAAGTTATTGCAACTCCCTCCATCGATGATGATGCGAACAGAACGCTCTTTCACAACTCCCTTTGTGTGGAACAAGTTGTGCCTCTGATTTTGCTCAGCGTGTGTAACCTGCACACTGAGAACACGTTGAGCAACTAAACTTTCATACCTGTCAGCGTAATCAGCAGCCATGTATTGTGTTTCTGGTGCTGCATCCTCGCCACCCTGTTCGTCACTTGCAATAAGTGCCAAAGTCTCCTCATCATAATCACTAGCGGATGCATATCCACCATCCTCAGTAACAATCATTACACGCTTGGAAGGGCATTCTCTCGCATAGTGACCTCCACCCTTGCAACGACGACATATAACCTCATGTGTTTGCCCTGTGGATGCAATAGATGAAGAAGAACTCTGTGCAGGCCCAGAAGGTGTGCTCTTCGCAGAGGGTGCAGTAGGAGCCTGTTTCCTGGTATCGCGATTAGAGTTGGAGGTTGAAGGAGGTGGTGTTGCAGCAGGACGTGCGGAAGCAGAGGAGGTACGTGGCGCCCATGATGAAGTACGGCCTGCAAAATTAGTAGTTCTCGCCATTGCCTGTCGATCCTGCACTTCACGTTCAGCTTTGCAAGCAAGATGAAATAAACGAGTGATAGTGTTATACTCCTTATACTCTAGAATAGTCTGAATCTCTCTATTTAATCCACCCATAAAACGTGCAAGCATAGCTTAATTCTCCTCAACAATACCACATCTAATCATACCAGTTTGTAATTCCTGATAATATTCTTCTACAGAATTTTTTCCTTGTCTTAAACGCTGCAAATTTTGAAGCAATTCACGTTGATAATAAGGTGGCACCCAACGATTTCGCATAGCAGTTTTCAAAGCAGCCCAAGTAGTTGGAATATTATCAGGGTGTATTCTACAATGTTCTGACCACCAAACACAAGCAAAACTAGTGAATGAACAAACAGCAGCAGCAACACGTCGATCCTCTGGAAATTGTAAGCATGTAAAACGTTGTTCTGTTTCTAACTCCCATGTAAGATATATATCAGGAACATATCTACCCTCAAACGTCGGAATATTCAATTTAAGTTTAGGGAGATGGTCATGATCCCGTACCTGCAGGGGTGGTGCAGCCCTACCGTTACGGTTGTAGCCATGTGGTCGACCTGGTGCGTATGGTGGGGGTTGCCCCTGGGGCGGATCTGGAGCAACCTCTCCCTCATCATCGAAATCACCATCATAATCTTCAACCTGCTCAACGACAGTAGCCGCACGAGCCACCGAAGTAGCAGCAGTATCAACAGTACCAGGATGTTGGGCGTGGCCGAGAAGCACACGTCGCGCTCGTCGTTCGAAAGGAATAGGAACTGCAGCTGGTGGAGGTAGACGGGCAAGCACCTCATTGAACTTGGCGTCCATCTTGGCGTCGAATGTCTTCTCCAAACCATCTAGCTTCTCCATGGCCACTCCAAAGTTGTTCACGAAGTCCTGTACCTGCTCAGCCATCATTTGCTGAAATTTATCATAGAGCGCTTTGTTGGTCATGCTCTCCCAGTCGATCTCGTCATCGTGTGATCCTGACATGGTTAGCAGAAATAGGAAACACACAATATGAAACCTACAGACTACTGGGACGTGGTGGTGGTGGTGTGGCACAAATCCTTTAAGCGAATCTCAATTTCTTACCAGTTCTTACCCAGTAGCAGGCGGTGATCGGCAACCGTTGTAGCCAAAACTCTCAAAGCTTGGATAGAGCGATTGCCAGGTGGTGTCAAGCACACGGCGTAGAAGTATGTGGAGCTGGGATAGCTTATAATATGGTAGCAAAAAGGGTCATCATTAATCAATTCAGAGATGCAAGGTTGAATAAACGCTCAACGACGGTACTGTGCTGGTCCTAGGCTAGACCGTGCTAGAGACGCGAGCCTAAAACACCAACAAAAGCACGACGATACAAGTAAGCAAGGAAAAGCACACTCGGATTTTTTTTTTCGTTTTTTTTTGTTTTTCAAAAAAACTCACTACAATGGCGAGTGTCTCAAAACTCTTGCCACGTCGTATAAGCAAGATGGGCATGAATTTTTCTTTTGGACTATTTTTTTTTCTGGAGCAATCCGGGGGCTGCGACGACCCAAAAATTTCGACAAAAATCACTATGATAGCAAGTGTCTCAAAACGCTCCGGGGAACCTAAAATCAAGATAGGGAAAAAATATTTTCGGCCGAATTTTTTTTGGGCCAAAACGTGCTCTGCAAAGCGTGCCAGACTCCTGCGCAGGTAGCAAAACACGGATCCGAAATCAAAAGGATCTCGAAACTAAACCTAAAACGAACTGGACTTGGATTGGTGGAGGATTTGTGGTGGTATATATGGACACCAATGGATAGTGATGATGGATGATGAGATATGGCAGCGGCGATGATGGTGGTGATATATGGCAACTATGAAGATGATGCGGTGGCGGCGTGACAACCTGTGAAAAGAACTCGAAACTCTTAAGGACTAGACACTAAGACCAGCAACTCGACACGACGATGTAACCGCCAATTCAGCAAAGCAAAATACTGAAAAGACTATGCAAAGGCTCAGATTGGTTCGGATATGATGATCTAACCCTAATTTTTTTTGTGGCTTTTTCGTGGACTAAAGGTATGAAGAACAGATGCGATCTAAACTACGAAAACTGGTAAAATCTCACCGAGCAACCTGGAAATCTGATACCACTTGATAAAGGCGAAGTTGTCCCTGTCTTTCGATGAGATGGTGGCTATCGTTTTTGCTGGAGTAGACTTTGACGATCCGACTACGAACGTGTGAGCCGTCGCGCCTTAGCAATCGCTAAACCAACTCTGAGAGGTTATTGACCACGCCGGAGCATGATCAACCTGACCACGAGGGTCTATTTCCTGCACGCAAACGAAGAACAAGCAAGAAACTAAGATTGCAATCTGGATATTGCGAATATAAGAGGAAAACTTTATTGTTGAAGTGGGGTTCTGTGACGCCTTTGTCTGGTCGTGGAACACAAACGAAGAACGCGAAGTTGCTGCTATGGCAAACTTGTAATCTAAACAAAACCCAACCCTAAAACGAAGCCCTAAGGGCTGTATATATGGGGGAATAGAAGGGAATTTCGTGGCCCCTTGGAGGAGGGGTCCGAAACCGACCCTAAGTCAGTTTCCCCATATATACGGACTCTAAAAACAGCCTATAATATGGTATTTCGAAATTACATCGGCCTGGCCCAAAAATACGGTGGCGCAGCACCTATATTAGCCTATGGACGAATTTTATAAAGTGGCATCATGCATATTTCGTCCAAGGCTTCCCGCTCCCATTATGGTGGCTTCAATGTGCGAAAATCATCACTGGAAGCTCCATTGTTCTTCCCCGCACGCGCACCTTCTCCTCCATGCTTGATCCCGCTCCAATGGTCATCCTTCTTATCCATGCTAGGTCCTTCATTCATAAGTAAAACAAAAGTATCCAATTTAGGCAGCATCATATGTTCATGAATATTAGAAGGATTTCCAAGAAACGAAAGTACCTGGTAATTCAATTGACGTGCGCGAGCTCTAGTAATTGGTCCTGTATGTATAGCAGTCGGGGTGGGTGTAACATTAGTAGGGATGTCCTCATCACCGTCCGTTCGGCGCTAGATCGGAAGGACCGTGATCGAGATCGCGAGACAATTCGTGATGAGATCGCGGAACGGATCGTGATGAGTTCGCGGGACATATCGTGATCAAGATCGTGAGACGGATCGTGATGAGATCGCGGGACGGATCGTGATGAGTTCACGGGACGGATCGTGATTGGATCGCGGGACGGATCGTGATGAGATCGCGGGACGCTCGGCGATTTGGATCGCGAAGATGTTCGACTACACCAACCGCGTTTCTTAACGCTTCCCGCTTAGCGATATACAAGGGTATGTAGATCCACTCTCCCTCTCGTAGATGCTCATCACCATGGATAGGTTTGCGTGTGCGTAGGAAATTTTTTGTTTCCCATGCGACGTTCCCCAAGAGTGGCATCATGAGCTAGGTTGATGGTTCGATGAGATCTCGAGTAGAACACAAAAGGTTTGTGGGCGTTGATGCTTAGATTGCTTCCTCCCTTGGTCGTATTTTGGTTCAGCGGGATTGTGAGATGAAGCGGCCCGGACCAACATTACTCGTACGCTTACGAGAGACCGGTTCCCTCAACGCAACTTGTTGCCTAGATGGCTTGCGGGTGACAGTTTCTCGCACTTTAGTTGGATCGGATTCGACAAAGGCGGTCCTTGAGAAGGTTGAAAAGCAAACTAGTGTATCACCGTTGTGGTTTATGCGTAGGTGAGAATCGTTCTTGCTAGATACCCATAGCAGCCACGTAAAATATGCAACAACAATTAGAGGACGTCTAACTTGTTTTTGCAGGGTATGTTGTGATGTGATATGGCCAATTACATGATGAGATATATGTGATGTATGAGATGATCATGTGATGTATAGATTATCACGACTTGCATGTCGATGAGTACGGCAACCAGCAGGAGCCATAGGGTTGTCTTTAATTATTGTATGACCTGCGTGTCAATCATTAAGCGCTATGTAATGCTTTACTTTATCGCTACGGTAGCAATAGTAGTAGAAGCATGCAGGGCGTGACAACCCCAATGGCAACACATTGATGGAGATCAAGATGATGGAGATCATGGTGTTGTGCCAGTGACGATGGAGATCATGCCGGTGTTTCGAAGATGGAGATCTTAAACACAAGTTCATGGCCATATCATGTCACTTATCAATTGCATGAGATGTTAATCCTTTTATGCACCTTGTTTTGCTTAGTACGGCGCTAGCATTATAAGGTGATCCCTCACTTGAATTTCAAGATGAACTGTGTTCTCCCCGAGTGTGCACCGTTGCGAAAGTTCGTCGTGTTGAGACACCACGTGATGATCGGGTGTGATAGACTCTACGTTCACATACAACGGGTGCAAGCCAGATTTGCACGCACAGAACACTCGGGTTAAACTTGACGAGCCTAGCATGTACAGACATGGCCTCGGAACACGAGAGACCGAAAGGTCGAACATGAGTCATATAGTAGATATGATCAACATAATGATGTTCACCATTGCAGCCACCTCAACTCACGTGAAGATCGGACTTGAGTTGGTGAATTTGGATCATGTATCACTCGAATGATCGGAGGGATGTCAATTTGAGTGGGAGTTCTCAAGTAATATGATTAATTGAACTCATTATCATGAACATAGTCAAAGTGTCTTTCCAAATTATGTTGTAGATTACTAGCTCGCGTGTTTGTGCTCGCATCTGTGTGTGCGTGTGTGCAAAATATTTCAGGTCGTGAATATTAGAAGTTCTATCATCTCGTTTTCTCGATACCTTTCCAACACCTATGAAAATTACTCAATCGGAGCTCGTCCTGACTTACGTTGATAGTCTCGTTGAATACCCTCTATAGGGTGAATTTTGTCTTTCCTTTGTTCACCGTTTCTTCTATAATATGAGCCTAACACGATGATGAATCCAATCCATGGTCGAGGCGCGTAGTTCTGAAGACCATACGGATGGGCTGGACCATGGGATTTCAAGCTGTAACTGCGAAATCATTGGTTTTCTCCATCTTGCGATCCGTTTTTCAGGGCATAGACGGTCTTTTATGGGCAAGATATTTCCCACCTGCATGCTCGTGTGTGTGTGTGTGCATGTGCAAAACGTTCTAGGTCATGACAATTAGAAGTTCTATTATTTCGTTTTCCTGATACCTTTCCAAGACATATGAAAATTACTCAATCGGAGCTCGCCCTGACTCATATTGATAGTCTCATAGAATACCCTCTATAGGGTAAATTTTGTCTTTCCTTTGTTCACCGTTTCATCTATAATATGAGACAAACACGATGATGAATCCAATCCATGGTCGAGGCGCGTAGTTCTGAAGACCATACGGATGGGCTGGCCCATGGGATTTCAAGCTGTAACTGCGAAATCATTGGTTTTCTCCATCTTGCGATCCATTTTTCAGGGCATAGACAACCTTCTATGGGCAAGATATTTCCCGTGTGTGTTTGTGCTAAATGTTCTAAGTCATGAAAATTAGAAGTTCTATCATCTCATTTTCCCGATACCATTCCAAGACCTATGAAAATTACTCAATGGGAGCTCGCCCTGACTCCCGTTGATAGTCTCGTTGAATACCCTATATAGGATGAATTTTGTGTTTCCTCTATTCAACGTTTCTTCTCTAATATGAGTCTAACACCATGTTGCATGCAATCAATGGTCAAGGCGCGTAGTTCTGAAGACCATACGGATGGGCTGGCCCATGGGATTTAAAGTTGTAACTGCGAAATCATTGGTTTTCTCCATCTTGCGATCCGTTTTTAGGGCATAGACGGCCTTCTATGGGCAAGATATTTCCCGTGTGTGTGATCGCGTCTGTTTGTGCGTCTATGCAAAATGTTCGAGGTCGTGAATATTAGAAGTTCTATCATCTCGTTTTCCCGATACCTTTCCAACACCTATGAAAATTACTCAATCGGAGCTCGTCCAGACTCATGTTGAGAGTCTCGTCTATATAGGGTGAGTTTTGTCTTTCCTTTGTTCACTGTTTCTTCTATAATATGAGCCTAACACCATGATGAACCAATCCATGGTCGAGGTGCATATTTCTGATGTCCATACACATGGGATGGCCCATTGGATTTCAAGCTATAACTGCGAAATCATTCGTTTTCTCTATCATGCAATCCGTTTTTCAGGGCATAGACAACCTTTTATGGGCAAGATATTTCCCACGTGCATGCTCGCGTGTGTGTGTGCGTGTGAAAAACTTTCTAGGTCATGAAAATTAGAAGTTCTATTATTCCGTTTTCCTGATACCTTTCCAAGACCTCTGAAAATTACTCAATCGGAGCTCGTCGTGACTCACATTGATAGTCTCGTTGAATACCCTATATAGGTTGAATTTTATCTTTCCTCTGTTCATTGTTTCTTCTCTAATATGAGCCTAACACCATATTGCATCCAATCAATGGTCAAGGCGCGTAATTCTGTAGACCATACGGATGGGCTGGCCCATCGGATTGCAAGATGTAACTACGAAATCATTGGTTTTCTACATCTTGCGATCCGTTTTTCAGGGCATAGACGGCCTACTATGGGCAACATATTTCCCGTGTTTCTTCTCGCATCTGTGTGTGTGTGTGTGCAAAATATTTCAGGTCGTGAATATTAGAAGTTCTATCATCTCGTTTTCTCGATACCTTTCCAACACCTATGAAAATTACCCAATCGATGGTCGTCCTGACTCACGTTGATAGTCTCGTTAAATACCCTCTATAGGGTGAATTTTGTCTTTCCTTTGTTCACCGTTTCTTCTATAATATGAGCCTAACACCATGATGAATTGACCATACGGTTGGGATGGCCCACGGGATTTCAAGCTGTAACTGCGAAATCATTCGTTTTCTCTATCTTGCAATCCGTTTTTAGGGCATAGACGGTCTTTTATGGGCAAGATATTTCCCACGTGCATGCTCGCGTGTGTGTGTGCGTGTGCAAAACGTTCTAGATCATGAAAATTAGAAGTTCTATTATTTCGTTTTCCTGATACCTTTCCAAGACCTATGAAAATTACTCAATCGGAGCTCGTCGTGACTCACGTTGATAGTCTCGTTGAATACCCTATATAGGTTGAATTTTATCTTTCCTCTGTTCACTGTTTCTTCTCTAATATGAGCCTAACACCATATTGCATCCAATCAATGGTCAAGGCGCGTAATTTTTTAGACCATACGAATGGGCTGGCCCATCGGATTGCAAGATGTAACTGCGAAATCGTTGGTTTTCTACATCTTGCGATCCGTTTTTCAGGGCATAGACGGCCAACTATGGGCGACATATTTCCCGTGTCTGTGCTCGCATCTGTGTGTGCGTGTGTGCAAAATATTTCAGGTCGTGAATATTAGAAGTTCTATCATCTCATTTTCCCAATACCTTTCCAACACCTATGAAAATTACTCAATCGAAGCTCGTCCTGACTCACGTTGATACTCTCGTTGAATACCTTCTATAGGGTCAATCTTGTCTTTCCTCTGTTCACTATTTCTTCTCTAATATGAGCCTAACATCGTGTTGTGTCCAATCCATGGTCGAGGCGCGTAGTTCTGAAGACCATACGAATGGGTTGGCCCATGGGATTTTGAGTTGTAACGGCGAAATCATTGGTTTTCTCCATCTTGCGATCCGTTTTTGAGGGCATAGACGGCCTATTATGGGCAAGATATTTCCCGTGTGGGTGCTC
Source organism: Hordeum marinum (assembly GCA_022496015.1). Classification (NCBI taxonomy): domain Eukaryota; kingdom Viridiplantae; phylum Streptophyta; class Magnoliopsida; order Poales; family Poaceae; genus Hordeum; species Hordeum marinum. The sequence goes on from CM039673.1 coordinate 244,365,762, forward strand.
GTGTGTGTCCAAAATGTTCCAGGTCCTGAAAATTAGAAGTTCTATCATCTCGTTTTCCCGATACCTTTCCAACATCTATGAAAATTACTCAATCGGAGGTCGTCCTGGCTCACGTTGATAGTCTCGTTGAATATCCTTTATGGGGTGAATTTTGTCTTTCATTTGTTCACTATTTCTTCTCTAATATGAGCCTAACATCATGTTGTGTCCAATCCATGGTCAAGGCACGTAGTACTAAAGACCATACGGATGGGTTGGCCCAAGGGATTTCGAGCTGTAACGGCGAAATCATTGGTTTTCTCCATCTTGCAATCCATTTTTGAGGGCATAGACGGCCTTTTATGGGAAAGATATTTCCCGTGTGCGTGCTCGTGTGTGTGCAAAAGGTCCAGGTCATGAAACTTAGAAGTTCTATCATCTCATTTTCCCGATAGCATACCAACACCTATGAAAATTATTCAATTGGAGCTTGTCCTGACTCACGTTGATAGTCTCATTGAATACCCTCTATAGGGTGAATTTTGTCTTTCCTTTGTTCACTGTTTCTTCTCTAATATGAGCCTAACACAATGTTGCATCCAATCCATGGTCGAGACGCGTAGTTCTTTAGACCATACGGATGGGCTGGCCCATGGGATTTCAGGCTGTAATTGGGAAATCATTGGTTTTCTCCATCTTGCGATCCGTTCTTCAGGGCATAGACGACCTTTTATGGGCAAAATACTTCCCGTGTGCGTGTGCCATATCTTCTAGGTCGAGAAAATTATAAGTTCTATAATCTCAGTTTCCTGATAGCTTACCAACAGCTATGAAAATTACTCAATCGGAGCTCGTCCTGACTCACGTTCATAGTCTCGTTGAATACCCTCTATATGCTGAATTTTGGCTTTCCTTTGTTCTCACTATTTCTACTCTAATATGAGCCTAACACCATGCCGCATCCAATCCATGGTCGAGGCGCGTAGTTCTCAAGACCATACGGATGGGATGGCCCATGGGATTTCAAGTTGTAATAAGGAAATCGTTGGTTTTCTCCATCTTGTGATCCGTTTTTCGAGACATAGATGACCTTTCATGGGCAATACATTTCCCGTGCACATGCTCGCGTGTGTGTGTGCATGTGCAAAATGTTCCAGGTCATGAAAATTAGAAGTTCTATCAACTCGTTTTCCCGATAGCTTTCCAACACCTATGAAAATTACTCAATCGGAGCTCATCCAGACTCACGTGGATAGTCTCGTTGAATACCCTCTATAGGGTGAATTTTGTCTTTCCTCTGTTCACTATTTCTTCTCTAATATGAGCCTAACATCATGTTGTGTCCAATCCATGGTCGAGGCGCGTAGTTCTGAAGACCATACGGATGGGTTGGCCCATGGGATTTCGAGCTGTAACTGTGAAATCATTGGTTTTCTCCATCTTGCGATCCATTTTTTAGGGCATAGACGGCCCTTTATGTGCAAGATATTTCCCGTGTGCGTGCTCATGTGTGTGCAAAATGTCAAGGTCATGAAACTTAGAAGTTATATCATCTCGTTTTCCCGATAGCTTACCAACACCTATGAAAACTACTCAATCGGAGCTTGTCCTGACTCACGTTGATAGTCTCCTTGAATACCCACTATAGGGTGAATTTTGTCTTTCCTTTGTTCACTGTTTCTTCTCTAATATGAGCCTAACACAATGTTGCATCCAATCCAAGGTCGAGGCGCGTAGTTTTGAAGACCATACAGATGGGCTGGCCCATGGGATTTCAGGTTGTAACAGGGAAATCATTGGTTTTCTCCATCTTGCGATCCGTTCATCAGGGCATAGACGACATTTTATGGGCAAGATATTTCCCATGTGCGTGTGCAAACTCTTTCAGGTCGTGAAAATAATAAGTTCCATCATCTCTTTGTCCTAATAGCTTACCAACAGCTATGAAAATTACTCAGTCGGAGCTCATCCTGACTCACGTTCATTGTTTCGTTGAATACCCTCTATAAAGTGAATTTTGTCTTTCCTTTGTTCACTATTTCTTCTCTAATATGAGCCTAACACCATGTTGCAGCCAATCCATGGTCGAGGCGCGTAGTTCTCAAGACCATACGGTTGGGATGGCCCATGGGATATCAACCTATAATCGGGGAATCATTGGTTTTCTCCATCTTGTGATCCGTTTTTCGGGATATAGATGACCTTTCTTGGGCAATACATTTCCCGTGCGCGTGCTCGTGCGTGTGTGTGCATGTGCAAAATGTTCCAGGTCATGAAAATTAGAAGTTCTATCATGTCGGTTTCCTGATGCCTTTCCAACACCTACGAAAATTACTCAATCGGAGCTCAACCTGACTCGCCTAGATATTCTCGCTGAATACCATCTATAGGGTGAATCTTGTCTTTCTTTGTTCACTGTTTCTTCTATAATATGAGCATAACACCATGATGAATCCAATCCAAGGACGAGGTGTGTTGCTTTGATGACCATACAGATGGGTTGGCCCATTGGGTTTCAAGTTGTAACTACGAAATCATTCATTTTCTCTATCTTCCAATCCGTTTTCAGGGCTTAGACGGCCTTTTATGGGAAATATATTTCTGACGTGCGTGGTTGCGTGCATGTGTGCATGTGCATAATGTTGTAGGTCGTGAAAATTAGAAGTTCTATCATCTCATTTTCCCGATTCCTTTCCAAGACCTATGAAACTTACTCAATCGAAGTTCGCTCTGACTCATGTTGATAGTCTCGTTGAATACCCTATATAGGGTGAATTTTATCTTTCCTCTTTCACTGTTTCTTCTCTAATATGAGCCTAACACCATATTTCATCCAATGCATGGTCGAGGCGCGCAGTTCTGAAGACCATACAGATGGGCTGGCCCATGGGATTTCAAGTTGTAACTCCAAAATCATTGGTTTTCTCCATCTTGAGATCCGTTTTTCAAGGCATAGACAGACTTTTATTGGAAAGATATTTCCTATGTGTGTGCTCACGTCTATGTGTGCGTGAGTGCAAAATGTTCCAGGTCGTGAATATTAGAATTTCTATCATCTCGTGTTCCCAATACCTTTCCAACACCTATGAAAATTACTCAATGAGAGTTTATCGTGACTCAAGTTGATTGTCTCGTTGAATACCCTCTAGAGGGTGAATTTTGTCTTTGTTTTGTTCACGTTTTCTTCTATAATATGAGCCTAACAGCATGATGAATCCAATCCATGGACGAGGCGCATAGTTTTGATGACCATACAGATGGGTTGGCCCATTGGGTTTCAAGCTGCAACTGCGAAATCATTCGTTTTCTCTATCTTGCAATCCGTTTTTCACGGTATAGACGGCCTTTTATGGGCAAGATATTTCCCACGTGCATGCTCGCATGTGTGTGTGCGTGTGCAAAATGTTCTAGGTCGTGAAAATAAGAAGTTATATCATCTCGTTTTCCTCATACCTTTCCAACACCTATGAAAATTACTCAATCGGAGCTCGCCTTGACTCACGTTGATAGTCTCGTTGAATACCCTATATAGGGTGAATTTTGTGTTTCCTCTGTTCACTGTTTCTTCCCTAATATGAGCCTAGCACCATGTTGCATCTAATCCATGGTTGAGGCGCATAGTTCTAAAGACCATACGAATGGGCTGGCCCATGGGATTTGAAGCTGTAACTACGAAATCATTGGTTTTCTCCATCTTGCGGTCCGTTTTTCAGGGCATAGGCGGCCTTTTATGGGCAAGATATTTTCCGTGTGTGTTCTCGCGTCTATGTGTGCGTGTCTGCAAAATGTTCTAGGTCGTGAATATTAGAAGTTCTATCATCTCGTTTTCCCGATACCTTTCCAACGCCTATGAAAATTTCTCAATCGGCGCTCGCCCCGACTCATGTTGATTGTCTCGTTGAATACCCTATATAGGGTGAATTTTGTCTTCATCTGTTCATTGTTTCTTCTCTAATAGGAGCCTAACACCATGTTGTATCCAATCCATGGTTGAGGCGCATAGTTCTAAAGACCATACGAATGGGCTGGCCCATGGGATTTGAAGCTGTAACTACGAAATCATTGGTTTTCTCCATCTTGCGGTCCGTTTTTCAGGGCATAGGCGGCCTTTTATGGGCAAGATATTTTCCGTGTGTGTTCTCGCGTCTATGTGTGCGTGTCTGCAAAATGTTCTAGGTCGTGAATATTAGAAGTTCTATCATCTCGTTTTCCCGATACCTTTCCAACACCTATGAAAATTACTCAATCGGAGCTCGTCCTGACTAAAATTGATAGTCTCGTTGAATGCCCTCTATATGGTGAATTTTGTCTTTCCTTTGTTCACCGTTTCTTCTATAATATGAGCCTAACACCATCACGAATCCAATCCATGGTCGAGGCGCGTAGTGCTGATGACCATACAGATGGGTTGGCCCATTGGGTTTCAAGTTGTAACTGCGAAATCATTCGTTTTCTCTATCTTGCAATCCGTTTTTCATGGCATAGACGACCTTTTATGGGCAAGATATTTCTGACGTGCGTGGTCGCGTGTGTGTCTGCGTGTGCAAAATGTTCTAGGTCGTGAAAATTAGAAGTTCTATCATCTCGTTTTCCCAATACCCTTCCAAGACCTATGAAAATTACTCATTTGGAGCTCGCTCCGACTCACGTTGATAGTCTCATTGTCTATATAGGGCAAATTTTATCTTTCCTCTGTTCACTGTTTCTTCTCTAATATGAGCCTAACACCATGTTGCATCCAATCCATGGTCGAGGCGCGCAGTTCTGAAGACCATACGGATGGGCTGGCCCATGGGATTTCAAGCTGTAACTGCGAAATCATTGGTTTTCTCCATCTTAAGATCCATTTTTCAAGGCATAGACGACCTTTTATGGGAAATATATTTCCGGTGTGTGTGCTCGTGTCTGTGTGTGCGTGTGTACAAAATGTTCCAGGTTGTGAATATTAGAAGTTCTATCATCTCGTTTTCCTGATACCTTTCCAACACCTATGAAAATTACTCAATCGGAGCTTGTCCTGACGCACGTTTATAGTCTCGTTGAATACCCTCTATCGGGTGAATTTTGTCTTTCCTTTGTTCACCTTTTCATCTATAATATGTGAATAACAGCATGATGAATCCAATCCATGGATGAGGCACTTAGTACTGATGACCATGTAGATGGGTTGGCCCATTGGGTTTCAAGTTGTAACTATGAAATCATTTGTTTTCTCTATCTTGCAATCCGTTTTTCAGGGCATAGACGGCCTTTTATAGGCAAGATAATTCCCACGTGCGTGCTCGCATGTGTGTGTGCGTGTGCAAAATATTCTAGGTCATGAATATTAGAAGTTCTATCATCTCGTTTTCCCGATACCTTTCCAACACATATGAAAATTACTCAATCGGAGCTCGTCCTGACTCATGTTGATAGTCTCGTTGAATACCCTCTATATGGTGAATTTTGTCTCTCCTTTGTTCACCGATTCTTCTATAATATGAGCCTAACACCATCATGAATCCAATCCATGGTCGAGGCGCGTAGTTCTGATGACCATACAGATGGGTTGGCCCATTGGATTTCTAGCTATAATTGCGAAATCGTTCGTTTTCTCTATCTTGCAATCCAATTTTCATGTTATAGACGGCCTTTTATGGGCAAGATATTTCCGACGTGCGTGGTCGCATGTGTGTGTGCGTGTGGAAAATGTTCTAGGTCGTGAAAATTAGAAGTTCTATCGTCTCGTTTTCCCGATACCTTTCCATGACCTATGAAAATTACTCAAACAGGAGCTCGCTCTGACTCATGTTGATAGTCTCGTTGAATACCCTATATAGGGCAAATTTTATCTTTCCTCAGTTCATTGTTTCTTCTCTAATATGAGCCTAATATCATGTTGCATCCAATCCATGGTCGAGGTGCGCAGTTCTGAAGACCATACAGATGGGCTGGCCCATGCGAATTCAAGCTGTAACTGCGAAATCATTGGTTTTCTCCATCTTGAGATCCGTTTTCAGGGCATAGACGGCCTTTTTTGGGACATATATTTCCCGTGTGTGTGCTCGCATCTGTGTGTGCGTGTGTGCAAATTGTTCCAGGTCGTGAATATTGGAAGTTCCATCGGGTGAATATTGTCTTTCCTTTGTTCACTGTTTCTTCTATAATATGTAAATAACAGCATGATGAATCCAATCCATGGACGAGGCGCATAGTACTGATGACCATACAAATGGGCGGGCCCATTGGGTTTCAAGCTGTAACTGCGAAATCATTCATTTTCTCTATCTTGCAATCCATTTTTCAGGGCATAGACGGCCTTTTATGGGCAAGATATTTCCCACGTGCGTGCTCGCATGTGTGTGTGCGTGTGCAAAATGTAATAGGTCGTGAAAATTAGAAGTTATATCATCTCGTTTTCCCAATACCTTTCCATGACCTATGAAAATTACTCAATTGGAGCTCACCCTGACTCACGTTCATAGTCTCGTTGAATACCCTATATAGGGTGAATTTTGAGTTTCCTCTATTCACTGTTTCTTCTCTAATATGAGCCAAACACCATGTTGCATCCAATCCATGGTTGAGGCACGTAGTTCTGAAGACCATACGGATGGGCTGGCCCATGGGATTTCAAGCTGTAACTGCGAAATCATTGGTTTTCTCCATCTTGCGATCCGTTTTTCACGGCATAGACGGCCTTTTATGGGCAAGATATTTCCCATGTGTGTGCTCGCGTCTATGTGTGTGTGTGCAAAATGTTCCAGGTCGTGAATATTAGAAGTTCTATCATCTCGTTTTCCCGATACCTTTCCAACACCTATGAAAATTACTCAATCGGAGCTCGTCCTGACTCATGTTGATAGTCTCGTTGAATACCCTCTATGTGGTGAATTTTATCTTTCCTTTTTTCACCGTTTCTCCTATAATATGAGCCTAACACCATCATGAATCCAATCCATGGTCGAGGCGCGTAGTTCTGATGACCATACAGATGGGTTGGCCCATTGGGTTTCAAGCTGTAACTGCGAAATCATTCGTTTCCTCTATCTTGCAATCCGTTTTTCACGGCATAGACGGCCTTTTATGGGCAAGATATTTCCGACGTGCGTGGTCGCGCGTGTGTGTGTGGGGGTGTGCAAAATGTTCTAGGTCGTGAAAATTAGAAGTTCTATAATCTCGTTTCCCGATACCTTTCCAAGACCTATGAAAATTACTCAAATCGGAGCTGGCTCTGACTCATGTTGATAGTCTCGTTGAATACCCTATATAGGGCGAACTTTATCTTTCCTCTGTTCATTGTTTCTTCTCTAATATGAGCCTAAAACTATGTTGCATCCAATCCATGGTCGAGGCGCGTTGTACTGATGACCATACAGATGGTTGGCCCATTGGGTTTCAAGCTGTAACTACAAAATCATTCATTTTCTCTTTCTTGCAATCCGTTTTTCAGGGCATAGACGGCCTTTTATGGGCAAGATATTTCCCACGTGCATGCTTGCGTGTGTGTGTGCATGTGCAAAATGTTCTAGGTCGTGAAATTAGAAGTTATATCATCTCTAATAGAGGCGAAGTTGTCCCTGTCTTTCGATGAGATGGTGGCTATCGTTTTTGGTGGAGTAGACTTTGACGATCTGACTACGAACGTGTGATGACGCCGCGCCTTAGCAATCGCTAAACCAACTCCGAGAGGTTATTGACCATGCCGGAGCACGATCAATGTGACCACGAGGGTTTGTTTCCTACATGCAATCAAAGAACAAGCAAGAAACTAAGATTCTAATCTGGATATTGCGAATATAAGAGGAAAGCTTTATTGATGAAGTGGGGTTCTGTGACACCTTTGTCTGGTCGTGGAACAGAAACGAAGAACACGAAGTTGCAGCTATTGCAAACTTGTAATCTAAACAAAACCCAACCCTAAAACGACGCCCTAAGGGCTGTATATATGGGGGAATAGAGGGGAATTTCATGGCCCCTTGGAGGAGGGGTCCGAAACTGACCTTAACTCAGTTTCCCCATACATACGGACTCTAAAAACAGCCTATAATATGGTATTTCGAAATTACACGGGCCTGGCCCAACAATAAGGTGGCGTAGCACCTATATTAGCCTAGGGACGAATTTTATAAAGTAACATCATGCATATTTCGTCCAAGGCTTCTTGCTCCCAGTATGGTGGCTTCAAAGTGCGAAAATCATCACTGGAAGCTCCATTGTTCTTTCCCGCGCGCGCACCTTCTTCTCCATGCTTGATCCCGCTCCCATGGTCATCCTTCTTGTCCATGCTAGGTCCTTCATTCATAAGTAAAACAAAAGTATCTAATTTAGGCAGCATCATATGTTCATGAACATTAGAAGGATTTGCAAGAAACAAAAGTACCTGGTAATTCAATTAACGTGTGCGAGCTCTAGTAATTGGTCATGTATGTATAGGAGTCGGAGTTGTGGGTGTAGCATTAGCAGGGATGCCCTCATCATCCTCACCTTCTTGATGATTAGATGTGGTATTGTCGAGGAGAATGAAGCTATGCTTGCACGTTTTATGGGTGGATTAAATGGAGAGATTCAGACTATTCTAGAGTATAAGGAGTATACCACTATCACTCGTTTATTCCATCTTGCTTGCAAAGCTGAACGTGAAGTGCGGGATCCACAGGCAATGGCAAGAACTAATTTTTTCTGCAGGTCGCACTTCACCATGGACGCCACGTACCTCCTCTACTTCTGCATGTCCTGCTGCAACACCACCTACTTCAACCTCCAACTCCAACCGAGATATCAGGAAACAGGATCCTACTCCACCCTCCATGATGAGCACAACTTCTGGGCCTACACAGAGCTCTTCTTCATCTATTACATCCACATGGCAAACACATGAGGTTATATGCCGTCGTTGCAAGGGTGGAGGTCACTTTGCAAGAGAATGCCCTTCCAAGCGTCTAATGATTGTTACCGAGGATGGTGGATATGCGTCCGCTAGCGATTATGATGAGGAGACTTTGGCTCTCATTGCGAGTGAAGAACAGGGTGGTGAGGATACAGAACCAGAGACAAACTACATGGCTGATGATTACGCTGAATGGTATGAAAGTTGGTAGAGGCGAAGTGATCAGGACATTCCTAGTCCTTTACCATCTTTTTCCATTGATGATGTTGCTGCACAAGGCAAGTCCGATGAAATTAGTATTGGACCAATCACAAGAGCACGTGCAAAGCTACTGGAACAACAGGTGAATTCACTCTTAGTTGAATTTGACATTTGTGTTAATGAGAATTTTATACTGCCTAAGTCTTTGCATATTTGTATGATCAGATTTGAAAAGAAGACAAGCTTGACATGTGGAGATGAAGAGTTGCAGCGAGAAGAATGCCTACTGATGTCTAATATCAGCAAGTGCACGAGGGAGGAGGGGGAGGCCGGTGCACAACATAAAAAGAAGGAAAATTAGAACCAGACTCGGATTGACTGCCAGGTGGCCCAGAATTGATATACGTACAGAATCCGTGTCCTTGCTCCAACTAATATGTGTAAATACAATTTCAAAAGCCTGAGTCGTGTGCTTTCCAAAATGTATACCCGCAGCCCACGATTCGCTCCGAGCGAGTCACAGTCGTCAAAACAATAGGATGGTTGTTTTCTGCCAGTTTTCCAAATAGAGTTCGTGTAAGTTAGGAAAGTTAGAGATAGGTTTGCTTTTGAGCCCAACCCTAAGTTGGACGACCAGCAGTCTTTATATACCCTTGTAAGTCGTGGCTTTTAGGGTTAGACCACGTTTTGATTAAACTCATACCAGACCGAATTGCTTTAAGCATTCCTCTGTATTCATATTCCTCTTTCAATCGATCAGGAATATTTACCTACACCAAATTCATATCGATAGGGTGTATTGGCTACTGAAAGTCAAGTGCTATCTGTCGTTCCATTGGGAATTGGGAGATTGCAGAACCGCTTCGTGGTCGGCGGCTACGTGCGCAAGTGTGTGGTGTTGCAAATATCCATAGAATTGAAGATCTGTTGCATTGGCAACGGGGGAACAGACGGAGAGTTTGAGAGCATCTCACAAGTTATCCAGCAAGTTCATCATCGACATCATTCGCCCATTGAGAAGATCGGGCCGCCCCTTATCATCTTGGAATCAGATTACTGGGTTTACTCGGTGAGCAATTTCCATCCCATAGATTAGTTGTTTTTCATCCTATACAGAAAAAGGCCCACAAAAATATTAGGTTAGATTCTTGCCATAGCCTAGATTAGCCCAATTTTGCATACCTAGTTGCTGTTTTGTGTTGATCTTTGCGTTCCCTTTTCTGTTTTTGAGTCGTGTGGTTTAGGTTAGTGATAGAGGCGAAGTTGTCCCTGTCTTTCGATGAGATGGTGGCTATCGTTTTTGGTGGAGTAGACTTTGACGATCCGACTACGAACGTGTGATGACGCCGTGCCTTAGCAATCGCTAAACCAACTCCGAGAGGTTATTGACCACGCCGGAGCACGATCAACCTGACCACGAGGGTCTGTTTCCTGCAGGCAAACGAAGAACAAGCAAGAAACTAAGATTGCAATCTGGATATTGCGAATATGAGAGGAAAGCTTTGTTGATGAAGTGGGGTTCTGTGACGCCTTTGTCTGGTCGTGGAACACAAACGAAGAACGCGAAGTTGCTGCTATGGCAAACTTGTAATCTAAACAAAACCCACCCTAAAACGAAGCCCTAAGGGCTGTATATATGGGGGAATAGAAGGGAATTTCGTGGCCCCTTGGAGGAGGGGTCCGAAACCGACCCTAAGTCAGTTTCCCCATATATACGGACTCTAAAAACAGCCTAAAATATGGTATTTCGAAATTACATGGGCCTGGCCCAAAAATAAGGTGGCGCAGCACCTATATTAGCCTATGGACGAATTTTATAAAGTGGCATCATGCATATTTCGTCCAAGACTTCCCGCTCCCATTATGGTGGCTTCAATGTGCGAAAATCATCACTGGAAGCTCCATTGTTCTTCCCCGCACGCGCACCTTCTCCTCCATGCTTGATCCCGCTCCAATGGTCATCCTTCTTATCCATGCTAGGTCCTTCATTCATAAGTAAAACAAAAGTATCCAATTTAGGCAGCATCATATGTTCATGAATATTAGAAGGATTTCCAAGAAACGAAAGTACCTGGTAATTCAATTGACGTGCGCGAGCTCTAGTAATTGGTCCTGTATGTATAGCAGTCGGGGTGGGTGTAACATTAGTAGGGATGTCCTCATCATCCTCCCCTTCTTGAACTGACGTCGTCCTCGACGGAAGCTCATCTTCCTCACCCAAATAAGGCTTCAAATCTGCAATGTTAAAAGTGGGGCTAACCCCAAACTCTGCAGGCAGCTCAAGTTTATATGCATTATCATTTACTTTCTCTAACACCTTAAAAGGACCATCAGCACGTGGCATTAGCTTTGACTTGCGCAAATCAGGAAATCTATCCTTACGCAAATGTAACCAAACAAGATCTCCAGGTGCAAAGACAACATGTTTTCTACCCTTATCTCCAGCAAGTTTGTATTTAGCATTCATACGCTCAATGTTTTCCTTAGTTAACTCATGAATCTTTAATATCAATTCAGCACGTTCTTTAGCATCAAAATTAACCTTCTCCGAAGACGGAAGAGGCAACAAATCAATAGGTGCACGAGGTAAGAAACCATACACAACTTCAAAAGGGCACATCTTAGTGGTAGAATGTAGCGAACGATTATAAGAAAATTCAATATGAGGCAAGCATTCTTCCCACATTTTCAGGTTATTCTTCAAAACAGCCCTAAGCATAGTAGACAATGATCTATTGACTACTTCAGTTTGGCCATCAGTTTGGGGGTGACATGTAGTACTAAAAAGCAGTTTAGTCCCCAACTTAGCCCATAAACATCTCCAAAAGTGGCTAAGAAATTTAGCATCACGATCGGAAACAATTGTATTTGGCACACCATGCAACCGAATAATTTCACGAAAGAACAAATCAGCAACATGAGCAGCATCATCACTTTTATGACATGGTATAAAGTGTGCCATTTTAGAAAATCTATCCACGACAACAAATATGCTATCCCTCCCCTTCTTTGTTCGAGGTAAACCTAAAACAAAGTCCATAGATATATCCTCCCAAGGAACACTAGGTACAGGTAAAGGCATATATAAACCATGAGGATTGAGTCGTGACTTAGCTTTTTGACATGTAGTGCAGCGAGCAACAAAACGCTCAACATCCCGTCTCATCTTTGGCCAAAAGAAATGTGTAGCAAGTACGTCTTCCGTCTTCTTCACGCCAAAGTGTCCCATTAATCCTCCTCCGTGCGCCTCCTGTAACAACAAAAGACGAACGGAGCTAGCTGGAATGCATAGCTTGTTAGCACGAAACACAAATCCATTATTAATAACGAACTTGTTCCATGTTCTCCCTTCTTTACAATTCTGCAACACGTCTCTAAATTCAGCATCATGCACATATTGATCTTTGATGGTCTCCAAACCAAATATTTTAAAGTCAAGTTGTGAAAGCATAGTATAACGACGAGACAAAGCATCAGCAATAACATTGTCTTTACCCTTCTTGTGTTTAATGACATAAGGGAAAGTCTCAATGAATTCAACCCATTTAGCATGTCTACGGTTCAGTTTTGCTTGACTTTTAATATGCTTCAAAGATTCATGATCAGAATGTATAACAAATTCTTTGGGCCATAAATAATGTTGCCATGTTTCCAAAGTCCGAACAAGAGCATATAATTCCTTATCATAAGTAGAATAATTCAGACTAGGCCCACTTAATTTTTCAGAAAAGTACGCAACAGGTTTACCATCTTGTAGTAACACACCTCCTAACCCAATTCCACTAGCATCACATTCAAGCTCGAAAGTCTTATTAAAATCAGGAAGTTGGAGTAAAGGAGCATGTGTTAACTTATCTTTCAAGACCGTGAAGGCTTCTTCCTGTGCGGTACCCCAAGAAAAAGGCACATCCTTCTTTGTAAGCTCATTGAGAGGCGCAGCAATGGTGCTGAAATTTCTCACAAAACGCCTATAGAAACCAGCGAGGCCAAGAAAACTCCTTACTTGTGTGACCGTTTTGGGCTGCGGCCAACTCTCAATAGCTTCGATCTTGGCTGTATCAACTTCAATTCCCTGTGGAGTAACAACATAGCCAAGAAAAGATACTCGGTCGGTGCAAAAGGTGCACTTCCCAAGGTTACCAAACAAACGTGCATCACGTAGCGCAGTAAAAACAGCACGTAAATGTTCCAAATGTTCCTCCAAAGATCTACTAAAAATCAATATATCATCAAAATAGACTACCACAAATCGTCCAATGAAAGCACGTAAAACCTCGTTCATTAATCTCATGAAAGTGCTAGGTGCATTAGTTAACCCAAAAGGCATGACTAGCCACTCATATAATCCAAACTTAGTTTTAAATGCTGTTTTCCATTCATCGCCCAATTTCATACGAATTTGATGGTATCCACTACGCAAATCAACTTTGGAGAAAATTGTAGAGCCACTTAATTCATCAAGCATATCATCTAGTCTAGGAATAGGATGACGATAACGAATAGTAATATTATTAATGCCTCTACAATCCACACACATGCGCGATGTACCATCCTTTTTAGGCACTAGAATAATAGGAACAGCACAAGGACTAAGGGATTCACGTATATAACCTTTGTCAAGCAGCTCCTGTACTTGACGCATAATCTCCTTTGTCTCCTCTGGATTGGTATGGTAGGGCGCACGGTTGGGTAGGGATGCACCGGGAATTAAGTCAATCTGATGCTCAATCCCGCGAATAGGCGGTAATCCCGGTGGCACGTCTTGTGGAAAGACATCAGCGAACTCCTGCAAAATGTTAATGACAGCAGGAGGCAAAGAGGGAGGCATGTCCTCGAATGAAAATAATACCTCTTTACAGACAAAAGCATAGCAAACATATGTAGCAACATCCAAATCATTAATATCAGATTTAGTAGCAAGTAAACATCCACTCTTCAATTTTATTTCAGATGCAACAGTAGATGATGGTTTATTATGCTTATGGTGTTGCTCAAATTCCTGTGCTACAATCTGATTTTCACTCTTATTTTTCTCCTATTTTGCTTTACTAGCTCTAGCAATGTCATCTTTCATAATATGTTCGGGAGACATAGGAAGCAAAGTGATATTATGATCCTTATGAACAAGAGTATACTGATTTGTCCTACCATGGTGTACAGAATTTTTATCAAACTGCCATGGTCTACCAAGTAAAACAGAACATGCTTGCATGGGTACCACATCACAATCCACATAATCAGAATATGTAGCAATGCTAAAATGCACACGAACAGTACGTGTTACCTTAACCTTGCCACTATTGTTGAACCATTGGATGTAATAAGGATGAGGATGTGGTCTGGTGGATAGAGACAGCTTCTCCACCATCTCCATGCTAGCCAAGTTATTGCAACTCCCTCCATCGATGATGATGCGAACAGAACGCTCTTTCACAACTCCCTTTGTGTGGAACAAGTTGTGCCTCTGATTTTGCTCAGCGTGTGTAACCTGCACACTGAGAACACGTTGAGCAACTAAACTTTCATACCTGTCAGCGTAATCAGCAGCCATGTATTGTGTTTCTGGTTCTGCATCCTCGCCACCCTGTTCGTCACTTGCAATAAGTGCCAAAGTCTCCTCATCATAATCACTAGCGGACGCATATCCACCATCCTCAGTAACAATCATTACACGCTTGGAAGGGCATTCTCTCGCATAGTGACCTCCACCCTTGCAACGACGACATATAACCTCATGTGTTTGCCCTGTGGATGCAATAGATGAAGAAGAACTCTGTGCAGGCCCAAAAGGTGTGCTCTTCGCAGAGGGTGCAGTAGGAGCCTGTTTCCTGGTATCGCGATTAGAGTTGGAGGTTGAAGGAGGTGGTGTTGCAGCAGGACGTGCGGAAGCAGAGGAGGTACGTGGCGCCCATGATGAAGTACGGCCTGCAAAATTAGTAGTTCTCGCCATTGCCTGTCGATCCTGCACTTCACGTTCAGCTTTGCAAGCAAGATGAAATAAACGAGTGATAGTGTTATACTCCTTATACTCTAGAATAGTCTGAATCTCTCTATTTAATCCACCCATAAAACGTGCAAGCATAGCTTCATTCTCCTCAACAATACCACATCTAATCATACCAGTTTGTAATTCCTGATAATATTCTTCTACAGAATTTTTTCCTTGTCTTAAACGCTGCAAATTTTGAAGCAATTCACGTTGATAATAAGGTGGCACCCAACGATTTCGCATAGCAGTTTTCAAAGCAGCCCAAGTAGTTGGAATATTATCAGGGTGTATTCTACAATGTTCTGACCACCAAACACAAGCAAAACTAGTGAATGAACAAACAGCAGCAGCAACACGTCGATCCTCTGGAAATTGTAAGCATGTAAAACGTTGTTCTGTTTCTAACTCCCATGTAAGATATATATCAGGAACATATCTACCCTCAGACGTCGGAATATTCAATTTAAGTTTAGGGAGATGGTCATGATCCCGTACCTGCGGGGGTGGTGCAGCCCTACCGTTACGGTTGTAGCCATGTGGTCGACCTGGTGCGTATGGTGGTGGTTGCCCATGGGGCGGATCTGGAGCAACCTCTCCCTCATCATCGAAATCACCATCATAATCTTCAACCTGCTCAACGACAGTAGCCGCACGAGCCACCGAAGTAGCAGCAGTATCAACAGTACCAGGATGTTGGGCGTGGCCGAGAGGCACACGTCGCGCTCGTCGTTCGAAAGGAATAGGAACTGCAACTGGTGGAGGTAGACGGGCAAGCACCTCATTGAACTTGGCGTCCATCTTGGTGTCGAATGTCTTCTCCAAACCATCTAGCTTCTCCATGGCCACTCCAAAGTTGTTCACGAAGTCCTGTACCTGCTCAGCCATCATTTGCTGAAATTTATCATAGAGCGCTTTGTTGGTCATGCTCTCCCAATCGATCTCGTCATCGTGTGATCCTATCATGGTTAGCAGAAATAGGAAACACACAATATGAAACCTACAGACTGCTGGGACGTGGTGGTGGTGGTGGTGTGGCACAAATCCTTTAAGCGAATCTCAATTTCTTACCAGTTCTTACCCAGTAGCAGGCGGTGATCGGCAACCGTTGTAGCCAAAACTCTCAAAGCTTGGATAGAGCGATTGCCAGGTGGTGTCAAGCACACGGCGTAGAAGTATGTGGAGCTGGGATGGCTTATAATATGGTAGCAAAAAGGGTCAGCAATAATCAATTCAGAGATGCAAGGTTGAATAAACGCTCAACGACGGTACTATGCTGGTCCTAGGCTAGACCGTGCTAGAGACGCGAGCCTAAAACACCAACAAAAACACGACGATACACGTAAGCAAGGGAAAAGCACACTCGGATTTTTTTTTTCGTTTTTTTTTTCGGCGCCTCTTTTTTTTTTTTTCAAAAACTCACTACAATGGCGAGTGTCTCAAAACTCTTGCCACGTCGTATAAGCAAGATGGGCACGAATTTTTCTTTTGGACTATTTTTTTTTTCTGGAGCAATCCGGGGCTGCGACGACCCAAAAATTTCGACAAAAATCACTATGATAGCAAGTGTCTCAAAACGCTCCGGGGAACCTAAAATCAAGATAGGGAAAAAATATTTTCGGCCGAAATATTTTTGGGCCAAAACATGCTCTGCAAAGCGTGCCAGACTCTTTTTTTTTCCGACACCTGCGCAGGTAGCAAAACACGGATCCGAAATCAAAAGGATCTCGAAACTAAACCTAAAACGAACTGGACTTGGATTGGTGGAGGATTTGTGGTGGTATATATGGACACCGATGGATAGTGATGATGGATGATGAGATATGGCAGCGGCGATGATGGTGGTGGTATATGGCAACTATGAAAACGATGCGGTGGCGGCGTGACAACCTGTGAAAAGAACTCGAAACTCTAAAGGACTAGACACTAAGACCAGCAACTCGACACGACGATGTAACCGCCAATTCAACAAAGCAAAATACTGAAAAGACTATGCAAAGGCTCAGATTGGTTCGGATATGATGATCTAACCCTAATTTTTTTTTGTGTGGCTTTTTCGTGGACTAAAGGTATGAAGAACAGATGCGATCTAAACTACGAAAACTGGTAAAATCTCACCGAGCAACCTGGAAATCTGATACCACTTGATAGAGGCGAAGTTGTCCCTGTCTTTCGATGAGATGGTGGCTATCGTTTTTGGTGGAGTAGACTTTGACGATCCGACTACGAACGTGTGATGACGCCGTGCCTTAGCAATCGCTAAACCAACTCCGAGAGGTTATTGACCACGCCGGAGCACGATCAACCTGACCACGAGGGTCTGTTTCCTGCAGGCAAACGAAGAACAAGCAAGAAACTAAGATTGCAATCTGGATATTGCGAATATGAGAGGAAAGCTTTATTGATGAAGTGGGGTTCTGTGACGCCTTTGTCTGGTCGTGGAACACAAATGAAGAACGCGAAGTTGCTGCTATGGCAAACTTGTAATCTAAACAAAACCCACCCTAAAACGAAGCCCTAAGGGCTGTATATATGGGGGAATAGAAGGGAATTTCGTGGCCCCTTGGAGGAGGGGTCCGAAACCGACCCTAAGTCAGTTTCCCGATATATACGGACTCTAAAAACAGCCTAAAATATGGTATTTCGAAATTACATGGGCCTGGCCCAAAAATAAGGTGGCGCAGCACCTATATTAGCCTATGGACGAATTTTATAAAGTGGCATCATGCATATTTCGTCCAAGACTTCCCGCTCCCATTATGGTGGCTTCAATGTGCGAAAATCATCACTGGAAGCTCCATTGTTCTTCCCCGCACGCGCACCTTCTCCTCCATGCTTGATCCCGCTCCAATGGTCATCCTTCTTATCCATGCTAGGTCCTTCATTCATAAGTAAAACAAAAGTATCCAATTTAGGCAGCATCATATGTTCATGAATATTAGAAGGATTTCCAAGAAACGAAAGTACCTGGTAATTCAATTGACGTGCGCGAGCTCTAGTAATTGGTCATGTATGTATAGCAGTCGGGGTGGGTGTAACATTAGTAGGGATGTCCTCATCAGTTAGGTTTACGATTCTAAGTCTAGTTCGAGTTCTTGTTATTTGCTATTCCGCGTCTATATCAAAAAAAATTGGTTACCCGAGTTGTTTTCCTAGTCCTACTCGAACTCGGACTCCACTTCTGCCGCGGCACAAAAACAGCGAAACCGACACCGCTGCCGCGCCTAGTGCGAGTTGGACTCGGATCCATTCCTAGTGTCTTATTTCCGTGTTTCTTTGCAATTTTCATTAGGTTTTCAATCTGATCTTTCTAAAGCCCTAGACACAGCCTCTCTATAGCAATAATTTAGGTACCTTACCCATAAGACTAGCTAACATTGTTGCTCAACAGGCTGCTCAATAGGATTGTTGCACGACACTGTATTTCTGAAACAAAATTTGCTCCGCGATGCGACATATTGTGGCCGAGAGAGAAAGAGGAGAGATAAAAAGTTTTTTTTACTGTTGGTGAGATATATATCAAATTACAAAAAGAGAGAAAGGAGTGAAAAAAAGAGCAAACAGGCCCAGAAATTGGTGATATTTGCTACAAGTTTGGAGTTGTTTCATATTGATGTTTGCACTAGTATTTTGAGCAATCTTGTGCCTGTTTTCTTTGAGCTAATTGCTAGTGTCTTTCTAGTGCATTGCAACAAATTCCTTCATATAGTTGCTTGGCACATTTGTCTCCATAATTGTGTGTGTTTCCTTGGTGAGTTTTGGTATCACACAAACAGCAAATAGGTTTTGTAAATTGGTGTTGTTAGGTATCCCAACCAAGCTCCACCATATACCCTGGTTTGTTGTGCGATACTTTTCACCCTCGGTATTCGCTACATCACATCCATGCACGTTCTGCCCATACAAGTTGGTAAGCTTTTCTCATTCACTTTGGAACGGTAAGATACCTTGTTTCTTTCAGTTTGCGTGAGTTGAGAGTTTTCCACATACACTATATTTTCTATGCGTACTAATCACCTAATCATGTCCGACGAGTCTTTTGATGTACAACAGAAAAAGGATCCTAAATCCGTGGTGCATTGGAATGAATATGAAGCTCTTCATGATCATCTTCAGCGACAAATTCAGTGTGCAACCGATCCTATAAATGAGAATGTGCAGAACATGGAGTTGGACCTGAAGGATGCCACAGAAACCATCACAGCAACACAACAACAAGTTACTGAAATTCAAGACCCACTAGTTACCTTGCAGCAAGCTTTGGTTGCGTTGCAACAGTCCGTTGACCGCCAACAAAATCAGTAGCGTGATGACGATGATGGTGAATCTAGTGTTCAAGCTGGTAATGATGGTGTTGCAGCTGCTAATGCTACCAATGGTCAAGGTGCTGCAGCACATCGTGCACAATTCCTGCAAGCTAATTGCGACCGACAAGCTCCACACGAGCCGGTTGTTGCTGGCCAAGATGGTGGTCATGGTAATGGAGGCCGTGGTGGTGGCCGTGCTGGTGTCATGGCCATCGGCCGTGGATTTGCTCCCTTTGGTGTGCGCTGTCGATTTGATGATGATGCTTGTGCACAACGAGCCAACCGTGATGATGATGGACTAGGCACACCAAAGTTCACCGTCCCCAAGTTTGTTGGTTCTACTGATGTTGAAGAGTACCTCAATTGGGAGCTAAAGGTGGAAAAATTATGGCGTATGCATGAGTACACCGAGGACACAAAAAATAAAACTTGCATCTTCTGAATTTGATGACTATGCTTTGCTCTGGTGGGATAATATTGTACAGTCCAGAATTGAAGATGGTGAACATCCCATTGTTACATGGAGAGTATGAAGGAAGAGATGCGTGCTCGCTTTGTTCCACGCAATTATATTCGTTCTCTCTATGACAGATTGCAGAATTTGAGGGAGGTACTTCTTCCGTGGATGAATATTTTCAGGAGATGGAGCTTATTATGCAGCGTGCTAGAGTGCGTGAATAGCCTGAACAAACAATGCAGCGATTTCTTTCTGGTCTGAACTATAACATCAAGCGTATTGTTCATCTTCACCAGTATTATGACATGACAGATTTGTTACACCAAGCACGTGAGGCTGAATTGCAAGTGGCTGAGGTTGCTAAGTTTAGATCTCGCACACAAGCGAGTAGAGGTCGTTTTCCACCACGAACAACACCTACTATGGAGCCTGCTCCTAGTTCCACTTCTAGTTTTCATGGTAATACTTCTTCCAAACCAGATTCGGTTATCTCTAATGCGAAGAAATCGGTGCAACCTGCTGCTAGTGTTGCTAGTTCTACTAATTCTACAACAAGAAACAGGGACATGATATGTCATACATGTGGTGGAAGGAGTCATTTTAAGAGAGATCGTCCCAACAAAAAGGTTATGTTGATTAATGAGGATACAGCAGAATATGAAACCGGTGATGAAGCTGACCTTGATTCTGAAATTTGGGAGGAAGATGAACATGGTTCAATAGATGCCTATGCTACACACTATCCTACAATTGTTTGCTCGCCCAAAGTGCTAAGTGTTACTCCTAGTCCTGCAGAACAACGGTGCAATTTGTTTCAAACAAATGCTATTGTTGGTCCTGGTAAGGCGTGCAAGGTTATAATTGATGGTGGTAGTTGTCACAATTTGGCTAGTAAAGAGTTATGCCAAAAGCTGAAATTGAAATATTTACCGCACCCCAATCCATATTTTATTCAGTGGCTAAGTAACAGTGGAGAGATGAAGATCAGCCACATGGTGCATGTGGAATTTCAGATCAGACCATACAAAGACACCATTGAGTGTGATGTGGTTCCTATGACCGTGTGTCACTTGTTGTTGGGACGCCCATGGCAGTATGATAGAGATGTCCATCACAATGGGAGAGCCAACATGTACCATTTAAATTGGCATGGCAAGGAGGTTACTTTGAGGCCTACGACACCGCAAGAAATTGTAAATGAATCTCGTCAAAAAATTGAAGTGAATCTTGAAAAAGAGAGTGAGAGATTAGATAGGCGAGAGCCTCCACTTCCGGTGAGTGAGAGCCACAAGCCAAATCTGAGTGATAAAAATAAAAGTGAGGGAGTGAATTCATTAGTTATGTTAGCCACCAAATCTGATTTGAGAGAGTTTCATGAGGATCCCACTGCTTTACCACTTGTGCTGTTGTGCAAGGGTCAAATTTTGGTTTCTAACAACATGACCCCTCTCTCTATTGGTTTTTCTAATGTATTGCAGGAATTTAGTGATGTGTTTCCGGAGGAGGTACCCGCTGGTTTACCACCATTGCGAGGTATAGAGCATCAAATTGATTTGATACCAGGAGCATCGCTGCCCAATAGAGCACCATACCGCACCAACCCTGAGGAAACAAAGGAAATTCAGAAACAAGTACAAGAGCTTCTCGACAAAGGTTATATTCGCGTGAGCTTAAGTCCTTGTGTTGTCCCTGTAATTTTAGTCCCTAAGAAAGATGGTACATGGCGCATGTGCGTAGATTGTAGAGCTATAATAACATAACTATTCGATATCGTCACCCTATTCCACGTTTGGAAGATATGCTAGACGAATTGAGTGGTGCTGCTATTTTCTCTAAAATTGATTTGCGTAGTGGTTATCATCAAATTAGGATGAAAGAAGGGGATGAATGGAAGACAGCCTTTAAAACTAAGTTCGGGTTATATGAGTGGTTAGTCATGCCTTTTGGGTTAACTAACGCACCTAGTACTTTTATGCGATTAATGAACCATATTTTGAGGCATTTTATTGGTAAATTTGTGGTTGTATATTTTGATGATATACTTATTTACAGCTGCAATGAATCTGAACATAGTGATCATATTCGACAAGTTTTGCAAGTGTTGCGTGATGCTAAGCTTTTTGGTAATCTTGATATGTGCACATTTTGCAAACATAAGATCATAGTTCTGGGATATGTTGTTTCTAAGCATGGAGTTGAGGTAGATGAATCTAAAATTGAAGCTATTAAAAATTGGCCTACTCCACTAAATGTTAGTCAAGTACGAAGCTTTCACGGTCTTGCTGGTTTCTATTGACGTTTTGTGAAAGATTTCAGTACCATTGTTGCACCTTTGAATGAGCTTACTAAAAAGGGTGTTGAATTTGTGTGGGGCGCAGCCCAAGATAATGCATTTGATGAGCTGAAACGTCGTTTGACTGCTGCACCTTTACTTGTACTTCCTGATTTCACTAAACAATTTGAGATTGAATGTGATGCTAGTGGAATTGGTATTGGAGGTGTGTTGATGCAAGAGGGTAAACCGGTTGCATATTTTTCTGAAAAATTGAATGGTGCACAATTGAACTATCCTGTTTATGATAAAGAATTGTATGCTCTTGTTCGTGTTCTTGAGGTTTGGCAACATTATGCGTGGCCAAAAGAATTTATCATACATTCTGATCACGAGGCTTTGAAATTTTTGAAGAGCCAATCCAATCTGAATAAACGTCATGCTAAATGGGTTGAATGTATTGAGTCTTCCCCATACATCATTCAGTATAAAAAGGGTAAAGATAATGTTATTGCTGATGCTCTTTCTAGGAAAAACATGTTGTTGACACAACTGGTTGTTCAAGTTCCTGGTTTAGAGAGTTTGCGTGATTTATATGCTACTGATCCTGATTTTTCAGCACCATATAACTTGTGCTCTGATGTGAAAGCATGGGAAAAATATCATATACATGACGGTTATTTGTTTAGAGCTAATAAACTATGTGTTCCAGAATCATCCGTGCGTTTGCTATTGTTGCAGGAATCACATGCCCGCGGTTTGATGGGCCACTTTGGACGTGAGAAGACTTTGCTTATGCTCGCTCATCATTTTTATTGACCTAAGATGAGGCGTGATGTGGACAGATTTGTGAAGAGATGCATCACTTGCAATAAGTCGAAGTCAAAGCTGAAACCTCATGGTTTGTATACTCCTCTTCCTGCACCTACTACTCCATGGGAAGATATAAGCATGGATTTTGTGTTAGGATTGCCTAAAACCAGGAGCGGACATGATTCCATTTTTGTGGTAGTGGATAGATTTTCCAAAATGGCACATTTTATTGCCTACCACAAAACCGATGATGCGTCGCATATTGCTAACCTGTTTTTCAGGGACATCGTACGCTTACATGGAGTCCCAAAGACGATTGTTTCTGATCGTGACGTGAAGTTTATGAGCAATTTCTGGAAGACACTATGGGGAAAGCTGGGGACAAAGTTATTGTTCAGCACTACTTGTCATCCCCAAACAGATGGTCAAACGGAGGTTGTAAATCGCACACTCTCAACGTTGCTGCGATCCATGATAAAGAAGAACCCGCGTGTGTGGGAGGACTATTTGCCACATGTGGAGTTTGCATATAACAGGGCGATACACTCAACAACGCAGCTCTGTCCATTTGAGGTGGTATATGGTTTTAAACCCATTACACCATTTGATTTGCTGGCCCTTCCTATTCAAGAGAGAATTAACATGGAGGCATCCAAGAGGGCAGATTTTGTGAGGAAGATCCATGAGAAGACTAAAGAAGCAATTGAAAAGAAGGGCAAGTACACTGCTGATCGTGTTAATAAGATGAGAAAAGAGGTGATGTTTCAGCCAGGTGACATGGTATGGGTACATTTTCGCAAGGACAGATTTCCACAACAGCGCAAGTCCAAGTTGCAGCCACGAGGTGCTGGTCCATTTAAAGTGCTTGCCAAGATCAATGATAATGCATACAAGATAGATCTTCCTACAGCTGAGTTTGGCATGAGTAATACATTCAATGTTGTTGATTTGACGCCCTATGCTGGAGAAGACCTTCACGCGTCGAGGTCGACGCCTTTTCAAGGGGGAGAGGATGATGAGGACATTCCTAGTCCTTTACCATCTTTTTCCATTGATGATGTTGCTGCACAAGACAAGTCCGATGAAATCAGAATTGGACCAATCACAAGAACACGTGCAAAGCTACTGGAACAACAGGTGAATTCACTCTTAGTTGAATCTAACATTTGTGTTAATGAGAATTTTCTTTCTAAGTCTTTGCATATTTATATGATCAGATTTGAAAAGAAGACAAGCTTGGCACGTGAAGATGAAGAGTTGCAGTGAGAAGAATGCCTACTGATGTCTAATATCAGCAAGTGCACGAGGGAGGAGAGGGAGGCCGATGCACAACATAAAAAGAAGGAAAATTAGAACTAGACTCGAATTGACTACTAGGTGGCCCGGAATTGATATACGTGCAGAATCCGTGTCCGTGCTCCAAATAAGACGTGTAAATACAATTTGGAAAGCTTGAGTCATGTGCTTTCCAAGATCTATACCCGCAGCCCACGATACGCTCCGACCGAGTCGCAGTCGTCAAAACAATACGACGGTTGTTTTCTGCCAGTTTTCCAAATAGAGTTCGTGTAAGTTAGGAAAGTTAGAGATAGGTTTGTTTTCGAGCCCAACCCTAAGTTGGACGTCCAGCAGTCTTTATATACCCTTGTAAGTCGTGGCTTTTCGGGTTAGACCACGTTTTGATTAAACTCATACCAAACGAATTGCTTTAAGCATTCCACTGTATTCATATTCCTCTTTGCATCGATCAGGAATATTTACCTACACCAAATTCGTATCGATAGGGTGTATTGGCTACTGAAAGTCAAGTGCTATTTGTTGTTCCATTGGGAATTGGGATATTGCAGAACCACTTCGTGGTCGGCGGCTACGTGCGCAAGTGTGTGGTGTCGCGAATATCCATAGGGTTGAAGATCTGTTGCATTGGCAACGGGGGAACAGCCGGAGAGTTCGAGAGCATCTCACAAGTTATCTAGCAAGTTCATCATCGACATCATTCGCTCATTGAGAAGATCGGGCCGCCCCTTATCATGAAGTTGTCCCTGTCTTTCGATGAGATGGTGGCTATCGTTTTTGGTGGAGTAGACTTTGAAGAACAAGCAAGAAACTAAGATTGCAATCTGGATATTGCGAATATAAGAGGAAAGCTTTATTGATGGAAGTGGGGTTCTGTAACGCCTTTGTCTGGTCGTGGAACACAAACGAAGAACGCAAAGTTGCAGCTATGGTGAACTTGTAATCTAAACAAAACCCAACCCTAAAACGACGCCCTAAGGGCTGTATATATGGGGGAATAGAGGGGAATTTCGTGGCCCCTTGGAGGAGGGGTCCGAAACCGACCTTAACTTACTTTCCCCATACATACGGACTCTAAAAACAGCCTATAATATGGTATTTCGAAATTACATGGGCATGGCCCAACAATAAGGTGGTGCAGCACCTATATTAGCCTAGGGACGAATTTTATAAAGTAGCATCATGCATATTTCGTCCAGGGCTTCTTGGTCCCATTATGGTGGCTTCAAAGTGCGAAAATCATCACTGGAAACTCCATTGTTCTTTCCCGCGCGCGCACCTTCTTCTCCACGCTTGATCCCGCTCCCATGGTCATCCTTCTTGTCCATGCCAGGTCCTTCATTCATAAGTAAAACAAAAGTATCTAATTTAGTCAGCATCATATGTTCATGAACATTAGAAGGATTTGCAAGAAACGAAAGTACCTGGTAATTCAATTGACGTGTGCGAGCTCTAGTGATTGGTCCTGTATGTATAGCAGTCGTAGTTGTGGGTGTAGCATTAGCAGGGATGTCCTCATCATCCTCCCATTCTTGAACTGAAGTCGTCCTCGACGAAAGCTCATCTTCCTCACCCAAATAAGGCTTCAAATTTGCAATGTTAAAAGTGCGGCTAACCCCAAACTCTACAGGCACCTCAAGTTTATATGCATTATCATTTATTTTCTCTAACACCTTAAAAGGACCATCAACACGTGGCATTAGCTTTGACTTGCACAAATCAGGAAATCCGTCCTTACGCAAATGTAACCAAACCTGATCTCCGGGTGCAAAGACAACATGTTTTCTACCCTTATCTCCAGCAATTTTTTATTTAGCATCCATACGCTCAATGTTTTCCTTCGTTAACTCATGCATCTTTAATATCAATTCAGCACGTTCTTTAGCATCAATATTAACCTTCTCCGAAGATGGAAGAGGTAACAAATCAATAGGTGCATGAGGTAAGAAACCATACACAACTTCAAAAGGGCACATCTTAGTGGTAGAATGTAGCGAACGATTATAAGCAAATTCAATATGAGGCAAGCATTCTTTCCACATTTTCAGGTTATTCTTCAAAACATCCCTAAGCATAGTAGACAATGATCTATTGACTACTTCAGTTTGGCCATCAGTTTGGGGATGACATGTAGTACTAAAAAGTAGTTTAGTCCCCAACTTAGCCCATAAACATCTCCAAAAGTGGCTAAGAAATTTAGCATCATGATCTGAAACAATTGTATTTGGCACACCATTCAACCGAATAATTTCACGAAAGAACAAATCAGCAACATGAGCAGCAGCATCACTTTTATGACATGGTATAAAGTGTGCCATTTTGGAAAATCTATCCATGACAACAAATATGCTATCCCTCCCCTTCTTAGTTAGAGGTAAACCTAAAACAAAGTCCATAGATATATCCTCCCAAGGAACACTAGGTACAGGCAAAGGCATATATAAACCATGAGGATTGAGTCGTGACTTAGCATTTTGACATGTAGTGCAGCGAGCAACAAAACGCTCAACATCCCGTCTCAACGCTCAACATCCCGTCTCATCTTTGGCCAAAAGAAATGTGTAGAAAGTACGTCCTCCATCTTCTCCATGCCAAAGTGTCCCATTAATCCTCCTCGGTGTGCCTCTTATAACAACAAAAGACAAACGGAGCTAGCTGGAATGCATTGCTTGTTAGCATGGAACACAAATCCATCATTAATAATGAACTTGTTCCATGTTCTCCCTTCTTTACAATGCTGCAACACATCTCTAAATTCAGCATCATGCACATATTGATCTTTGATGGTCTCCAAATCAAATATTTTAAAGTCAAGTTGTGAAAGCATAGTATAACAACGAGACAAAGCATCAGCAATAACATTTTCTTTACCCTTCTTGTGTTTAATGAAATAAGGGAAAGTCTCAATGAATTCAACCCATTTAGCATGGCTACGATTCAGTTGTGCTTGACTTTTAATATGTTTCACAGATTCATGATCAGAATGTATAACAAATTCTTTGGGCCATAAATAATGTTGCCATGTTTCCAAAGTCCGAACAAGAGCATATAATTCCTTATGATAAGTAGAATAATTCAGACTAGGCCCACTCAATTTTTCAGAAAAGTACGCAACAGGTTTACCATCTTGTAATAACACACCTCCTAACCCAATTCCACTAGCATCACATTCAAGCTTGAAACTCTTATTAAAATCAGGAAGTTGGAGTAAAGGAGCATATGTTAACTTATCTTTCAAGACCGTGAAGGCTTCTTTCTGTGCGGTACCCCAAGAAAAAGGCACGTCCTTCTTTGTAAGCTCATTGAGAGGCGCAGCAATGGTGCTGAAATCTCTCACAAAACGCCTATAGAGACCAGCGAGGCCAAGAAAACTCCTCACTTGTGTGACCGTTTTGGGCTGCGGCCAACTCTCAATAGCTTCAATCTTGGCTTTGTCAAATTCAATTCCCTGTGGAGTAACAACATAGCCAAGAAAAGATACTTGGTCGGTGCAAAAGGTGCACTTCCCAAGGTTACCAAACAAACGTGCATCACGTAGAGCAATAAACATAGCACGTAGATGTTCCAAATGTTTCTCCAAAGATCTACTAAAAATCAATATATCATCAAAATAGACTACCACAAATCGTCCAATGAAAGCACGTAAAACCTCGTTCATTAATCTCATGAAAGTGCTAGGTGCATTAGTTACCCAAAATGCATGACTAACCACTCATATAACCCAAACTTAGTTGTAAGTGATGTTTTCCATTCATCTCCCAATTTCATACGAATTTGATGGTATCCACAACACAAATCAACTTTGGAGAAAATTGTAGAACCACTTAATTCATCAATCATACCATCTAGTCTAGGAATAGGATGACGATAACGACTAGTAATATTATTAATGCCTCTACAATCCGCACACATGCGCGATGTACCATCCTTTTTAGGCACTAGAATAATAGGAACAACACAAGGACTAAGGGATTCACGTATATAACCTTTGTCAAGCAGCTCCTGTACTTGACGCATAATCTCCTTTGTCTCCTCTGGATTGGTATGGTATGGCGCACGGTTGGGTAGGGATGCACCGGGAATTAAGTCATTCTGATGCTCAATCCCGCGAATAGGTGGTAATCCCAGTGGCACGTCTTGTGGGAAGACGTCAGCAAACTCCTGCAAAATGTTAATGACAGCAGGAGGCAAAGAGGGAGGCATGTCCTCAAATGAAAAATAATACCTCTTTGCATACAAAAGCATAGCAAACAGATGTAGCAACATCCAAATCATTAATATCAGATTTAGTAGCAAGTAAACATCCGCTCTTCAATTTTATTTCGGATGCAACATTAAGTGATGGTTTATTATGCTTATGGTGTTGTTCAAATTCCTGTGCTACAATCTGATTTTCACTCTTATTTTTCTCCTGTTTTGCTTTACTAGCTCTAGCAATGTCATCTTTCATAATATGTTCCGGAGACATAGGAAGCAAAGTGATATTTTGATCCTTATGAACAAGAGTATACTGATTTGTCCTACCATGGTGTATAGATTTTTTATCAAACTGCCATGGCCTACCAAGTAGAACAGAACATGCTTGCATGGGTACCACATCACAATCCACATAATCAGAATATGTAGCAATGCCAAAATGCACACGAACAGTACGTGTTACCTTAACCTTGCCACTATTGTTGAACCATTGGATGTAATAAGGATGAGGATGTGGTCTGGTGGTTAGAGACAGCTTCTCCACCATCTCCATGCTAGCCAAGTTATTGCAACTCCCTCCATCGATGATGACGCGAACAGAACGCTCCTTCACAACTCCCTTTGTGTGGAACAAGTTGTGCCTCTGATTTTTCTCAACCTGTGTAACCTGCACACTGAGAACACGTTGAGCAACTAAACTTTCATACCTGTCAGCATAATCAGCAGCCATGTAGTGTTTCTCTGGTTCTGCATCCTCGCCACCCTGTTCTTCACTTGCAATGAGAGCCAAAGTCTCCTCATCATAATCACTAGCGGACTCATATTCTGATGAGGACATCCCTACTAATGTTACACCCACCCCGACTGCTATACATACAGGACCAATTACTAGAGCTCGCGCACGTCAATTGAATTACCAGGTACTTTCGTTTCTTGGAAATCCTTCTAATATTCATGAACATATGATGCTGCCTAAATTAGATACTTTTGTTTTACTTATGAATGAAGGACCTATCATGGATAAGAAGGATGACCATTGGAGCGGGATCAAGCATGGAGGAGAAGGTGCGCGCGCGGGGAAGAACATTGGAGCTTCCAGTGATGATTTTCGCACATTGAAGCCACCATAATGGGAGTGGGAAGCTGTGGACGAAATATGCATGATGCCACTTTATAAAATTCGTCCATAGGCTAATATAGGTGCTGCACCACCTTAATTTTGGGCCAGGCCCATGTAATTTCGAAATACCATATTATAGGCTGTTTTTAGAGTCCGTATGTATGGGGAAACTGACTTAGGGTCGGTTTCGGACCCCTCCTCCAAGGGGCCACGAAATTCCCTTCTATTCCCCCATATATACAGCCCTTAGGGCTTCGTTTTAGGTTTGGGTTTTGTTTAGATTACAAGTTCGCCATAGCAGCAACTTCGCGTTCTTCGTTTGTGTTCCGCGACCAGACAAAGGCGTCACAGAACCCCACTTCATCAATAAAGCTTTCCTCTTATATTCGCAATATCCAGATTGCAATCTTAGTTTCTTGCTTGTTCTTCGTTTGCGTGCAGGAAATAGACCCTCGTGGTCAGGTTGATCGTGCTCCGGCGTGGTCAATAACCTCTCAGAGTTGGTTTAGCGATTGCTAAGGCGCGACGTCTCACACGTTCGTAGTCGGATCGTCAAAGTCTACTCCACCAAAAACGATAGCCACCATCTCATCGAAAGACAGGGACAACTTCGCCTATATCAAGTGGTATCAGATTTCCAGGTTGCTCGGTGAGATTTTACCAGTTTTCGTAGTTTAGATCGCATCTGTTCTTCATACCTTTAGTCCACGAAAAAGCCAAAAAAAAAATTAATTAGGGTTAGATCATCATATCCGAACCAATCTGAGCCTTTGCATAGTCTTTTCAGTATTTTGCTTTGTTGAATTGGCGGTTACATCGTTGTGTCGAGTTGCTGGTCTTAGTGTCTAGTCCTTTAGAGTTTCGAGTTCTTTTCACAGGTTGTCACGCCACCACCGCATCATCTTCATAGTTGCCATATACCACCACCATCATCGCCGCTGCCATATCTCATCATCCATCATCACTCTCCATTGGTGTCCATATATACCACCACAAATCCTCCACCAATCCAAGTCCAGTTCGTTTTAGGTTTAGTTTCGAGATCCTTTTGATTTCGGATCCGTGTTTTGCTACCTGCGCAGGTGTCGGAAAAAAAAAAAAAAAAAAAAAAAAAAAACAAAGAGTCTGGCACGCTTTGCAGAGCACGTTTTGGCCCAAAAAAATTTCGGCTGAAAATATTTTTTCCCTATCTTGATTTTAGGTTCCCCGGAGCGTTTTGAGACACTTGCTATCATAGTGATTTTTGTCGAAATTTTTGGGTCGTCGCAGCCCCCGGATTGCTCCAGAAAAAAAAAATAGTCCAAAAGAAAAATTCGTGCCCATCTTGCTTATACGACGTGGCAAGAGTTTTGAGACACTCGCCATTGTAGTGAGTTTTTGAAAAAAAAAAAAAAAAAAAGAGGCGCCGAAAAAAAAAAAAAAAAAAAAAGAGGCGCCGAAAAAAAAAAAAAAAACGAAAAAAAAAATTCTGATTGTGCTTTTCCCTTGCTTAGGTGTATCGTCGTGTTTTTGTTGGTGTTTTAGGCTCGCGTCTCTAGCACGGTCTAGCCTAGG
The DNA here is from genome assembly GCA_022496015.1 of Hordeum marinum. Classification (NCBI taxonomy): domain Eukaryota; kingdom Viridiplantae; phylum Streptophyta; class Magnoliopsida; order Poales; family Poaceae; genus Hordeum; species Hordeum marinum. The sequence goes on from CM039673.1 coordinate 244,396,813, forward strand.
ACCAGCACAGTACCGTCGTTGAGCGTTTATTCAACCTTGCATCTCTGAATTGATTATTGCTGACCCTTTTTGCTACCATATTATAAGCCATCCCAGCTCCACATACTCCTACGCCGTGTGCTTGACACCACCTGGCAATCGCTCTATCCAAGCTTTGAGAGTTTTGGCTACAACGGTTGCCGATCACCGCCTGCTACTGGGTAAGAACTGGTAAGAAATTGAGATTCGCTTAAAGGATTTGTGCCACACCACCACCACCACCACGTCCCAGCAGTCTGTAGGCTTCATATTGTGTGTTTCCTATTTCTGCTAACCATGCCAGGATCACACAATGACGAGATCGACTGGGAGAGCATGACCAACAAAGCGCTCTATGATAAATTTCAGCAAATGATGGCTGAGCAGGTACAGGACTTCGTGAACAACTTTGGAGTTGCCATGGAGAAGCTAGATGGTTTGGAGAAGACATTCGACTCCAAGATGGACGCCAAGTTCAATGAGGTGCTTGCCCGTCTACCTCCACCAGCTGCAGTTCCTATTCCTTTCGAACGACGAGCGCGACGTGTGCCTCTCGGCCACGCCCAACATCCTGGTACTGTTGATACTGCTGCTACTTCGGTGGCTCGTGCGGCTACTGTCGTTGAGCAGGTTGAAGATTATGATGGTGATTTCGATGATGAGGGAGAGGTTGCTCCAGATCCGCCCCATGGGCAACCACCACCATACGCACCAGGTCGACCACATGGCTACAACCGTAACGGTAGGGCTGCACCACCCCCGCAGGTACGGGATCATGACCATCTCCCTAAACTTAAATTGAATATTCCGACGTTTGAGGGTAGATATGTTCCTGATATATATCTTACATGGGAGTTAGAAACAGAACAACGTTTTACATGCTTACAATTTCCAGAGGATCGACGTGTTGCTGCTGCTGTTTGTTCATTCACTAGTTTTGCTTGTGTTTGGTGGTCAGAACATTGTAGAATACACCCTAATAATATTCCAACTACTTGGGCTGCTTTGAAAACTGCTATGCGAAATCGTTGGGTGCCACCTTATTATCAACGTGAATTGCTTCAAAATTTGCAGCGTTTAAGACAAGGAAAAAATTCTGTAGAAGAATATTATCAGGAATTACAAACTGGTATGATTAGATGTGGTATTGTTGAGGAGAATGAAGCTATGCTTGCACGTTTTATGGGTGGATTAAATAGAGAGATTCAGACTATTCTAGAGTATAAGGAGTATAACACTATCACTCGTTTATTTCATCTTGCTTGCAAAGCTGAACGTGAAGTGCAGGATCGACAGGCAATGGCGAGAACTACTAATTTTGCAGGCCGTACTTCATCATGGACGCCACGTACCTCCTCTGCTTCCGCACGTCCTGCTGCAACACCACCTCCTTCACCCTCCAACTCTAATCGCGATACCAGGCAACAGGCTCCTACTGCACCCTCTACGAAGAGCACACCTTTTGGGCCTGCACAGAGTTCTTCTTCATCTATTGCATCCACAGGGCAAACACATGAGATTATATGTCGTCGTTGCAAGGGTGGAGGTCACTATGCGAGAGAATGCCCTTCCAAGCGTGTAATGATTGTTACTCAGGATGGTGGATATGCGTCCGCTAGTGATTATGATGAGGAGACTTTGGCACTTATTGCAAGTGACGAACAGGGTGGCGAGGATGCAGAACCAGAAACACAATACATGGCTGCTGATTACGCTGACAGGTATGAAAGTTTAGTTGCTCAACGTGTTCTCAGTGTGCAGGTTACACACGCTGAGCAAAATCAGAGGCACAACTTGTTCCACACAAAGGGAGTTGTGAAAGAGCGTTCTGTTCGCATCATCATCGATGGAGGGAGTTGCAATAACTTGGCTAGCATGGAGATGGTGGAGAAGCTGTCTCTATCCACCAGACCACATCCTCATCCTTATTACATCCAATGGTTCAACAATAGTGGCAAGGTTAAGGTAACACGTACTGTTCGTGTGCATTTTAGCATTGCTACATATTCTGATTATGTGGATTGTGATGTGGTACCCATGCAAGCATGTTCTGTTTTACTTGGTAGACCATGGCAGTTTGATAAAAATTCTGTACACCATGGTAGGACAAATCAGTATACTCTTGTTCATAAGGATCATAATATCACTTTGCTTCCTATGTCTCCCGAACATATTATGAAAGATGACATTGCTAGAGCTAGTAAAGCAAAACAGGAGAAAAATAAGAGTGAAAATCAGATTGTAGCACAGGAATTTGAGCAACACCATAAGCATAATAAACCATCATCTACTGTTGCATCTGAAATAAAATTGAAGAGTGGATGTTTACTTGCTACTAAATCTGATATTAATGATTTGGATGTTGCTACATATGTTTGCTATGCTTTTGTATGTAAAGAGGTATTATTTTCATTCGAGGACATGCCTCCCTCTTTGCCTCCTGCTGTCATTAACATTTTGCAGGAGTTCGCTGACGTCTTTCCACAAGACGTGCCACCGGGATTACCGCCTATTCGCGGGATTGAGCATCAGATTGACTTAATTCCCGGTGCATCCCTACCCAACCGTGCGCCCTACCGTACCAATCCAGAGGAGACAAAGGAGATTATGCGTCAAGTACAGGAGCTGCTTGACAAAGGTTATATACGTGAATCCCTTAGTCCTTGTGCTGTTCCTATTATTCTAGTGCCTAAAAAGGATGGTACATCGCGCATGTGTGTGGATTGTAGAGGCATTAATAATATTACTATTCGTTATCGTCATCCTATTCCTAGACTAGATGATATGCTTGATGAATTAAGTGGCTCTACAATTTTCTCCAAAGTTGATTTGCGTAGTGGATACCATCAAATTCGTATGAAATTGGGCGATGAATGGAAAACAGCATTTAAAACTAAGTTTGGATTATATGAGTGGCTAGTCATGCCTTTTGGGTTAACTAATGCACCTAGCACTTTCATGAGATTAATGAACGAGGTTTTACGTGCTTTCATTGGACGATTTGTGGTAGTCTATTTTGATGATATATTGATTTTTAGTAGATCTTTGGAGGAACATTTGGAACATTTACGTGTTGTTTTTACTGCGCTACGTGATGCACGTTTGTTTGGTAACCTTGGGAAGTGCACCTTTTGCACCGACCGAGTATCTTTTCTTGGCTATGTTGTTACTCCACAGGGAATTGAAGTTGATACAGCCAAGATCGAAGCTATTGAGAGTTGGCCGCAGCCCAAAACGGTCACACAAGTAAGGAGTTTTCTTGGCCTCGCTGGTTTCTATAGGCGTTTTGTGAGAAATTTCAGCACCATTGCTGCGCCTCTCAATGAGCTTACAAAGAAGGACGTGCCTTTTTCTTGGGGTACCGCACAGGAAGAAGCCTTCACGGTCTTGAAAGATAAGTTAACACATGCTCCTTTACTCCAACTTCCTGATTTTAATAAGACTTTCGAGCTTGAATGTGATGCTAGTGGAATTGGGTTAGGAGGTGTGTTACTACAAGATGGTAAACCTGTTGCGTACTTTTCTGAAAAATTAAGTGGGCCTAGTCTGAATTATTCTACTTATGATAAGGAATTATATGCTCTTGTTCGGACTTTGGAAACATGGCAACATTATTTATGGCCCAAAGAATTTGTTATACATTCTGATCATGAATCTTTGAAACATATTAAAAGTCAAGCAAAACTGAACCGTAGACATGCTAAATGGGTTGAATTCATTGAGACTTTCCCTTATGTCATTAAACACAAGAAGGGTAAAGACAATGTTATTGCTGATGCTTTGTCTCGTCGTTATACTATGCTTTCACAACTTGACTTTAAAATATTTGGTTTGGAGACCATCAAAGATCAATATGTGCATGATGCTGAATTTAGCGACGTGTTGCAGAATTGTAAAGAAGGGAGAACATGGAACAAGTTCGTTATTAATAATGGATTTGTGTTTCGTGCTAACAAGCTATGCATTCCAGCTAGCTCCGTTCGTCTTTTGTTGTTACAGGAGGCGCACGGAGGAGGATTAATGGGACACTTTGGCGTGAAGAAGACGGAGGACGTACTTGCTACACATTTCTTTTGGCCAAAGATGAGACGGGATGTTGAGCGTTTTGTTGCTCGCTGCACTACATGTCAAAAAGCTAAGTCACGACTCAATCCTCATGGTTTATATATGCCTTTACCTGTACCTAGTGTTCCTTGGGAGGATATATCTATGGACTTTGTTTTAGGTTTACCTCGAACAAAGAAGGGGAGGGATAGCATATTTGTTGTCGTGGATAGATTTTCTAAAATGGCACACTTTATACCATGTCATAAAAGTGATGATGCTGCTCATGTTGCTGATTTGTTCTTTCGTGAAATTATTCGGTTGCATGGTGTGCCAAATACAATTGTTTCCGATCGTGATGCTAAATTTCTTAGCCACTTTTGGAGATGTTTATGGGCTAAGTTGGGGACTAAACTGCTTTTTAGTACTACATGTCACCCCCAAACTGATGGCCAAACTGAAGTAGTCAATAGATCATTGTCTACTATGCTTAGGGCTGTTTTGAAGAATAACCTGACAATGTGGGAAGAATGCTTGCCTCATATTGAATTTGCTTATAATCGTTCGCTACATTCTACCACTAAGATGTGCCCTTTTGAAGTTGTGTATGGTTTCTTACCTCGTGCACCTATTGATTTGTTGCCTCTTCCGTCTTCGGAGAAGGTTAATTTTGATGCTAAAGAACGTGCTGAATTGATATTAAAGATTCATGAGTTAACTAAGGAAAACATTGAGCGTATGAATGCTAAATACAAACTTGCTGGAGATAAGGGTAGAAAACATGTTGTCTTTGCACCTGGAGATCTTGTTTGGTTACATTTGCGTAAGGATAGGTTTCCTGATTTGCGCAAGTCAAAGCTAATGCCACGTGCTGATGGTCCTTTTAAGGTGTTAGAGAAAGTAAATGATAATGCATATAAACTTGAGCTGCCTGCAGAGTTTGGGGTTAGCCCCACTTTTAACATTGCAGATTTGAAGCCTTATTTGGGTGAGGAAGATGAGCTTCCGTCGAGGACGACGTCAGTTCAAGAAGGGGAGGATGATGAGGACATCCCTACTAATGTTACACCCACCCCGACTGCTATACATACAGGACCAATTACTAGAGCTCGCGCACGTCAATTGAATTACCAGGTACTTTCGTTTCTTGGAAATCCTTCTAATATTCATGAACATATGATGCTGCCTAAATTAGATACTTTTGTTTTACTTATGAATGAAGGACCTATCATGGATAAGAAGGATGACCATTGGAGCGGGATCAAGCATGGAGGAGAAGGTGCGCGCGCGGGGAAGAACATTGGAGCTTCCAGTGATGATTTTCGCACATTGAAGCCACCATAATGGGAGTGGGAAGCTGTGGACGAAATATGCATGATGCCACTTTATAAAATTCGTCCATAGGCTAATATAGGTGCTGCACCACCTTAATTTTGGGCCAGGCCCATGTAATTTCGAAATACCATATTATAGGCTGTTTTTAGAGTCCGTATGTATGGGGAAACTGACTTAGGGTCGGTTTCGGACCCCTCCTCCAAGGGGCCACGAAATTCCCTTCTATTCCCCCATATATACAGCCCTTAGGGCTTCGTTTTAGGTTTGGGTTTTGTTTAGATTACAAGTTCGCCATAGCAGCAACTTCGCGTTCTTCGTTTGTGTTCCGCGACCAGACAAAGGCGTCACAGAACCCCACTTCATCAATAAAGCTTTCCTCTTATATTCGCAATATCCAGATTGCAATCTTAGTTTCTTGCTTGTTCTTCGTTTGCGTGCAGGAAATAGACCCTCGTGGTCAGGTTGATCGTGCTCCGGCGTGGTCAATAACCTCTCAGAGTTGGTTTAGCGATTGCTAAGGCGCGACGTCTCACACGTTCGTAGTCGGATCGTCAAAGTCTACTCCACCAAAAACGATAGCCACCATCTCATCGAAAGACAGGGACAACTTCGCCTATATCATATTCACCATCCTCGGTAACAATCATTACACGCTTGGAAGGGCATTCTATCGCAAAGTGACCTCCACCCTTGCAACGACGGCATATAACCTCATGTGTTTGCCTTATGGATGCAATAGATGAAGAAGAACTCTGTCCAGGCCGAGAAGGTGTGCTCTTTGCAGAGATGGTCATGATCCCGTACCTGAGGGGGTGGGGCAGCCCTACCGTTACGGTTGTAGCCATGTGGTCGACCTGGTGCGTATCGTGGTGGTTGCCCCTGAGGCTGATCTGGAGCAATCTCTCCCTCATCATCGTAATCACCATCATAATTTTCAACCTTCTCAACGACAGTAGCAGCAGGAGCCACAAAAGTAGCAGCAGTATCAATAGTACCAGTATGTTGGGCTTGGCCGAGAGGCACACGTCGCGCTCGTCGTTCGAAAGGGATAGGAGCTGCACCTGGTGGTGGTAGACGGGCAAGCACCTCATTGAACTTGGCATCCATCTTGGTGTCGAATGTCTTCTCCAAACCATCGAGCTTCTCCATGGCCTCTCCAAAGTTGGTCATGAAGTCTTGTACCTGGTCAGCCATCATTTGCTAAAATTTATTATAGAGCGCTTTGTTGGTCCTGCTCTCCCAGTCGATCCTGTCGTCGTGTGATCCTGACATGGTTAGCAAAAATAGGAAACACACAAGAATATGAAACCTACAGACTACTGGGACGTGGTGGTGGTGGTGGTGTGTCACAAATCCTTTAAGCGAATCTCAAATTCTTACCAGGTCTTACGTAATAGCAGGCGGTGATCGGCAACCGTTGTAGTCAAAACTCTCAAAGCTTGGACAGAGCGATTGCCAGGTGGTGTCAAACACACGACGTAGATGTATGTGGAGCTGGGATGGCTTATAATATGGTAGCAAAAAGGGTTAGCAATAATCAATTCAGAGACACAAGGTTGAATAAACGCTCAACGATGGTACCGTGCTGGTCCTAGGCTAGACCGTACTAGAGACGTGAGCCTAAAACACCAACAAAATCACGACGCTACACGTAATCAAGGGAAAAGCACACTCTGATATTTTTCGTTTTTTTCGGCGCCTCTTTTTTGCGCTCTTTTTTTTGCTCAAAAAATCACTACAATGGCGAGTGTCTCAAAACTCTTCCCACGCCATCCTGTTTTGCTTGCTCAGCTTCAGCTTCGGAATAAAGATCCACTCGAGGGGAATTATGAAACAAGTCACTCGGCAGGACAACTTTGGCTCCATAGACCAGGAAAAAAGGAGCTCGTCCAGTCGACCGATTAGGAGTTGTTCTCAAGCCCCATAAAACAGATGGCGACTCAGACATCCCGGCCTGCATGTACCAAATCTCGCATGACACAAGGTTTCAAACCTTGTAGAATGAGGCCATTGGCTCGCTCAGCTTGGCCATTGGTTTGTGGGTGTGCAACGGATGCATAATCCACCCGAGTGCCTTGGGAGAAGCAGAAGTGTCTGAACTCTTCCGAGTCAAAGTTTGAGCCATTATCTATGACAATACTGTGAGGAACTCCATACCAGTAGATTATCTCTCTCAAGAATTTGATCGCAGTGCGAGAGTTTAGCTTTTTTATTGGCTTGGCCTCAATCCACTTCCTAAACTTGTCGACTGCAACAAGCAAATGAGTAACTCCACTCTGTCCTATCCGACAGGGACCAACCATATCCAGACCCCAGACAGTGAACGGCCAAATGAGTGGAATGGTCTTCAGGGCAGACGCAGGTTTGTCAGACAAGTTTGTGTAGAACTGGCACCCTTCATAGTGATCAACAATGTCCTTGGCCATCTCATTGGTGTGCGTCCAGAAGAAACCAGCTCGATACGCTTTAGCGACAATTTTCCGAGAGGACGCATGATGGCCGCAAGTTCTCGAGTGGATTTCTTCCAGGATCATTTGACCTTCTTCAAGGGAAATACATCGTTGTGTCACACCAGTTACACTTTCTTTGTACATTTGATCATCCATCAGAGTTAAAGCTTTGGACCCGCGCACAATCTATCGGGCTTCAACTTCATCCTCGAGGAGTTCTTGCCTCAAAATATATGCAATATAGGGCACTGTCCAGTCGGTAATGACGATCAGAACCTCCATGACCACATCAATAACCGTAGGGACATCAACCTCGGCTGGATCAAAGGCGCTCATAGCTTGTGGGGGCTCTTCGGTGAAGGGGTCTTCCTGCACCGAAGGAGTATGAAGATGGTCTAAAAATACATTGCTGGGGACAGGTCTTCGAGTGGACCCACTCTTTGCTAGCTCATCAGCTGGTTGATTCTTCACTCGGGGAACATGGTGTAGTTTGAAACCTTCAAATCTCTTCTCAAGTTTTCTAACAGCATTGCAACATCCAGTCATGCGGGGTTCCGAACATCCCACTCTTTCATCACTTGATTGACCACCAAATCTGAGTCTCCGTAAACCATCAAGCGCTTGACGCCGAGTGATATGGCCATGCGCAACCCATACAAGAGTGCTTCATATTTTGCTTCATTGTTGGCGGAATCAAAGTGAATCTGCAGGACATAACTGATTTTGTTACCTTTTGGGGATACCAAAACCACGCCAGCACCGGACCCATTTAGCATTTTCGATCCATCAAAGAACATGGGCAAGTGCGCCAAGTGAATCTGGATTGGCTGCTGCTATTCAACCCACTCGACCAAGAAATCAGCCAATGCTTGAGACTTGATCGCCTTTTGGCTTCGAATTTGATGTCAAAACACAATAGATCAATCGACCATTTAGCCACTCGACCAGTTGCATCTCAATTGTTGAGGATCTCAGATAATGGAGCATCACTGACGATTGAAATTGAGTGATCCTAAAAGTAGTGTGCCACCTTCTTCTCTGACAGATAGATACCATAGACAAGCTTCTGGTAATGTGGGTACCTTTGCTCCGAAGGAGTTAACACTTCCGAAATGTAGTAGACTGGACGTTGAACCTTGTAGTCATTGCCTTCATCTTCCCGCTTGATAGTCCAAACTGTACTGACGAACTGATTAGTGGCCGCGATATATAGGAGCAAAGGCTCTTTGCAGTGTGGAGCAGCAAGCACCGGGTAGGTGGAAAGCAGGGCTTTCAGCTAGACAAACGCTGCTTCAGCCTCTAGAGTCCACTCGAACATGTCTGACTTCTTCATCAATCGGTACAAAGGAAATGCCTTCTCACCGAGACGAGAAATGAACCGACTCAACGCTGCCAAACAAATTGTGAGCTTCTAAACGTCATGCACTTGCACGAGACTTTTCATTCGGGTAATGGTTTCTTAGGATTGACGTCGATTCCTCATTCGGAAACGAGAAAATTGAGTAACTTGCCGCCAGGAACACCGAAAGTACACTTAGCCGGATCCAGCTTGATATCATACCTCCTCAAATTGGTGAATGTCTCAGCCAAGTAAGCCAGCAGGTCTGAACCTTTGCGGGACTTGACGACAATATCACCCATGTAAGCTTCAACATTCCAAGGGATCTGGTCGAGTAAACACTTCTGAATCATGAGCATGAAAGTAGAGCCAACATTCTTCAAACCAAAAAGCACGACAATATAGCAGAAACACCCGAATGGGGTGATGAAGTGATAGAGGCGAAGTTGTCCCTATCTTTCGATGAGATGGTGGCTATCGTATTTGGTGGAGTAGACTTTGATGATCCGACTAAGAACGTGTGATGACGTCGCGCCTTAGCAATCGCTAAACCAACTCCGAGAGGTTATTTACCATGCCGGAGCACGATCAACCTCACCACGAGGTTTCCTGCACGCAAACAAAGAACAAGCAAGAAACTAAGATCGCAATCTGGATATTGCGAATATAAGAGGAAAGCTTTATTGATGAAGTGGGGTTCTGTGACGCCTTTGTCTGGTCGTGGAACACAAACGAATAACGCGAAGTTGCAGCTAAGGCAAAGTTGTAATCTAAACAAAACCCAACCCTAAAACGACGCCCTAAGGGCTGTATATATGGGGGAATAGAGGGGAATTTCGTGGCCCCTTGGAGGAGGGGTCCGAAACCGACCTTAACTCAGTTTCCCCATACATACGAACTCTAAAAACAGCCTATAATATGGTATTTCGAAATTACATGGACCTAGCCCAACAATAAGGTGGCGCAGCACCTATATTAGCCTAGGGACGAATTTTATAAAGTAGCATCATGCATATTTCTTCCAAGGCTTCTTGCTCCCATTATGGTGGCTTCAAAGTGCGAAAATCATCACTAGAAGCTCCATTGTTCTTTCCCACGCGCGCACCTTCTTCTCCATGCTTGATCCCACTCCCATAGTCATCCTTCTTGTCCATGCCAGGTCCTTCATTCATAAGTAAAACAAAAGTATCTAATTTAGGTAGCATCATATGTTCATGAACATTAGAAGGATTTGCAAGAAACAAAAGTACCTGGTAATTCAATTGACATGCGCGAGCTCTAGTAATTGGTCCTATATGTATAGCAGTCGGAGTTGTGGGTGTAGCATTAGTAGGGATGTCCTCATCATCCTCCCCTTCTTGAACTAAAGTCGTCCTCGACGGAAGCTCATCTTCCTCACCCAAATAAGGCTTCAAATCTGCAATGTTAAAAGTGGGGCTAACCCCAAACTCTACAGGCAGCTCAAGTTTATATGCATTATCATTTATTTTCTCTAACACCTTAAAACGACCATCAGCACGTGGCATTAGCTTTGACTTGCGCAAATCAGGAAATCTATCCTTATGCAAATGTAACCAAACAAGATCTCCAGGTGCAAAGACAACCTGTTTTCTACCCTTATCCCCAGCAATTTTGTATTTAGCATTCCTACGCTCAATGTTTTCCTTCGTTAACTCATGCATCTTTAATATCAATTCAGCACATTCTTTAGCATCAAAATTAACCTTCTCCGAAGATGGAAGAAGCAACAAATCAATAGGTGCACGAGGTAAGAAACCATTCACAACTTCAAAAGGGCACATCTTAGTGGTAGAATGTAGCGAACGATTATAAGCAAATTCAGTATGAGGCAAGCATTCTTCCCACATTTTCAGGTTATTCTTCAAAACAGCCGTAAGCATAGTAGACAATGATCTATTGACTACTTTAGTTTGGCCATCAGTTTGGGGATGACATGTAGTACTAAAAAGTAGTTTAGTCCCCAACTTAGCCCATAAACATCTCCAAAAGTGGCTAAGAAATTTAGCATCACGATCTGAAACAATTGTATTTGGCACACCATGCAACCGAATAATTTCACGAAAGAACAAATCAGCAACATGAGCAGCAGCATCACTTTTATGACATGGTATAAAGTGTGCCATTTGGGAAAATCTATCCACGACGACAAATATGTTATCCCTCCCCTTCTTAGTTTGAGGTAAACCTAAAACAAAGTCCATAGATATATCCTCCCAAGGAACACTAGGTACAGGCAAAGGCATATATAAACCATGAGGATTGAGTCGTGACTTAGCTTTTTGACATGTAGTGCAGCGAGCAACAAAACACTCAACATCCCGTCTCATATTTGGCCAAAAGAAATGTGTAGAAAGTACGTCCTCTGTCTTCTTCATGCCAAAGTGTCCCATTAATCCTCCTCCGTGTGCCTCCTGTAACAACAAAAGACGAACGAAGCTAGCTAGAATGCATAGCTTGTTAGCACGGAACACAAATCCATCATTAATAACGAACTTGTTCCATGTTCTCCCTTCTTTACAATGCTGCAACACATCTCTAAATTCAGCATCATGCATATATTGATCTTTGATGGTCTCCAAACCAAATATTTTAAAGTCAAGTTGTGAAAGCATAATATAACGATGAGACAAAGCATCAGCAATAACATTTTCTTTATCCTTCTTGTGTTTAATGACATAAGGGAAAGTCTCAATGAATTCAACCCATTTAGCATGTCTACGGTTCAATTTTGCTTGACTTTTAATATGTTTCAAAGATTCATGATCAGAATGTATAACAAATTCTTTGGGCCATAAATAATGTTGCCATGTTTCCAAAGTCCGAACAAGAGCATATAATTCCTTATCATAAGTAGAATAATTCAGACTAGGCCCACTCAGTTTTTCAGAAAAGTACGCAACAGGTTTACCATCTTGTAATAACACACCTCCTAACCCAATTCCACTAGCATCACATTCAAGCTCGAAAGTCTTATTAAAATCAGGAAGTTGGAGTAAAGGAGCATGTGTTAACTTATCTTTCAAGACCATGAAGGCTTCTTCCTATGCGGTACCCCAAGAAAAAGGCACATCGTTCTTTGTAAGCTCATTTAAGAGGCGCAGCAATCGTGCTGAAATCTCTCACAAAACGCCTATAGAAACCAGCGAGGCCAAGAAAACTCCTCACTTGTGTGGCCGTTTTGGGCTGCGGCCAACTCTCAATAGCTTCAATCTTGGCTTTATCAACTTCAATTCCCTGTGGAGTAACAACATAGCCAAGAAAAGATACTCGGTCGGTGCAAAAGGTGCACTTCCCAAGGTTACCAAACAAACGTGCATCACGTAGAGCAATAAAAACAACACATAGATGTTCCAAATGCTCCTCCAAAGATCTACTAATAATCAATATATCATCAAAATAGACTACCACAAACCGTCCAATGAAAGCACGTAAAACCTTGTTCATTAATCTCATGAAAGTGCTAGGTGCATTAGTTAACCCAAAAGGCATGACTAACCACTCATATAATCCAAACTTAGTTTTAAATGATGTTTTCCATTCATCTCCCAATTTCATACGGATTTGATGGTATCCACTACGCAAATCAACTTTGGAGAAAATTGTAGAACCACTTAATTCATCAAGCATATCATCTAGTCTAGGAATAGGATGACGATAACGAATAGTAATATTATTAATGCCTCTACAATCCACACACATGTGCGACATACCATCCTTTTTAGGCACTAGAATAATAGGAACAACACAAGGACTAAGGGATTCACGTATATAACCTTTATCAAGCAGCTCATGTACTTGACGCATAATCTCCTTTGTCTCCTCTAGATTTGTACTGTATGGTGCACAGTTGGGTAGGGATGCACCGGGAATTAAGTCAATCTGATGCTCAATCCCGCGAATAGGTGGTAATCCTTGTGGCACATCTTGTGGGAAGACGTCAGCGAACTCCTGCAAAATGTTAATGACAGCAGGAGGCAAAGAGGGAGGCATGTACTCGAATGAAAATAATACCTCTTTGCATACAAAAGCATAGCAAACAGATGTAGCAACATCCAAATCATTAATATCAGATTTAGTAGCAAGTAAACATCCACTCTTCAATTTTATTTCGGATGCAACATTAGATGATGGTTTATTATGCTTATGGTGTTGCTCAAATTCCTGTGCTACAATCTGATTTTCACTCTTATTTTTCTCCTGTTTTGCTTTACTAGCTCTAGCAATGTCATCTTTCATAATATGTTCGGGAGACATAGGAAGCAAAGAGATATTATGATCCTTATGAACAAGAGTATACTGATTTGTCCTACCATGGTGTACAGAATTTTTATCAAACTGCCATGGCCTACCAAGTAGAACAGAACATGCTTGCATGGGTACCACATCACGATCAACATAGTCAAAATATGTAGCAATGCTAAAATGCACACGAACAGTACGTGTTACCTTAACCTTGCCACTATTGTTGAACCATTGGATGTAATAAGGATGAGGATGTGGTCTGGTGGTTAGAGACAGCTTCTCCACCATCTCCATGCTAGCCAAGTTATTGCAACTCCCTCCATCGATGATGACGCGAATAGAACGCTCCTTCACAACTCCCTTTGTGTGGAACAAGTTATGCCTCTGATTTTGCTCAGCCTGTGTAACCTGCACACTGAGAACACGTTGAGCAACTAAACTTTCATACCTGTCAGCATAATCAGTAGCCATGTAGTGTGTCTCTCGTTCTGCATCCTCGCCACCCTGTTCTTCACTTGCAATGAGAGCCAAAGTCTCCTCATCATAATCACTAGCGGACGCATATCCACAATCCTCAATAACAATCATTACACGCTTGGAAGGGCATTCTCTTGCAAAGTGACCTCCACCCTTGTAACAACGGCATATATCCTCATGTGTTTGCCCTGTGGATGCAATAGATGAAGAAGAGCTCTATGCAGGCCCAGAAGGTGTGCTCTTCGTAGAGGGTGGAGTAGGAGGCTGTTTCCTGGTATCGCGGTTGGAGTTGGAAGTGGAAGTAGGTGGTGTTGCAGCAGGACGTGCGGAAGTAGAGGAGGTACGTGGCGTCCATGATGAAGTGCGACCTGCATAAAAAGTAGTTCTCGCCATTGCCTGTCGATCCTGCACTTCATGTTCAGCTTTGCAAGCAAGATGAAATAAACGAGTGATAGTGTTATACTCCTTATACTCTAGAATAGTCTGAATCTCTCTATTTAATCCACCCATAAAACGTGCAATCATAGCTTCATTATCCTCAACAATACCACATCTAATCATGCCAGTTTGTAATTCCTGATAATATTCTTCTACTGAATTTTTTCCTTGTCTTAAACGCTGCAAATTTTGAAGCAATTCACGTTGATAATAAGGTGGCACCCAAGGATTATGCATAGCAGTTTTCAAAGCAGCCCAAGTAGTTGGAATATTAGCATGGTGTATTCTACAATGTTCTGACCACCAAACACAAGCAAAACTAGTGAATGAACAAACAGCAGCAGCAACACGTCTATCCTCAGGAAATTTTAAGCATGTAAAACGTTGTTCTATTTCTAACTCCCATGTAAGATATATATCAGGAACATATCTACCCTCAAATGTCGGAATATTCAATTTAAGTTTAGGGAGATGGTCATGATCCCGTACCTGAGGGGGGGGGTGCAGCCCTACCGGTACGGTTGTAGCCATGTGGTCGACCTGGTGCGTATCATGGTGGTTGCCCCTGAGGCTGATCTAGAGCAACCTCTCCCTCATCATCGTAATCACCATCATAATCTTCAACCTGCTCAACGACTGTAGCAGTAGGAGCCACAGAAGTAGCAACAGTATCAACAATACCAGTATGTTGGCCTTGGCCGAGAGGCACACATCGCGCTCGTCGTTCGAAAGGGATAGGAGCTACAGCTGGTGGTGGTAGACGGGCAAGCACCTCATTGAACTTGGCGTCCATCTTGGTGTCGAATGTCTTCTCCAAACCATCGAGCTTCTCCATGGCCTCTCCAAAGTTGGTCACGAAGTCTTGTACCTGGTCAGCCATCATTTGCTGAAATTTATCATAGAGCGCTTTGTTGGTCATGCTCTCCCAGTCGCTCCCGTCGTCGTGTGATCCTGACATGGTTAGCAGAAATAGGAAACACACAAGAATATAAAACCTACGGACTACTGGGACGTGGTGGTGGTGGTGGTGGTGTGGCACAAATCCTTTAAGCGAATCTCAAATTCTTACCAGTTCTTACCCAGCAGCAGGCGGTGATCGGCAACCGTTGTAGTCAAACTCTCAAAGCTTGGGTAGAGCGATTGCCAGGTGGTGTCAAACACACGAAGTATATGTATGTGGAGCTGGGGTGGCTTATAATATGGTAGCAAAAAGGGTTAGCAATAATCAATTCAGAGATGCAAGGTTGAATAAACGCTCAACGACGGTGTTGTGCTGGTCCTAGGCTAGACCGTACTAGAGACGCGAGCCTAAAACACCAACAAAATCACGACGCTACACGTAATCAAGGGAAAAGCAGACTCTGATTTTTTTCTTTTTTTTTCCCGACCCTACGCAGGTAGCAAAACATGAATCCGAAATCAAAAGGATCTCGAAACTAAACCTAAAACGAGCTGGACTCGGATTGGTGGAGGATTTGTGGTGGTATATATGGACACCAATGGATAGTGATGATGGATGGTGATATATGGCAGCGGTGATGATGGTGGTGGTATATGGCAACTATGAAGACGATGCGGTGGAGGCGTGACAACCTGTGAAAAGAACTCGAAACTCTAAAGGACTAGACACTAAGACCAGCAACTCGATATGACAATGTAACCGCAAATTCAACAAAGCAAAATACTGAAAAGACTATGCAAAGGCTCAGGTTGGTTCGGGTATGATGGTCTAACCCTATTTTTTGTGGCTTTTTCGTGGACTAAAGGTATGAAGAACAGATGCGATCTAAACTACGAAAACTGGTAAAATCTCACCGAGCAACCTGGAAATCTGATACCACTTGATAGAGGCGAAGTTGTCCCTGTCTTTCGATGAGATGGTGGCTATCGTTTTTGGTGGAGTAGACTTTGACTATCCGACTACGAACGTGTGATGACGTCGCGCCTTAGAAATCGCTAAACCAACTCCGAGAGGTTATTAACCACGCCGGAGCATGATCAACCTGACCACGAGGGTCTATTTCCTGCACGCCAACGAAGAACAAGCAAGAAACTAAGATTGCAATCTAGATATTGCGAATATAAGAGGAAAATTTTATTGATGAAGTGGGGTTCTGTGATGCATTTGTCTGGTCGTGGAACACAAACGAAGAACGCGAAGTTGCAGCTAAGGCGAACTTGTAATCTAAACAAAACCCAACTCTAAATTGACGCCCTAAGGGTTGTATATATGGGGGAATAGAGGGGAATTTCGTGGCCCCTTGGTGGAGGGGTCCGAAACCAACCTTAACTCAGTTTCCCCATACATACGGACTCTAAAAACAGCCTATAATATGGTATTTCGAAATTACATGGGCCTGGCCCAACAATAAGGTGGCGCAACACCTATATTAGCCTAGGGACGAATTTTATAAAGTAGCATCATGCATATTCTGTCCAAGGCTTCTTGCTCCCATTATGGTGGCTTCAAAGTGCGAAAATCATCACTAGAAGCTCCATTGTTCTTTCCCACGAGCGCACCTTCTTGTCCATGCTTGATCCCGCTCCCATGGTCATCCTTCTTGTCCATGCCAGGTCCTTCATTCATAAGTAAAACAAAAGTATCTAATTTAGGCAACATCATATGTTCATGAACATTAGAAGTATTTGCGAGAAACGAAAGTACCTGGTAATTCAATTGACGTGCGGTCGGAGTTGTGGGTGTAGCATTAGCAAGGATGTCCTCATCATGAAGGCTGTTTTTATTTCGTCTGGACCAAACAGGTGGATCTGATGGTAACCGGAGTATGCATCTAGAAATGATAAACGCTCGCACCCCACAGTCGAGTCAACTATTTGATCGATGCGAGGGGGCGGGAAATGATCTTTCGGGCAGACTCGATTGATATGCTTGAATTCAATACACATGCAGAGTGACTTGTCTTTCTTGGGGACCATAACACCATTCGAGAGCCACTCGGAGTGGTAAATCTCCCGAATGAACTTAGCCGCCAAGAGATGAGCCACCTCTTTGCCGATTGCTTTTTGATTTTCCGCTGCTGACCGATGCAAATGTTCCTTCACCGGCTTGGCCTTCGGATCAACTCTCGGTCGGTGCTCATCCAGTTTCCTGGTGCATGTTAGCAGGCTTCCATGCAAAGATGTCCCAGTTCTCATGGAGGAACTGGATGAGCTCGACTTCCTATTTACCGTCGAGTGTCGAAGATATGTTGGTCGGGGCAACAGTGGAATCTGTGGGTGAATGTGCACCTTTTTCACTTCCCCTGCTGACTGAAAAGCAGACTCTGAAGAAGGCTTCTTAGTACGCAGCAACTCAGCAGAGTCAGCGTTCTTCTTGTATTCTTCTAGCTCGAGCATGGTCATCTGATGATTGGCAATTTTGGAGCCCTGCTGGAGGCACTCCTCAGCCCTCTATCGATTGCCAGTGACTGTGATGACACCCTTGGGTCCAGGCATCTTCAGTTTGAGATACACATAACATGTACGGGACATGAAACGGGCATAAGCTGGTCAACCAAGGATGGCGTGGTACATGCTCTGGAAGTCCACGACTTCAAGCGTCAATTTCGCTTTGCGAAAATTCTTATTTGTCCTGAACACCACATCCAATGTAATCTGGCCGAGTGACTTGGGCTCCTTCCCTGGGATTACTCCATGGAACTACATGTTGCTCTCACTGAGTCGGGACATCGGAATGCCCATCCCCTTAAGGGTATCTGCATACAGAATATTCAGTCCGCTCCCTCCGTCCATGAGGACCTTGCGGAGCCGAGTGCCTCCCAAAATGGGATCTACCACCAAAGCCTGCCGACCGGGTGTGGCGACATGAGCAGGATGATCTGACTGATCAAATGTTGTGGCAGTCTGAGACCATTTGAGGTACGTGGGGGTTGTAGGCACAACCTTGTTGACTTCTCTGTTTATAACCTTCAATCAACTCTTGCCCTCAACATCAGCAAAAATCATTAGAGTGGCATTGACATCCGGAAAAGTTTCTTTGTCTTCATCATCATCTTTTCTAGGGTTTTTCTCACTCGACTGACCTTCCTTGAACTGCTGGATCAATAGACGACATTGTCGAGCGGTATGTTTGGGTAATATCAAATTACCATCATCATCTTTCCTGGTGTGGATTGCACACGACAAGTCAAGAACATTTGTTCCCGACTGATTTTTTGCTTTCTTAGGGGCGAACTGTCCCTTGGACGTCCCCTTGTTTTTTCCTTGTGCCGCCAGGGCAGCCTCCTTTGCCTGAATAGGACCATCAGCCTCCCGCTTCTGCTTCCGATTGGAATTGCTGTCGGCATCATTGTTGACTACTTTTCCTTAGCCGCTACGGAGGCGGTCTTCTTCTTTGCCATTGGCATACCGAGTGGCGATTTCCATCATCTTACTCAGTGAAATATCACCTATTCGCCCAAACTTCAGATAAAGTTCTCTGTACTTCACTCCAGCCTTGAAAGCACAAACATGCTGATGCTCGGAAACATTCTCCACAGTATGATGCAAAGTGGACCAGCGCTGAATGTAATCCATCAATGACTCGTTGGGCTTCTGAACACAATGCTGCAAATCGATCAAACCAACAGGGCGCTTGCAAGTGCCCTCGAACGTTCTGATGGACACTCGGGAAAGATCCTCCCAGTAGTGGATGCTAGAAGGATCCAAACGATTCAGCCATGCGCGGGTCGAACCATCCAACACCAAGAACAAATGCTTCATTGCAATGCTATCATTGCCACCACCAATCTAAACAGCCACTCGGTAATCATCCAACCATGTCTCCGGCTTTGACTCGCTAGAAAACTTGCCTATCCCATCCGCCAACCTAAATTTGGGGGGAATCTCTATAGAACGAATGGCTCTGCTAAAGCACTCGGGACCAAAGATAACAGCACTGCTGCCACTCGGGTAATCTCTGTTGAGACCATCTCTGTCGGCTCTGCCCCTATCGATTCGCCTCTGAGTGAGGACATCTCTTGCATCAAACCCTGGATTCTGCTCCTCACCAAATGGGCGCCTGTCGTCCTACCGAGGCATGTACGTACCACTCCACGGAGGAGTGGGTGCTCGACGGTGGTCATCATGATGAAACTAATCTCGTCCCTGATCCCTGTTCTGATCCTCACAGAAACCTCCGCCCCTGCGACGCAGAGGCGAACCTGGACTGTGTGCCAACTGAACAGTCTCTGCTCTTGGCAAATTACTATGTATTCTATTTGGGCGACTGTGAAACAACTGAGTTCTGGCGCTGCGCTGCATCAAGCAACGCCCTGATCTGCAGCAAACCTCTCCTAGCCTCTGACCGTGACGGCTGAATTGAATCTGCTATCCTAGTTGTTGCTGCAACATTTAAAACTGGAGTACGGTATACCTCAACGTTGTTTTGTGAACCACTTGGAAATAGCTGTCGCTGACGTCGACTGGGAGGTGGTGGACGCTGGTGAGCGCGCTCGTCGAGTTCCCTCTAAAACTCTTCGAGCACAGTGCACGTGGCCTCCAAGGCCTGACCTCAGCGGCTACACCGACGATGGGTGTATGGAGGACCTTCTCATCCCGGTGCGGTTGCTCATTCGACGCCCCACCAGCCTCTCGCCTGCCGCGGCCGAAACCAGGCGGTGGGCTCTGATGTGAACCAGCCATAAGAACCTCCGCTGCAGGATCGCAGGTCTCGCACTCGAAAGGAACATTAGACTGATTCGACTCTGAGTCGAACACACCGTGAAGGGACTCGGCGGGCTCGATTGCCACAAAATGCGGAAACAAAACCTGACGAGCAACCGCATGCCTCACCCAGCATTGGAGCCGTGAGCGGCGAGATCGCTTGCGGCGAGGAACAGTGGGGAGGGCCGTAAAGTACGGAGTTGACAGCTGTCCCAGAAGAACACCGCAGGAGCTCACGCGGAAGTGCGCTGCCCCACGGATTGGGAGTGCCTCAACGTCGAGAGGCACCTCCTAAAGCCATGCCAAATCGCCGGCGATGAAGGTGAGCGCTCCGAGATGGATCTCATGGCCCAAGAACAAACCACCACTGGAAGACATGACGAAGGGGGAAAATGCAACCTCGCCGGAAGTCGCTTAGACGCCTGCCCAACGGTGGGCGCCAACTGTCGTGGGAATGAGTCTGACAATAGAAGATAGGGGTACGAAAGGACAGGGCAAAGTCCTAGCTACGGCGAGGGTGTACACACGGATGTATGAGTTCAGGCCCCTCTTGTGGAGGTAAGATCCCTATCTCTCAGTGCTCGGGAGCTCTTGTCATGTGCAAAGTATAAGTTATAGTAGGTGCGAACCCTTGTGCCAGAGGGGAGGGGCGACTTATATAGAGTGTGCTGCCCCTCATAAGTGCCAAGCATCCAAGGGTCCGATCGTGGGTATAAACACAAGCGTTACTGGTAACGTACATCATAATTGCTATTAATGATGACTGGCCTAACGCCTTCCTATTGGCCTTCCTGGGGTGGCTTCTGGTCTTCCGGTGTCGACTGGAAGTGAGGACTTCCGAGTGACAAGTGACTGTCAAGTGGAGGGAGAAGATATCGAGTGGATTAAATGTCTAGTGACTTGAGCACCATGAAAATCCAGTCAGAATCTCTCTTATAATCTTTAAGTCCTACAATATAGTGTCCTTAGGTAGGGTATGTAGGTCAGGCCTAGGACCCTACCCTAGGTACATATCCTCGTTAGGCCGAATTAGAGTGAGCCATCGCATCCAGTGTTGACAGGATAGAGACGGAGGCAACTGAGTCGGCAGGTGAGTTCCTTCCCCGATCACTTTTGCTGGACTAGACAGATGGCGATGCTGAAATAGAGGAGATATGCAATGCAGCGGGCCCGGAGGACCTCGAAGCCTCGGGGGATGGCACCACGGCGCTGAGGAGGCGCGTTCGCCACGCTAACCGTGAGCTCAGCCGAGGCGACGCGACCGTGGGCGATAGGGGGAAGCGGCCGGCCAGCTCCAGGCCAGCGCCCAAACGGGCGGCCAGTAGGTAGCCGGGTGAAAGCCGTGGAGGCAGCGGTAAGAAGCCACGGGTCGCCCGAACATGTCTCGTCAGGCGGGCGGTCCCCGTTACTATCAGGTAAGTTGTGTCTTCTTTCTAAAAACTCGCTTGTTTTTTGTTTGGCCTCCTTTTCTCATCTTGTTCATCGAGCGAGCCACGCGCCCTCGGGATGGCCACGACCGTTGAGACTACGGGGACAGCGTCGCCGAACACTACCGAGGAGAGGGAGCGTGAGGCATGGCGGGACCTCGAGGCGATCGAGTGGGAGCGGCGCGGAAACAGCCGTCAAGAAGGGCCGACGTGGAGGCGGCCGGCATGGAGGACCCCACGCAGCAAGCAGAGGCGGACGCGTGGGCCGTGGAGGAAGCCCACGCGACCGCGAGCGTGGTGGGCGCCATCAAAGGGGCGGAGTTGGGCCATGACACGGCCCCACCGGGGGTGGATGACGTGCCACCAAGAGCGGTGGAGGCCCCAAAGGTCGGCATTTTGGGCCCGGAGGTCCCGGCTCCGGAGGTTCTGGCTCCGGCTCCAAAAGTGAGCTGTGAAGGCACTGCTAGAGGCGGAGGGCCAGAGATCGAGAATGTAGCTCCGGGGGGCGAACGCCCCGGGCTCGTCAGCTGGGGCACCCGGCACCATGGCACCAGGAAGGGCGGGTTCCCTGGTGACCATGACGAAGGGTGCGCCCGGCCCTGCCGATGGAGGTCAGCCGCAGAAGACGTGGGCCGTGGCCGGAGGCACGACCATCGATGATGCGCCGAGCGCCCTTGGGGCCGTGGTGGCTGCTGTCGTCGCGGAATTTGCTGCCTGCCGCGCTCAGACGACGCAGGAGGCCCGGACCGCCAGCAACCGGCTGGTGCATCTCGAGCAATCCATCGCGGTAAGGGCTCGAAGCGTCATACTTTGTTTTTGTTTTCTCTAGTGGGGGCGCGCTAGCGCACCCACTGGGTGTAGCCCCCGAGACTCGGGCCGGTTGGGATGCAGGTGGGTCGAGTCTAATGGCATCTTTGCTTCTGTGTTCTTTGCTGGCTGCTCACGATCGTCGGGTTTACACGTACAACATGCTGCTAGGCTTGTACCATGGGACCGAGAGCCGGCTGTCCGTCCTATCCATGGACCTGCAAGGTAAGGTTCTTGTGAATCTCCAGTGAGGGAGCGCGAGCGCACCCACTGGGTGTAGCCCCCGGGATTCAGGCCAGCTGCTCCGAAGGCGGGCTAAATCCCTTTCTTTGTTTTCTTTATTACAGAGGCATCTTCGTCCCGGGCAGCTACCCATGCCAAGACGGTCAGCCTCCATCGCCAGGTGGTGCAGCTCGGCGAACGACGGGACCTCCTGACCGTGGAGTGCGACCGGCTCCACTAGGAGGGGATCGGGCGCAGGCGGAGAAGGATGGGCGTGAGGCGGCCCACCATCGAGAACTAGAGGATCGGGAGGTGGCTCTTCGCGGTGATTCGGAGGAGCGGGAGATGGCTCTCCACCGGGAGTTGGAGGCCAAGGATGCCTCTCTAGCGAAGGCGGTCAAGGAGGCGTGGACGGCCTAGGTCGAGCACGAGCGACGACTCAAGCAGTGGTCAGCCAGGGAGTTCGATCTGCAGGAGGATGGGCATAAGGTGGACTGGCTGCCGACCAGTAAGTCTTGTTGTCTTCGTGTGGCGGTTTGAGATTGGAGTCTCCCTCGTAGCTCATTTTTCGCCCCCCCTTTCCCCTTAGGGATTTTCCACGACATGCATAGAGTCATGAAAGTGGTTGTGGAGGCCCATCGCGAGGACTAGCGAGTGTAGGGGATCGCTGTTGAGCAGCACGCCGCCTGGACCCCAGATGAGATGGGGTTCGGTGCCAAGGTGCGCTTGACCGAGGTGGACTGGGCCATGAAGCGGCTCCAAGCGGCCGACACATCGCTGGTTCGCACCCTTTGCCATGGCATGGTGGAGCTGGACTCCATGAGCCAACTGTCGAGGTGGCTTGAATTCGGGGCGCACGGGTGAACGCCTGGAGAGCCTCCGCCACGTGGGCCGGAGCGGCCATGGCAGTGCGCATCGCTTGGTCATGGTACCGCGAGCTGGACCTGGGACTGCTAACGGCCTAGCGCACCGGCATCGACGCGTAGCTGGAGGTGGTTGCCGGCGCGCTGGCCGTGTGAGCCAGCGACCTTGCTTCCTTCGCCCCGTGGGACGAGTACGCCCCGGAGCACACGGTAGATAGTAAGGTGATCCCGGAGGACCCGTTCACGCTCGCCCTTGACGACCCGGAGGGTAGCATCACGGAGACAGGCAACGAAGATGCTGGGTCCAGCACCAACAACTATGCCGACTCCAAGCTGCCTCGCGAATTAGAAGTGGGGGGCGACACGTATCGTGCAGTGGCCAAGGACGGGGCCTCTACTTTAGCCGCCGTGGAGAATGTCGAGGGAGAAGACGGCGCTGCCGCTATTTAGGGCCTTCTTTCTTTCTTGTATTTTGTTAGACTGCAATTCTACCCACTAGGGGTGCCAATGTAATGAACTTGTGGTCGTGGGCCGTTCACGCTTTTTTTGTATATATAAGTTTATGCTTTTGGTTGCCAAAGTTTTTTATGTGTGCCAGCTTGGCCTTAGCCTTTTGCCCCTTTTGGCTCCGTCTGTCCATAGCCTTGTCCCCTTCGGTATCAGCCCCGCCAGCCGGACAGCTAGGAGCCGATCTGTTGCTCGGACGGGGTGTTTGCCTCGGGGGAGTCGGTCATGAGTTTGGGATCCGTGAGGATGTTTTGTCTAAGGTGAGTGGCAGAGGCTAAGAAACATGATTTGGCTAGCCCTAGTCGGCGACCCCTTGTGACCTTTTCCGTGTGCCCTATGTTTACCATCTCGATAACCCACCAGCCAGACAGCTGGGAGCCAGTTTGTAGCTGGGAGGGGGGAGGGTTTTCCTTTAATTCACATTACTTGATCGGCTTCGCGGAGCAATGTCAAGGCTAACCGGCGAGCCCCGGGACCGTGGGACAGGGTCCGGGAGCCGGTGAGTGGGGCGAACTGCTTTGGAAGGAAATGAAAGAGGCATGCCCTAAGAGCTAGCTTGGCACACCCGTTGCATTCATAAGCCCAAAAGGGGAGGATACATACATACACTTTTCTTTAGAAGTAAAACAGACGGAGGAGCGCCATGTTCCACGGGCGTGTCGTCTCCTCGCCGGAGGCATCTCTCTTGCGCTTCTGTGGCTTATGGGCGTCTATTAGATAGTACACATTGTTGTGTAGCACATTGCTGACGATGAATGGGCCCTCCCATGGGGAGGAGAGCTTGTGTTGGCCGGCGGTTCGCTAGATCCGCCTAAGAACCAGGTCCCCCTCGCGAAAGGAGAGGGGCCAGATCCGCGTGCTGTGGTAGTGCCGGCGCTTTTGCTAGTCGATAGCCGTTCGGCTCAATGCTAGCTCGCAGGCCTCCTCGAGGAGGTCGACCCTAACTTCTTGTAACAGCCCAAGTGCTGCCCTTGCCATTTATGGCCATGTAACCTATGTGAACCTATGGTGTCATATGTTGAATGAATTGAGTTTGCTTCTTTGCCATTTGATCATTGTCTCATGCATCATGCATCATGTCATCTCATCATCATGTCATGCATAATATTTTGTGGTGTGCTTCCATGTGACCATTGTTGTGAGGTGTAAGTAGATCTTGTGTGTTTGTGGATGTGTGCATGTGTGGGAAACAACTCCCTCCCTCTCCCTCATTTTCAAAACTTAACCTAAGCCTTTTATTCCTTTTGTTTTTCTTCAGCAGAATTAACTTGATAATTAAATCTGTTAAAAATGTTCATGGTGTAGGGGATATTAGTTTGAGATTATATGTGTTGCTCTCTTTGGTGTTTGAGGTTTGGGCTCTTGGGGTTTGCAATAAAACAGGGGTTGTTATTTTAAAAAGTATTTAATTTGCTGGCCCTAAAAATCATCTTGGTGTTTTATTTAAATAGGGCATATTTCCTTTTGTGTCAAAGTATTTTGTTTTGTCAGAAAAACCTTTTCTTTTACTCTGGGGCCTTTGTCTTGTTTTTCTTTTATTTATAAATAGGAAGCATGTTGTTATTTCTATGTGAGAGGGAGCAGACAGGGACTGGGCCTTTTTCCCTCCCGCGCGACCCAGCCCAGCCTCTAGCGGAGACCTGCTCTGTTGTCCTTCACCGTCAGTTCAAAGATGAAAGCAGAGAGAGCGAGCGAGCTCTACCGTGATCATGCGCCGTCCGTCGCCGTCTTCCCGGGGCCTTTTAAACCCCCTCGGCGTGCATGAGCCTTCGCCTAGGGTTCCGTGTCCCCCTCCAGCCACCGCCGCTCCCATCTCCATCTCCTTCCTCCTTCTCCATCTCCTCCCTTCTCTTGTTAGATTCAGAGAGAGCAGAGGTTCAGAGTTGTGGTCGCCGGTCCTGCTCGTCGTCGTTCTGTCTTGCTGCCGCGTCGTCATCATCGGTCAGATGGCGTGCCGTTCCAGGGACGCTCCTGCATTTCGTTCCCGGTGCTAGGGGGTGAGGAGCATCCCTACAGCGCCACCCCGTCGTTGCCGTCGTCCTCAAGGAGAGGCGTCGTGTCGCCAGCATTCTTCGTCTTCTTCCTCGTCATCGCCCGCGTTCCCGCGTCTCCGAGAATCCCCTAGGTGAGCTCCCCCGTCCTCGTAGCCTTTCGTCGCCGCTGCGTTCTGTCTCCGCCATGACCCCAGCCGAGCAGCAACTCAAGCTCGAGCGCCTCCTTGCCGCCGCGCCTGGCCGTCGTTTGGTGCGGGGATGGGATCCCCTAGGACCCCGCTCTCCCCGCTGGTGGTTCGCGTGGCCGGATCCCCTCGATCGCCGGAGTTTCGCCGTGGCCTGTCGTCGGTGTCGTTTAAATTCAGTTTCATCAGTATTCGTTTGGGCATGTTGGTATTAGAGGCGCAAGATCCCTCCTTCCGTTGTGATCCGACGCGTAGCGTAGTGGCGTTCGACTTGACAGATGACCGCGAGGTCATGGGTTCAATCCTAGCCTCCCTCTTTTGTTTCTTCGTGTTTTTCATTGGCTGTGAGTGGTGGTGTGTGTTCGAATCTGGTGCGGCCAGCCCAGATCTGGTGTGGCTGCGTTCATGTGTGTGTGCCTGTGTGTGTTGTGTGTGTGTTGGATCTGCTATGGCAGCAGATCCAGAGTGTGTGTGTGTGTGTGTGGCAGATGTGTATGTGTGTGTGTGTTGTGTGTGTGTGTGACAACTGGGCATGGCCCCACTTGTCATCCACTAGGGGGCCCTGGTGACTATGCCAGGTGGGCCCCCCCTTCTTGTTGTTTTTCTTTGTGTGTTTTATTGTTTTATGTGTTAAATAGAATATTTCTATTTCTGGTAATATTCTAAAACTGGTTATGTACATATTTGAACATGAGCATTTTAGGTAACTTTTCACTTATAGGAATGATGGGTATTTTCCTTACTAGTATTTTGCCATGTTGCTCCATGCAAAACTATGAGTATGATACATGATTTTGGGGTAGAATCAACATAGGAATTCATTGGTGTAACTTGTTTGGTCATTTGAGCAAGTTTGTCATAATGTCATTTTGTCTCAAAGTGCCATTTTGTCATTAGTTGTAATTAATCCATGCATGCTATGATAATTTTGTCAACATGAAAGTGGTAGCCTTTGATGAGTAGAATGCCATGGTATTTACTTTTGTCATGTTTAACTTGCATATAAGTGGGAACCATGCTCCAAAGTGGCTATTAAAATGTTGCTGTTTTCAAACATGCTAAATATTTCTAAGTGTGAGAATCTGTTAATATTTTTATGCCAAGAAGAGTGGATGCTACCAAGTGATATGTTGTGAATTAGCTCAAGCTCAGTGCTAGTGTTTTGAAGTAGATGTTGACCTCTACCAGCCTGTTAATTTTCATGCCATGAGGTGGTCTCTATCACCATTAGTTTCTGCTGTTAACTTGCTATCAGCTTAACTCAGATTCGAGAAAACTGTTATTTTCTCTAAGTCCCTAAAATCAGTTTCATCATGCCAACTTGTGAGCTGCATGCTTATTGATATGTGCTTCCTTTTCAGTTTGTGTAGTTGGACGATTTGATAATCATGCCATGTATTTTCTGTTAATGCCTTGTTTGTGCTTGGAGACTTCCTGTAGCTCTAGATATTTGTTGTGAAAGTTGCCATATTGCTGTTTTGTGGCAGATTGTTTGTTTTAGTGTTTTATGAGTTGTGAGAGCTATGCTCCATGGAATTGTTTGATCTTTGGCTCTATTCTGGTTGGTTTTTCATTGCCTAACCAGTGGCTACCTTGGAATGCCAAGGAATATCCCATGGCCTTCATTGTACTGTATTTTTCCTTTGTACCTTGCCGTGAGCGTAGCGTGGGAAACGTAACTCCGTTTCCTACATTCTACATATGCATTTGTATGATTTTGCATGAATCATCCATATTTGCCATGATCATGCATGTTTAAACAACTTAACATGAGGTTCTGTCCAGAATTGTAAATAACTAAACTATTGCATGAGAAACATGACTAGTTTAGATTGCCATGTTAAATACTTCAAATGCATCATGCATCATCTTGTTTGTGCATTGCACCTTGGTTGGTTGTTTATTGTTGCTGTTTATCTTGGGTAGATGCGAGTGTTGAACCTGAGTACAAGGACCCAGGAGAGTACCACTACGAGGACCCCGCTCTTTGTCCCTCTGAAGAACCAATAGGCAAGATGATCGTACCCGGATCCCGACACTATTTTTTGCCTTGCTAGATGTCTCGCTCTTATCGTTATATATGCATTTCCATGTGATAACATGGATATCAGGAGATATCACAATATTTACTGCTATTTAAATTAATGCACATATATATATATATATATATATTGGTACGGTGGAAGGCTTGGCCTTTTGCTCAGTGTTTTGTTCCATTTTTACCGCCATAGTATCTTGTTATCGGTGTTCTGTTTCCATACTTTGTGCTCCTAACATGCTCGGGGTTGTTATGGGGACCCCCTTGATTACTCGGTTGAGATTAAAACTTGTCTAGCAAGACCCAACATTGGTACAATTTGCTTAAACAACCTAATAAAATTGTATAGGGACTAGCTACCCCGTGGATTAATCAACAACAAGGGCTAGTGCTCCACATGAGTGTTGGTCCAAAATGGTAGTAGTCGGGGCCACCAACGGGTGTGTCAGCCGGAAACTTAGGCCATCCGTCATGTCCTGAGAACGAGATGTGCGGCTCTTATCAGGTTCGTCAACACGTCAGGAGGTCTTGCTGGACTTGTTTTACCTTTCTTGAGTGGCTTGCATGAGGGACTCGGATTTTCTTTGGGCTATCTCGAGGTGTCAGAATTCCTTTGGAGTTGCCTAGGATGATCACGAGATCCGTGGTCGAGGATATTCCCGTGGAGTGTGGTTAATTTATGATGGACTAGTTGGAGCACCTCTGCAGGGTTAAAGCTTTCGGAAAGCCGTGCCCACGGTTATGTGGCAACTTGGATATTTGTTTAACACCCGGTTATAGTTAACTTGAAGTAAACTCTAATAAAATACACCAACTGTGTGAGTAACCGTGATTGTCTCTGCTCGTGAACATGAACCGAGAGAGAACACGGTGGGGTTTTGTTTCACGTAAGTAGGTGTTCAGGATCTCTTAGCGGTCATTCTATTTCTCGATCGTTATTGTAGACCACATATTTACATTCATGTACTCATAAGATTAGCCACCATAAATGCTTAGTGCTGCTGCAAACTAAACACTTATCCCCCATCCTACCTAATAAGCTTGAATAGTCTCGGTACCCGGGCACGAGATTGCTGAGTCCCCGTGGCTCACAAATTACTACAACAATCTAGGTACAGGTACAGATGACATCGTGCCAGATGACATGATGCAGCTCCAGTGGGAGTATGACGAGGAGCGTGGCAGGATGTATGTCACATATCCAGACGAGTAGAGTGGCCGTGGTCATGATCTTCGAGGCTAGCAAGCCAGTGTCATTGTGATGAGGACATACCTACTAATGTTACACCCACAACTCCGACTGCTATACATACAGGACAAATTACTAGAGCTCGCGCACGTCAATTGAATTACCAGGTACTTTCGTTTCTTGGAAATCCTTCTAGTGTTCATGAACATATGATGCTGCCTAAATTAGATACTTTTGTTTTACTTATGAATGAAGGACCTAGCATGGACAAGAAGGATGACCATTGGAGTGGGATCAAGCATGGAGAAGAAGGTGCGCACGCGGGAAAGAACAATGGAGCTTCCAGTGATGATTTTCGCACTTTGAAGCCACCATAATGGAAGCGAGAAGCCTTGGACGAAATATGGATGATGCCACTTTATAAAATTCGTCCCTAGGCTAATATAGGTGCCGTGCCACCTTATTTTTGGGCCAGGCCCATGTAATTTCGAAATACCATATTATAGGCTGTTCTTAGAGTCCGTATGTATGGGGAAAGTGAGTTAGGGTCGGTTTCGGACCCCTCCTCCAAGGGGCCACGAAATTCCCCTCTATTTCCCCATATATACAGCGCTTAGGGTGTCGTTTTAGGGTTGGGTTTTGTTTAGATTACAAGTTCGCCTTAGCTGCAACTTCGTGTTCTTCGTTTGTGTTCCACGACCAGACAAAGGCATCACAGAACCCCACTTCATCAATAAAGCTTTGCTCTTATATTCGCAATATCCAGATTGCAATCTTAGTTTCTTGCTTGTTCTTTGTTTGCGTGCAGGAAATAGACCCTCGTGGTCAGGTTGATCGTGCTCCAGCGTGGTCAATAACCTCTCAGAGTTGGTTTGGCGATTGCTAAGGCGTGACGTCATCACACGTTCGTAGTCGGATCGTCAAAGTCTACTCCACCAAAAGTGATAGCCACCATCTCATCGAAAGACAGGGACAACTTTGCCTCTATCAAGTGGTATCAGATTTCCAGGTTGCTCGGTGATATTTTACCAGTTTTCGTAGTTTAGATCGCATCTGTTCTTCATACCTTTAGTCCATGAAAAAGCCACAAAAACAATTTAGGGTTAGATCATCATATACGAACCAATCTGAGCCTTTGCATAGTCTTTTCAGTATTTTGCTTTGTTGAATTTGCAGTTACATCATCGTGTCGAGTTGCTGGTCTTAGTGTCTAGTCCTTTAGAGTTTCGAGTTCTATTCACAGGTTGTCACGCCACCATCGCATCGTCTTCATAGTATCCATATACCACCACCATCATCACCGCTTCCATATATCACCACCCATCATCACTATCCATTGGTGTCCATATATACCACCACAAATCGGCCACCAATTCGAGCCCATCTCATTTTAGGTTTAGTTTCGAGATCCTTTTGATTTCGGAATCGCATTTTGCTACCTGCGTAGGTGTCGGAAAAAAAAGAGGCGCCGAAAAAAAACGAAAAAAAATATTCAGAGTGTGCTCTTCCCTTGATTACGTGTAGCGTCGTGATTTTGTTGGTGTTTTAGGCTTGCGTCTCTACTACGGTCTAGCCTAGGACCAGCACAGTACCGTCGTTGAGCGTTTTTTCAACCTTGCATCTCTGAATTGATTATTGCTAACCCTTTTTCCTACCATATTATAAGTCATCCCAACTCCACATACATCTACGTCGTGTGTTTGACACCACCTGGCAATCGCTCTATCCATGCTTTGAGAGTTTTGACTACAACGGTTGCCGATCACCGTCTGCTGTAAGGTAAGAACTAGTAAGAATTTGAGATTCGCTTAAAGGATTTGTGACACACCACCACCACCACCACCACGTCCCAGTAGTCTGTAGGTTTCATATTCTTGTGTGTTTCCTATTTCTGCTAACCATGCCAGGATAACACGACGACGGGATCGACTGGGAGAGCATGACCAACAAAGCGCTCTATGATAAATTTCAGCAAATGATGGCTGACGATGTACAAGACTTCGTGACCAACTTTGGAGAGGCCATGGAGAAGCTCGATGGTTTGGAGAAGACATTCGACACCAAGATGGACGCCAAGTTCAATGAGGTGCTTGCCCGTCTACCACCACCAGCTGCAACTCCTATCCCTTTCGAACGACGAGCGCGACGTGTGCCTCTTGGCCAAGGCCAACATACTAGTACTGTTGATACTGCTGCTACTTTTGTGGCTCTTGCTGCTATTGTCGCTGAGTAGGTTAAAGATTATGATGGTGATTACGATGATGAGGGAGAGGTTGCTCCAGATAAGCCTCAGGGGCAACCACCACGATACGCACTAGGTCGACCACATGGCTACAACCGTAACGGTAGGGCTGCACCACCCCCTCAGGTACGGGATCATGACCATCTCCCTAAACTTAAATTGAATATTCTGACGTTTGAGGGTAGACATGTTCCTGATATATATCTTACATGGGAGTTAGAAATAGAACAACGTTTTACATGCTTACAATTTCCTGAGGATAGACGTGTTGCTGCTGCTGTTTGTTCATTCACTAGTTTTGCTTGTGTTTGGTGGTCAGAACATTGTAGAATACACCATGCTAATATTCCAACTACTTGGGCTGCTTTGAAAACTGCTATGCGTAATCGTTGGGTGCCACCTTATTATCAACATGAATTGCCTCAAAATTTGCAGCATTTAAGACAAGGAAAAAGTTCTGTGGAAGAATATTATCAGGAATTACAAACTGGCATGATTAGATGTGGTATTGTTGAGGAGAATGAAGCTATGCTTGCACGTTTTATGGGTGGATTAAATAGAGAGATTCAGACTATTCTAGAGTATAAGGAGTATAACACTATCACTCGTTTATTTCATCTTGCTTGCAAAGCTGAACGTGAAGTGCAGGATCGACAGGCAATGGCGAGAACTACTTTTTCTGTAGGTCGCACTTCATCATGGACGCCACGTACCTCCTCTACTTCCGCACGTCCTGTTGCAACACCACCTACTTCCACTTCCAACTCCAACCGCGATACCAGGAAACAGGCTCCTACTCCACCCTCTGCGAAGAGCACACCTTCTGGGCCTGCACAGAGCTCTTCTTCATCTATTACATCCACAGGGCAAACACATGAGGTTATATGCCGTCGTTGCAAGGGTGGAGGTCACTTTGCGAGAGAATGCCCTTCCAAGCGTGTAATGATTGTTACTGAGGATGGTGGATACGCGTCCGCTAGTGATTATGATAAGGAGACTTTGGCTCTCATTGCAAGTGAAGAACAGGGTGGTGAGGATGCAGAACCAGAGACACACTACATGGCTGCTGATTACGCTGACATGTATGAAAGTTTAGTGGCTCAACATGTTCTCAATGTGCAGGTTACACATGCTGAGCAAAATCAGAGGCACAACTTGTTCCACCCAAAGGGAGTTGTGAAGGAGCGTTCTGTTCGCGTCATAATCGATGGCGGGAGTTGCAATATCTTGGCTAGCATGGAGATGGTGGAGAAGCTGTCTCTAACCACCAGACCACATCCTCATCCTTATTATATCCAATGGTTCAACCATAGTGGTAGGGTTAAGGTAACACGTACTGTTCGTGTGCATTTTAGCATTGCTACATATTCTGATTATGTGGATTGTGATGTGGTACCCATGCAAGCATGTTCTGTTCTACTTGGTAGGCCATGGTAGTTTGATAAAAATTCTATACACCATGGTAGGACAAATCAGTATACTCTTATTCATAAGGATGAAAATATCACTTTGCTTCCTATGTCTCCGGAATATATTATGAAAGATGACATTGCTAGAGCTTGTAAAGCAAAACAGGAGAAAAACAAGAGTGAAAATCAGATTGTAGCACAGGAATTTGAGAAACACCATAAACATAATAACCCATCATCTAATGTTGCATCCGAAATAAAATTGAAGAGTGGATGTTTACTTGCTACTAAATCTGATATTAATGATTTGGATGTTGATACATCTGTTTGCTATGCTTTTGTGTGCAAATAGGTATTATTTTCATTCGAGGACATGCCTCCCTCTTTGCCTCCTTCTGTCATTAACATTTTGCAGGAGTTCTTTGACGTCTTCCCACAAGACGTGCCACCGGGATTACCACCTATTCGTGGGATTGAGCATCAGATTGACTTAATTCCCGGTGCATCCCTACCCAACCGTACGCCATACCGTACAAATCCAGAGGAGACAAATGAGATTATGCGTCAAGTATAGGAGCTGGTTGACAAAGGTTATATACGTGAATCCCTTAGTCCTTGTGCTGTTCCTACTATTCTAGTGCCTAAAAAGGATGGTACATCGCGCATGTGTGTGGATTGTAGAGGCATTAATAATATTAGTATTCGTTTTCGTCATCCTATTCCTAGACTAGATGATATGCTTGATGAATTAAGTGGTTCTACAATTTTCTCCAAAGTTGATTTGCGTAGTGGATACCATCAAAATTCGTATGAAATTGGGAGATGAATGGAAAACAACATTTAAAACTAAGTTTTGATTATATGAGTGGTTAGTCATGCCTTTTGGGTTAACCAATGCACCTAGCACTTTCATGAGATTAATGAACGAGGTTTTACGTGCTTTCATTGGACGGTTTGTGGTAGTCTATTTTGATGATATATTGATTTTTAGTAGATCTCTGGAGGAGCATTTGGAACATCTACGTGCTGTTTTTATTGCTCTACGTGATGCACGTTTGTTTGGTAACCTTGGGAAGTGCACCTTTTTCACCGACCGAGTATCTTTTGTTGGCTATGTTGTTACTCCACAGGGAATTGAAGTTGATAAAGCCAAGATTGAAGCTATTGAGAGTTGGCCGCAGCCCAAAACGGTTACACAAGTGAGGAGTTTTCTTGGCCTCGCTGGTTTCTATAGGCGTTTTGTGAGAGATTTCAGCACCATTGCTGCGCCTCTCAATGAGCTTACAAAGAAGGACGTGCCTTTTTCTTAGGGTACCGCACAGGAAGAAGCCTTCACGGTCTTAAAAGATAAGTTAACACATGCTCCTTTACTCCAACTTCCTGATTTTAATAAGACTTTTGAGCTTGAATGTGATGCTAGTGGAATCGGGTTAGGAGGTATGTTATTACAAGATGGTAAACCTGTTGCGTACTTTTCTGAAAAACTGAGTGGGCCTAGTCTGAATTATTCTACTTATGATAAGGAATTATATGCTCTTGTTCGGACTTTGGAAACATGGCAACATAATATGGCCCAAAGAATTTGTTATACATTCTGATCATGAATCTTTGAAACATATTAAAAGTCAAGCAAAACTGAACCGTAGACATGCTAAATGGGTTGAATTCATTGAGACTATCCCTTATGTCATTAAACACAAGAAGGGTAAAGAAAATGTTATCACTGATGCTTTGTCTCGTCGTTATACTATGCTTTCATAACATGACTTTAAAATATTTGGTTTGGAGACCATCAAAGATCTATATGTGCATGATGCTGAATTTAGAGATGTGTTGCAGCATTGTAAAGATGGGAGAATATGGAACAAGTTTGTTATTAATGATGGATTTGTGTTCCGTGCTAACAAGCTATGCATTCCAGCTAGCTCCGTTCGTCTTTTGTTGTTACAGGAGGCACGCGGAGGAGAATTAATGGGACACTTTGGCGTGAAGAAGACGGAGGATGTCCTTTGTACACATTTCTTTTGGCCAAAGATGAGACGGGATGTTGAGCGTTTTGTTGCTCGCTGCACTACATGTCAAAAAGCTAAGTCAGGACTCAATCCTCATGGTTTATATATGCCTTTGCCTGTACCTAGTGTTCCTTGGGAGGATATATCTATGGACTTTGTTTTAAGTTTGCCTCGCACTAAGAAGGGGAGGGATAGCATATTTGTTGTCGTGGATAGATTTTCCAAAATGGCACACTTTATACCATGTCATAAAAGTGATGATGATGCTCATGTTGCTGATTTGTTCTTTCGTGAAATTATTCGGTCGCATGTTGTGCCAATACAATTGCTTCCGATCGTGATGCTAAATTTCTTAGCCACTTTTGGAGATGTTTATGGTCTAAGCTAGGGACTAAACTACTTTTTAGTACTACATGTCATCCCCAAACTGATGGCTAAACTAAAGTAGTCAATAGATCATTGTCTACTATGCTTAGGGTTGTGTTGAAGAATAACCTAAAAATGTGGGAAGAGTGCTTGCCTCGTATTGAATTTGCTTATAATCGTTCGCTACATTCTACCACCAAGATGTGCCCTTTTGAAGTTGTGTATGGTTTCTTACCTCGTGCACCTATTGATTTGTTGCCTCTTCCATCTTCGGAGAAGGATAATTTTGATGCTAAAGAACGTGCTGAATTGGTATTAAAGATGCATGAGTTAACGAAGGAAAACATTGAGCATATGAATTGTAAATACAAAATTGCTGGAGATAAGGGTAGAAAACATGTTGTCTTTGCACCTGGAGATCTTGTTTGGTTACATTTGCGTAAGGATAGATTTCTTGATTTGCGCAAGTCAAAGCTAATGCCACGTGTTGATGGTTCTTTAAGGTGTTAGAGAAAATAAATGATAATGCATATAAACTTGAGCTGCCTATAGAGTTTGGGGTTAGCCCCACTTTTAACATTGCAGATTTGAAGCCTTATTTGGGTGAGGAAGATGAGCTTCCATCGTGGACGACTTCAGTTCAAGAAGGGGAGGATGAGGAGGACATCCCTGCTAATGCTACACCCACAACTCCGACTGCTATACATACAGGACCAATTACTAGAGCTCGCGCACGTCAATTGAATTACCAGGTTTCGTTTCTTGCAAATCCTTCTAATGTTCATGAACCTATGATGCTGCCTAAATTTGATACTTTTGTTTTACTTATGAATGAAGGACCTGGCATGGACAAGAAGGATGACCATGGGAGCGGGATCAAGCATAGACAAGAAGATGCGCGCGCGAGAAAGAACAATGGAGCTTCCAGTGATGATTTTCGCACTTTGAAGCCACCATAATGGGAGCAAGAAGCCTTGGACGAAATATGCATGATGCTACTTTGTAAAATTCGTCCCTAGGATAATATAGGTGCTGCGCCACCTTATTGTTGGGCCAGGCCCATGTAATTTCGAAATACCATATTATAGGCTGTTTTTAGAGTCCGTATGTATGGGGGAACTGAGTTAAGGTTGGTTTCAGACCCCTCCACCAAGGGGCCACGAAATTCCCCTCTATTCCCCCATATATACAGCCCTTAGGGCGTCGTTTTAGGGTTGGGTTTTGTTTAGATTACAAGTTCGCCATAGCTGCAACTTCACGTTCTTCGTTTTTGTTCCATGACCAGACAAAGGCGTCACAGAACCCCACTTCATCAATAAAGCTTTCCTCTTATATTCGCAATATCCATATTGCAATCTTAGTTTCTTGCTTGTTCTTCGTTTGCGTGCAGGAAACAGACCCTCGTGGTCAGGTTGATCATGCTCCGGCGTGGTCAATAACCTCTCAGAGTTGGTTTAGCGATTGCTAAGGCGCGGCGTCATCATATGTTCGTAGTCGGATCATCAAAGTCTACTCCACCAAACACGGTAGCCACCATCTCATCGAAAGACAGGGACAACTTCGCCTCTATCAATTATTCTAGTGCCTAAAAAGGATGGTACATCGCGCATGTGTGTGGATTTTAGAGTCATTAATAATATTACTATTCGTTATCATCATCCTATTCCTAGACTAGATGATATGCTTGATGAATTAAGTGGTTCTACAATTTTCTCCAAAGTTGATTTGCGTAGTGCATACCATCAAATTCGTATGAAATTGGGAGATGAATGGAAAACAGCATTTAAAACTAAGTTTGGATTATATGAGTGGTTAGTCATGCCTTTTGGGTTAACTAATGCACCTAGCACTTTCATGAGATTAATGAACGAGGTTTTACGTGCTTTCATTGGACGATTTGTGGTAGTCTATTTTGATGATATATTTATTTTTAGTAGATCTTTGGAGGAACATTTGGAACATCTGCGTGCTGTTTTTGTTGCTCTACGTGATTCACGCTTGTTTGGTAACCTTGGGAAGTGCACCTTTTGCACCGACCGAGTATCATTTCTTGGCTATGTTGTTACTCCAGAGGGATTTGAAGTTGATAAAGCCAAGATTGAAGCTATTGAGAGTTGGCCGCAGCCCAAAACGGTCACACAAGTGCGGAGTTTTCTTGGCCTCGCTGGTTCCTATAGGCGTTTTGAGAGAGATTTCAGCACCATTCCTCCGCCTCTCAATGAGCTTACAAACAAGGACATGCCTTCTTCTTGGGGTACCACACAGGAAGAAGCCTTCAAGGTTTTGAAAGATAAGTCAACACATGCTCCATTACTCCAACTTCCTGATTTTAATAAGACTTTCGAGCTTGAATGTGATGCTAGTGGAATTGGGTTAGGAGGTGTGTTATTACAAGATGGTAAACCTGTTGTGTACTTTTCTGAAAAATTGAGTGGGCCTAGTCTGAATTATTCTACTTATGATAAGGAATTATATGCTCTTGTTCGGACTTTGGAAACATGGCAACATTATTTATGGCCCAAAGAATTTGTTATATATTCTGATCATGAATCTTTGAAACATATTGAAAGTCCAGCAAAACTGAACCGTAGACATGCTTAATGGGTTGAATTCATTGAGACTTTGCCTTATGTCATTAAACACAAGAAGGGTAAAGAAAATATTATTGTTGATGCTTTGTCTCGACGTTATACTATGCTTTCATAACTTGACTTTAAAATATTTGGTTTGGACACCATCAAAGATCTATATGTGCATGATGCTGAATTTAGAGATGTGTTTCAGCAATTTAAAGATGGGAGAATATGGAACAAGTTCGTAATTAATGATGGATTTGTGTTCCGTGCTAACAAGCTATGCATTCCAGCTAGCTCCGTTCGTCTTTTGTTGTTACAGGAGGCACGCGGAGTAGAATTAATGGGACACTTTGGCGTGAAGAAGACGGAGGATGTCCTTTCTACACATTTCTTTTGGCCAAAGATGAGACGGGATGTTGAGCGTTTTGTTGCTCGCTGAACTACATGTCAAAAAGCTAAGTCACGACTCAATCCTCATGGTTTATATATGCCTTTGCCTGTACCTAGTGTTCCTTGGTAGGATATATATCTAGACTTTGTTTTAGGTTTACCTCGCACTAAGAAGGGGAGGGATAGCATATTTGTTGTCGTGGACAGATTTTCCAAAATGGCATACTTTATACCATGTCATAAAAGTGATGATGCTACTCATGTTGCTGATTTGTTCTTACGTGAAATTATTCGGTTGCATGGTGTGCCAAATACAATTGTTTCAGATCGTGATGCTAAATTTCTTAGCCACTTTTGGAGATGTTTATGGTCTAAGTTGGGGACTAAACTAATTTTTAGTACTACATGTCATCCCCAAACTGATGGCCAAACTGAAGTAATCAATAGATCATTGTCTACTATGCTTAGGGCTGTTTTGAAGAATAAGTTGAAAATGTGGGAAGAATGCTTGCCTCGTATTGAATTTGCTTATAATCGTTCGCTACATTCTACCACTAAGATGTGCCCTTTCGCAGTTGTGTATGGTTTCTTACCTCGTGCACCTATTGATTTGTTGCCTCTTCTACCTTCGGAGAAGGATAATTTTGATGCTAAAGAACATGCTGAATTGATATTAAAGATGCATGAGTTAACGAAGGAAAACATTGAGCATATGAATTGTAAATACAAAATTGCTAGAGATAAGGGTAGAAAACATGTTGTCTTTGCACCTGGAGATCTTGTTTGGTTACATTTGCGTCAGGATAGATTTCCTGATTTGCGCAAGTCAAAGCTAATGCCACGTGCAGATGGTCCTTTTAAGGTGTTAGAGAAAATAAATGATCATGCATATAAACTTGAGCTGCCTATTGAGTTTGGGGTTAGCCCCACTTTTAACATTGCAGATTTGAAGCCTTATTTGGGTGAGGAAGATGAGCTTCCGTCGTGGACGACTTCAGTTCTAGAAGGGGAGGATGATGAGGACATCCCTGCTAATGCTACACCCACAACTCCGACTGCTATACATACAGGACAATTTACTAGAGCTCGCGCACGTCAATTGAATTACCAGGTACTTTCGTTTCTTCCAAATCCTTCTAATGTTCATGAACCTATGATGCTGCCTAAATTAGATACTTTTGTTTTACTTAAGAATGAAGGACCTGGCATGGGCAAGAAGGATGACCATGGGAGCGGGATCAAGCATAGAGAAGAAGGTGTGTGCGTGGGAAAGAACAGTGGAGCTTCCAGTGATGATTTTCGCACTTTGAAGCCGCCATAATGGGAGCAAGAAGCCTTGGACGAAATATGCATGATGCTACTTTGTAAAATTCGTCCCTAGGCTAATATAGGTGCTGGGCCACCTTATTGTTGGGCCAGGCCCATGTAATTTCGAAATACCATATTATAGGCTGTTTTTAGAGTCCGTATGTATGGGGAAACTGAGTTAAGGTTGGTTTCGGAGCCCTCCACCAAGGGGCCACGAAATTCCCCTCTATTCCCCCATATATACAGCCCTTAGGGCGTCGTTTCAGGGTTGGGTTTTGTTTAGATTACAAGTTCACCATAGCTGCAACTTTCCGTTCTTCGTTTTTGTTCCACGACCAGACAAAGGCGTCATAGAACCCCACTTCATCAATAAAGCTTTGCTCTTATATTCGCAATATCCAGATTGCAATCTTAGTTTCTTGCTTGTTCTTCGTTTGCGTGCAGGAAACAGACCCTCGTGGTTAGGTTGATCATGCTCCGGCATGGTCAATAACCTCTCAGAGTTGGTTTAGCGATTGCTAAGGCGCGGCGTCATCACACGTTCGTAGTCGGATCGTCAAAGTCTACTCGACCAAAAACGATAGCCACCATCTCATCAAAAGACAGGGACAACTTCGCCTCAATCAATTATTCTAGTGCCTAAAAAGGATGTTACATCGCGCATGTGTGTGGATTGTAGAGGCATTAATAATATTACTATTCGTTATCATCATCCTATTCCTAGACTAGATGATATGCTTGATGAATTAAGTGGTTCTACAATTTTCTCCAAATTTGATTTGCATAGTGGATACTATCAAATTCGTATGAAATTGGGAGATGAATGGAAAATAGCATTTAAAACTAAGTTCGGATTATATGAGTGGTTAGTAATGCCTTTTGGGTTAACTAATGCACCTAGCACTTTCATGAGATTAATGAACGAGGTTTTACGTGCTTTCATTGGACGATTTGTGGTAGTCTATTTTGATGATATATTGATTTTTAGTAGATCTTTTGAGGAACATTTGGAACATCTGCTTATTGTTTTTATTGCTCTACGTGATGCACGTTTGTTTGGTAACCTTGGGAAGTGCACCTTTTGCACCGACCGAGTATCTTTTCTTGGCTATGTTGTTACTCCATAGGGATTTGAAGTTGATAAAGCCAAGATTGAAGCTATTGAGAGTTGGCCGCAGCCCAAAACGGTCGCACAAGTGCGGAGTTTTCTTCGCCTCGCTGGTTCCTATAGGCGTTTTGAGAGAGATTTCAGCACCATTGCTCCGCCTCTCAATGAGCTTACAAAGAAGGACATGCCTTCTTCTTGGGGTACCGCACAGGAAGAAGCCTTCAAGGTTTTGAAAGATAAGTTAACACATGCTCCATTACTCCAACTTCCTGATTTTAATAAGACTTTCGAGCTTGAATGTGATGCTAGTGGAATTGGGTTAGGAGGTGTGTTATTACAAGATGGTAAACCTGTTGTGTACTTTTCTGAAAAATTGAGTGGGCCTAGTCTGAATTATTCTACTTATGATAAGGAATTATATGCTCTTGTTCGGACTTTGGAAACATGGCAACATTATTTATGGCCCAAAGAATTTGTTATATATTCTGATCATGAATCTTTGAAACATATTGAAAGTCCAGCAAAACTGAACCGTAGACATGCTTAATGGGTTGAATTCATTGAGACTTTGCCTTATGTCATTAAACACAAGAAGGGTAAAGAAAATATTATTGTTGATGCTTTGTCTCGACGTTATACTATGCTTTCATAACTTGACTTTAAAATATTTGGTTTGGAGACCATCAAAGATCTATATGTGCATGATGCTGAATTTAGAGATGTGTTTCAGCATTGTAAAGACGGGAGAATATGGAACAAGTTCGTTATTAATGATGGATTTGTGTTCCGTGCTAACAAGCTATGCATTCCAGCTAGCTCCGTTCGTCTTTTGTTGTTAAAGGAGGCACGCGGTGTAGAATTAATGGGACACTTTGGCGTGAAGAAGACGGAGGATGTCCTTTCTACACATTTCTTTTGGCCAAAGATGAGACGGGATGTTGAGCGTTTTGTTGCTCGCTGGACTACATGTCAAAAAGCTAAGTCACGACTCAATCCTCATGGTTTATATATGCCTTTGCCTGTACCTAGTGTTCCTTGGGAGGATATATCTATGGACTTTGTTTTAGGTTTACCTCGCACTAAGAAGGGGAGGGATAGCATATTTGTTGTCGTGGATAGATTTTCCGAAATGGCACACTTTATACCATGTCATGAAAGTGATGCTGCTGCTCATGTTGCTGATTTGTTCTTTCGTGAAATTATTCGGTTACATGGTGTGCCAAATACAATTGTTTC
The DNA here is from genome assembly GCA_022496015.1 of Hordeum marinum. NCBI lineage: Eukaryota > Viridiplantae > Streptophyta > Magnoliopsida > Poales > Poaceae > Hordeum > Hordeum marinum. The sequence continues at coordinate 244,438,720 of CM039673.1, forward strand.
AAATCGGGATGCTAAATTTCTTAGCCACTTTTGGAGATGTTTATGGGCTATGTTGGGGACTAAACTGCTTTTTAGTACTACATGTCATCCCCAAACTGATGGCCAAACTAAAGTAGTTAATAGATCATTGTCTACTATGCTTAGGGCTGTTTTGAAGAATAACCTGAAAATGTGGGAAGAATGCTTGCCTCATATTGAATTTGCTTATAATCGTTCGCTACATTCTATCACTAAGATGTGCCCTTTCGAAGTTGTGTATGGTTTCTTACCTCGTGCACCTATTGATTTGTTGCCTCTTCCATCTTCGGAGAAGGTTAATTTTGATGCCAAAGAACGTGCTAAATTGATATTAAAGATGCATGAGTTAACGAAGGAAAACATTGAGCGTATGAATGCTAAATACAAAATTGCTGGAGATAAGGGTAGAAAACAGGTTGTCTTCGCACCTGGAGATCTTGTTCGGTTACATTTGCGTGAGGATAGATTTCCTGATTTGCGCAAGTCAAAGCTAATGCCACGTGCTGATGGTCCTTTTAAGGTGTTAGAGAAAATAAATGATAATGCATATAAACTTGAGCTGCGTGCAGAGTTTGGGGTTAGCCCCACTTTTAACATTGCAGATTTGAAGCCTTATTTGGGTGAGGAAGATGAGCTTCCATCGAGGATGACTTCAGTTCAAGAAGGGGAGGAGGATGTGGACATCCCTACTAATGTTACACCCACTACTCTGACTGCTATACATACAGGACCAATTACTAGAGCTCACGCACGTCAATTGAATTACTAGTTACTTTCGTTTCTTGGAAATCCTTCTGATGTTCGTGAACATATGATGATGCCTAAATTTGATACTTTTGTTTTACTTATGAATGAAGGACCTAGCATGGACAAGAAGGATGACCATTGGAGTGGGATCAAGCATGGAGAAGAAGGCGCGCGCTTGGGAAAGAACAATGGAGCTTCAAGTGACTATTTTCGCACTTTGAAGCCACCATAATGGGAGCGAGAAGCCTTGGTAGTCCCGGATGTTTCTATCAAGATGGGAAATTATTCTTTTCTGGTTTCTCCAATTGTTCTCAGTAATTCTGATATTGATCTCATTCTGGGCATGGACTTCTTGGCTATGAACAAGGCATATGTTGATTGTAAAGCAAAAGAAGTCAAGTTGACTCATCCTTCAGAAGATGTGATTATTTTCCCAGCTCGCGATGACACAATCCGTCTCTTTGCTCTTAATGAGAAGGGTGAAATCTTAGCTTTTTCTCAAAATCCGATGGTTAGTGAGTATGAAGATGTCTTTCTAGAAGAATTGCCAGGAATGCATCCGCACCGGCCAGTCGAGTTCGTGATTGACCTCAAGCCCAGAACTGAACTGGTTTGCAAGCGCCCTTGTAAACTTGGCGCCGAAGAGCTGAAAGACTTGAAGAAGCAGCTAGATGAACAAGAACGTCTGGGTCTAATCAGACCAAGTTCTTCTCCATGGGGTTGTGGTGTTTTGTTTGTCAAGAAGAAGGATGGCATGGACCGACTTTGTGTCGATTAGCGTCCATTGAACAAGAAGACAATCAGAAACAAGTACCCACTTCCCAACATCAATGAGTTGTTTGAACAACTGAATGGTCCCAAGGTTTTCTTGAAGCTTGATCTTCGCATGGGCTATCATCAGATTCGCATTCGCGAAGAAGATATTCCAAAGAACGCTTTCAGGACGAGTTTTGGCTCTTATGAGTACGCCGTCATGTCGTTTGGTCTTGCCAATGCTCCTCCAACCTTCCTAAGAATGATGAACTTCATATTCTTTCCTTTCAAGAATGAGTTAGTCTTGGTCTATTTGGACGATATTCTCGTATTCTCGGAGAATGAAGAAGATCATGTAGAGCATCTCCGGCTTGTGCTTGACAAGTTAAGAGAGCATTGGTTCTATGCAAAGTTTTCCAAGTGTGAGTTTTTCCTCAATGAAGTGGTGTACCTTGGGCATGTGATCTCTACCGAGGGCATTAAAGTGCACCCTCAGAAATTTGAGGCAATCTTGAAGTGGGAGCATCCTCAGAATGTGAAGCAGCTTCGTAGCTTCCTCGGGCTTGCTAGATATTGCAGAAGATTCATGGAGAACTTCTCTCAAATTGCTAAGCCTCTGTCTAATCTCCTCTAGAAGAATGTCAAGTATGTTTGGTCTCCTGAGTGTGATGTGGCGTTCAATACGCTCAAGTAGAGACTGACTTCAGCTCCAGTTATTGTCCCTCTCGAGCAATCAAAGCCTTTCCAAGTTTTTTGTGATGCTTCTCTCCAAGGCCTTGGTGGTGTTCTCATGCAAGATAAGAAGATTGTTGCTTATACCTCGCGTCAGTTGAAGCCTGCCGAGAAGAACTACCCCACTCATGATCTCGAGTTGGCGGCAGTTGTGCATGCTCTGATGACTTGGAGGCATTTGTTGTTGGGTAGACCATTTGAGGTGTATACCGATCACAAGAGCTTGAAGTACATTTTCACTCAACCCAATGTCAATCTTGAGCAGTCTCGTTGGGTGGAAATGCTTGAGGACTTCAATCCAAGCATTGAGTATACTCCTGGGAAAGCAAATCATTGCAGACGCGCTTAGCTGAAAGGCGTACTGCAATAGTCTTTTCCTGAAGCCTCTTCAACTCGAGCTTTGTGAAGCCTTCCGCAAGCTCAACCTTCAAATGATTCCGCAAGGATTTCTTGCCAATCTTCAAGTCTCTCTGACTCTACAAGATCAGGTTCACCAAGCTCAACTTCTTGATGCGATGTTGAAGAAAGTGAAGAAAGGTGTGGCCATGGGCATTCTGAAGTATAAGTGCTTTCGCGTTGATGACAAAGATACCTTGTTATTTGAGGACCGCCTGGTGGTTCCAAAAGGTGATCTCAGGACGGTCATCATGGACGAAGCACACAATTCTCTTCTATCCATTCATCCAGGCAGTTCCAAGATGTATTAGGATCTAAAGCAAACCTTCTGGTGGACTCGCATGAAACGTGAAATTGCTCAGTTCGTGAACGAGTGTGATGTTTGTCATAGAGTGAAGGCAAAACATCAACGTCCAGCAGATCTTCTTCAGCCTTTGCCTATTCCAGAGTGGAAATTTGATCATGTGGAGATGGATTTCGTCACTGGGATTCCCAAGTCCAAGAGAGGCAACGATGCCATCTTTGTGGTTATCGACAAGCTGACCAAAGTTGCTCATTTCCTTCCGGTCAAAGAATCTATCTCGGCAGCTCAGCTAGCAGAGTTGTATATGTCAAGGATAGTTTCTTTGCATGGTATTCCTCGGCTCATCTCATCTGACCATGGAAGCCTATTTACTTCCAAGTTTTGGGAGTCCTTCCAGACTGCTATGGGTACCAAGATCCGTTTCAGCACTACGTTCCATCCGCAGACGAGTGGTCAAGTTGAGAGAGTCAATCAAATCCTTGAAGACATGCTCAGAGCCTATGTGATTTCGTTCGGCATGAAATGGGAAGACTGCCTTCCATACGCTGAATCTTTATACAACAACAGCTTTTAGGCTAGCTCAGGCAAGGCCCCTTTCGAGATTCTCTACGGCAGGAAGTGTCGTACCCCGCTTAACTGGTCTGAAACCGGTGAGCGTCAAATTTTGGGCAATGACATGATCACCGAAGCAGAAGAGATGTGCCGTATCATTCATGAGAACCTCAAAGCATCTCAATCCCGACAGAAGAGTTATTACGATAACAAACATAAGGATGTATCCTTTCAAGTTGATGATCTAGTCTATCTCAGAGTCTCTCCCATGAAGGGCACTTAGCGATTTGGGATTAAAGGGAAGCTACCTCCTCGCTTTGTTGGTCCTTTCAGAGTTGTTGGCAAGAGAGGTGAACTTGCATATCAACTAGAGCTTCCTCCAAACTTCGCAAATGTGCACGATGTCTTCCATGTCTCTTAGCTCCAGAGGTGCTTCAAGACTCCCAAGCATACCATTGACCTCCAAGACATTGATCTCCAAGAAGACCTCTCTTATTGTGAGCATCCAGTGGCTATTCTCGAAGAAACTGAGCATAAGACTCGCAACAAATCAATCAAGTTTCTCAAGGTGAAGTGGTCTCATCATTCTAACAAAGAAGCTACATGGGAACGTGAGGATCTTCTTCGTTCCGAATATCCAGAGTTCTTTCGTTCCTAGATCTCGCGTCAAGATCCTCTTGTAGTGTGGGAAAGTTGTAACAGCCCAAGTGCTGCCCTTGCCATTTATGTCCATGTAACCTATGTGAACCTATGGTGTCATGTGTAGAATGAATTGAGTTTGCTTCTTTGCCATTTGATCATTGTCTCATGCATCATGCATCATGTCATCTCATCATCATGTCATGCATAATATTTTGTGGTGTGCTTCCATGTGACCATTCTTGTGAGGTGTAAGTAGATCTTGTGTGTTTGTGGATGTGTGCATGTGTGTGCAATTACTCCCTCCCTCTCCCTCATTTTCAAAACTTAACCTAAGCCTTTTATTCCTTTTTTTCTTCAGCAGAATTAACTTGATAATTAAATCTATTAAAAATGTTCGTGGTGTAGGGGATATTATTTTGAGATTATATGTGTTGCTCTCTTTGGTGTTTGAACTTTGGGCTCTTGGGGTTTGCAATAAAACAAGGGTTGTTATTTTAAAAAGTATTTAATTTGCTGGCCCTAAAAATCATCTTGGTATTTTATTTAAATAGGGCATATTTCCTTTTGTGTCAAAGTATTTTGTTTTGTCAGAAAAACCATTTCTTTTACTCTCGGGATTTTGTCTTGTTTTTCTTTTTTTTTGTTAAATAGGAAGCCTATTGTTATTTCTGTGCGAGAGGGAGCAGAGAAGGACTGGGCCTTTTTCCCTCCCGCGCGGCCCAGCCCAGCCTCTAGCGGACACATGCTCCGTTGTCCTTCGCCGTCAGTTCAGAGAGGAAAGCAGAGAGAGAGAGCGAGCTCCGTCATGATCTTGCGCCGTCCGTCGCCATCTTCCCGGGGCCTTTTAAACCCCCTCGGCGTGCGTGTGCCTCCGCCTAGGGTTTTGCGAACACCTCCAACCGCCGTCGCTCCCATCTCCATCTCCTTCCTCATTCTCCATCTCCTCTCTTCTCCTGTCACGTAAGAAATTTAGAGAGAGCAGAGGTTCAGAGTTATGGTCGCCTGTCCTTCCTCATAGTCGTTCCGTCCTGTCGCCGTGTCGTCATCGTTGGGCAGATGGCATGCTGGTCCAGGGACGCTCCCGCGTTCCGTTCCCGGTGCTAGGGGGTGAGAGCACCCCTGCAGCGCTCCCCCGTCGTCGCCGTCGTCCGCAAGCAGAAGCGTCGTGTCGCCGGCCTTCTTCGTCTTCTTCCTCGTCTTCACCCGCGTTCCCGCGTCTCCGAGCAGCCCCGAGGTGAGCTCCCCCATCGCCGCAGCCTTTCCCCCATCGCATAGGCCCGCGTTCGTCGCCGCCGCATTCTATCTCCGCCGTTCCCCGAGCCAAGCAGTAGCTCGAGCTTGTGCGCCTCCTTGCCGCCGCGCCTGGCCGTCGTTTGGTGCGGGGATGGGTTCCACTAGGACCCCGCTCTCCCCGCTGGTGGTTCACGTTGCCGGATCCCCTCGATCGCCGGAGTTTCACCGTGGCCTGTTGTCGGTGTCGTTTAAATTCAGTTTCGTCAGTATTCGTTTGGGCATGTTGGTACTAGAGGCGCAAGATCCCTCCTTCTGTTGTAATCCGACGCATAGCGCAGTGGTGTTCGACTCGGGAGACGACTGCGAGGTCGTGGGTTTGATCCCAGCCTCCCCCTTTTGTTTCTTTGTTTTTTTCATTGGCTTTGAGTGGTGGTGTGTGTTCGGATCTGGTGTGGCCAGCCCAGATCTAGTGTGGCTGCGTGTGTGTGTGTGTGTGCCTGTGTGTGTTGTGTGTGTGTTGGATCTGATGTGACAGCAGATCCAGAGTGTGTGTGTGTGTGTGTGGCAGATGTGTATGTGTGTTTGTGTTGTGTGTGTGTGTGACAAGTGGGCCTGACCCCACTTGTCATCCACTAAGGGGCCCTGGTGACTATGCCAGGTGGGCCCCCCCTTCTAGTTTTTTTCTTTGGGTATTTTATTGTTTTATGTGGTTAAATAGGATATTTCTATTTCTGGTAATATTCTAAAACTGGTTATGTACATATTTGAACATGAGCATTTTAGGTAACTTTTCACTTATAGGAATCATGGGTATTTTGCTTACTAGTATTTTGCCATGTTGCTCCATGAAAACATATGAGTATGATACATGATCTTGGGGTAGAATCACCCAAGGAATTCATTGGTGCAACTTGTTTGGTCATTTGAGCAAGTTTGTCACAATGTCATTTTGTCTCAAAGTGCCATTTTGTCATTTTAGTTGTAATTAATCCATACATGCTATGATAATTGTGTCATCATGAAAGTGGTAGCCTTTGATGAGTAGAATGTCATGGTATTTACTTTTGTCATGTTTAACTTGCATATAAGTGGGAACCATGCTCCAAAGTGGCTATTAAAATATTGTTGTTTTCAAACATGCTAAATATTTCTAAGTCTGAGAATCTGTTAATATTTTTATGCTATGAAGAGTGGATGCTACCAAGTGATATGTTTTGAATTAGCTCAAGCTCATTGCTAGTGTTTTGAAGTAGATGTTGCCCTCTACCATCCTGTTAATTTTCATGACATGAGGTGGTCTCTATCACCATTAGTTTCTGCTGTCAACTTGCTATCAGCTTAACTCAAATTCCAGAAAACTGTTATTTTCTCTAAGTCCCTAAAATATGTTTCATCATGCCAACTTCTGAGCTACATGCTTATTGATATGTGCTTCCTTTCCAGTTTGGGTAGTTGGATGATTTGATAAGCATGATATGTAGTTGTTGTTAATGCCTTGTTTGTGCTTGGAGATTTCCCGTAGCTCTAGATATTTGCTGTGAAAGTTGCCATGTTGTTGTTTTGTGGTAGATTGTTTGTTTTAGTGTTTTATGACTTGTGAGAGCTATGCTCCATGGATTGTTTGATCTTTGGCTATACTATGGTTGTTTTTCATTGCCTAAATAGTGGCTACCTTGGAATGCCAAGGAATAGCCCATGGCCTTCATTGTCTTGTATTTTGCCTTCGTACCTTGCCGTGAACGTAGCGTGAGAACCGTAACTCCGTTTCCTGCGTTCTACATAAGCATTTGTATCGATTTTGCATGAAGCATCCATATTTGCCATGATCATGCATGTTTAAGCAACTTAACATGAGGTTCTATCCAGAATTGTAAATAACTAAACTATCGCATGAGAAACATGACTAGTTTAGGATTGCCATGTTAAATATTTCAAATGCATCATGCATCATCTTGTTTGTGCACTAAACATTGGTTGGTTGTTTATTGTTGCTGTTTCTCTTGGGTACACGCGAGTGTTGAACCTGAGTACGAGGACCCAGGAGAGTACCACTACGAGGACCCCGCTCTTTGTCCCTCTAAAGAACCAACAGGCAAGATGATCGTACTCGGATCCTGGCACTATTTTGCTTTGCTAGATGTCTCGCTCTTATCGTTACATATGTGTTACCTACCACTTGAATGTCAAGCCTCCTACATTGCCATGATAGCCTCTAACCCCTCAACATCCTAGCAAACCTTGTTTGGCTAAGTTACCGCTGCTCAGCCCCTCTTATAGCGTTCTTAGTTGCAGGTGTAGGGTGTTTCCATGTGATAACATGGATATCTAGAGATATCACAACATTTACTACTATGTAAATTAATGCACATATATATCTTGTTATGGTGGAGGGCTTGGCCTTTTGCTCGGTGTTTTGTTCCACTTTTACTGCCATAGTATCTTGTTACCGGTGTTATGTTTCCATACTTTGCGCTCCTAACATGCTTGGGGTTGTTATGGGGACCCCCTTGATTATTTTTTTGAGATTAAAACTTGTCTGGAAAGACCCAACATTGGTACTATTTGCTTAAACAACCTAATAAAATTGCATAGGGACTAGCTACCCCGTAGATTAATCAACAACCCGGGCCAGTGCTCCACATGAGTGTTGGTCCAAAATGGCAGTAGCCGAGGCCACCAACGGGTGTGTCAGCCGGAAACTTAGCCCATCCGTCGTGTCCTGAGAACGAGATACGCGGCTCTTATCGGGTTCGTCGACACGTCGAGAGGTCTTGCTAGACTTGTTTTACCTTTATCGAGTGGCTTGCGTGAGGGACTCTGATTTTCTTCGGGCTATCTCAGGGTGTCGGAATTTCTTTCAAGTTGCCTAGGATGATCACAAGATCCGTGGTCAAGGCTATTCCCGCAGAGTGTGGTTAATTTATGATGGACTAGTTGGAGCACCCCTGCAGGGTTAAAACTTTCGGAAAGCCGTGTCTACGATTATGTGGCAACTTGGATATTTGTTTAACACCCGGTTATAGTTAACTTGAAGTAAACTCTAATAAAATACACCAAATGTGTGAGTAATCGTGATCGTTTCTGATCGTGGACATGAACCGAGAGAGAACACAGTGGGGTTATGTTTGACGTAAGTAGGTGTTCAGGATCTCTTAGAGGTCATTCTAGTTCTCGATCATTATCGTAGACCACATATTTACATTCATGTACTCATAAGATTAGCCACCATAAATGCTTAGTGTTGCGGCAAACTAAACACTTATCCCCCATCCTACCTAATAAGCTTGAATAGTCTCGGTACCCGGGCGCGAGATTGCTGAGTCCCCGTGGCTCAGAGATTACTACAATAATCCAGGTGCAGGTACAGACGAGATCATGCCAGATGATGTGATGCAGCTCTAGTGGGAGTATGACGAAGAGCGTGGCAGGATGTACGTCACATATCCAGACGAGTAGAGTGGTCGTGGTCATGATCTTCGGGGCTAGCAAGCCAGTGTCATTGCATCATTTTATCGTTTGTTTTCATCCGCAGTCGGACCCTGTCTTTGGATTGATGTTTGAATAAATTGTGTGGATTTGTAATTTAGCATGTGGCGAGTGTAAGCCAACTCGTATACTCTTCTCTTCTTAAATGTATGTAATGATACTTTACTTGCGAGCGACAAGATGCGCCTCTATCCCCGTCGAGGCCCCCATGCCTTAATATGGATAGGCGTGCATCTTGGGCGTGACACTTCCCTTGCCTCCTTTGCGTCCGTCTCGGTGTACAGGGTGACCCGAGGCGAGTCGAACTCGATGTTTGTGGGGATGATAGCCTCGGATCCGTACACGAGGATTAAGGTGTGAAGCCGGTTGACCGGTTGGGCGTGGTTCTAGGGCTCCACAAGACAGCCGGTAGTTCTTGGATCCAGCAGTCGGCTGACTGGACAAGTGGTGCCACGAGCCGGGGCTTGATGCCGGTCAAGATCAACTCGTTCGCTCTTTCGGCCTAACCGATCAACTGCGGGTGGGCGAGTGGCACTTGATTGGTGGTAGGGCCCACCGGCTGTGGGGTCCCGTCGGGAGCCGTAGGGAACCGCCTCGTAGGCCCCCGTGGCCGTCTCATCGCGGCACGAGTCGATCTTGGGGGCGTCGTCTTGTGGCAGCCGATCGCGGTTAGCGGTACGGCTGGCCGCGCTGTAGGCATGCCATGGCAGGTAATGGAGTGGTTGAGGGCGTGCCACCATTGTGTCGTTCGCTTGGTCGTATTCGACCTGGGTCAGAGGCACCATTACCTCCACTGTGGCCATGCGGACACTGACCCCCGATGCGACGTGGGGGGGCACTGTAGCCACGCGTGCCCTGACCGTGGTAGCTGGGGCACCACCGGCTAGAGAGCCAGGCGTCTCCACTTCTAGCCGGCCGGCCCGTCGTAGCTGGCAGCGCGGAGCCGGACTACAGGGGGAGGCGGCTCGCCCTTTAGTCGTTTTGAAAACTTGGAGTAAAGGGCTGGTTGAGGCTACCCCGGGGTTATCCCCCCGTTAACGTGCCAAGGTCGCGTCCACAAGACCTACGAGTGTCCAACAAGATGGGCCATGATTCTTCAAGACGATTGCACCTATAAATCTATGAGCGATGATGAGATGCAAGCGTTGGAGCACATCACCATGCATCGACGAGTCAATTAAGACGAAGATTCTCAAATCTTTTGTGACAATGATTCGAGACCCACTCTCATTTTTTCTAAGGTTTTGACTCTTCAACAACAAGAAGATGAGGACCAACGTTGCCACATCTTCCCACCAAAGCGGGTATCCAAGACAAATCCGTCAAGGTCATCATAGATGGAGGAAGTTGCCACAATTTGGCAAGTGAAGACCTTTGCTCCAAGCTTCAATTGGTCAAGAAGAAGCACCCTCGCCCCTACCAGGTCCGATGGCTTAGTGACTCTGGCACTATCCAAGTTGATCATACCATGCATTTTTCCTTCAAGATAGGCGCTTATGAAGAAACCTTTGAGTGTGATGTGGTTCCCATGTCTGTTTGCCATTTACTCCTTGGGAGACCTTGGCAATTCGACCGTGGTGTCATCCACAGTGGTCGGACCAATCACTATAGCTTCAAAATGAAGGGCAAGGAATATATATATGCTTTGACCAATGTCTCCAAGTCAAGTGACTGCCAACAAGCAAGCTTCATCCCATAAAAGTGAGAGAGTGATCCAGCTCAAAAAGGGTGTGTGCCACAAGCCAAAAATGAGTGAGTCCACAATGAGGGACATGAGAGATCTAGTTCTATTAGCCACCAAAAGAGATTTGAGGGTTGTGAGTGAGAGCCCATAGACCGTTCTTCACAATGTGCTTGTGTGCAAGGATGATGTCGTTCGGCCTAAGCCTTCACAACATCTTCCTCTTGTGTTATCTCAATTGGTGTAGGAATTTCAAGACGTATTTCTCGATTAGCTACCTCCAGGACTACCACCAAAATGAGGGATCGAACACCTCATCGGCCTCATTCCGGGCGCACCGCTTCCCAACAAGGCACCCTACCGCGTCAACCCTGAAGAAACAAAGGAAATCTAAAGGCAAGTCCAAAAACTCCTAGATAAAGGGCATGTACACGAGAGTTTAAGTCCTTGTGCGGTTCAGGTGATTCTAATACCTAAGCAAGATGGTAGTATGTGAATGTGTTCAGAGTGCCGCCCTATCAATGTTATAACCATTAGATATCGCCACCCTATTCCTCACCTAGATGATATGCTAGATGAACTTAGTACTGCCACTGTATTTTCCAAGATTGATTTGAAAAGTGGTTACTATCAAATACACATACAAGAAGGCGATGAGTGGAAAACGGCTTTCAAAACTATGTTTGGGCTATATGAATGGCTAGTGATGCCCATGGGCTTATCCGAAGCAGCGGATACATTTATGCATGTCATGCATCATGTCTTACGCTAATTCATTGGACATTGTGTAGTCGTATACTTTGATGACATTCTTGTTTTTAGCTAATCTCTTGAGGAGCATGCTAAACACATTAGGGAAGTATTGCAAGTTCTTAGGAAGGAACAATTGTATGCTAACATGCACAAATGCACTTTTGGTGTCGAGAAGGTGGTTTTCCTAGGATTTGTGGTTTCTTCTAAGGGTGTTCATGTGGATGAAACTAAAATTACTGCAATTAAAACTTGGCCCACACCCACCAATTTGCAACAAGTGCGTAGCTTCCTAGGACTAGCCGGTTTCTACCATCACTTTGTTAAGGATTTTAGCACTATTGCATCTCCTCTACATGCTTTGAGCAAGAAAAGTGCACCTTTCATTTGGGGACCAACACATGGCATTAGTTGAGCTTAAAAAATTTCTTACTCATGCACCTTTACTTGCATTACCCAAATTTTATAAAACTTTTTAAGTGCATTGTGACGGTAGTGGTAATGGCATAGGTGGCATGCTAATGCAAGAAAAGCGCCCAATTCCCTATTTTAGTGAGAAACTTCCCGGCACTCAACTTAATTACCCAATCTATGACAAGGAATTGTATGCTTTGGGGAGAGTGTTACATGTTTGGGAACATTACCTCCGCCCACATGAATTTGTTATTCATACCGACCATGAAACTCTCAAGTATCTTAAGGGTCAAACTAAGTTAAACAAACGGCATGCTAAATGGAGTGAATTCATTGAATCTTTTCCTTATGTCATCAAATACATCAAGGGTAAAGAAAATATTGTCGCGGATGCTCTTTCCCGCAAATGCATGCTCGTTACTCGACTTGAATTGAATGTTATTGGTTTTTAGCACATCAAAGACTTGTATGAGCATGATCTTTCCTTTGCTACTCCGTATGTCAAGTGTCAAGCGAAACCTTGTTGGGAATCCTACTACATGAAAGATGGCTATCTTATGCGTGCTAACAAACTTTGTATACTCGAGTCTTCACTTAGTTTGTTGCTTTTGAAACAAGCTCAAAATGGAGGACTTATGGGTCACTTTGGACGCGACAAGACATATTCCACCCTATCCAACAAGTACTTTTGGCCAAAGATGTTTTGTGATGTGGCACGCTGCACCAACCGGTGCTCCACATGTCACAAAGCTAAGTCAAAAGCTCAATCCATGGTCTTTACATGCCTCTCCCTATACCATTTCAACCTTGGGAAGACATTAGTATGGACTTTGTGCTTGGTTTTCCACACACTAAATATGGCCATTATTATGTGATTGTTGTTGTAGATCGTTTTTCCAAAATGGCTCATTTCATTCCATGTCATAAGACCTACGATGCTTCACATATTGGAAATCTATTTTGTAGGGACATCTTACGACTACATGGAGGGCCCAAGACCATTGTCCCAAATCGCGACGTCAAGTTCCTTAGCTACTTTTGGAAGACACTATGCGCCAAGCTCGGGATCAAGCTCCTATTCTCTTTGGCCTATCACCCACAAACCGATGGCCAAACGGAGGTGACGAACCAGACGCTCTCAACATAGAGTATGCGCATTGATGAGAAGAATCTCAAGGAATGGGAGATCGCCTCCTCATCATCGAGTATGCCTACAACCGTGCAAGACACTTCACCACCGGCAAGTATCCTTTCGAAGTGGTCTATGGCTTCAAACCCTTGTCCCCATTGGACAATCTCCCCTACCACTCCAAGAGAGCATGATACGGGTTTGCCCGATCTTCACAGAGGATTTGCTTGATCAACGAATGAACGCCACCTGAAGGGTACAAAGGAAGCCCTCAATACCAACCAACAACGTTGTCGGGTAATGGATAACTAGTGCAACCTGACGAGACCGAAGCTATCTACTGCATATGCAACATCAAGCAACAAGTATTCGCCCAACCACACTCTTAGGATTCCAATCCACGCAAGCGCACACGAAGTTGTAAGCATGAACTGGTCGCTGCCTCAATGGTTTCTGTTGTAAAATCACAAAGTGAGTTTACCCTCTGACAAGGCAAGATTACAAGAGCTAAGAAGGAAGTGAACTCTCAAACAAGATTCTGGTTGCACTTAGCTAACCTATGCTTAAATCAAATTGCCAAAGAGTTGCAGCTGAAATGGGGGAAGGGGTATTTATACAAGGAACAACCCTCTAGTTTAGGTGTGAAACCAGTCCACAATAAGGGCTCAAATTCATGGTAACCAACTAGTCAAGGGAGCAAGCACATGGAGCCACGCGCAACAATTAATGTTGTGGACAGCTTGCATTGGAACTCTCATATCCTTTGACTCAAGACTCCAAATGATGTGTCGTTTGATTTTTTTGAAAGTAGACTTCATATGCTGTCCACTTTGTACTCCCACACATGCTGGATAGTCATATATTTGTGCGACATGGTGCGGCAGTTTTGGGGCGAATTCTGGAACTGGGCATGCAACAATAGATTGTTGGGATGGCTTGATATTCCTTTCCGAGATGTAACTAGTTGCCCTTGTCACCAAAACATGGTTTTCATCAGAGTTGAAGCTTTTTCTCTTCAAACTTGTTGTATGGGCTTCAAAACTTGTTTCTTCATGTGCTGGAAGTTGTTGGTTGCCCTTAGCATTGTACCTGAGTAAAATCAGCACACCAGATTTAGGTAGTATAAAGTTCTCATGCATAGTTGAATTATGATCAGCTAGGAGCATGTTCACCTCTTGTTCTATTTGTTTGGCACGGTTCCTTGTCATGGGACCCAAATATGTCTTCTTTGTGAAAGGTCCATTTAATAGCTAAGATTTATCATGAGGAGAAGATGGCAAATGAACTGAACCATGGATGTCCTCATCATCCTCCCCCTCTTCAAAGGGAGTCATCCTCGACTCTGGACCCTCTTGATCAAAGCATGGAGACAAATCAGCAACATTGAATGTTGGACTCACAACATAGTCTTCGAGAAGCTCAATCTTGCAAGCATTGTCATTGATCTTGGCCAAGACTTTGAATGGTCCATCTCCACGAGACATTAGCTTGGATTTACGCTTCTCTGGGAACCGTTCTTTGCGCAAATGTATCCAAACCAGATCTCCGGGCTCAAATGTCACCTTCTTGCGGTTTTTGTTTGCCTTAGCTGCATAGTACTTAGACTTCCTTTCTATCTCTTCTCTGGTCTTCTCATGAGTCTTCTTAACATATGCAGCACGCCTAGAAGCCTCCATGTTACATCTCTCTTGCAATGAAAGTGGTAGCAAGTCGATTGGTGCAAGTGGTTTGAATCCATATACCACCTCAAATGGGCACATGCTTGTGGTGGAATGAACTGCTCTATTGTAAGCAAACTCAACGTGCGGCAAATAGTCTTACCACTCCTTCCAATTCTTCTTGAGCATTGTTCACAGCAAGACTGAGAGTGTACGGTTCACCACCTCTGTTTGTCCATCAGTTTGTGGGTGACATGTTGTTGGAAACAACATCTTGGTTCCCAACTTTCCCATAATATTTTCCAGAAGTAGCTCATGAACTTCACATCATGGTCTAAAACAATGGTCCTCGGCATTCCATGCAAGCAAACAACATCCCTGAAAAACAAATCAACAACATGTGAAGCATCGTCGTTCTTCTGGCACGAAGTGAAATGTGCCATTTTTGAGAACCTATCAACCACAATAAAAACTGAATCCCTCCCCCTTTTAGTCCTAGGTAGTCCTAGAACAAAATCCATGCTAATATCTTCCCAAGGAGCATTTGGAATAGGATAAACCATGGCGGTTTAGTTTAGACTTAGCTTTGTTGCACGTGATGCATCGCTTCACAAATCTCTCAACGTCCTTCCTCATCTTTGGCCAATAAAAATGATCAGCCAGCAGCTCATAGGTCTTCTCACGACCAAAGTGTCCCATTAATCCTCCTGCATGTGATTCCTACAACAACAAGGTCCCAACAGACGAAACTGGAACACACAATTTGTGAGGGTTAAAAAGGAACCCATCATGCACAAGGTATTTATCCCAACATTTCCCATCTTTACATTTTGCATATGGTTCTCAAAATATTTGATCAGTGCAGTACAATTATTTTAAGCTCTCAAGTCCTACTATGTTCACTTCTAATCGTGTCCGAAGAAAATGCCTACGAGACAAGGCATTAGCAACCATGTTTTCCTTTCCTTTCTTGTACTTCACAACATATGGAAAAGTTTCAATGAATTCTTCCCATTTAGCATGCCTACGATTCAATTTAGCTTGATTTTTCAAATGATTCAAAGCCTCATGATCAGAATGTACAATAAATTCCTTAGGCCATAAGTAGTGTTTCCGTGTTTCAAGCACTATAACCAAAGCATGCAACTCTTTATCATAAACAGAATAATTCAGTTGTGCACCACTCAGCTTCTCACTAAAATATGCTATCGCTTTTCATTCTTGCATTAACACACCTCCAATGCCTATTCCACTAGCATCACATTCTATCTCAGATGTTTTATTAAAAGCAGGTAGAACCAGCAAACGGGCTTTAGTTAATTGTTTCTTAACCTCATGAAATACTTCTTCTTGTGGTGCACCCCATTTAAAAGCAATTCCTCTCTTTGTCAATTCAATCAAAGGTGCAGCAATTTTACTAAAATCCTTTACAAACCTCCTATAGAAACCAGCAAGGCCATGGAAGCTTCTCACCTGGCTTACATTCACGGGAGTTGGCCAATTCTTGATAGGTTCCACCTTAGATTCGTCCACTTCAATTCCCTGGCCTGAAACAACATATGATGAGGACATCTCTAATAATGTTACACCCACAGCCCTGACTGCTATACATATATGACCAATTACTAGAGCTCGCGCACGTCAATTGAATTAGCAGGTACTTTCATTTCTTGGAAATCCTTCTAATGTTCATGAACATATGATGCTGCCTAAATTAGATACTATTGTCTTACTTCTGAATGAAGGACCTAGCATGGACAAGAAGGATGACCATTGCAGCAGGATCAAGCATGGAGAAGAAGGTGTGTATGCGGGAGAGAACAAAGGAGCTTCCAGTAATGATTTTCGCACTTTGAAGCCACCATAATGGGAGCGAGAAGCCTTGGACGAAATATGCATGATGCCACTTTATAAAATTCATCCATAGGCTAATATAGGTGTTGTGCCACCTTATTTTTGGGCCAGGCCCATGTAATTTTGAAATACCATATTATAGGCTGTTTTTAGAGTTCGTACGTATGGGGAAACTGAGTAAGGATCGGTTTGAGACCCCTCCTCCAAGGGGCCACGAAATTCTCCTCTATTCCCCCATATATACAGCCCTTAGGGCGTCGTTTTAGGTTTGGGTTTTGTTTAGATTACAAGTTCGCCATAGCTGCAACTTCGCATTCTTTGTTTGTGTTCCACGACCAGACAAAGGCGTCACAGAACCCCACTTCATCAATAAAGCTTTCCTCTTATATTCGCAATATCTAGATTGCAACCTCAGTTTCTTGCTTGTTCTTCATTTGCATGTAGGAAACAGACCTTCGTGGTTAGGTTGATCGTGCTCCGGCATGGTCAATAACCTCTCGGAGTTGGTTTAGCGATTGCTAAGGCGTGACGTCTCGCACATTCGTAGTTGGATCGTCAAAGTCTACTCTACCAAAAACGATAGCCACCATCTCGTCGAAAGATCGGGACCCTCGCCTCTATCAAGTGGTATCAGATTTCCAGGTTGCTCGGTGAGATTTTACCAGCTTTTCTTAGTTAGATCGCATCTGTTCTTCATACCTAAAGTCCACGAAAAAGCCAAAAAAATTAGGGTTAGATCTTCATATCCGAACCAATCTAAGCCTTTGCAATTTTCTGTTTGGTGTTTGCTTTGTTGAATTTGCGGTTTCATCGCCGTGTCAGGTTGCTGGTCTTAGTGTCTAGTCCTTTAGAGTTTCGAGTTATATTCACAGGTTGTCACGTCGCCACAGCATCATCTTCACCGCTGCCATATACCATCACCATCATCACCGCTGCCATATATCACCATCCACCATCATCATCTCCACTACCATATATTACCACCCACCATCATTATCTCTACTACCATATATCACCACCCAATATCCGCCTCTAATCCGAATATGGTAGTTATTAGGTTTGTTTCGAGATATTTTTTATTTCAAATTCGTGTTTTCCTACGTGAGTAGGTGCCGGAAAAAAGAGTCTGGCATGCTTTGCAAAGCACGTTTTGGCCCCAAAAAAATCGGCCGAAAATATTTTTTCCCTATCTTCATTTTAGGTTCTCCGGAGGGTTTTGACACTTGCCATCATCGTGATTTTTGTCGAAATTTTTGGTCGTGGCAGCCCCTGAATCGCTCCCGAAAAAAATTAATCGAAATTTTTTCGTGTCTATCCTGCTTATATGACTTCAAAAGAATTTTGAGACACTTGCCATTATAATGATTTTCAGAGCAAAAAAAGCACAAAAAAAGAGGCGCTAAAAAATTCGGAGTGTGCTCTTCTTTTGATTACGTGTAGCGTCGTGATTTTGTTGGTGTTTTAGGTTCGCGTCTCTAGTACGGTCTAGCCTAGGACCAACACAGCATCTCTGAATTGATTATTGCTTACCCTTTTTGCTACCATATTATAAGCCATCCTAGCTCCACATATATCTACGTCGTGTGTTTGATACCACCTGGCAATCGCTCTATCCAAGCTTTGAGAGTTTTGACTACAACGGTTGCTGATCACCGCCTGATGCTGGGTAAGAACTGGTAAGAATTTGAGATTCGCTTGAAGGATTTGTGACACACCACCACCTCCACTTCCAAGTAGTTTGTAGGTTTCATATTCTTGTTTGTTTCCTATTTCTGCTAACCATGCTAGGATCACAAGACAACGAGATCGACTCAAAGAGCATGACCAACAAAGCGCTCCACGATAAATTTCAGCAAATGATGGCTGACCAGGTACAAGACTTCGTGAATAACCTTGGAGAGGCTATGGAGATGCTAGATGGTTTGGAGAAGACATTCGACACCAAGATGGACGCCAAGTTCAATGAGGTGCTTGCCCATCTACCACCACCGGCTGCAGCTCCTATCCCTTTCGAACGACGAGCATGACGTGTGCCTCTCGGCCCAGGCCAGCATACTGGTACTTTTGATACTGCTGCTACTTCTGCGGCTCTTGCTGCTACTATCATTGAGCAAGTTGACGATTATGATGGTGATTACGATGATGAGGGAGAGGTTGCTCCAGATCAGCCTCAGGGGCAACCACCACGATACGCACCAGGTCGACCACATTGCTGCAACCGTAACGGTAGGGCTGCACCCGCCCCTCAGGTACGGGATCATGACCATCTCCCTAAACTTAAATTAAATATTCTGACGTTTGAGGGTAGATATGTTCCTGATATATATCTTACATGGGAGTTAGAAACAGAACAACGTTTTACATGCTTACAATTTCCTGAGGATAGACGTGTTGCAGCTGTTGTTTGTTCATTCACTAGCTTTGCTTGTGTTTGGTGGTCAGAACATTGTAGAATACACCATGCGAATATTCCAACTACTTGGGCTGCTTTGAAAACTGCTATGCGTAATCGTTGGGTGCCACCTTATTATCAACGTGAATTGCTTCAAAATTTGTAATGTTTAAGACAAGGAAAAAATTCTGTAGAAGAATATTATCAGGAATTACAAACTGGCATGATTAGATGTGGTATTGTTGAGGAGAATGAAGCTATGCTTGCACGTTTTATGGGTGGATTAAATAGAGAGATTCAGACTATTCTAGAGTATAAGGAGTATAACACTACACTCATTTATTTCATCTTGCTTGCAAAGCTGAACGTGAAGTGCAGGATCGACAGGCAATGGCGAGAACTCCTTTTTCTGTAGGTCGCACTTCATCATGGACGCCACGTACCTCCTCTACTTCCGCACGTCCTACTGCAACGCCACCTACTCGCACCTCCAACTCCAACCGCGATACCAGGAAATAGGCTCCTTATCCACCCTCTGTGAAGAGCACACCTTCTGGGCCTGCACAGAGCTCTTCTTCATCTATTGCATCCACAGGGCAAACACATGAGGTTATATGCCGTCGTTGCAAGGGTGGAGGTCACTTTGTGAGAGAATGCCCTTCCAAACGTGTAATGATTGTTACTGCGGATGGTGGATATGCGTCCGCTAGTGATTATGATGAGGAGACTTTGGCTCTCATTGCAAGTGAAGAACAGGGTGGCGAGGATGCAGAACCAGAGACACACTACATGGCTGCTGATTATGCTGATAGGTATGAAAGTTTAGTTGCTCAACGTGTCCTCAGTGTGCAGGTTACACAGGCTGAGCAAAATCAAAGGCACAACTTGTTCCACACAAAGGGAGTTGTGAAGGAGCGTTCTGTTCGCGTCATCATCGATGGAGGGAGTTGCAATAACTTGGCTAGCATGGAGATGGTGGAGAAGCTGTCTCTAACCACGAGACCACATCTGATGAGGACATGACTACCTTCGATATGACCAAAAATGTTGCATACATGCAAGTTTGTGAGGTGATTTCTTTTAAGAATTATGCAATAATTTATTTATGTTATCTGGAACAAAAATACTTCACCTATTTTTATTTTATGCCTAAATGCAGAATGGTCGAACACTTGTATGAACCACGTGTGATGACAAAGGAAGACGAAATGGTTGGATAATATTCAAGAGGTCCTCTAATGTGAAAAGAAACAATTAGGTGTTGTTCAAGAAGTTCTCTCACGTCACTTTTAGCCCAAGGGAAGATAAAGTCCAAGTCTCTCACGTTATGGACTCAGATTCGGACTGCACAGACACACCTGTCTCAAAACTCCAACAACTTTTTCATACAGACTCGGAATTGGGTGATTCTTTTTTTTTGCTAGAAACTAGATTTCATATGCATTCCAGCCCAGTTGGAATCACCTTAAAATTCGTCAGGATCGCGAAGATATAGACGAAACAATCTAACGTTGCAGCAGAATTTGAGTCAAACTACAAGTCCAAAGGTGTTGCATCATCTCCACTTGGGCCCATGGGCCTTGTATGACCTAGGGATGGTTTTAGGGTGTCTTGGGACGTCCTTCCACCTCCTTGGCCGCCACCCCTTGCTCCTATATAAGTAGATCAATCTAGTAGCTTTTTATTTGGGTTTTGTTTAGTTAAAAGTTAGCCATTGCAACTTCGTGTACTTCGTTTGTGTCCAACGACCAGACCAAGTCCGCTTTCAGAATCCCACCCTTATCAATACTTCATATATATTCGCAATATTCAAATTGCATTATCATATTCTTGCTTGTTCTTTGATTGCTTGCAGGAATAGACCTTCATGGTCTGGTTGATCGTGCTCCGGCGTGGTCAATAACCTCTTGGAGATTGGTTTAGTGATTGCTAAGGCGCAACGTCGTGCACGTTCGTAGTCGGATCATCAAAGTGTTCTCCACCAAATCGATAGTTATCATCTCATCGAAAGATCGGGACCCTCGCCTCTATCAACATCCTCATCCTTATTACATCCAATGGTTCAACAATAGTGGCAAGGTTAAGGTAACACGTAGTGTTCATGTGCATTTTAGCATTGCTACATATTCTGATTATGTTGATTGTGATGTGGTACCTATGCAAGCATGTTCTGTTTTACTTGGTAGGCCATGGCAATTTGATTAAAAAAATGTACACCATGGTAGGAAAAATCAATATACTCTTGTTCATAAGGATCAAAATATCACGTTGCTTCCTATGTCTCCTGAACATATTATGAAAGAAGACATTGCTAGAGCTAGTAAAGCAAAACATGAGCAAAATAAGAGTGAAAATCGGATTGTAGCACAGGAATTTGAGCAACACCGTAAGCCTAATAAACCGTCGTCTAGTGTTGCATCAGAAATAAAATTGAAGAGAGAAGTATTACTTTCTTTCGAGAACATGCCTCCCTCTTTGCCTCCCGTCGTCATTAACATTTTGCAGGAGTTCGCTGACGTCTTTCCACAAGACATGCCACCGGGATTACCACCTATTCGAGGGATTGAGCATCAGATTGACTTAATTCCCGATGCATCGCTACCCATCCGTGCGCCATACCGTACCAATCCAGAGGAGACAAAGAAGATCATGCGTCAAGTATAGGAGCTGCTCGACAAAGGTTATATACGCGAATCCCTTAGTCCTTGTGTTGTTCCTATTATTCTAGTGCCTAAAAAGGATGGTACATCGCGCATGTGTGTGGATTGTAGAGGCATTAATAATATTACTATTCGTTTTCGTCATCCTATTCCTAGGCTCGATGATATGCTTGATGAATTAAGTGGCTCTATAATTTTCTCCAAAGTTGATTTGCGTAGTGGATACCATAAAATTCGTATGAAATTGGGAGATGAATGGAAAACAACATTTAAAACTAAGTTTGGATTATATGAGTGGTTAGTCATGCCTTTTGGGTTAACTAATGCACCTAGCACTTTCATGAGATTAATGAACGAAGTTTTACGTGCTTTCATTGGACGATTTGTGGTTGTCTATTTTGATGATATATTGATTTATAGTAGATCTTTAGAGGAACATTTGGAACATTTACGTGTTGTTTTTGTTGCTCTACGTGATGCACGTTTGTTTGGTAACCTTGGGAAGTGCACCTTTTGCACGGAACGAGTATCTTTTCTTGGCTATGTTGTTACCCCATAGGGAATTGAAGTTGATAAAGCCAAGATTAAAGCTATTGAGAGTTGGCCGCAGCCCAAAATGGTCACACACATGAGGAGTTTTCTTGGCCTCGCTGGTTTCTATAGGCATTTTGTGAGAGATTTCAGCACCATTGTTGCGCCTCTCAATGAGCTTACAAAGAAGGACGTGCCTTTTGCTTGGGGTGCTACATAGGAAGAAGCCTTCATGGTCTTGAAAGATAAGTTAACACATGCTCCTTTACTCAAACTTCCTGATTTTAATAAGGCTTTCGACCTTGAATGTGGTGCTAGTGGAATTGGATTAGGAGGTGTGTTATTAGAAGATGGTAAACCCGTGGCATACCTTTTTGAAAAATTGAGTGGGCCTAGTCTGAATTATTCTACTTATGATAATGAGTTATATGCTCTTGTTCGGACTTTGGAAACATGGCAACAGTACTTATGGCCCAAAGAATTTGTTATACATTCTGATTATGAATCTTTGAAACGTATTAAAAGTCAAGCAAAACTGAACCGTAGGCATGCTAAATGGGTTGAATTCATTGAGACTTTCCCTTATGTCATTAAACACAAGAAGGGTAAAGAAAAATGTTATCGCTGATGCTTTGTCTCGTCGTTATACTATGCTTTCATAACTTGGCTTTAAAATATTTGGTTTGGAGACCATCAAAGATCTATATGTGCATGATGCTGAATTTAGAGATGTGTTGCAGCATTGTAAAGACGGGAGAATATGGAACAAGTTTGTTATTAATGATGGATTTGTGTTCCGTCCTAACAAGCTATGCATTCCAGCTAGCTCCGTTCGTCTTTTGTTGTTACAGGAGGCACGCGGAGGAGAATTAATGGGACACTTTGGTGTGAAGAAGACGGAGGATGTCCTTTATACACATTTCTTTTGGCCAAAGATGAGACGGGATGTTGAGCGTTTTGTTGCTCGCTGCACTACATGTCAAAAAGCTAAGTCACGACTCAATCCTCATGGTTTATATATGCCTTTGCCTGTACCTAGTGTTCCTTGGGAGGATATATCTATGGACTTTGTTTTAGGTTTACCTCGCACTAAGAAGGGGAGGGATAGCATATTAGTTGTCGTGGATAGATTTTCCAAAATGGCACACTTTATACCATGTCATAAAAGTGATGATGCTGCTCATGTTGCTGATTTGTTCTTCCGTGAAATTATTCGGTTGCATGGTGTGCCAAATACAATTGTTTCAGATCGTGATGCTAAATTTCTTAGCCACTTTTGGAGATGTTTATGGGCTAAGTTGGGGACTAAACTGCTTTTTAGTACTACATGTCATCCCCAAACTGATGGACAAACTGAAGTAGTCAATAGATCATTGTCTACTATGCTTAGGTTTGTCTTGAAGAATAACCTGAAAATGTGGGAAGAATGCTTGCCTCATATTGAATTTGCTTATAATCGTTCTCTTCATTCTACTACTAAGATGTGCCCTTTTGAAGTAGTGTATGGTTTCTTACCTCGTGCACCTATTGATTTGTTGCCTCTTCCATCTTCGGAGAAGGTTAATTTTGATGCTAAAGAACATGTTGAATTGATATTAAAAATGCACGAGTTAACTAAGGAAAACATTGAGCGTATGAATGCTAAATACAAACTTGCTGGAGATAAGTGTAGAAAACATGTTCTCTTTGCACCTGGAGATCTTGTTTGGTTTCATTTGCGTAAGGATAGATTTCCTGATTTGCGCAAGTCAAAGCTAATGCCACGTGATGATGGTCTGTTGTAGAAAATAAATGATAATGCATATAAACTTAAGCTGCCTGCAGAGTTTGGGGTTAGTCCCACTTTTAATATTGCAGATTTGAAGCCTTATTTGGGTGAGGAAGATGAGCTTCCGTCAAGGACGATTTCAGTACAAGAAGGGGAGGATGATGCGAACATCTCTAATAATGTTACACCCACAACCCCGACTGCTATACATACAGGACCAATTACTAGAGCTCGCGCACATCAATTGAATTACTCGGTACTTTCGTTTCTTGGAAATCCTTCTAATGTTCATGAACATATGATGCTGCCTAAATTAGATACTTTTGTTTTACTTATGAATGAATGACCTAGCATGGACAAGAAGGATGACCATTGTAGCGGGATCAAGCATGGAGAAGAAGGTGCATACGCGGGAAAGAACAAAGGAGCTTCCAGTGATGATTTTCGCACTTTGAAGCCACCATAATGGGAGCAAGAAGCCTTGGACGAAATATGCATGATGCCACTTTATAAAATTCGTCCATAGGCTAATATAGGTGTTGCGCCACCTTATTTTTGGGCCAAGCCCATGTAATTTCGAAATACCGTATTATAGGTTGTTTTTAGAGTCCGTATGTATGGGGAAACTAAGTTAGGGTCGGTTTCGGACCCCTCCTCCAAGGGGCCACGAAATTCCCCTCTATTCCCACATATATACAGCCCTTAGGGCATCGTTTTAGGTTCGGGTTTTGTTTAGATTACAAGTTCGCCATAGCTGCAACTTTGCGTTCTGCATTTGTGTTCCACGACCAGACAAAGGCTTAACAGAACCCCTCTTCATCAATAAAGTGTTCCTCTTATATTCGCAATATCTAGATTGCAATCTCAGATTCTTGCTTGTTCTTCATTTGCGTGCAGGAAACAGACCTTCGTGGTCAGGTTGATCGTGTTCCGGCGTGGTCAATAACCTCTCGAAGTTGGTTTAGCGATTGTTAAGGTGCGACGTCTCACACGTTCGTAGTCGGATCATCAAAGTCTACTCCACCAAAAACGATAGCAACCATCTCATCGAATGACAGGGACAACTTTTCCTCTATCAACATAGCCAAGAAAAACAACCTTGTTTGTGCAAAGGGAGCACTTCTCAACGTTAGCATATAACTTTTCTATTCTTAGCACATTCATCACTTGTTTTAGATGTTCAATATGCTCCTAAATGGATTTGTTATAGATTAGGATATCATCAAAATACACCCCAACAAATTTTCCAATGTAATCTCCCAAAACATGGTTCATCAATCCCATGAATGTACTCGGTGATTAGTTACCCCAAAAGGCATGACTAACCATTCATACAGCCCAAATTTTGTGTTGAAAGTAGTTTTCCATTCATCTCCTTCTCTCATCCTAATCTGATGGCATCCACTTATCAAATCTATTTTAGAGAAAACAGTAGAACCACTCAATTAATCAAGCATGTCATATAACCTAGGAATAGGATGACGATACCTAATTGTTATAATATTGATAGGCCTACAATCCATGACCAATCGCCATCTTTCATCTTTCTTAGGCACCAAAATCACAGGTACACCACAAGGACTTAAGCTTTCCCGCACATATCCTTTTTCTAAATGTTCTTGTACCTGCCTTTGTATATCCTTTGTTTCATCGGCATTGGTGCGGTAGGGAGGTCGATTCGGATGTGATGCTCCTGGAATGAGGTCAATTTGATGTTCTATGCCACACAAAGGAGGTAGGCCAGTGGGTACTTCCTCCGAAAAACATCCTATCCTACAGGACATCACAAACAGCACTAGGGAGACAAGTCAAGTCGTTAGGTGAAAGAAAAGTGTCTTTGTACATGAGTACAACGACCACTTGATTTGGGTTGAGCCTCGCATCTCTCAGTTCTGATTTGGTAGCTAACATGACCAAGTTCTTTCCCTCTCTCTTATTCTTATCTCTAATATTTGGCTTGTGGCGCTCACTCACGGATTTGTGGATCTCTCTCTCACTCTTTTTCTCTCCCTCTTTCTTATTCGCTATTTTTACTTCAGAAACTTTTTGCAAGTGCTCAGCCATGATTTGTTGGGATGTCATGGGCCTTAGCACCAAGTCTTTTATTCCATTTGATGGTGTATTGATTGGTTTTGCCACAATGTTGAGCTGAAAGATCACATTGCCATGGTCTACCCAACAGCAAGTGACACACCTTCATGGGCACAACATCACACTCAACAGTGTCAGTATTGTGTCCAATCTTGAATTGCACTTGTACCATGTGTGTGACCTTCAGCTCTCCACATTCACTCAGCCATTGGATATGATATGGATGGGGGTGTTGCAACAACTTCAGCCCAAGCTTATCACACATTTCCCTACAAGCAAGGTTGTGAAAACTTCCACCATCAACAATTACTTTGCATACCTTTTCTTGCACTTTGGCTCTTGTTTGCAAAAAATAGTGATGTTATCCATTCTCAGCTTCTTTGATCTGCACACTCGAAACTCCAGTGACAACAAGAGAGGCACATTGCTCCTAATCACAATATGTATGCTCGTCGCCATCTGAATTTTCACCATTCTCAGTTTCTTCTTCTGGTTCACTACAAGACTCATATCTCCATTCTCTGTTATCAGCATGGTACGCTTGTTGGGACAATCTTTCTTCATATGGCCACGTCCCTTGCATGAAAAGCAATCTATATCACTAGTTTTCCCCATGGAGCCAATGGACCATGAGCTAGGGGCTGCAAATCTGCTCTTCTCCGTTGAATTTGATGCATCGTTTTTGCTCGTGGCTGCACGTGTATGGGACTGATTTCCACCAACAGAACTAGTCATGATACCTCAGCCAACATTAAATTGTGGCACAAACTTACTTCCACTTGATGTAGCTCGAGCTGTGAAGGATGTAGTTCTGTTTTGCTTTGAGTCTTCTTGCAATTGATGTTCAGCCTTAGAAGCAAGATGAACAATTTCTACCACATTCCGATATGGCTACAGATCAACAACTCGTTTGACATTAGGATTCAGCCCATAGAGAAACCTTGGCATGGACTGCTCCTCATCTTCATGTATGTTGGCTTTTATCGTTGCCTTCTCCATCTCCCTATGATACTCCTCAACTGAAAATTTTCCTTGCCTCAAATTCTGGAGCTTATCAAAGACATCATGCCTATAATGCCTTGGGACAAATCTTGCTCTCATCTCTCTTTTCATTTCAGCCCATGTAGTAATAGCAGGTTCTCCTTCTTCTTCTCACTGAATCTAAACTTGCTCCCACCAGATTAGAGCATTGT
The DNA here is from genome assembly GCA_022496015.1 of Hordeum marinum. Classification (NCBI taxonomy): domain Eukaryota; kingdom Viridiplantae; phylum Streptophyta; class Magnoliopsida; order Poales; family Poaceae; genus Hordeum; species Hordeum marinum. The sequence continues at coordinate 244,465,704 of CM039673.1, forward strand.
CTTCAAACTCAAGTGAGGCCATAGCTAATTTCTTCTCTTCAAAGTAGTTGTGCATGCAGAAAATCTTTCAACCTTCAATTCCCATGTATGATAACTTTCTGGATCAGATCCACCATCAAACTTGGGCATGGTAAATTTTAGCTTTCTACACCTCTCCTCGTCTTGCTGTCCATGACCATAGCTTCTACGATGATGAAATCTGTAATTCTGGTGCATGCCATCTTCATCTTCATCAAACTCATCTTCACTATCATCATGATGCGAATTTGCTCTCCGATGGCCTTCTCTAAGACCACAACCAGCAGCAGCTTCATTATGACCATGACCATTAGCATGAGCATTACCATGTCCGGGACTGGGAGATCACATGGCATGGGGAGCAGGAGCACGATTTCTTCTAGCTTGTGCATTGGATGCAGCAACTTCCCCATCAGTTTCATTATGTTCATCACCATGGAGACTTGCATCTTCTCGGCCTTGATGAAGCTCTTGCATAATATCAACAACTGATGAGGACATGACTACCTTGGATGCGACCAAAAATGTTGCGTACATGCATATTTTTGAGGTGATTTCTTATAAGAAGTATGCAATAATTTATTTATGTTATCCGGAACAAAAATACTTCACCTATTTTTATTTTATGCCTAAATGCAGAATGGTCGAACACTTGTATGAACCACATGTGATGACAAAGGAAGAGGAAATGGTTGGGTGTTATTCAAGAGGTCCTCTAATGTCAAAGGAAACAATTAGGTGTTGTTCAAGAAGTTCTCTCACGTCACTTTTAGGCCAAGAGAAGATAGAGTCCAAGTCTCTCACGTTTTGGACTCAGATTCGGACTGCAGAGACACACCTGTCTCAAAATGCCAACCACTTTTTCATACGGACTCGGAATTGGGTGATTCTTTTTTTTTCTGGAAACTAGATTTCATATGTGTTCCAGCCCAGTTGGAATCACCTTAAAATTCGTCCAGATCGGGAAGACATCGTTGAAACAATCTGACGTTGCAGCAGAATCCGAGTCAAACTACAAGTCCAAAGGTGTTGCATCACCTCCACTTGGGCCCATGGGCCTTGTACGACCTTGGATTGGTTTTAGGGTGTCTTGGGACGTCCTCCCACCTACTTGGCCGCCACCCCTTGCTCCTATATAAGTAAATCAATCTAGTAACTTTTCCATTGGGTTTTGTTTAGTTAAAAGTTAGCCATTGCAACTTCGTGTACTTCGTTTGTGTCTAACGACCAGACCAAGACCGCTTTCGGAACCACAGCCTTATCAATACTTCATATATATTCGCAATATTCATATTGCTTTATCATATTCTTGCTTGTTCTTCAATTGCTTGCAGGAATAGACCTTCGTGGTCAGGTTGATCGTGCTCCGGCATGGTCAATAACCTCTTGGAGATTGGTTTAGCGATTGCTAAGGCGCAACGTCGTGCACGTTCGTAGTCGGGTCGTCAAAGTCGTCTCCACCAAATCTATAGTTATCATCTCATCGAAAGATCGGGACCCTCGTCTCTATCAAGTGGTATCAGTTTTCAGGTTGCTCGGTGAGAATTTCCAGTTATTCATAGATTACATTTATTTTCCTTACCTATTGCCCAAGAAAAAGCCACACAAAAAGTTAGATCTGTTTATCTTTGTCCAAGCCGGTCTGAGCCTGTGCAATTTTCTTTTTAGTGCTTGCATAGTTGAATTATCGGTTGCATCGTCGTGTCGAGTTGCTGGTCTTAGCATCTAGTCCCTTAGAGTTTCGAGTTCTGTCCACAGTTTGTCACGCCGCCGCCGCACCATCTTCATCGCTGCTGCCATATACCACCACCACACAGCCGTCATCCCTTTCGTTGTTGCCCACCACCATCCATCATTTTCCACCGCCTGTTTCGGTCATTGTCATTATCACACCTGAGGTCGTTCACATCTATGCTTGATCCAATCTGCATCTTATCTGATTAGTTGGATAGAAAAAAAGTTGGAGAAAAAAAAAACGCGAGAGAGAAAAAAAGAAAAAAAAGTGAGAGAAAAAAAGAAGAAAAAAAGTTAGTGACAAAATAGAAAGAATAGAAAAAAACAAATTTTGGAAATAGACTCAATCTCGTATGTGAATTCGTATTGAAATCTGTTTTGCGCAGTGTTCAGTAAAACAAGCGCATCTTCCTCATACAAACTCGGAATTGAGTGATTATTTTTACATACGAAAGCTTGAGTCAATAGCATTCTTGAGAAAAAATATCAGAAATTTCACCTAATATTTTCTAGAGGAAAGCTGCAGAGAGAGTTTTGTATATCTTGATTATCGGTCATTTATCATCATTGTCTTTACTGCCATTGTGATCTTCACTTATATCTTGCTTTCGAGAGCTAATTCATATCATCCCTTGCTGCTATTTGTCCTACGCCATGACTCCATTAGTGTTCTAGACTCGCGTCTCTAGTACGGTCTAGCCTAGGACCAGCATAGTACCGTCGTTGAGCGTTTATTCAACATTGCATCTCTGAATTGATTATTGCTAATCTTTTGCTACCATATATTAAGCCTTCCAAGCTCCACATATTTCTACATCGTGTATACATACGTTCACCTGGTAATTGCTTTACCCAATCTTCGGAGAAATTGACACCGTCGGCTGCCGGTCGCCACCTGGTGCATGGTAAGAATTTGTAAGACATTGGTATTTGCTTTACTGTGAGCGTTTTACCACCACATCCTAGTAGTTCATAGGAAAAATATACTTGGATCTTTGTTTCTTGTTTCTAGTAGTCATGACAGGATCCAGAGTTGTCAGTTCATGGGCTTCTTCGATCGTGGGAGACGTGCCACCACAAAACCCGATACGAGAGCTGCAAAGAGATCCAAATGCACATGATCAGGTTAATGTTTCTATACCTCCATTTAATGGCCGATTTAGACCTGCCTTATATATTGAATGGGAGTTTGAAATAAATGAAATATTTTCTTCCCATAATTTTGCTGCAGATAAGAAAGTTAAGGTTGCAGTTGGTTCTTTCACTGGTTATGCTTCAGTTTGGTGGAGCGAATATTGTCGGTTACACAAAGATATTATACCTACTATTTGGGATGATTTGAAACTTGCCATGAGACACACATTTGTTCCTACTTATTATACTCATGACAAACTTAAAAAGTTACAATATTTAAAACAAGGTAGTGACACAGTAATGAAATATTATGATGATTTACAAATGACCTTGTTGCATTCCTCATTAGAAGAAACTGAAGAAGATTGTATGGATAGATTTCGAGGAGGATTAAACCGTGATATTCAGGAGATACTAATTCATGAAAAGTGTTATTATATGGACCATTTATTTCGTCTTGCTTGCAAAGTTGAACAATCAACGTGTTGCCCAAAAGGAAATAGAGCGCAAGGTGCACATTCCAAGAGTTGATACAGTTGTTCCTTCAACTACTAGGCATGCTGTGACAACCACATCAATTCTTGTGAGGGCTACATCACCTTCACCATGTAACACGTCACCATCGAGAGTGCCTACATCATCTGAGTTGATCGTAAGAGGTAATGGCAAAGGTATTGATCTTCGACCTCCACATGAGTATGATGAATGCCTTGTCAATTCCAATGTACCCTGTGATGAGCTACCCATTACTTTGATCACACCACCTATTTTAGAGGACTATGTTCATGATTTTACTTCCTCATGTGAACAAATAGCTACAATATCAACAATTATGAGTGCACCCATTGAATTAACTATTGATGAGCAAGAACTATGCGAATCAGTAAATAAATCTAATTTGGGTCAAATACGTTTGAAAATAATTCTGCCGGTGTTTAATCATTTTGATATGACCTCCAATCTTGGTGATAATTCTGTGTCAAATGACATGTTGCATGTTTGCTTATTTAAGCATGATGTAGCATCTAAATTTGAAATGATTCACGTTTATTTACAAATATTGGGATGGGTTAATGGTGAACATTATGAATCTTTTGATATGAATAAGGACTTCACATATATGTGCAAACTGAGTTGCAATATTGTGATGCCTTCTACTTCTTGTCATAACCTTTTGGCTTTATATTTAATGGCATGTGATAAGTGCCCTTGTATATATGTGTCACATGTGTCACAACTGAGAACAATAAAAATGGATGACATATACATATATAATGTGTACGCCTTTTCTCTTTTGGTAGCCACATTTCAAATTAAGCAACGCCGAGGACCGCTTTGTTTTCAAGAAGGGGAGGATGATGAGGACATGACTACCTTGGATACGACCAAAAATTACATGTATATTTGTGAGGTGATTTATTATAAGAATTATGCAATAATTTATTTTTGTTATCCAGAAAAAAATACTTCACCTATTTTTATTTTATGCCTAAATGCAGAATGGTCGAACACTTGTATGAACCACGTGTGATAACAAAGGAAGAGGAAATGGTTAGGTGCTATTCAAGAGGTCCTCTAATGTCAAAGGAAACAATTAGGTGTTGTTCAAGAAGTTCTCTCACATCACTTTTAGCCCAAGAGAAGATAGAGTCCAAGTCTCTCACGTTCTGGACTCAGATTCGGACTGTAGAGACACATCTGTCTCAAAACGCCAACAACTTTTCATAAGGACTTGGAATTGGGTGATTGTTTTTTTTGCTGGAAACTAGATTCATATGTGTTCCAGCCCAGTTGGAATTACCTTAAAATTCGTATGGATCGGGAAGACATCATTGAAACAATCTGACGTTGCAGTAGAATCCGAGTCAAACTACAAGTCCAAAGGTGTTGCATCACCTCCACTTGGGCCCATGGGCCTTGTACGACCTAGGGTTGGTTTTAGGGTGTCTTGGGACATCCTCCCACCTCCTTGGCCGCCACCCCTTGCTCCTATATAAGTAAATCAATCTAGTAGCTTTTCCTTTGGGTTTTGTTTAGTTAAAAGTTAGCCATTGCAACTTCATGTACTTCGTTTGTGTCCAACGACCAGAGCAAGACCGCTTTCGGAACCCCACCCTTATCAATACTTCATATATATTCGCAATATTCAGATTGCATTACCATATTCTTGCTTGTTCTTCGACTGCTTGCAGGAATAGACCTTCGTGGTCAGGTTGATCGTGCTCCGGCGTGGTCAATAACCTCTTGGAGATTGGTTTAGCGATTTCTAAGGCACAACGTCATGCACGTTCGTAGTCGGGTCATCAAAGTCGTCTCCACCAAATCGATAGTTATCATCTCATCGAAAGATTGGGACCCTCGCCTCTATCAACAACAATATCGGTCCTCATGGCTGCCATGTTCTGAGTGAGCTGCTCGTTAACGTTACCCATAAGTTGTTGTAAATCTATTGAAAACTTGTCTTGCTTCTCTTCAATTGGGACAAGGCTGTTTCTGAACTCTCGGCGTAGGTGATCCCGTAATGCATTAAAGTTAAACCGTGTGACGGGCTGACTCAGATGCCCATTCCCTTCAACATCATACTCGTCTTCATCACCTGCCATGGTTAGTTTTTCAAAAGCCTTATAGTACTAGAAGCATACAAGTGGGTAACAACTCAAGGTCACCTCACTTACCAACCGAAGCTCATGTAAGTTCCAAGTGAGAGCAGAATCGTGCTCAACCGTTGAGCCAGTGGTTTGTATACCAAGAGTGATAATCAAGTGAATACAAGTCAATGGATGCATACGAGGGTTGTTTTGTTGAGCTTGGGTGGGGTATATATGTAGCAAAAGATATACTAATCTGCAATCTAGATATTGTTGAACCAAGTAATCATCCACACAAGATTCTAATGCCCTTAGTTGCTGACTGAGATATAAGTGAAGAGCATGCAACTGACACCAAGGAATCAGATTTGCTGCAAGCAAGGATTGAAGACTTGCACACTTGACATGTTTCAGCTCAGAACACAAGCAGGGATTTCTCAAGATATAAGTGAAGAACTGTCCCAAATTTCTTTCTTTTGCTTCTTGCACACACTTTCTTTCTTTGGGCAGATCTTTCTTTCTCTTTTTGGTTTTCCTCTTTTTTTCTTTTTTTACAAACTTTCAATACGGGACTTGCACCTGAACGCACACTTTGGGGAATCACGAAAATTACAATGGATGAGCTAAAACAACAAGAACATGCAGCTAGAATTTTTGCAGCAAACACACACGACCAGATCTGACTTTTCTGGGTGGAACACACGGTGGGAAACAGATCTAACAAGAATGGGTGAAAAGATCATGTATTGGCCTTTCCAAAAAAGCACAAAAACACACAAAATTGACTCCGGATGACAAAGATACTCAAGATTTGGTAGAGGGTGCACATCTGAAAACTGTGCACGAAAATGAACACAAACACACCAGATTGGATGGGGGAAAACTCAGCAACTAAAAACAAAGATCTAGTCGATAAGAACTTGATAAAACTCACCAAATAACAGATTAAAGGTTGCAAAGGGGCTGGGTAAAGGTGATTTTTTGTGGGGCTATTTTCTGGATTTTAGGATGAACAAGACCACGAACTAAGCTAGGGATACAAGATTCTACCATGCGAACCAAAACTTTGATACCAAGATGATATGGGGTTGCCCGACCTTCACGGAGGATCTTCTTGACGAACGAATCAACGCCACCTGAAGGGTACAAAGGAAACCCTCGATCCCAAACAACAACGTTGTTGGGTAATGGATAACTAGTGCAAGCTGACGAGACAGAAGCTAGCTACTGCATATGCAACAACCAGCAACATGTATTTGCCCCACCACACTCTTAGGATTCCAATCCACGCAACCACACACGAAGTTGGAAGCACGAACTGGTTGCCGCCTCAACCGCTGCTATTGTAAAATCACAAAGCGAGTTACCCACTCACAAGGCAAGATTACAAGAGCTAAGGAGGAAGTGAACTCTCAAACAAGATTCTGGTTGCACTTAGCTAACCTATTCTGAAATCAAATTGCCAAAGAGTTGTGGCTGAAATGGGGGAAGGGGTATTTATACAAGGAACAACCCTCCTAGTTTAGGTGTGAAACCAGTCCAAAATAAGGGCTCTAATTCGTGGTAACCAGCAAGTCAAGGGAGCAAGCACATGGAGCCACGTGCAGCAATTAATGCTCTAGATAGCTTGCATTGGAACTCTCAAATCCTTTCACTCAGGACTCCAGATGATGTGACGTTTGATTTTCCTAAAAGTAGACTTCATATGTTGTCCATTTTGTACTCCCACACATGCTGGATAGTCATATATTTGTGCGACATGGTGCAGCAAGTTCTGGGACGAATTCTAGAACTGGGCATGCAACAATAGATTGTTGGGATGGCTTGATATTCCTCTCCGGGATGTAACTAGTTGCCCTTGTCACCAAAACATGGTTTTCATCAGAGTTGAAGCTTGTTCTCTTCAAACTTGTTGTACGGGCTTCAAAACTTGTTTCTTCATGTGTTGAAAGTTGTTGGTTACCCTCAGCATTGTACCTAAGTAAAATCAGCACACCGGATTTAGGTACTATAAAGTTCGCATGCATAGTTGAATTATGATCAGCTAGGAGTGCGTTCACCACGGACAGTCCGAGGTTCTCCCAACAACTTATTCACAATCTTTTTCATGCCATCCTTTGTCAACACCATCTTACTATATCTTTGCGGACCATCCACAGAGCCAGAATAGTTGCACATCAAATCATTTCGGCAGGTCAACGGGAGGATCATCCAGGATGCCCAACACGGGGTCAGGTCTACTCCACTTATACCTCGAATCTGTAGAGCCGCCAACTTTGGAAATAAAAAAGCAAACTTATCACGCTCTTCTTGAGAATCCCGTCCAGGAAGGTCAAACTCCATAGGAAGGCGATCTGGTCTATAACCCGGCAAGGGATTCTTGTTCTCAGGAGCAGTGTTTCGACAATAAAACCAAGTTTTAGCCCATTCTTTTGGATGATTCGGCAGGACAATAGAAGGAAACCTGCTATCTCTACACCGTTGAAGTTAAATTCCACCTAACTCTTGGCTAGAACCATCTGTGCACTCAGTCTGGCGATTCAAATAGAATAACTCCAGGAAAAGTGGGACAGTGGGTTCTATTTGCAGATATGCCTCACATAAGACTTGAAATTGGAATAGGTTTGATATGGAGTTAGGGGCCAAATCTTGTGCATTAAGGTGAAGGAATTTGAGTCCATCCCGGAAGAACTTTGACCTGGGGGGAGAAAAGCCTCTGATAAGGTGATCTATGAAAACTACAACTTATCCTTCGCCAGGGTTCGGGCGTTCTTATCCTTGAGGAGCCTGTCATCCAATTGCCTCCTTGGATGGAAACAAACCTTGGTCCTCATATTCTTTAAGCGCCTCTTTCAAAACTGTTGAAGGCACTCAGTTATAGATGAAAGTCATTGACATAATAAAATGCCTAGACATGAGCAAAGGGATTACTAGAACACCCATGTTATAATCAAGGATAAGACAACACAAATGTCTACAGTAGAAGAGACACCTCAAAGAAGAGACGGCACCCAAGAATTGACATTGTCTACATATGGCAGGTTACGATCGTAAGGACAAGCCGACGAATATATGGGCGCCTTACACCAAATGGAAGGTTTCTAATTTTTTATAAGCGTGGAACAAACTTGTTCCTACTAAACTAGCTATAATCATGGTGCTGAAAAAGGTTTAGAAAAAGAAGAAGTTGCTAAACCTAACTATGAAACATGAAAGCAGCAGTGGTGTGGGCTATGGATTCCTAGAAGGGATCTGAGCATACTACGTCTAAAATGGAATTGTTTTTTTCTACCGCTTCATTCTCATGAGGAAAGGTGATTAGAAACATGCAAGAAGCAACAATGGAGATGAACGATCAGGGATGCTTTAGTTTTTCCGACAAACTTCAATGAATCAAGTTAGGTCTAAAATAAAGGGAAATGACATACCTCACTGGTCGTCGGGGGCACCGAAAGTGCTTAATAAATCTCAGAGGAGACAGGATGCAGCTGCAGCCTGGAGTCAGTCGCCCGAGGAGACCGGTGAACAATGACGATGGCGCGACAAGGTATTGGGCTTAAGGAAGAAGAAGAAGAGAAGGCGAGGTAAAAAGTGAAACGAGGGGCCCTCCACCAATATTTATAAGGAAATAATAGAAGGGGCAACTGCTAGGCATGAGAAAAGAGGAGCTGCTATAAATTTTGGAGAAGATGCCACCTCGATTTTCTGGATAAAGATACGGGCAGAGATCCATTGTGATATCATCATGTCTTCCCTAAATTTCCCGCGACTGACGTCATAGCTGTCGTGGGAACGAGTCTGACAGTAGAAGATAGGGGTACGAAAGGAGAGGGTAGAGTCCTAGCTACGGCGAGGGTGTACACAAGGATGTATGAGTTCAGGCCCCTCTCCTGGAGGTAACAGCCCTACGTCTTAGTGCTCGGGAGCTCTTGTCGTGTGGGTAGTATGAGTTACAGAAGGTGCGAACCCTTGTGCTAGAGGGGAGGGGTGGCTTATATAGAGTATGCTTCCCCTCATAAGTGCCCGACATCCAAGGGTTCGATCGTGGAAATAAAGACGAGCGTTACTGGTAACATACATCATAATTGCTACTAATGACGACTGGCCTAACATCTGCCTGTTGGCCTCCCTAGGGTGGCCTCTAGTCTTCTTGCGTTGACAGGAAGTGAGGACTTCCGAATGACACATGACTATCGAGTGGAGGGAGAAGATTCCGAGTGGATTAACTGTCGAGTGACTTGAGCACCATGGTGAATCTAGTCGGAATCTCTCTTGTAATCTTCAAGTCCTCCAATATAGTGTCCTTAGGTAGGGTATGTAGGTCAGGCCTAGGACCCTACCCTAGGTACATATCCTCGTCATTAGCCCCTGAATGGATTGGGGTTCGAGTGAGAAAGGGGATCGATGCCAGTTCTGATAAGGCACCAAATTTCGAATGTACTTCGGGGCTTCAATGAAATCTGCGTCGATCGAAATCTTTGTCATTCGCCTGGATCGATTCTGCCTTGAAAGTGTCCGAATGGATTCTAAGCATCAATTATGTTCTGAATGACTTTAAGGGATCTTCGGACGTGACGGGCCGCTTTGTCAGGCCCGGATTTCGCGAGATTAGAAAATTCAAGAAGCGCGCGCCTTGCAAAGATGACGCCACAACAAGGGCAAGTGGGATCACGACGCCTCAATTTATGCACCGCCCATTTCTCCACGTACTACGTGACGTTTGCGGTTGCGATACACGGAGAATTAGTGGGCCCACAAGTCATTGAGACACTCAACAGAGTATAAGATCCCGCAACATTGTGGTGTGCACATTATTCTTCCCCAAATCTCCTCTCTTCCTCCGTCTCCCTGCTCAAGTGCACTGCTTAGCTCCGCCTCGACGATCGTTGCCGCCACGATGACAAAGGGCAAGACCGAAAAGCTGGAGCGTGCCAAGAAGGGAAACGGGAAGGGCAAGGCCAAGAATCCGTCCAGTGTGTGGTTCATCGTGCTGGCGGGGTGGATCCAAGGGGATTTCCTCCCTCCGACAGTCACGGATGCGGACGTTGAGAACCTTGTCATCGATGGGCTCGTGGCTGAAGGCTCGTGGAGGCTGTCGGAGGGGGAAATCCAGCCGAAGCCGCGCGAGGGGGAGCGGGTCCTTCTCCTCACCCATGTCGAGAGAGGTTTCTCCATGCCCCCCTATCCTTTCTTCCTAGGGTTTCTGAATTTATTTGGAGCCCAACTCAAATCATTTTCCTCAGAATGCAATTGCTTATCTATATGCTTTCATCACTATGTGTGAATGTTTCTTGGGTTACCCCCACATTGGGGTTTGTTCAAGCAAATCTTCACCATTAGATCTCAGTCGGTCAAAAAGGCCAACCCTGAGGACGATAAGACCCATGTCATCCAATTATGTGGTGGCTTGGGGATCGAGAAGAGGGCTAGGAGTGCCTTTCCATCCATGACCTTTCCAGAATCTGTTAGGGGTTGGCAGTCAACTTGGTTCTACTACAAAGATGTTGCATCTCCCAACATGTCGACTGGTCTTTCCCCTTTCACGTTAGATCGACCCACCGTTCCCAAATCCTTGTCAGTGTTAGAAGGGGAGAAAGTCCAAGTGGGGATATTAGTGGATGCCGTAGTGGCCATTGTCTGTGGCGGAGTGACTGGCATGAACCTTCTGGAGACATTCCTCAGTCAATGGATTCAGCCCCTCCAAGCAAGGGACCATTCTATGTGGCATTACTCAGGCCTTGAGGATACGACTCGGACGCACCCAGAGGAAGTCCCAGAGAAAACTCTTGAGAAGTGGCTTCGGAGCATCACTGAGCCTGCGACAACCTCCTAGGAGCCAAGAGGATCAAGCCTTACTCTGCTGAGAATCCACCAAAGAATCTGGTAAATTATATCTTTGTCGACTATCGTACTATTCTATCGAGTGGCTGAATCATCGCTCGACTGACTTTGTTGTTTGAATCTTGTAGGAGTGGACGAATATGTAGTCGCTCGTGCCAAATGGGAATAAGCCCAAAGACGGAGGGGAGAGCAAGGGCGGTAGCGCGGACTATGAGGGCTCAAACAAAGACGAAGAAGTCGAGTCTCCTCCGCACACTGAGCATCGCTCCAAGCAGCGTCAGGATCCCGTGACTGCCTCAAACAGGACCTTGGCATCGAGTGACAAGAACTTGAAGTGGGACCGACCCTCGACAGTTGAGTCGAGTGAACGGGCCGCAAAGCAGCCCAAGTCCGACGCGTCGAAGCCTCGGAAAATACTGCCCCGTATGAAAATTGATGTACCCGTTGTTTCAACGTAAGTGTTTGTTTTCTTGTTTCGCTATTGTATAGGACTTCAAATTCTTGCTGACCAAGTGGAATTTGGTCTACCAAAGCCGCTACCTCAGTAACATCGCCTCCACAGGACGGAGAGGAGCAAATGGATGTGGATACTGCCGACGCGGCCACTTCCCAACGAGGTATAACAAATCTTCACTCAGCTCTGTTTCTTGAAAATGATTTGCCGACCGAATAAGCTAATGTTGTCGACTGGTGTTTGCAGAAATCATTCAACTGGAGGAACGTCATCAGTGCAAACACCTCAAAGGTCGACTGCTACGTTGTCCCAAGGGATAGGTGACTCGTCCTAAGCTAGAAGCAAGCTCGCGGCTCCGTTGTCGAGTGCCCCACCAGCTGCTTCAACCATTGTGGCCTCGACACCAATCGGACAACTCCAGGCACCTCAGCTACTCCAGTCGCATCATCAATTCAGCCGGCGACTATGTTTCCTGTGCACCACGTCCCGGAAGACCAAACTAGAGCTGCCAAGGAGGCCATGATCCAAGTGGAGCAGATGATGTTGCACACAAAAGAATCATACGAAGCCAGCAAGTTGGCTTATGATGCTAGCACGGAGCTTCACACCAACGTCCGAGTAACTGCAATTGTAAGTGCATTTCCAATTGAATTCTTGTCTTTCTATATTCTACACCTAGTGGGTGGTTTCCTTTTGTAGAATACTTGTATGTTCTCCTCTCGAATAGATCAGGTCTTAGTCGAGTGGGTTTTGGTCCTGTGGGGGCATGCTGAGTGCACCCACTAGGTGTAGTCCCTGAGACCGTTGTCGAATGGTGATGACATCGGCATGGGTCTTAGAATTGTTTTGGTGACCGCTCGACATATCAAGTGATAGAAGGTTCAGTGGGGGCACGCTGAGTGCACCCACTGGGTGTAGTCCATGAGACTACTGTCAAGTGCTTACACTGGCGAGGGTCTTAATAGAGACGATATTCACATGCTTACACACATATTTTTTTATTTTCTTGCCACTCGACAGATCGAGTGTTAGCAGATCCAGTGGGGCATACTGAGTGCACCCACTGGGTGTTGTCCCCGAGACCGTCGTCGAGTGCTTGCATCGGCGGGGGTCTGATGGAGACCATTCTATGCTCGGACAGGACAGGCCTTGTCGAGTGATTTTGGAACCAGTGGGGGCACGCTGAGTGCACCCACTGGGTGTAGTCCCCAAAGTACTGTTGATCGTTGACGATGAGCAGTAGTCTTAAGAACTTGAACTCATGGTCCTTTGTAGTATGCGGAGTACGCTTACCACTCGACGTGTCGAGAGAACTCTTTGCTTTAGTGTTACCACTCCGAAGCTACCTTGCAGGTTTCCTGATGTCATTTCCATGAACCAGGATATGACACAGGTTTCATGGACATAATTTCCATCAACCATGATATGATGCTATTTCAGGAGTGTGGGGTGGGGCAGCAGGCCGCCATCTAGTCGACTGTTCTTGATCCTTTCCACTCGGGAGCGAAGAAATTTTCATGTCGACTGAACTATTTTTTGTTGATTTCAGAGAGCTTGCAAACTTGGCACCCAGTACAAGGACTTGGAGAAGGAAAGGAACCAGCTGCCATTGGATCTGGAGGTCTCTAAGAACAACTTGGAACGTGCGCAGACCGAGTTGAAGACCTTGGGAGGTAATCTTTGTCGACCCAATGCACTCTTACTTTCACCTTCCGTTGAACCGAGTGCTCTCACTCGAACAGATGTGCGTGATGAAAATCGTCGACTCCAAGCGCGACTCAACAATGTTATTTCTTTAGATACCACGAAGAAAGCACTGGAGGACAAGGACAAGGTGCTCGCTAATGCTCAAAAGGTGGTGAGGGAGAAAACTGAAGCCATCGAGAAGAAGCTTGCCGCAGCCAAGAAGATAGAGGTGGAAAACTCCAAGCTGAAACTGCAAAGGAGTGAAATTATCAAGAAGAACAAAAAGCTGACCAGGAGGAGCAATGGTCTGGAGAAGCACTTGGGAGATTTCATGAAGAAGATGTTTATCATGCTCGACGATAACTTCCCTTGTCGAGTGAATTTCCTTAATTCCCATAGGCTAGTAATGTAACCATCTTTCTATTCCTTCCTCCATATAGAATTCTACTAGGACTTCGAAAAAGAGACCGAAGAGATTGAGCCCAATCTGGATCCCACTAAGTCGCTTGTTGGAGATGTTGTGGCCATGAACATGTTTCGTCTCAACGTCCGTCTCCAGGGTGTTCAACCATACATCATTTGACTGAAGGCTGCGTTGGAGAAGATTGACAAGGAACTGTGGCCTGAAGACACCCTCCAGACTGACCTTGCATCCATGATGACACGCCTCAATGAGATCCCGAGTCGAGTGCAAGCTTGGAAGAAATCATCTCCTCGCTGCGGGGCCGATGTGGCACTCTTGCTCGCCAGAGTCCATTGCAAGGAGGCGAGAGAGGACAAGTTGCAGGACCTCCGAGTGATTAACACGAAGAAACTTCAGTTCGAAGACTTCATGGAGACCTTCATCGACGCAGCCACTCAGATCACAAACGGGATCGATTTGGACACCTTCGTCGAGTCAGCAAGTCCGTCGGGTGCCTGAAAAACTTTATTTGGAGTGAAAACTTTATTCACCTCGGAATGCCGAGTGGAAATGTAACGGCCATAATACTTCATTCAGGCCTTTAAGCCTGAGTGCCTTTGCTTGCGCGCATAACTTTTATTCACGCTAGAACCTTTGGATTTATCTGCATTTCGCTTTCAATCATTTCTTTGACTGAATTTGTTTTGTTGAGTCCCTGAGTGAGAAGTATATTCATCAATTCAGTGGAGTTTTTAACTTAGGCGAAAGTTGGTTCGCAGCTAAGTCTCCGAGTGATGAGAATACTCACCGCTCGGAGAAGTTTTTGAACTTAGGCGAAGCCTGATTTGCGGCTAGGTTTCCGAGTGAATATGATGTTATATACTCGGAAGGATTTTTTAACTTAGGCGAAAGCTGGTTCATAGCTAAGCCTCCAAGCGTGAGGATTGCTCAACACTCGGAGAATTTTTGAACTTAGACGAAGATTGGTTCGTAGCTAAGTTTCCGAGTGAATAGAATGTTATCCATTCAGACAGGTTATTTAACTTAGGTGAAAGCTGGTTCATAGCTAAGTCCCTGAGTGTGAGGATCGCTCAACACTCCAAGAAGTTTTGAACTTAGATGAACACTGGTTTGTATCTAAGTCTCCGAGTGAATGGACTATTATCCACTCGGTAGGGTTTTTAACTTAGGCGAAAGCGTGTTCGCAGCTAAGCCCCCGAGTGTGAGGATCGCTCGACACTCAGAGTAGTTTTGAACTTAGACTGGTTCGCAGCTAAGTCTCCGAGTGAATGGACTACTATCCACTCGTAGGGTTTTTGACTTAGGCGAATGCATGTTCGCAGCTAAGCCCCCGAGTGTGAGGATCGCTCGACACTGGAGTGTTCCCAAATGTGAAATTGCGCGATCGGAATCGATGAAAGACCACGGAAGTCATACTTGCATAAATTACATTGTCTAAAATACTTTTATTACATCAACACAACTCTATTTTTAGGTATAGAAACGCCGGAGCAGATCTGCATTCCAGGCTCTTGGCTCATCAATCTTCTTCTTGAGGTTGTAGAGGTGATATGCTGCATTGTTCAATACCTTAGTAACGAAGGAAGGTCCTTCCCACGCTGGAGCGAGCTTGTGAGGTCACTTTTGATCCACTTGGAGAAACAAATCACCTTCATGAAACGACCGACTCTTTACGTGCTTTGCATGGAAGCATCGCAGATCTTGCTGGTATGCCGTCCTCCAAATCAGAGCCATCTTGCGTTCCTCTTCTAGGAGATCTATGCCAACTTGTCTTGCTTGCTCGGCTTTAGCTTCGGAATAAAGATCCACTCGAGGGGAATTATGAAGCAGGTCACTCGGCAGGATAGCTTCGGCTCCATACACCAAGAAGAAAGTAGTTCGTTTAGTTGACCGATTGGGAGTTGTTCTCAAGCCCCATAAATAGATGGCAAGTCGGACACCCAGGCTTTGGCTGCATGTTCCAAATCCCACATGAGACGAGGCTTCAGACCTTGAAGGATGAGGCCATTGGCTCGCTCAGCTTGGCCATTGGTTTGGGGGTGTGCAACGGATGATAATCCTCTCAAGTGCCTTGGGAGAAGCAAAAGTGTCTGAACTATTCCGAGTCGAAGTTCGAGCTAGTGTCTGTGATAATACTATGGGGAACTCCATACCGGTAGATTATCTCTCTCATGAATTTGATCGCACTGCGAGAGTTCAATTTCTTTATGGGCTTGGCCTCAATCCACTTCGTAAACTTGTCAAATGCAACAAGCAAAAGAGTAAACCCACTCTGTCCTGTCCGAAAGGGACCAACCATATCCAAACCCCAGATAGAGAATGGCCAAACGAGTGGAATGGTCTTCAGGGCAGACGCAGGTTTGTGAGACAGGTTTGCATAGAACTGGCACCCTTCACAGTGATCAACAATATCCTTGGTCGTCTCATTGGCACACGGCCAGAAGAAACCAGCTCGATACGCTTTAGCGACAATTGTCCGAGAGGATGCATGATGGCCGCAAGTCCCCGAGTGGATCTCTTCCAGGATCATTCAACCTTCTTCAGGGGAGATGGACCGTTGTGTCACACCAGTTACACTTTCTCTGTAAAGTTGATCATCCATCACAGTAAAAGCTTTCAATCTGCGCACAATCTATCGGGCTTCAACTTCATCCTCCAGGAGTTCTTGCCTCAAAATATATGCAATGTAGGGCACTGTCCAGTCAGAAATGATGACCAGAACCTGCATGACCAGATCAATAACCGTAGGGACATCAGCCTCAGTCGGATCAGAGGCGCTCATCGCTTGTTGGAGCTCTTCAGTGAAGGGATCTTCCTGTACCGAAGGAGTATGAAGATGCTCTAAGAATACATTTCTGGGGACAGGTCTCCGAGTGGATCCAATCTTTGCCAGCTCATCAGTTGCTTGATTCTTCACTCGGGGAACATGATGGAGTTCCAAACCTTCAAATCTCTTCTCAAGTTTTCTAACAGCATTACAATATCCAGTTATAGCGGGGTTCTGAACATCCCACTCTTTCATCACTTGATTGACCACCAAATTCGAGTCATCGTAAATCATCAAGCCGAGAAATGAATCGACTCAATGCTGCCAACCCATACAAGTGATGAAATGAATCGACTCAATGCTGCCAAGCAACCTGTGAGCATCTGAACATCGTGCACTCGCACGGGGCTTTTCATTCGAGTAATGGCGCTGATTTTCTCAGGATTGACGTCGATTCCTTATTCGGCAACGTGAAAACCGAGTAACTTGCCGCCAATAACACTTAGTCGGATTCAGCTTGATATCATACTTCCTCAGATTGGTGAATGTCTCAGCTAAGTCAGCCAGTAGGTCGGAACCTTTGTGGGACTTGACGATAATATCGTCCATGTAAGCTTCAACAGTCCGAGGGATCTAGTCGAGTAAACACTTCTGAATCATGCGCATGAAAGTAGCGCCAGCATTCTTCAAACCAAAAGGCATGGTGATATAGCAGAAACACCCGAATGGGGTGATGAAGGCTGTTTTTATTTAATCCGGACCAAACAGATGGATCTGATGGTAACCGGAGTATGCATCTACAAACGATAAACGCTCACACCCCGTAGTCGAGTTAACAATTTGATCGATGCGAGGGAGCAAGAAATGATCTTTCCGGCAAACCCGATTGATATGCTTGAAGTCAATACATAAGCGGAGTGACTTGTCCTTCTTGGGGACCATGACGACATTTGAGAGCCACTCGGAGTGGTAAATACCTCGAATGAACTTAGCTGCCAAGAGACGAGCCACCTCTTTGCCGATTGCTTTCCGCTTCTCCGCTGCCGACCTACGCAAATGTTCTTTCACCGGCTTGGCCTTCGGATCAACTCTCAGTCGGTGCTCAGCCAGTTCCCTAGGAACCCCCGGCATGTCAGCTGGCTTCCTGATAAGGGGTGGCCCGATCTTCTCAATGAGCGAATGTTGTCGATGATGAACTTGTTAGATAACTTGTGAGACGCTCTCGAACTCTCTGGCTGTTCCCTCGTTGCCAATGCAACAGATGTTCAACCCTATGGATATTCGCAACACCACACACTTGTGCACGTAGCCGCCGACCACGAAGCGGTTCTGCAATCTCCCAATTCCGAATGGAACGATAGATAGCACTTGACTTTCAGTAGCCAATACACCCTATCGATATGAATTTGGTGTAGGTAAATATTCTTGATCGATGCAAAGAGGAATATGAATACAGAGGAATGCTTAAAGCAATTCGGTCTGGTATGAGTTTAATCAAAACGTGGTCTAACCCTAAAAACCACGACTTACAAGGGTATATAAAGACTGCTAGACGTCCAACTTAGGGTTGGGGTCGAAAACAAACCTATCTCTAACTTTCCTAACTTAAACGAACTCTATTTGGAAAACTGGCAGAAAACAACCGTCATATTGTTTTGACGACTGTGACTAGCTCGGAGCTAATCCTGGGCTGCGGGTATACCGTTTGGAAAGCACACGACTCAAGCTTTCCAAATTGTATTTACACGTGTTATTTGGAGCACGGACATGGATTATGCACGTATATCAATTCCGGGCCACCTAGCAGTCAATCCGAGTCCGGTTCTAATTTTCCTTCTTTTTATGTTGTGCACCGGCCTCCCTCTCCTCCCTTGTGCACTTGCTCATATTAGACATCAGTAGGCATTCTTCTCGTTGCAACTCTTCATCTCCACGTGCCAAGCTTGTCTTCTTTTCAAATCTGATCATACAAATATGCAAAGACTTAGGCAGTATAAAATTCTCATTAACACAAATGTCAGATTCAACTAAGAGTGAATTCACCTGTTGTTCTAGTAGCTTTGCATGTGCTCTTGTGATTGATCCAATTCTTATTTCATCGGACTTGTCTTGTGCAGCAACATCATCAACGGAAAAAGATGGTAAAGGACTAGGAATGTCCTCCTCATCCTCCCCCCCTTGAAAAGGCGTCGACCTCGACGCGTTAAGGTCTTCTCCAGCATAGGGCGTCAAATTAGCAACATTGAATGTATTACTCACGCCAAACTCAGCTGTAGGAAGATCTATCGTGTATGCATTATCATTGATCTTGGCAAGCACTTTAAATGGACCAGCACCTTGTGGCTGCAACTTGGACTTGCGCTGTTGTGGAAATCTATCCTTGTGAAAATGTACCCATACCATGTCAAATGGCTGAAACAGCACCTCCTTTATCATCTTATTAACACGATCAGCAGTGTACTTGCCCTTCTTTTCAATTGCTTCTTTAGTCTTCTCATGGATCTTCCTCACAAAATCTGCCCCCTTGGATGCCTCCATGTTAATTCTCTCTTGAATGGGAAGGGGCAGCAAATCAAATGGTGTAATGGGTTTAAAACCATATACCACCTCAAATGGACAGAGCTGCGTTGTTGAGTGTACCGCCCTGTTATATGCAAACTCCACATGCGGCAAACAGTCCTCCCACACACGCAGGTTCTTCTTTATCATGGATCGCATCAACGTTGAGAGTGTGCGATTTACCACCTCCGTTTGACCATCTGTTTGCGAATGACAAGTAGTGCTGAACAATAACTTTGTCCCTAGCTTTCCCCATAGTGTCTTCCAGAAATAGCTCATAAACTTCACGTCACGATCAGAAACAATCATCTTTGGGACTCCATGTAAGCGTACGATGTCCTTGAAAAAAAGGTTAGCAATATGCGACGCATCGTCGCTTTTGTGGCAGGCAATAAAATGTGCCATTTTGGAAAATTGATCCACTACCACAAAAATGGAATCATGTCCGCTCCTGGTTTTAGGCAATCCTAACACAAAATCCATGCTTATATCTTCCCATGGAGTAGTAGGTGCAGGAAGAGGAGTATACAAACCGTGAGGTTTCAGTTTTGACTTCGACTTATTGCAAGTGATGCATCTCTTCACAAATCTGTCCACATCATGCCTGATCTTAGGCCAATAAAAATGATCAGCGAGCATAAGCAAAGTCTTCTCACGTCCAAAGTGGCCCATCAAACCGCCGGCATGTGATTCCTGCAACAATAGCAAACGCACGGACGATTCTGGAACACATAGTTTATTAGCTCTAAACAAATAACCGTCATGTATATGATATTTTTCCCATGCTTTCACATCAGAGCACAAGTTATATGGTGCTGAAAAATCAGGATCAGTAGCATCTAAATCACGCAAACTCTCTAAATCAGTAACTTGAACAGCCAGTTGTGTCAACAACATGTTTTTCCTAGAAAGAGCATCAACAACAACATTATCTTTACCCTTTTTATACTGAATGATGTATGGGAAAGACTCAATAAATTCAACCCATTTAGCATGACGTTTATTCAGATTAGATTGGCTCTTCAAAAATTTCAAAGCCTCGTGATCAGAATGTATGATAAATTCTTTTGGCCACAAATAATGTTGCCAAACCTCAAGAACACGAACAAGAGCATACAATTCTTTATCATAAACAGGATAGTTCAATTGTGCACCATTCAATTTTTCAAAAAAATATGCAACCGGTTTACCCTCTTGCATCAACACACCTCCAATACCAATTCCACTAGCATCAAATTCAATCTCAAATTGTTTAGTGAAATCAGGAAGTACAAGTAAAGGTGCAACAGTCAAACGACGTTTTAGCTCATCAAATGCATTATCTTGGGCTGCGCCCCACACAAATTCAACACCCTTTTTAGTAAGCTCATTCAAAGGTGCAGCAATGATACTGAAATCTTTCACAAAACGTCGATAGAAACCAGCAAGATCGTGAAAGCTTCGTACTTGACTAACATTCAATGGAGTAGGCCAATTTTTAATAGCTTCAATTTTAGATTCATCTACCTCAACTCCATGCTTAGAAACAACATATCCCAGAAATATGATCTTATCTTTGCAAAATGTGCACTTATCAAGATTACCAAAAAGCCTAGCATCACGCAACAGTTGCAAAACTTGTCGAATATGATCACTATGTTCAGATTCATTGCGGCTGTAAATAAGTATATCATCAAAATATACAACCAAAAATTTACCAATAAAATGCTTGAAAACATGGTTCATTAATCGCATAAAAGTACTAGGTGCATTAGTTAACCCAAAAGGCATGACTAACCACTCATATAACCCGAACTTAGTTTTAAAGGCTGTCTTCCATTCATCCCCTTCTTTCATCCTAATTTGATGATAACCACTACGCAAATCAATTTTAGAGAAAACAACAGCACCACTCAATTCGTCTAGCATATCTTCCAAACGTGGAATAGGGTGACGATATCGAATAGTTATGTTATTTATAGCTCTACAATCTACGCACATGCGCCATGTACCATCTTTCTTAGGGACTAAAATTACAGGAACAACACAAGAACTTAAGCTCACACGAATATAACCTTTGTCGAGAAGCTCTTGTACTTGTTCCTGAATTTCCTTTGTTTCCTCGGGGTTGGTGCGGTATGCTGCTCTATTGGGCAGAGATGCTCCTGGTATCAAATCAATTTGATGCTCTATACCTCGCAATGGTGGTAAACCAGCGGGTACCTCCTCCGAAAACACATCACTAAATTCCTGCAATACATTAGAAACACCAATAGAGAGAGGGGTCATGTTGTTAGAAACCAAAATTTGACCCTTGCACAGCAGCACAAGTGGTACAACAGTGGGATCCTCATGAAACTCTCTCAAATCAGATTTGGTGGCTAACATAACTAATGAATTCACTCCCTCGCTTTTATTTTTACCACTCAGATTTGGCTTGTGGCTCTCACTCACCGGAAGTGGAGGCTCTCGCCTATCTAATCTCTCACTCTCTTTTTCAAGATTCACTTCAATTTTTTGACGAGATTCATTTACTATTTGTTGCGGTGTCATAGGCCTCAAAGTAACCTCCTTGCCACGCCAATTTAAATGATATGTGTTGGCTCTCCCATTGTGACGGACATCTCTATCATACTGCCATGGGCGTCCCAACAACAAGTGACACACGGTCATAGGAACCACATCACACTCAATGGTGTCTTTGTACGGTCCGATCTGAAATTCCACATGCACCATGTGTCTGATCTTCATCTCTCCACTATTACTTAGCCACTGAATAAAATATGGATTGGGGTGCGGTAAATATTTCAATTTCAGCTTTTGGCATAACTCCTTACTAGCCAAATTGTGACAACTACCACCATCAATTATAACCTTGCACGCCTTACGAGGACCAACAACAGCCTTTGTTTGAAAGAAATTGCACTGCTGCTCTGCAGGACTAGGAGTAACACTTAGCACTTTGGGCGAGCAAACAATTGTAGGATAGTGTGTAGCATAGGCATCTATTGAACCATTTTCATCTTCCTCCCAAATTTTAGAATCAAGGTCAGCTTCATCACCGGTTTCATATTCTGTTGTATCCTCATTAATCAACATAACCTTTTTGTTGGGACAATCTCTCTTAAAATGACCCCTTCCACCACATGTATGACAGATCATGTCCCTCTTTCTTGCTGTAGAATTAGTAGAACCAGCAGCACTAGCAGCAGGTTGCACCGATTTCTTTGCATTAGAGATAATCGAATCTGGTTTGGAAGAAGTATACCACGAAAACTAGAAGTGGAACTAGGAGCAGGCTCCATAGTAGGTGTTGTTCGTGGTGGAAAACAACCTCTACTTGCTTGTGTGCGAGATGTAAACTTAGCATCCTCAGCCACTTGCAATTCAGCCTCACGTGCTTGGTGTAACAAGTATGTCATGTCATAATACTGGTGAAGACGAACAATACGCTTGATGTTATAGGAACTAGGCGCGGCAACGATGTCGGTTTCGCTGTTTTTGTGTCACGGCAGAAGTGGAGTCCGAGTTCGAGTAGGACTAGGAAAACAACTTGGGTAACCAATTTTTTTTTGATATAGACGCGGAATAGCAAATAACAAGAACTCAAACTAGACTTAGAACCCTAAACCTAACCTAAACCACACGACTCAAAAACAGAAAAGGGAATGCAAAGATCAACACAAAACATCAACTAGGTATGCAAAATTGGGCTAATCTAGGCTATGGCAAGAATCTAACCTAATATTTTCGTGGGGCTTTTTCTGTATAGGATGAAAACCAACTAATCTATGGGATGGAAATTGTTCACCGAGTAAACCCAGTAATCTGATACCAAGATGATAAGGGGTGGCCCGATCTTCTCAATGAGCGAATGATGTCGATGATGAACTTGCTGGATAACTTGTGAGATGCTCTCGAACTCTCCGGTTGTTCCCCCGTTGCCAATGCAACAGATCTTCAACCCTATGGATATTCGCAACACCACACACTTGTGCACGTAGCCGCCAACCACGAAGCGGTACTGCAATCTCCCAATTCCCAATGGAGCGACAGATAGCACTTGACTTTCAGTAGCCAATACACCCTATCGATACGAATTTGGTGTAGGTAAATATTCCTGATCGATGCAAAGAGGAATATGAATACAGAGGGATGCTTAAAGCAATTCAGTCTGCTATGAGTTTAATCAAAACGTGGTCTAACCCTAAAAGCCATGACTTACAAGGGTATATAAAGACTGTTGGACGTCCAACTTAGGGTTGGGGTCGAAAACAAACCTATGTCTTACTTTCCTAACTTAAACGAACTCTATTTGGAAAACTGGCAGAAAACAACCATCGTATTGTTATGATGACTGCGACTCGCTCGAAGCGAATCGTGGGCTGCGGGTATACAGTTTGAAAAGCACACGACTCAAGCTTTCCAAATTGTATTTACACATTTTATTTGGAGCACGGACACCGATTCTGCACGTATATTAATACCGGGCCACCTGCCAGTCAATCCGAGTCCGGTTCTAATTTTCCTTCTTTTTATGTTGTGCACCGGCCTCCCTCTCCTCCCTTGTGCACTTGCTGATATTAGACATCAGTAGGCATTCTTCTCGCTGCAACTCTTCATCTCCATGTGCCAAGCTTGTCTTCTTTTCAAATCTGATCATACAAATATGCGAAGACTTAGGCAGTATAAAATTCTCATTAACACAAATGTCAGATTCAACTAAGAGTGAATTCACCAGTTGTTCTAGTAGCTTTGCACGTGCTGTTGTGATTGGTCCAATTCTGATTTCATCGGACTTGTCTTGTGCAGCAACATCATCAACGGAAAATATGGTAAAGGTTTAGGAATGTCCTCATCACTTCCATGCGAAGATGTCCCAGTTCTCATCGAGGAATTGGATGAGCTTGACTTCCTATTTACCGTCGAGTGTTGAGGATATGTTGGTCGGGGCAGTAATAGGATTTGTCGGGTGAATGTGCACCTTTTTCATTTCCCCTGCTTACTGAAAAGCATACTCTGAAGCAGGCTTCTTAGCACACAGCAACTCATCAGGGTTAGCGCTCTTCTTGTACTCTTCTAGCTCGACCATAGCCATCTGGTGATCGGCAATTTTGGAGCACTGCCGGAGGCACTCCTCATCCCTCTGTCGATTGCCAATGATTGTGATCACACCCTTGGGTCCAAGCATCTTCAGTTTGAGATACACGTAACATGGACGGGCCATGAAACCAGCATAAGCTAGCCGACCAAGGATGGTATGGTACGCGCTCTGGAAGTCCACGACTTCAAACGTCAATTTCTCGTTGCGAATTTTTTTATCTATCCCGAACACCACATCCAATGCAATCTAGCCGAGTGACTTGTACTTCTTTCCTCGGATCACTCTGGGGAATTGCAAATTGCTCTCACTCAGTCGGGACATCGGAATGCCCATCCCCTTAAGGGTATCTGCATACAGTATATTCAATCCACTCCTTCCATCCATGAGGACCTTACGGAGTTCCTCCCACATTGGGATCTACCACCAAAGCCTGCCGATCGGGTGTGGCGACATGAGCAGGATGATCTGAATGATCAAATGCGATGGCAGTTTGAGACCACTTGAGGTACAGCCATGTTGACTTCTCTGTTTATAACCTTCAATCGACTCCTACTTTCAACATGAACAAAAACCATCAGAGTGGCATTGACATCGGAAAAAGTTTCTTTGTCTTCATCATCCTCTTTTTCAGGAGTTTTCTCATTTGACTGACCTTCCTTGAACTGTTGGGTCAGTAGATGACACTGTTGAGTGGTATGTTTGGGTAATATCAAATTACCATATTCGTCTTTCCTCGTGTGGATTGCACACGACAAGTCAAGAACATCTGTTCTCGATTGATTTTTTCCTTTCTTGGGGGCGAACTGTCCCTTGGAATTCTCCTTATTTTTTCCTTCTGCCGCCAGGGTGGCTGCCTTTGCCAGAACATGGCCATCAACCTTCCGCTTCTACTTCCGAATGGAATTTCCGCCGACATCGTTGTCGGCTGCTTTTCCTTTGCTGCTACGGAGGCGGTCTTCTTCTTCTTCTCCATTTGCGTACCGAGTGGCAATTTCCATCATCTTACTTGGTGAAATATCACCGGTTTGCCCAAACTTCAGGTAAAGCTCTCTGTACTTCACTCTGGCCTAGAAAGCACAAACAGCCTGATGCTTGGAAACATTCTCCACTTTATGATGCAAAGTGGACCAACGCTGAATGTAATCTCTCAATGACTCGTTGGGCTTCTGAACACAATGTTGCAAATTAATCAAACTGGCAGGACGCTTGCAAGTTCCCTCGAACGTTCTGATGAACACTCGGGCACGATCCTCCCAGCAGTGGATGCTAGGAGCCAAACGATTCAGCCATGCATGGGCCGAACCATCCAACATCAAGGATAATTGCTTCATTGGAATGTTGTCATCGCGACCACCAATCTGAATAGCCACTCGATAATCATCAAGCCATATTTCTAGTTTTGACTCGCCAGAAAACTTGCCTATCCCAGCCGCCAACCTGAAGTTGGGGGGAATCTCTGTAGAAAGAATGGCTCTACTAAAGCACTTGGGACCAGAAATAACAGCACTGCTGCCACTTGGGTAATCTCTGTCGAAACCATCTCCGTGGGCTCTGCCTTTGTCGATTCGCCTCTGAGTGAGGACGTCTCTTGCATCAAACCCCTGGATTCTACTCCGCACCAAACGGACGCCTATCGTCCTGGTGTTGGGGCACATACGGACCACTCCGCGAAGGAGTGGGCACTCGACGATGGTCATCATGGTGAAACTGATCTCGCCCCTGATCCATGTACTGATACTCACGGAAACTTCTGCCCCTGCGACATAGAGGCGAACCAGGACTGTGTGCCGACTGAACAGTCTCTACTCTTGGCGTATTACTGTGTATTCTATTGCGCGACTGTGAAGCAACTAAGTTTTTGCGCTGCGCTGCATCAAGCAACGCTCTGATCTGCAACAAACCTCTGCCAGCCTCTAAACGTGATGGCTGAATGGAATCTGCTATCCTAGCTGCTGCTGCAACATTTAAAACTGGAGTGCAGAATACCTCAACGTTGTTAAGTGAACCACTCAGAAACAGCTATCGCTGACATCGATTGGGAGGTGGTGGATGCTGGCGAGCGCGCTCGTCGAGTTCCCTCTGAAGCTCTTCGAGCCAAATGCATGTGGCCTCCAAGGCCTGAGCCTCAGCGATCGCACCAACGATGGGCGTATGAAGGACCTCCTCGTCCTGGTGCGATTGCTCATCCGATGCCCCACCAACCTCTCACCTGTTGCGACAGAAACTAGACGGCGGGCTATGATGAGAACCACCCATAAGAACCTCCGTTGCAGGATCGCAGCTCTCACACTCGGAAGGAACGCCAGACTGATCTGACTCCGAGTCGAACACACCGTGAAGTGACTCAGCGGGCTCGATTGCCGCAATCTGCAGAGATGAAACTTGGCGAGCCACCGCATGCCTCACTCAGAGCTGGACCCGTGAGCGTCCGGATCGCTTGCGGTGGCGAACAGCGGGGAGGGCCATAGACTATGCAGTCGACGGTTGCCGTAGAAGAACACTGCAAGAGCTCGCGCGGAAGTTCTTAGAGAAGCCTCAATGTCGAGAAGCGCCTCCTAGAGCTAGGTCGAATCGTCGACGATGAAGGTGAGCGCTCTGAGATGGATCTCGTCGCCCAAGAACAAACCACCGCCGGAAGACATGACGAAGGGGGGAAAATGCAACCTCGCCGGAAGTCACTTAGATGCCTGCCCCATGGTGGGCACCAACTGTCGTGGGAACGAGTCTGACAGTAGAAGATAGGGGTACGAAAGGAGAGGGCAGAGTCCTAGCTACGGCGAGGGTGTACACACGGATGTATGAGTTCAGGCCCCTCTCATGGAGGTAACAGCCCCACGTCTCAATGCTCGGGATCTTTTGGTGTGTGGGTAGTATGAGTTATAGAAGGTGCGAACCCTTGTGCCAGAGGGGAGGGGTGGCTTATATAGAATACGCTGCCCCTCATAAGTGCCAGGCATCCAAGGGTTCAATCATGGGAATAAAGACGAGCGTTACTAGTAATGTGTATCTTAATTGCTACTACATAATGACTGGACTAACGTCTGCCTGTTGGCCTCCCTGGGGTGGCTTCTGGTCTTCTGGCGTCGACTGGAAGCGAGGTCTTCCGAATGACAGGTGACTGTCGAGTGGAGGGAGAAGATTCCGAGTGGATTAACTGTCGAGTGACTTGAGTACCATGGTGAATCCAGTTGAAATCTCTCTTGTAATCTTCAAGTCCTCCAATATAGTGTCCTTAGGTAGGGTATGTAGGTCAGGCCTAGGAACCTACCTTTGGTACATATCCTCGTCAATAGCAGATGGCGCACGGAAAATTACAAGTCTGAAAATGCCATAAGCTAGCGCTTGGAGAAACTGAGAAGACACAAATACATGGCAAAACCTAAGCCTCTAGATGGAAGCAAGGAAGATTCACAAGAACAAATTCAAATCAACCTGGGGCCTAATGTCGGGGATATGACCATGCGATATAACCCACCGTTTGGGTCGGGTTAGATCATGGGCAGCTTAAGAAGCATATGCTCGATGGGCCGTAGAGGTGACAGAAAGGCAAGCAAGAAGACTTACCAAGTAAGCGACCTGGCGGCCCAGTACATGAATATGGCGAGTCAAGGCCCATGAGGTGGAAGACACCATAAGCTTTCCTAACTTGGAACACAAGATAAGGCAGAATTGTAATTGGTCACAAGACATAATACATATCAGACTCTTGTAAATCCGGGGGCATCAAGCTATATATAAAGGTGAGCCCCTAAGGTCAATAACGTAGGTTAGAAACTCTTGAAAGCTAGGTCAGCCATTCCACACCCTTGTAATTGATATCACCATCAATATAAACATCAAAGTAGGACATAGGATTTTAACTTCATTAGAGGGGCCGAACCTACGTAAATCTGTCTCTCGTTCCTGACCAACTCCTTCGAGTCGCTTCATAGCAGCAATGGCCTCACACCTAAGTTCTCCTAAGAAAACATCTTCTGTGACAAAACCATGACAGTACCCAAACAATGCCTTTCCCTCGACGACACTAAATAAAGAGTCGATTCCTTGGTCCACGGCTTAATTATGTACAAAAACACGAGCATTTCTCAACATAGTACCATCCATGAAGGGACACAACAGTGTGCCCGATGTCTGTAAAAATAGTACTATCGTCATAATAAGGGGTATCATGGGCATGCGGGCTCTCTGCTAGCATCGACCAAAGTAATCGACAAAGCCTTATCCCATAAGGGGTATCGTGGTTGTACATGTAAGGTTGGAGTAACGATCGTAACTTAAACCGATCCCTTTTCAAAAACAACACACCCACTTGCCTCGGCACACCACTTCTTTATCAAATGGTTACCTAGCTCAATATCATCTCCCTCGGGCATTAGTGGCACTCGACGGGTTTTTCGAAAAGTCTTTGAAATTATTTCCTTTCCAACACCATGCATAATCCCATCCCACTTGCGGAGCAGCTACTTAACAATCTATCTATTCCAACCCACACAACTCTAAGTAGGAGGTAGAGTCATGGCATGCAAGTATCAACAGTAAAAGTATCAAAGGCAACCCATAAAGGTGGTTATCACAACATCATGATCAACATATCAAAAGTAAAGTGCTATATGCCATGCATAAAAAGGTTATTTAATTATGTTTAAAGGGTTGCTTTCCTGGCTCAACAAAGTCCTCGGGGTCTTTAGAGTCTTTTGGTCCAACTCCCTCATCAACAACGCAATCTATCGTCGCAATATTAACGGGCAAAAATAAGAGCACGACAAAAACAGAGAAAATAAATCTCTCCTAAAAATATAAAAGCCACTTTTGTAAAATACAAGATAAAACTAAAAATATTAAAAATATAAGTTTCTGGTTTTGAAGTATAAAAAGTAGTGAAAACCATTTTAGCACTAGTTTTGAATAATCAAAACAAGGTTTTAAATAAAACCAGTACATAATCTATTTTCAAAAAGTTACAGAAGTGGCCTTATTAAATAAGTGGTATTTTTACATGTTTTAGAAATTGGGATACAAATTCAATCTAGAGGAATTTCTGGAAACTTCCAGGAAAGAAAAAGAAAAATGGGCACTATCGCCCTGGGACAGAGCGGCTGGCCGAACCATCCCAGCCAGCGAAGCCGGCCTAGGAGACCCGAGGTGTGCGCGCACGTCAGGTTTGAACCTGATGGGTAGGCCCCGGTGGCCAAAGAGAGGAGGGGGTGAGAGCATGATGGGCAGGGCCCGCCTGTCATCTCCCACCTCGCAACCAGGGGGCCGGGGAGCTCATCGGCAAGGCTACTGACGGCGGCGAGGGTGGCCAAAGGTGGGAATAGGCTCAGGGGGCTGTCATGGTTTGAGCGATGACGGGGTTGATCGAAGGGGACGCCTGGTTGGCCAGCGACGAGGTCACGTGGTGGAGGCGCTTCGGGAGGTGGATGTCGTCGATGCTACATGCTATAAACAGTGATCAGGTCGATGAGACGGTGCCATAGGAAAGAGAAACAGGGTCAGAGGAGCTTCCTACCTTGAGATCGCCGGAGACCCAAGGCGGTGAGGCTCCCATTCGATCCGAGCGTAGGGGGCTCGGGAGGACCCTTGGGTGCAGGAGGCCGATTAGAGGCAGGATGGAGCATCCAGAGGGGAGAATGGAGCGCGGGGTGTCTTCTTATAGCCGGGCATCGGTGTACCATGGACGAGGTCCACCGGAGGCCATGGTAGGGGCTATGGATGCCATGGGAGGATGCTGGAGTGGCTCGGGGATGTTCGTGGGGTTCGTCCATGTTGCAGGGAGGAGGAAGGAAAGAGCCGGGGACAGAGTGGTGCGCGTGTGGACTCACTCATTGGAGCTCTCTAGCAGCCATGGCGCTCATGTGGGGAGGCCACGGGAGGAGGAGAGACGAGGGGGCCGACCGCGTTGCATGTACCGAACGCCTAGACGGCCTCACGAGACACGATGGGGAGGCACAACACTGTTAGGGCTGGCGATTGGGGGGCGATTGCAGTGCGATTGGGGGTCTAGGGGAGATAAACAATGAGGAAATGGAATAGGATGCTTCGGGAGGTTCCTTAGAATAGAGGAAGGTGGGGGAGAGGTAAATCCTTGTTGTCCAGAGGGGTAAAAGTAGGTTTTGACCTGCCAATAATTGAGTTGAGCCCATGCTAGAGTTACTCGAGGTAAAAGAGCACTAGTAGGTGATGTGGTAAAAATTGGATGTGATGCGGAACAGTGGAAGGGGTCAAAACATGGCTTTTAAGAAACTACCAGAAGGTGTTTGATGTAGTTTTGGCCAAGTAATATGGCTCCACTTACTGTGAGATTTAACAGGATCAAAAGAGTAGGTAGAAACAAGGTTGATCACAAGGTTTGAGCTCATTTGAGAAAAGTTGATAATGCAAACTTGGTAAACCCTAGAAATGAGCACAAACTAATTTCTATAGATCTACGCATGCAAATATATTCTTCTTGATACACCACTTAGTGTAGTGTCATCATTTGGGTAGTAGATAATGCCCACAAAGTTTGAGGCCAATAGGATAAACTTGACAGTGTAGAGTTGGTTAAATTTGGATCTGGACAGGAATGGTTTTGGGGTATTTTGGTGAATCAAAACAATTGTGATTGGGATGAAACTTTGCAAGGTCTTCACATATAGCATGTGTGACTTGCTGGAAGTTTCCTAGATTTATTTGAGAACATTTCCTATGGAAATATTTCAAATACAGGAATTATGTAGAAAGGGTTTAGGAGGGGTTTGTCCAATATTTTGAACATGACCATGTGATGAAATTCTTATATATGGAAAATATATACCCCTAAAAGACGAACACTATTGAAATGGGGGACGTCCTTGAACTTTTGTTCATGCCCATGGTAACTTTGTGAATATTGATAACAACAACTTTTCAACAAAAAAATGACCCCCTTGTACAAATCCATTGTATTATAAAAAATAATGTGCCAATATTTACCTTTAGGATGTTTAACTTGCTTGTTTGATCTGTGTTGTGCAAAAACAGAAACTTTAGATGTAGTGTTTAACTTTTCATATTTATTGGAGACTGAAAAATTCTGAAATTTTTACACACTACTATTATGAAAAACTATTACTTCCTAATTTTTCAGAATTTGTTTAGTTACAGAATTATAGGTTTCATCGACATATTTACAGACTGTCCTATTTTTCACAGATTGATGTTATAGTTGCTTTATCTGCTTATGTTTGAATTCGTGTTGAGTCCCATTGCGTTAGGAGACATAGAATTGTGATAGCATATAGTGGGTGATGTTAGATAATGTTATGGCACGACATGACGGGATTTGATGATTATATGTACTAACATTTCTAATGGAAGTTCTGCTAAGTTTTGTGTGGATGAAGTGTTCGAATATCGAGGAGGTATCGATATGAGAAGAATAAGGAGAGGCAAGAATTCAAGCTTGGGTATGCCCAAGGCACCCAAGTAAATATTCAAGGAGACTCAAGCGCCTAAGCTTGGGGATGCCCCAGAATGCATCCTATCATTATTCTTCAACAATTATCAGTACTCGGTTTTTGTTTGGTTCACATGATATGCGTAAATTCCTGGAGCATTGTGTGCCTTTTATTTTTATTTCAGCAATACCATTCTCGTATGGGAAAGTCCATGGTTGATTTATATAATGCTCTTTTCCCTTCACTTATATCTTTTTGAGTATGGCTTTATAGAATGCTTCGTGTGCTTCACTTATGTCTTTTGAAGTTTGGATGCCTGTTTCTCTAGATGTACAAAATTGTTATTGTAGAATGGTCCTTTGCTTCACTTATATTTATTTGAGCATGGTATTTTGTAGAAAGAATTAAACTCTCATGCTTCACTTATACCTATTTAGAGAGTTAACAAGAATTGGTCATTTATATAGTTAGTCAAATCCTATAGAAAACTTGTATACCATAGAATATGATATGTTTTATTCCTTGCAATAGTTTTGTGACATTGAGATAGTAATATCTGGGTGCACTAGTGGATGATTATGGATTAGTAGGAATATCGGTGCTAACAGTTGTGATTGACGAAGCATGCACGTAGAGTCTCTAGTTATGCGATGAAGTTGGAGCATAATTTATCCTTGATTGAAATCCTTTGTGGTTGTATAATCGGGGGCGTGATGGTTAGCTCCTATCAACGTCCATCCTAGGGGCATGCGAGTAGTATTGTGCTTCGAGAGGGTTAATAAAATTTTCACAATAAGTATATGATAACCACAAGTGTAGGGAATCACGACAGTCTTCACGGGTAGTATTTCACCCTAATTTATTGGTTTGACAAAAGGGGAGCCAAAGAATATTTATTGGCCTTGACACTTGAGTTTTAAGTTCAGTCGCACCTAAGATATCTCTCTGCAGCAAAGATTTAGTAGCACACAAAATAGTAGTAGCAAAAGTAACAATAGTAGTGACCGTAGCAATTTTGTAGCAGGTGTGATAGTAGCAATAGTAACTTAGCAAGATTCAGTATATATAACATGTAGGCACGTGGATCGGTGATGGATAATGATTTAGAAGACATTGATCATATAACAGTTACACACTAGGGCGGCACAGAACTAGCTCCAATTCGTCAATGTAATGTAGCCATGTATTCTGTATATAGTCATACGTGCTTGCGATAAGAACTTGCATGACATCTTTTGTCCTACCTCCCATGGCAGCGGGGTCCTATTGAAAACTAAGGGATATTAAGGCCTCCTTTTAATAGAGAACCGGAACAAAGCATTAACACACGGTGAATACATGAACTCGTCAAACTACGACAATCACCGAAAACAATTGCAATTATTGTCACCTTGGGGTATGCGGATCATGACACGTAATAGGTGCATATAACTTGAAAGATTGGATCCAAATCATTCTTGTATTCATGAAAACATAATAGGTCCAGATCTAAAATCATGGAACTCGGGCCCTAGTGACAAGCATTAAGCATAGCAAAGACATAGCGACATCAATCTCACAACATAATGGATACTAGGGATCAAGCCCTAACAAACTTAACTTGATTAAATGATCAATCTCATCTAATCCCACCACCGTCTAGCAAGCCTAAAAGGTATTACTCACTCCGGATGGTGAGCATCATGGCAGTGTTGATGGAGAATGGTTGGTGATGACGACGGCGATGATTTCCCCTCTCCGGAGCCCAAAACAAGCTACAGATCAACCCTCCAGAGGAATAACAAGAGTTGGCGGCGGCTCCATCTCGTAAAACGCGGTGAAATCTTCTCTCTAGTTTTTTTCTCCATGGGTGTGATTTTATAGGACTGGAATTAGGGTCGGAGGGGCCACGAGGTCCCCACAAGCCCATCAGGGCATGCCCCTAGGGGGCGCACCCTAATATGTGGTGGCCCCCTAGCACACCCCCTCCGGGGGGTCTTCGTTCCATAATTCATCATATGTTCCAGAAATAATTCGCAAATAGTTCCATCCGATTTTGAGAACTTTTATTTCTGCACAAAAATAACACCAAGGTAGTTCTGTTGAAAACATCGTCAGTCTGGGTTAGTTTCATTCAAATGATGCAAATAAGGGGCCAAAACCCAAGCAAAAGTGTTTGGAAAAGTAGACACGTTTGAGACTTATCCACTCCCCCAAGCTTAACCCATTGCTTGTCCTCAAGAAATTCAGTTGATAAACTGAAAGTGATAAAGAAAACTTCTACAAACTCTTTTGTTCTTGTTGTCATACATATGTTAGCTTGTGCTCAAGTTTTCAACATAAACCGTAAATAGACACGTCCATGACAACAAATAGATATTATGTTAACTCATGGAAATACATAACTATCTACAAAGCAATAATAAAATATCTCATATGCAAACATTTTGTCAAAACAATCATAATACAATATGGTGACATCCTATTTTGCTAGCCCTTTCTGAGACCGCAAATCAAAATGCAGAGCACCTCTAAGATCCAAGCAGCGACTAAACATTATAATTCAGGGTAGAAAAGATCCAGTCATGCTCATATCCAACATTAACTAGAATCAGTGCATAAGAATAATGATAGTGCTCTTGGGTCTGGTGCTTTAGTAAGAGGGTGATGACTCAACATAAAAGTAAATAGATAGGCCTTTCGCAGAGGGAAGCATTGATTTGCAGAGGTCATAGAGCTCGAAGCTTAAAACAAGAGGGAAGATATAATGTTTTGAGTGGTGCACTTTTTCTTGTCAATGTTACGGCAAAGGTTTTCAACATTTTCCATGCTAAACTGATTACTGGCAGTTCCCAAACAGAATAGTAAAGTTTACTCTTATCCACCATACATACACAAACCATGGCTGACCAAATCCACAGATGCCTGCCAACATACAACTGTCCCAAGGAGTTTGTTTAATTTATTTTGATTATGTAGAACTGGGCATCCCTTTTACTAGCCACTCTTGTGCAATGACAGCGAATAAACGACCGTCCTGAGAATAACTCACTTAGCATGGAAAATATCAATCACATCATCGCTGCATGAGCGAGATGAGTGCACAAAATGGTTGTCTATTTGAATATTTAGAGATGGCACATGCAAATTTACTTGGAACGGCAGGGTAATACCGCATATAGGTAGGTATGGTGGACTCATGTGGAATAAGTCGGTTTAATGGTTTTGGATGCACAAGCAACATTCCCACTTAGTGCAAGTGAAGGTTAGTAATAGGTTGAGAAGCGACCAGCTAGAGAGCAAGAATGCTCATGAATATGCATTTTGAACAATTAACATTGGACGTAGCATGAGTAGGATATGAACACTCTAAATTTAAACATCATGAAGGCTGCATTGGTTTTGATTCAACTAGATGTTTGCACAAGGGCCAAGTCAAATTGCTTAAATTTCTAAGAGGGAAATACCATGCTATCATACCATATTATAACCATCTTAATGCATGTTGACACACAAGATAAATCATTATTAACTCCTAGCTATTTAGGCATGGCATGAGAAGCTATAATCTCTAATTGTCATCACAAACATGTTTACTCATGATATACTGAATCAGGATCAAACTGGCTGAACATATTTACCAAAACAAAAAACAAGAAGAGTTCATACCAGCTTCCTTTGCCACAATCACTTCGTCAAATATCATCATTATTGCCTTTCACTTTCATGATCGAATGATGTGATAATAATAATAATAATAATAATAATAATAGTGCAAGAACGTCATGGATTAAGCTGAAATCTGTAGGGTAGTTTAAGACAAAGGAGAAGACAAGGTAAAATTGGCTCTCTATTAGAAGAGCAATAAAGCATATAAGAGCCACTCAAATTTTTCATCGTTGTCTTCTCCTTTCGAGGATTCAACAAAAAGAAAAGAAATTTAGAGAAACACACTGAGATATTTTTGGAGCCTTTTGTTATTCTCAAGCAAGGAAATAAACTAAGGGAAAACAAGAACGAGAAAAACTATTTACACGGGAAAGCTCCCAACAGGCAAAGGAAATCTTTTTGGGTTTTATTTTCAGTTCTACAACTAAAGAAATTAGGAAATGAAAACTGAAAAGAAACGAGAAATGTTTTTGGATTTTCAAAGTTTTCAAATACACAAGATGAAAGCTAGAAAAATAAAGGTAACATGAATATACAATGAAAGAGCATGAACACCGACAATTTATATGAGATGTGGGCACATGAATGTAATATTGGTGAGAAATATGTATTCCCCCAAGCTTATGATTTTGCCTAGCTTGGTAATCACCACTTATAATAGCCATCAGGTCTCAGAACGTATCTCTACCGAGGTACCCGAGCGTCCCATGCCTGGGCCTCGACCTCCGCAGGAGCAAGCTCGTTCCGGTAAGCAATGATGTCATCTGCCATTATCCCGAATCCGTTCCTGGCATGATAATTAAACAAAGAAGGTGCAGGCAAAGGAATAATAATATAGGTTTCCTCGCTAAACACTTGGTTGTAACGAAAGTTTATCGGTGGTTTAGGTTTCTCTATAAATTTGGTGCTCCTCCATGGATCGATGGTCGAGGTGCACCTCGGACAACAAGTAATCACTAGGGTGTGTAGCCACCTCAAAGCGTTTTGCCAAGTGCGTGGCATAAATACCACCATGAACCTTGCCCTTGGTTCGGTTAAGATATAAACGACATGCAACAATAGCTCCTAAGTTGTAAGCATTATCAACATAAAGTGAGCGGTGTAAAATGGCAAGGGTGGGAGCACTAAGGCCACCATCCTACTCCATAGTAGTTATGCATTTTACTATAAACATAGATAAGTAGTGCACAGACGGAAATGCAAACTAGTGGCTCTGGCGTGTGATACGCCCCCGGTTTCTCCCATAATTAAGGTAAAGAGAAAGTCCTTGAAATCCTTAAGTTTGGGTTCACGCACTCTCCCGTCAGAAGCAAGCACACATATCTCACAAAATTCATGTAGAGGTAACTTATAGTCTGTGGCATTAAGAGAAAAGCACACCATGAGAGCACCATGTGTATTAATGAACTAAATGTTTTGCACGAAGGAATTAGTGAGGAGATAGTGCTGGTCACACTTATCTATGAGGAAATTGGTTAGCCCGACATTTGCAACAAATTGCATGAATCCTTCATGAATATCCGCTTCGTTCATGAAGGGTATATGTGTCCATTCACAGGGCCTAACCTCCGTGTTGCGAGGGAGGTTGATGTCTCTATCTTGAGTCCTCCTAGAAACTCCCTTGGGGTTCCTGCTTGAAGAACCTTTCCATAGAAAGTTCATTCTCCAAAGAACAAAATTCTAAAATTTTTGGGTCACAAATTTATGTCAACAAAACTTTGCAAGAATGGTAGCAACTA
Organism: Hordeum marinum; assembly: GCA_022496015.1. Lineage (NCBI taxonomy): Eukaryota > Viridiplantae > Streptophyta > Magnoliopsida > Poales > Poaceae > Hordeum > Hordeum marinum. The sequence continues at coordinate 244,502,797 of CM039673.1, forward strand.
CTCATATTGATGCATAGAGGCCATATCAAGCATTCATACTACTTGGAACACAGAGAATTCAACATGCAAGCTCATTTTATGTAGCACCAAGTGCAACAACTTATCCAAAATATAAAGGGGGTTTTACATCTGTGCCCCTCGTTCCTTAGTTGTACTGATCCATCCCCATGCTCTTACAATTTGCTCACTTTTCCCCACTCTCTTGTCCAAAACCCTCACAAAAGATCACAACGGAGGATGTCATCGGGTCAATGGTTTGACCATTAACTCTGACTAGTGGGTCCACATCAAAAGGGCAACTCCAAATCATACACCCACGTCCACATGAGGCAAAATGGATAGACGGGCCATCGCATCGAGGACTCGTGGTGGCGTCCAACCTACCCGCACCGCCCAAATTAAATACGCACACGCGACAGGGCCCGGTCGCCAGCCACCCACCTTCGTGTCGCCGTCCTTCTTTAAGTGGAATCTCGTGGACCGGCCAGTCTGATGAGGACATCCCTACTAATGCTACACCCACAACTCCGACTGCTATACATACATGACCAATTACTAGAGCTCGCACACGTCAACTGAAATACCAGGTACTTTCGTTTCTTGCAAATCCTTCTAATGTTCATGAACATATGATGCTGCCTAAATTAGATACTTTTGTTTTACTTATGAATGAAGGACCTGGCATGGACAAGAAGGATGACCATTGGAGTGGGATCAAGCATGAAGAAGAAGGTGCGCACGTGGGAAAGAACAATGGAGCTTCCAGTGACGATTTTTGCACTTTGAAGCCACCATAATGGGAGCAAGAAGCCTTGGACGAAATATGCATGATGTCACTTTATAAAATTCGTCCCTAGGCTAATATAGGTGCTGCGCCACCTTATTTTTGGGACAAGCCCATGTAATTTCGAAATACCATATTATAGGCTGTTTTTAGAGTCCGTATGTATGGGGAAACTGAGTTAGGGTCGGTTTCGGACCCCTCCTCCAAGGGGCCATGAAATTCCCCTCTATTCCCCCATATATACAACCCTTAGGGCGTTGTTTTAGGTTTGGGTTTTGTTTAGATTACAAGTTTGCCATAGCTGCAACTTCGCGTTCTTCGTTTGTGTTCCACGACCAGACAAAGGTGAAATAGAACCCCACTTCATCAAATAAGCTTTCCTCTTATATTCGCAATATCCAGATTGCAATCTTAATTTCTTGCTTGTTCTTCGTTTGCGTGCAGGAAATATATCCTCATGGTTAGGTTGATCGTGCTCCGGCATGGTAAATAACCTCTCGAAGTTGGTTTAGCGATTGCTAAGGCGCGACGTCATCACACGTTCGTAGTCGGATCGTCAAAGTCTACTCCACCAAAAACGATAGACACCATCTCATCGAAAGACAGGGACAACTTTGCCTCTATTATAGTCCACACTCCACACAGTAGCTTCTGCTTCCAAAGCTAATCCTGCCCCCTCCACCCTGTGTAGTTTCTAGAAACCCTAGCCCGCTGCCATCGCCATGACCTGGCCATGGTCTGGGAAGGGGAAGCATGACCATGAGGCTGGATCATCCTCTGGTAGGCGTCGCTCCGGTCGCTCCATGACCCCACCACCACCGTCGTCGTCGCCACCTGCTTTGTCCGCTTCGGCCGCTCCGGCCGCATTTGCAACCGGTCCGCCGGCCGCCCCACAACATACGCGCCCGTACGTCGGCACGTAAATATACCGAAGTTACTGCGAGACGGACACACCATTGCCATGGGGAGATGCCCACCTCCCCAACAACTCGCACCTGTCCGCGGATCGGGTGCCAATCCCCTCGGTGCCAATGAGCGACTGCGCCCGCCGTGAGGAGATCGATGGACCTCGTGTGTGCCTACCTTTAGATATCTTCCACAACCCAAGGTACGGTGTCAACTCGCCACTGTGGGATACGTGGATCCACGATGAGCACGACCTACGATGGCAGTCTTTTTTTGCTGGTCGTCCACCTAGCCACAGCGACGACGTGCTGCTAGCCCGCCCTAAGTGCGCGGTCATAGGCATGTCCATGGCCTCAACCCGACACCATCTTCATCCCCGTCACCACCACCTGCGATGACCGAGGAGGAGGAGGCCGAGATCATTAGGCGTGTCATGAAGAAATCCACGCACACGCACGACGAGCGTCAATGGGCGGAGATGGAGAGGGCGATGGCCCTCTCCACGGCCGACGACGTGGCTATCCCTGAGCTGGAGATGGTTGACGTCGTCAAGGAGGAGGTGAAGGAGGAGGTGGCGGATGATGAGGACATGACTACCTTTGATACGACCAAAAATGTTGCATACATGCACATTTGTGAGGTGATTTCTTATAAGAATTATGCAATAATTTATTTATGTTATTCGGAACAAAAATACTTCACCTATTTTTATTTTATGCCTAAATGCAGAATGGTCGAACATGTGTATGAACCACGTGTGATGACAAAGGAAGACAAAATGGTTGGGTGCTATTCAAGAGATCCTCTAGTGTCAAAGGAAAAAATTAGGTGTTCTTCAAGAAGTTCTCTCACGTCACTTTTAGCCCAAGAGAAGATAGAGTCCAAGTCTCTCACGTTCTGGACTCAGATTCGGACTCCACAGACACACCTGTCTCAAAACGCCAACAACATTTTCATACGGACTCGGAATTGGGTGATTCTTTTTTGCTGGAAACTAGATTTCATATGCGTTCCATCCTAGTTGGAATCACCTTAAAATTCTTCCGGATAGCGAAGAGATCAACGAAATAATCTGACATTGCATCAGAATCTGAGTCAAACTACAAGTCCAAAGGTGTTGCATCACCTCCACTTGGGCACATGAGCCTTGTACGACCTAGGGTTGGTTTTAGGGTGTCTTGGGACGTCCTCCCACCTCCTTGGCCTTCACCCCTTGCTCCTATATAAGTAGATCAATCTAGTAGCTTTTCCTTTGGGTTTTGTTTAGTTAAAATTTAGCCATTGCAACTTTGTGTACTTCGTTTTTGTCCAACGACCGGACTAAGACCGCTTTCGGAACCCCACCATTACCAGTACCTCATCTATATTTGCAATATTCAGATTGCATTATCATATTCATGCTTGTTCTTCGATTGCTTGCAGGAATAGACCTTCGTGGTCAGGTTGATCGTGCTTCGGTGTGGTCAATAACCTCTTAGAGATTGGTTTAGCGATTACTAAGGCGCAACGTCGTGCACGTTCGTAGTCAGATCGTCAAAGTCATCTCCACCAAATCGATAGTTATCATCTGATCGAAAGATTGGACCCTCACTTTTATAAAGTGGTATCAGTTTTTAGGTTGCTCGGTGAGAATTTCCAGTTATTCGTAGATTAGATTTATTTTCCTTACCTATTGCCCAAGAGAAAGCCACACAAAAAAGTTAGATCTATTCATCTTTTCTCCAAGCCAGTCTGAGCCTTTGCAATTTTGTTTTCAATGCTTGCATAGTTGAATTATCGGTTGCATCGTCATGTCGAGTTGGTGGTCTTAGCGTCTAGTCTTTTAGAGTTCCGAGTTCTATTCACAACTTGTCACGCCGGTGTCGCACCATCTTCATCGCTGCTGCCATATACCACCACCATGCCAGCGCCATCCCTTTCATTGTCACCCATCACCATCCATCAATTTTCACCACATGCTACCATTGTTCATTGTCATTGTCACATTTGAGGTCGTTCACATGTGATGAGGACAATCCTACTAATGTTACACCCACAACTCCGACTCAATCCTCATGGTTTGTATATGCCTTTGCCTATACCTAGTGTTACTTGGGAGGATATATCTATGGACTTTGTTTTAGGTTTACCTCGAACTAAGAATGGGAGGGATAGCATATTTGTTGTCATGGATAGATTTTCCAAAATGGCACACTTTATACCATGTCATAAAAGTGATGCTGCTGCTCATGTTGCTGATTTGTTCTTTCATGAAATGATTCGGTTAACCAAATAAAATTGTTTCAAATCGTGATGCTAAATTTCTTAGCCACTTTTGGAGATGTTTATGGGCTACGTTGGGGACTAAACTACTTTTTAGTACTACATGTCATCCCCAAACTGATGGCCAAACTGAAGTAGTCAATAGATCATTGTCTACTATCCTTAGGGCTGTTTTGAAGAATAACCTGAAAATGTGGGAAGAATGCTCATATTGAATTTGCTTATAATCGTTCGCTACATTCTACCACTAAGATCTGCCCTTTTGAAGTTGTGTATGGTTTCTTACCTCGTGCACCTATTGATTTGTTGCCTCTTCCATCTTCGGAGAAGGTTAATTTTGATGCTAACGAACATGCTGAATTGATATTAAAGATGCATGAGTTAACGAAGGAAAACATTGAGCGTAGGAATGCTAAATACGAATTTGCTGGAGATAAGGGTAGAAAACATGTTGTCTTCACACCTGGAGATCTTGTTTGGTTATATTTGCGTATGGATAGATTTCCTGATGATCGCAAGTCAAAGCTAATGCCACGAGCTGATGGTCCTTTTAAGGTGTTAGAGAAAATAAATGATAATGCATATAAATTTGAGCTGCCTATAGAGTTTGGGGTTAGCCCCACTTTTAACATTGCAGATTTGAAGCCTTATTTGGGTGAGGAAGATGAGCTTCCGTCGAGGGCGACTTCGGTTCAAGAAGGGGAGGATGATGAGGACATCCCTACTAATGTTACACCCACAACTCCGACTACCATACATACATGACCAATTACTAGAGCTCGCGCACGTCAATTGAATTACCAGGTACTTTCATTTCTTGGAAATCCTTCTAATATTCATGAACATATGATGCTGCCTAAATTAGATACTTTGGATTTACTTTTGAATGAAGGACCTAGCATGGACAAGAAGGATCACCATTGGAGTGGGATCAAGCACGGAGAAGAAGGTGCGTGCGCGGGAAAGAACAATGGAGCTTCCAGTGATGATTCTCGCACTTTGAAGCTACCATAATGGGGGCGAGAAGCCTTGGACGAAATATGCATGATGTCACTTTATAAAATTCGTCCCTAGGCTAATATAGGTGCTGCGCCACCTTATTTTTGGGCCAGACCCATGTAATTTCAAAATACCATATTATAGCCTGTTTTTAGAGTCCGTATGTATGGGAAAACTAAGTTAGGGTCGGTTTCGGACCCCTCCTCCAAGGGGCCACAAAATTTCTCTCTATTCTCCTATATATACAGCCCTTAGGGCGTCGTTTTAGGGTTGGGTTTTGTTTAGATTACAAGTTCGCCATAGCTGCAACTTTGCGTTCTTTGTTTGTGTTCCATGACCAGACAAAGGCGTCATAGAACCCCACTTCATCAATAATTTTTCCTCTTATATTCGCAATATCCAGATTGCAATCTTAGTTTCTTGCTTGTTCTTCGTTTACGTGCAGGAAACAGACCCCCGTGGTCAGGTTGATCGTGCTCCGGCATGGTCAATAACCTCCCGGAGTTGGTTTAGCGATTGCTAAGGCGCGGCGTCGTCACACGTTCGTAGTCGCATCGTCAAAGTCTACTCCACCAAAAACGATAGCCACCATCTCATCGAAAGACAGGGACAACTTCGCCTCTATCAACATGTATGCTTGATCCAATCTACATCTTATCTAATTTGTTGGTTAGAAAAAAAGGTGAGAGAGAAAAAAAAGAAAATGAAAAAAAGTGAGAGAAAAAGAGAGAATAAATAAAAAGAGAGAAGAGAAAAAAACAAATTTTGGATCTACCTAGACTCAATCTCGTATTTGAATTCGGATTGAAATCTGTTTTGCGCAGTGTTCAGTAAAACAAGCGTATCTTCCTCATACGAACTCGGAATTGAGTGATTGTTTTTGCATACGAAAACTTGAGTCTGTAGCATTCTTGAGAAAAAATATCAGAAATTTGAAAAAATATTTTCTAGAGGAAAGCTGCAGAGAGAGTTTTGTATATCTTGCTTGTCGGTCATTTATCATCATTGGCTTTACTGTCATTGTGATCTTCACTTATATCTTGCTATCGAGAGCTAATTCATATCATCTCTTGCTGCTATTTGTCCTACGCCATGACTCCATTAGTGTTCTAGGCTCGCGTCTCTAGTACGGTCTAGCCTAGGACCAGCACAGTACTGTCGTTGAGCGTTTATTCAACATTGCATCTTTGAATTGATTATTGCTAATCTTTTTCTACCATATATTAAGCCTTCCAAGCTCCACATATTTCTACATCGTGTATACATACGTTCACCTGGTAATCGTTTTACCCAATCTTCGGAGATATTGACACCGTCGGTTGCCGGTCGCCACCTGCTGCATGGTAAGAATTTGTAAGACATTGATATTTGCTTTACTGTGAGCGTTTTACCACCACATCCCAGTAGTTCATAGGAACAATATACTTGGATCTTTGTTTCTTTTTTCTACTAGTCATGACAGGATCCATAGTTTTCAGTTCATGGGCTTCTTCAATCGTGGGAGACGTGCCACCACAAAAACTGATACGAGAGCTGCAAAGAGATCTAAATGCACATGATCAGGTTAATGTTTCTATACCTTCAATTAATGGCCGATTTAGACCTGCTTTATATATTGAATGGGAGTTTGAAATAAATGAAATATTTGCTTCCCATAATTTTGCTGCACATAAGAAAGTTAAGGTCGCAGTTGGTTCTTTCACTGGTTATGCTTCAGTTTGGTGGAGAGAATATTGTCGGTTACCCAAACATATTATACCTACTACTTGGGATGATTTGAAACTTGTCATGAGACACACATTCGTTCCTCCTTATTATACTCATGACAAGCTTAAAAAGTTACAATATTTAAAACAAGGTAGTGACGCCGTAATGAAATATTATGATGATTTACAAATGACCTTGTTGAACCGTGTGAATCGGGAAATAAATCAAATTTGGGTCAAATATGTTTGAAAATAATTCTGCCGGTGTTTAATCATTTTGATATGACCTCCAATCTTGGTGATAATTCTGTGTCAAATGACATGTTGCATGTTTGCTTATTTAAGCATGTTGTATCATCTAAATTTGAAACAATTCATGTTTATTTACCAATATTGGGATGGTTTAATGATGAACATTATGAATCGTTTGATATGAATAAGGACTTCACTTATATGTGCAAACTGAGTTGCAATATTGTGATGCCTTCTACTTCTTGTCATAATCTTTTGGCTTTATATTTCATGACATGTGATCAGTGCCCTTATATATATGTGTCACATGTGTCACAACTAAGAACAATAAAAATGGATGACATATACATATACAATGTGTACACCTTTTCTCGTTTGGTAGCCACATTCAGATTAAGCAACATCGAGGACGACTTTGTTTTCAAAAAGGGGAGGATGATGAGGACATGACTACCTTCAATACGACCAAAAATGTTGCATACATGCATATTTTGAGATGATTTCTTATAAGAATTATGCAATAATTTATTTATGTTATCCAGAACAAAAATACTTCACCTATTTTTATTTTATGCCTAAATGCAGAATGATCGAATACTTGTATGAACCACGTGTGATGACAAAGGAAGACAAAATGGTTGGGTGCTATTCAAGAGGTCATGTAATGTCAAAGGAAACAATTAGGTGTTGTTCAAGAAGTTCTCTCACGTCGCTTTTAGCCCAAGTGATGAGGACATTCCTAGTCCTTTACCATCTTTTTCCATTGATGATGTTGCTGTACAAGACAAGTCCGATGAAATCAGAATTGGACCAATCACAAGAGCACGTGCAAAGCTACTAGAACAACAGGTGAATTCACTCTTAGTTGAATCTGACATTTGTGTTAATGAGAATTTTATACTACCTAAGACTTTGCATATTTGTATGATCAGATTTGAAAAGAAGACAAGCTTGCTACGTGGAGATGAAGAGTTGCAGCAAGAAGAATGCCTACTGATGTCTAATATCAGCAAGTGCACGAGGGAGGAGAGGGAGGCCGGTGCACAACATAAAAGGAAGGAAAATTAGAACCAGACTCGGATTGACTGCCAGGTGGCCCGGAATTGATATACGTGTAGAATCCGTGTCCGTGCTCCAAATAAGACGTGTAAATACAATTTGGAAAGCTTGAGTCGTGTGCTTTCCAAACTGTATACCCACAACCCACGATTCGCTCCGAGCGAGTCGCAGTCGTCAAAACAATATGACGGTTGTTTTCTGCCAGTTTTCCAAATAGAGTTCATTCAAGTTAGGAAAGTTAGAGATATGTTTGTTTTCGACCCCAACCCTAAGTTGGACGTCCAGAAGACTTTATATACCCTTGTAAGTCATGGCTTTTAGGGTTAGACCACGTTTTGATTAAACTCATAGCAGACCGAATTGCTTTAAGCATTCCTCTGTATTCATATTCCTCTTTGCATCGATCAGGAATATTTACCTACACCAAATTCGTATTGATAGGATGTATTGGCTACTGAAAGTCAAGTGCTATTTGTCGTTCCATTGGGAATTGGGAGATTGCAGAACCGCTTCGTGGTCGGCGGCTACGTGCGCAAGTGTGTGGTGTTGCGAATATCCATAGGGTTGAAGATCTATTGCATTGGCCACGGGGGAACAGCCGGAAAGTTCATGAGCATCTCACAAGTTATTGAGCAAGTTCATCATTCGCTCATTGAGAAGATCGGGCCACCCCTTATCATCTTGGTATCAGATTACTGGGTTTACTCGGTGAGCAATTTCCATGCCATAGATTAGTTTTATTTCATCCTATACAGAAAAAGGCCCACAAAAATATTAGGTTAGATTCTTGCCATAGCCTAGATCAGCCCAATTTTGCATACCTAGTTGTTGTTTTGTGTTGATCTTTGCGTTCCCTTTTCTGTTTTTGAGTCGTGTGGTTTAGGTTTGGTTTAGGGTTCTAAGTCTAGTTCGAGTTCTTGTTATTTGTTATTCCGCGTCTATATCAAAAAAATATAAAAAATTGGCCCGAGTTGTTTTCCTAGTCCTAGTTGTTCTTTGCAATTTTCATTAGGTTTTCAATCTGATCTTTCTGAAGCCCTAGACACAGCCTCTCTACAACAATAATTTAGGTACCTTACCCATAAGACTAGCTAACATTGTTGTTCAACAGGATGCTCAATAGGATTGTTGCACGTCACTGTATTTCTGAAACAAAATTTGCTCCGTGGTGCGATATATTGTGGCCGAGAGAGAAAGAGGAGAGAGAAAAAGTTTTTTTACTGTTGGTGAGATATATATCAAATTACAAAAAGAGAGAAAAGAGTGAAAAAAAGAAAAAAGAAAGAGAGAGCAAATAGGCCCAGAAATTGGTGATAGTTGCTACAAGTTTGGAGTTGTTTCATATTGATGTTTGCACTAGTATTTTGAGCAATCTTGTGTCTGTTTTCTTTGACCTAATTGTTAGTGTCTTTCTAGTGCATTGCAATAAATTCCTACAATAGTTGCTTGCCACATTTATCTCCATAATTGTGTGTGTTTCTTTGGTGAGTTTTGGTATCACACAAACAGCAAATAGGTTTTGTAAATTAGTGTTGTTAGGTATCCCAACCAAGCTCCACCATATACCCTGGTTTGTTGTGCGATAGTTTTCACCCTCGGTATTCGCTACATCACATCGGTGCACATTCTGCCCATACAAGTCGGTAAGCTTTTCTCATTCACTTTGGAACGGTAAGATACCTTGTTTCTTTCAGTTTGCATGAGTTGAGAGTTTTCCACATACACTATATTTTCTGTGCGTACTAATCACCTAATCATGTTCGACGAGTCTTTTGATGTACAGCAGAAAAAGGATCCTAAATCTGTGGTGCATTGGAATGAATATGAAGCTCTTCGTGATCATCTTCAACGACAAATTCAGTGTGCAACCGATCCTATAAATGAGAATGTGCAGAACATGGAGTTGGACCTGAAGGATGCCACGGAAACCATCACAGCAACACAACAACAAGTTACTGAAATTCAGGAGACTCTAGTTACCTTGCAGCAAGCTTTGGCTGCGTTGCAACAGTCAGTTGACCGCCAACAAAATCAGCAGCGTGATGATGATGATGGTGAAGCTAGTGTTCAAGCTGGTAATGATGGTGTTGCAGCTGCTAATGCTGCCAATGGTCAAGGTGTTGCAGCATGTCGTGCACAATTCCAGCAAGCTAATCGCGACCGGCAAGCTCCACACGAGCCGGTTGTTGCTAGCCAAGATGGTGGTCATGGTAATGGAGGCCATGGTGGTGGCCGTGCTGGTGTCATGGCCGTCGGCCGTGGATTTGCTCCTTTTGGTGCGCGCCGTCGATTTGATGATGATGCTTGTGCACAACCAGCCAACCGTGATGATGATGGACTAAGCAAACCAAAGTTCATCGTCCCCAAGTTTGTTGGTTCTACTGATGTTGAAGAGGACCTCAATTGGGAGCTAAAGGTGGAAAAATTATGGCGTATGCATGAGTACACCGAGGACAGAAAAATAAAACTTGCATCTTCTGAATTTGATGACTATGCTTTGCTTTGGTGGGCTAATATTGTACAGTCCAGAATTGAAGATGGTGAACGTCCCATTGTTACATGGAGAGCTATGAAGGAAGAGATGTGTGCTCGCTTTGTTCCACGCAATTATATTCGTTCTCTCTATGACAGATTGCAGAATTTGAGGCAAGGTACTTCTTCCGTGGATGAATATTTTTAGGAGATGGAGCTTATTATGTAGCGTGCTAGAGTGCGTGAACAGCCTGAACAAACAATGCAGCGATTTCTTTCTGGTCTGAACTATAACATCAAGCGTATTGTTCGTCTTCACCAGTATTATGACATGACAGATTTGTTACACCAAGCACATGAGGCTGAATTGCAAGTGGCTGAGGATGCTAAGTTTACATCTCGCACACAAGCGAGTAGAGGTCGTTTTCCACCACGAACAACACCTACTATGGAGCCTTCTCCTAGTCCCACTTCTAGTTTTCGTGCTAATACTTCTTCCAAAACAGATTCGGTTATCTCTAATGCGTAGAAATCGGTGCAACCTGTTGCTAGTGCTGCTGGTTCTACTAATTCTACAACAAGAAACAGGGACATGATCTGTCATACATGTGGTGGAAGGGGTCATTTTAAGAGAGATTGTCCCAACAAAAAGGTTATGTTGATTAATGGGGATACAACAGAATATGAAACCGGTGATGAAGCTAACCCTGATTCTAAAATTTCGGAGGAAGATGAACATGGTTGAATAGATGCCTATGCTACACACTATCCTACAATTGTTTGCTCGCCCAAAGTGCTAAGTGTTACTCCTAGTCCTACAGGACAGCGATGCAATTTGTTTCAAACAAAGGCTGTTGTTGGTCCTGGTAAGGCATGCAAGGTTATAATTGATGGTGGTAGTTGTCACAATTTGGCTAGTAAGGAGTTATGCCGAAAGCTGAAATTGAAATATTTACCGCACCCCAATCCATATTTTATTCAGTGGCTAAGTTACAATGGAGTGATGAAGATCAGCCACATGGTGCATGTGGAATTTCAGATTGGACCATAAAAAGACACCATTGAGTGTGATGTGGTTCCTATGACCGTGTGCCAGTTGTTGTTGGGATGCCCATGGCAGTATGATAGAGATGTCCGTCACAATGGGAGAGCCAACACATATCATTTAAATTTGCGTGGCAAGGAGGTTACTTTGAGGCCTATGACACCGCAACAAATTGTAAATGAATCTCGTCACAAAATTGAAGTGAATCTTGAAAAAGAGAGTGAGAGATTAGATAGGCAAGAGCCTCCACTTCCGGTGAGTGAGAGCCACAAGCCAAATCTGAGTGGTAAAAGTAAAAGTGAGGGAGTGAATTCATTAGTTATGTTAGCCACCAAATCTGATTTGAGAGTACTCCACTGAATGTTAGTCAAGTACGAAGCTTTCACGGTCTTGCTGGTTTCTATAAACGTTTTGTGAAAGATTTCAGTACCATTGCTGCACCTTTGAATGAGCTTACTAAAAAGGGTGTTGAATTTGTGCGGGGCGTAGCCCAAGTTAATGCATTTGATGAGCTGAAACGTCGTTTGACTGTTGCACCTTTACTTTTACTTCCTGATTTCACTAAACAATTTGAGATTGAATGTGATGCTAGTGGAATTGGTATTGGAGGTGTGTTGATGCAAGAGGGTAAACTGGTTGCATATTTTTCTGAAAAATTGAATGATGCACAATTGAACTATCCTGTTTATGATAAAGAATTGTATACTCTTGTTTGTGTTCTTGAGGTTTGGCAACATTGTTTTGTGGCCAAAAGAATTTATCATACATTCTGATCACGAGGCTTTGAAATTTTTGAAGAGCCAATCCCATCTGAATAAACGTCATGCTAAATGGGTTGAATTTATTGAGTCTTTCCCATACATCATTCAGTATAAAAAGGGTAAAGATAATGTTGTTGCTGATGCTCTTTCTAGGAAAAACATGTTGTTGACACAACTGGCTGTTTAAGTTCCTGGTTTAGAGAGTTTGCGTGATTTATATGCTACTGATCCTGATTTTTCAGCACCATATAACTTGTGCTCTAATGTGAAAGCATGGGGAAAATATCATATACATGACGGTTATTTGTTTAGAGCTAATAAACTATGTGTTCCAGAATCGTCCGTACGTTTGCTATTGTTGCAGGAATCACATGCCGGCGGTTTGATGGGCCACTTTGGACGTGAGAAGACTTTGCTTATGCTCGCTGATCATTTTTATTGGCCTAAGATGAGGCGTGATGTGGACAGATTTGTGAAGAGATGCATCACTTGCAATAAGTCGAAGTCAAAACTGAAACCTCACGGTTTGTATACTCCTCTTCCTGCACCTACTACTCCATGGGAAGATATAAGCATGGATTTTGTGTTAGGATTGCCTAAAACCAGGAGCAGACATGATTCCATTTTTGTGGTAGTGGATCGATTTTCCAAAATGGCACATTTTATTGCCTGCCACAAAAGCGACGATGCGTTGCATACTGCTAACCTTTTTTCAGGGACATCGTACGCTTACATGGAGTCCCAAAGACGATTGTTTCTGATCGTGACGTGAAGTTTATGAGCTATTTCTGGAAGACACTATGGGGAAAGCTAGGGACAAAGTTATTGTTCAGCACTACTTGTCATTCGCAAACAGATGGTCAAACGGAGGTGGTAAATCGCACACTCTCAACGTTGATGCGATCCATGATAAAGAAGAACCTGCGTGTGTGGGAGGACTGTTTGCCGCATGTGGAGTTTGCATATAATAGGGCGGTACACTCAACAACGCAGCTCTATCCATTTGAGGTGGTATATGGTTTTAAACCCATTACACCATTTGATTTGCTGCCCCTTCCCATTCAAGAGAGAATTAACATGGAGGCATCCAAGAGGGCAGATTTTGTGAGGAAGATCCATGAGAGGACTAAAGAAGCAATTGAAAAGAAGGGCAAGTACACTGCTGATCGTGTAAATAAGATGATAAAGGAGGTGCTGTTTCAGCCAGGTGACATGGTATGGGTACATTTTCGCAAGGATAGATTTCCACAACAGCGCAAGTCCAAGTTGGAGCCACAAGGTGCTGGTCCATTTAAAGTGCTTGCCAAGATCAATGATAATGCATACAAGATAGATCTTCCTACAACTGAGTTTGGCGTGAGTAATACATTCAATGTTGCTAATTTGACGCCCTATGCTAGAGAAGACCTTAACGCGTCGAGGTCGACGCCTTTTCAAGGAGGGAGGATGAGGAGGACATTCCTAGTCCTTTACCATCTTTTTCCGTTGATGATGTTGCTGCACAAGACAAGTCCGATGAAATGAGAATTAGACCAATCACAAGAGGACGTGCAAAGTTACTAGAACAACAGGTGAATTCACTCTTAGTTGAATCTGACATTTGTGTTAATGAGAATTTTATACTACCTAAGTCTTTGCATATTTGTATGATCAGATTTGAAAAGAAGACAAGCTTGGCACGTGGAGATGAAGAGTTGCAGCGAGAAGAATGCCTACTGATGTCTAATGTCAGCAAGTGCACGAGGGAGGAGAGGGTGGCCGGTGCACAACATAAAAAGAAGAAAAATTAGAACCAGACTCGGATGGACTGCCAGGTGGCCCGGAATTGATATACATGCAGAATCCGTGTCCGTGCTCCAAATAAGACGTGTAAATACAATTTGGAAAGCTTGAGTCGTGTGCTTTCCAAACTATATACCCGCAGCCCACGATTCGCTCCGAGCGAGTCGCAGTTGTCAAAATAATACGATGGTTGTTTTCTGCCAGTTTTCCAAATAGTGTTTGTTTAAGTTAGGAAAGTTAGAGATAGGTTTGTTTTCGACCCCAACCCTAAGTTGGACGTCCAACAGTCTTTATATATCCTTGTAAGTCGTGGCTTTTAGCGTTAGACCACGTTTTGATTAAACTCATAGCAGACCGAATTGCTTTAAGCATTCCTCTGTATTCATATTCCTCTTTGCATCGATCAGGAATATTTACCTACACCAAATTCGTATCGATAGGGTGTATTGGCTAGTGAAAGTCAAGTGCTATATGTCGTTCCATTGAGAATTGGGAGATTGCAGAACCGGTTCGTGGTCGGCGGCTACGTGCGCAAGTGTGTGGTGTTGCGAATATCCATAGGGTTGAAGATCTGTTGCATTGGCAACGGGGGAACATCCGGAGAGTTCAAGAGCATCTCGCAAGTTATCCAGCAACATCATCATCAACATCATTCACTCATTGAGAAGATCGGGCCGCCCCTTATCACCAAGAGAAGATAGAGTCCAAGTCTCTCACATTCTGGACTCAGATTCGGACTGCATAGACACACCTGTCTCAAAACGCCAACAACTTTTTCATATGAACTCGAAATTGGGTGATTCATTTTTTGCTGAAAACAAGATTTCATATGTGTTCCATCCCAGTTGGAATCACCTTAAAATTCGTCCGGATCGTAAAGATATAAATGAAACAATCTGACATTGCATCAGAATCCGAGTCAAACTACAAGTCCAAAGGTGTTGCATCACCTCCACTTGGGCCCATGGGCCTTGTAGGACCTAGGGTTGGTTTTAGGGTGTCTTGGGACATCCTCCCACCTCCTTGGCCGCCACCCCTTGCTCCTATATAAGTAGATCAATCTAGTAGCTTTTCCTTTGGGTTTTGCTTAGTTAAAAGTTAGCCATTGCAACTTCGTACTTCGTTTGTGTCCAATGACCAGACTAAGACTGCTTTCGGAACCCCACCATTACCAGTACTTCATCTATATTCGCAATATTCAGATTGTATTATCATATTCTTGCTTGTTCTTCGATTGCTTGCAGGAATAGACCTTCGTAGTCAGGTTGATCATGCTCCGGTGTGGTCAACAACCTCTTGGAGATTGGTTTAGCGATTGCTAAGGCACAACGTCATGCACGTTCATAGTCGGATCGTCAAAGTCATCTTCACCAAATCGATAGTTATCATCTTATCAAAAGATCGGGACCCTCGCTTTTATCAGCGGAGGAGCCGCCCCTTGCAGCATGGAACCCCCGCCTAGTGGGCCAGACGTGGGGGTGCTTGGCCACTGCGTCGGAGATGGCCGACGCACAGGATGTCCAGTCGTGGGCACCCAAGCCGTCGCGGTCACCCGAATCAGAGCAGGAGCCACGGGAGGGGTGTTGCAGGCATCGCAAGCGCCTACGGCCTAGCAGGGGCCGCCAACCCACCTTTGGCAGCTGCCTCCCTACATCGACCTCACCGACGATGACGACGAGTTGGACGGCGCTCCTAAAGACGGCGGTGGCTTTACTGGCGTGCGACATTGTCTATATTTTATATGTGTTATATTTTTATCTAGGTTTTTATATTAGTTGCTACTAGCCTTGTGTATAATGCATGATAGACTTATGAACTAGGGTGCCCTAGAACTATCATCGGCCTCTATGGTCGACATTAATGTTTAATTAAAGCTAATGCATGGTGATGTGATGTGATGTTTGAATATTATGTGATTTGATGTTTAATTAAGGTAAAAAACTGATTTGAACTAACGTTTGAATTATAAGCGACGTTTTGAAAGAGGCCTAAGTTGATTTTATTTAATGCACTTAGCACCTTTCCATTGGAAGAGGCCTAAGTTGATCCTAAGTTGTAATGATCATGTTACCCTATGTTGAAATGATCTAACAAGAAGAAAAACAAAAAGACTCCTAAACCCTAACCCTAACCCTTTATTGCAAAACTCATTATTATAAAAATAGTTCAAATTTTCGAAAATGAAAAATAAGTTCAAATCGTTCTTACTCACACTGAAATGGACTCTGGTAATTTTTTTATTTTTTTATTTTTCATAAACATCAACCCAATGTCGTTGTCTTCTCGAACTCTATACAACATCGTAGGTGATAGCTCATATGTGTGAATTGGTTTTCATGGAAATGTCCATAAACCAAGATTTTTATGTTTTGCCATAACCATGTCACATACAAATGCATTGTGAGCAGGTTTTACATTGTTTTGAATTTTTTTGAATTTAGTTTTGCTCATTTGACTTGGAAATAGTAGCTCATCTCAAAAGAAGGTTTTTCTTAAAAAAGTCCCTAAACTAGGTTTGTATTTTTTAGAGTAACTATGTCTTATAAAACGACGAACAGGGAAGGTTTCATATTTTTTGATTTTTTTTAATTAGTTAAGGTCATTTGAAAGTTGGTCAAACCTAAGATAACCCCGTTGACCGGCTCAAAACCCCACAACATCTCTACAAACCCTAACATCGAACTGCAGTCGTTCGATCATACCCTAGCGCCAATCGAAAACCATCAGATTTGGTCTTCTAGAAGGATTTCCAAGGGGCAGGTTGTGTGTAGGCTTCACACCGTTGGATCACATGGACTGCTCTGCATCGTTGGATCGTTGGGCGATTCGCGAGAGGTTGGTTCTTCTTACCCACTCGTCTGCGCAAAAAAAATCATGGTTGGTCCTTCGTTAGGCGTTGACTGTTGAGGGAGGAGGCATCGCTCTAGCTCCCCATCCTTATCCATAGACTGCTATTAAGCCGGATGGCATCCCCTAGCCCTAGATCATATGCATGCTCCCTCTCTCCGCCAGCACCCAAGCATTCCCCTCTCTGAGCCCATCAACCATGCCACCACGCCGCTAGTACTACACAATCAAACACCATCTCTTCCTCCTTCGGCAGGTCCAAATCCGGAGGCAAATGAGGCTACCTTTGTAACCAAAGGAGGATTTTGAGGAGGGGGAGGATCCAGAGGAGGAGCCCAGGAGCCGGAGGAGGAGGCGTCGCCGCAAGAGCCGAAGGAGCCGGAGGAGGAGGCGCCGCCGGAGGAGGAGGCGTCACTGGCCTACTATCTGTGGCCCGACCAAGTGGCGATCCTCAACTCCATCCGTTCGGAATCAGCTACGCAGGCTCGGCATTTTCGTCAGGAGCACATGGAGGTAGGGCGGGCAGCGCAAGCAGCAGCGTAGGCAGACCAGGCTCCAATGCAGGTGGATCAAACTCCGACGAAGGCGGATCAGGCTCTGGCGTAGGCAGATCAGGCCATCTCCGACGAAGAAGATGCGTAGTGCACTAGGTAGTACATAGGATATATATTGCATCCTTTTGTATGGAACTAGGATATATATTGCATGTTATTATGCTCTCTGAGCTATGTTTAGCTGACTTTGGTTGCTGGATCTATTCTCTAGTGTCCTGGATCATTGTAATAGGGTCGACCTGAACTATTTTGGTTTTGCTGATGCTTCATAAAAATATTGCATGCTTTTGTACATGGAGGGAGTGACATATGGGTGAGTAAAAAAGGTGGGAAAAGCCTGCACGTAGTACTGCACCCCGTCCTCGGTCTGTGGCACCTGGAAGGTGGAGACATGTACGAGAAGAGAGAAACCAGTGGCAGAGACCATCGCTGCGTCCGTGGCAGTGCACATCGGCACATGCAAGCAGGCTAGCTGGATCACGTGGCATGCATAGCAGTCTTCTATATCGTGGCGGCGAACGTTGATCGGTATGCCCTAGACTTTAATTGCCATGCTGAATTGATGTTGTAAAGGTCAAAGGCTTGGACGGTGTGAATTGTGAATCAATCAAGGAGGCGCGTGCGAGAAGGGACGAACCGGAAGCAGTGACACTCGCTGCGTCCGTGGTGGCTCACAGGAAGGCTGCCTCCGTGGTGGCCCGCATCGGCACATGCAGGCACGCTAGCTGGATCATGTCGTGCATGCATAACAGACTTACCATGGCGGCGTGCATCAGCGCATGCCCGTGGGAGTTCTATGCAACGGCCCAAACGAAACCATGACCCAACGGTCCAACCAGCGCTAGAGTCCAGCGTGGCCCTAGACATTAGAATGGTCAAAGGAGGGCAACACAGTCCAATGCGGCCCCACTTGGTAGGTCCAACGGGCGACACAGTCCAGCGTGGCCCCACACGTCAGAGTTAACGGTCAAACCGTTGACCCGACGACATCCGCCCTTATGACCATTTCTAAGGGTTTTGGACAAGGGTGTGGCGAAAAGTGAGCAAAAGTGAAGAGTGTGTGATGAATGAGTACAACTAAGGAACCAGTGGCAGAAGAATAAAAGTCCCAAATATAAACCACTAAAAAAACTAATTGGGGGAATGGGGGAGTCACATACCAAGGAGTAATTCCTCAAAATAGTTTCGGAAACGGAGTTATGAGCAAAGAGATCGAAAATTTCACTTTCTAGGTGAAGAACACGGGAAAGAGATGAATAGATTTTTTTCTGGAGGTAAGAGAAAGAGTGGGAAGAAGGGATAAGGAAGGGGGCATGTGGGCCCCACAAGCCAACCGGGCACGCCCCTATGTGGTGGGCAACTAGCACACCCCCTGTTGTGATTTTTATGCCCAAAATTCTAAAATATTCACGAAAAAATCATATCAAAGTTTTGTGGTAATCTGAGACTTTTTATTTTGGGGGTATTTTTCAATCATAACTGTGGGAATAGGACCAATGACATTATAATATTATAATATTTCTTATTCTTGGCAGTAGGTAGAGGGATTATAAAATCTCCAATGATAACCTTGGGAAGAGGATCAATGACATTAATTTTATTAACCAAAGTTTGCTTCTTCGGAAAACAAAAGGTATGTTGCTTGCCATTAACATGAAAGGTAACCTTGCTTTTATTGCAATGAGTAACAACCCCTGCAGTATTTAGAAAGGTCTACCAAGGATGATTGACATATTATCGTCCTTAGGCATATCAAGAATAACAAAGTATGTTAAGATAGTAACATTTGCAACCACAACGGGAACGTCCTTGCAAATTCTAATAGGTAAAGCAGTGGATGTATAAGCCATTTGCTAAGATATCTCAGTAGGTGCGAGTTTACTCAATTCAAGTCTTTTATAAAGGGAGAAGGGGATAACACCAACACCGGCCCGTAAATCACATAAAGCAGTTTTGACATAGTTTCTTTTAATAGCGCAAGGTATAGTGGGTATACCCATATCTCCTAACTTATTAGGTACTCCACCATCAAAAGAATAATTAGGAAGCATGGTGGCAATTTCAGTTTTAGGTATCTTTATTTTGTTGGTAATAATATCATTCATATACTTAGAATGCAGAGGCATTTTCAATATATTGGTCAAATGAGTGCACAAAAAGACATGTCTAACCATTTCAGCAAAGCCCTCAAAATCTTCATCATCCTTACTTTTAGTGGGCTTACGTGGGAATGGCATAGGTTTTTGAACCCATGGCTCTCTTTCCCTTCCATGTGATGAGGACATGACTACCTTCGATACACCTAAAAATGTTGCATACATGCATATTTGTGAGGTGATTTCTTATAAGAATTATGCAATAATTTATTTATGTTATCTGGAAAAAAATACTTCACCTATTTTTATTTTATGCCTAAATGCAGAATGGTCGAACAGTTGTATGAACCACGTGTGATGACAAAGGAAGACGAAATGGCTGGGTGCTATTCAAGAGGTCCTCTAATGTCAAAGGAAACAATTAGGTGTTGTTCAAGAAGTTCTCTCACGTCACTTTTAGCCCAAGAGAAGATAGAGTCCAAGTCTCCAAGTCTCTCACGTTATGGACTCAGATTCGAACTTCACAGACACACCTGTCTCAAAACACTAACAACTTTTTCATACGGACTTGGAATTGGGTGATTCGTTTTTTGCTGGAAACTAGATTTCATATGCGTTCCAACACAGTTGGAATGACCTTAAAATTCATCAGGATCGTGAAGATATCAACGAAACAATATGATGTTGCATCAGAATCCAAGTCAAACTACAAGCCCAAAGGTGTTCCATCACCTCCAATTGGGCCCATAGGCCTTGTACGACCTAGGGATGCTTTTAGGGTGTCTTGAGACGTCCTCCCACCTCCTTGGCCGCCACCCCTTGCTCCTATATAAGTAGATAAATCTAGTAGCTTTTCCTTTGGGTTTTGTTTAGTTAAAAGTTAGCCATTGCAACTTCGTGTACTTCGTTTGTGTCCAATGACCAGACTAAGACCGCTTTCGGAACATCGTCATTATTAGTACTTCATCTATACTCGCAATATTCAGATTGCATTATCATATTCTTGCTTGTTCCTCGATTGCTTGCAGGAATAAACCTTCGTGGTCAGGTTGATCGTGCTCCGGTGTGGTCAATAACCTCTTGGAGATTGGTTTAGCGATTGCTAAGGCGCAACGTCATGCACGTTCGTAGTCGGATCGTCAAAGTCGTCTCCACCAAATCGATAGTTATCATCTCGTCGAAAGATCGGGACCCTCGCCTCTATCAAGTGGTATCTTGATGATGACATGACTACCTTCGATACGACCAAAAATGTTGCATACATGCATATTTGTGAGGTGATTTTTATAAGAATTATGCAATAATTTATTTATGTTATCCGGAACAAAAATACTACACCTATTTTTATTTTATGCCTAAAAGCATAATGGTCAAACACTTGTATGAACCACGTGTGATGACAAAGGAAGGCGAAATGGTTGGGTGCTATTCAAGAGGTCCTCTAATGTCAAAGGAAACAATTAGGTGTTGTTCAAGAAGTTCTCTTACGTCACTTTTAGCCCAAGAGAAGATAGAGTCTAAGTCTCCAAGTCTCTCACGTTCTGGACTCAGATTCGAACTGCACAGACACACCCGTCTCAAATCGCTAACAACGTTTTCATACGGACTCGGAATTGGGTGATTCGTTTTTTGCTGGGAACTAGATTTCATATGCGTTCCAGCCCAGTTGGAATCACCTTAAAATTCGTATGGATCGCGAAGATATCGACGAAACAATCTGACGTTGCATTAGAATCCGAGTCAAACTACAAGTCCAAAGGTGTTGCATCACCTCCAAGTGGGTCCCCATGGGCCTTGTACGACCTAGGGTTGGTTTTAGGTGTCTTGGGACCTCCTCCCACCTCCTTGGCCGCCACCCCTTGATCCTATATAAGTAGATAAATCTAGTAGCTTTTCCTTTGGTTTTGTTTAGTTAAAAGTTAGCCATTGCAACTTCGTGTACTTCGTTTGTGTCCAATGACCAGACTAAGACCGCTTTCGGAACTTCATCATTATCAGTACTTCATCTATATTCGCAATATTCAGATTGCATTATCATATTCTTGCTTGTTCCTCGATTGCTTGCAGGAATAGACCTTCGTGGTCAGGTTGATCGTGCTCCGGTGTGGTCAATAACCTCTTGGAGATTGGTTTAGCGATTGCTAAGGCGCAACGTCGTGCACGTTCGTAGTCGGATCGTCAAAGTCGTCTCCACCAAATTGATAGTTATCATCTCGTCGAAAGATCGGGACCCTCGCCTCTATCAAGTGGTATCTTGATGAGGACATGACTACCTTCGATACGACCAAATTATGCAATAATTTATTTATGTTATTCGGAACAAAAATACTTCACCTATTTTTATTTTATGCCTAAATGCAGAATGGTCGAACACTTGTATGAACCACGTGTGATGACAAAGGAAGACGAAATGGTTGGGTGCTATTCAAGAGGTCCTCTAATGTCAAAGGAAACAATTAGGTGTTGTTCAAGAAGTTCTCTCACGTCACTTTTAGCCCAAGAGAAGATATAGTCCAAGTCTCCAAGTCTCTCACGTTCTGGACTCAGATTCGAACTCCACAGACACACCTGTCTCAAAACACTAACACCTTTTTCATACGGACTCGGAATTGGGTGATTCGTTTTTTGCTGTAAACTAGATTTCATATGCATTCCAACACAGTTGGAATCACCTTAAAATTCATCCGGATCACGACGATATCGACGAAACAATGTGATGTTGCATCAGAATCCGAGCCAAACTAGAAGTCCAAAGGTGTTGCATCACCTCCAATTGGGCCCATGGGCCATGTACGACCTAGGGTTGGTTTTAGGATGTCTTGGGATGTTCTCCCACCTCCTTGGCCGCCACCCGTTGCTCCTATATAAGTAGATAAATGTAGTAGCTTTTCCATTGGGTTTTGTTTAGTTAAAAGTTAGCCATTGCAACTTCGTGTACTTCGTTTGTGTCCAACGACCAGACTAAGACCGCTTTTGGAACCACATCATTATCAGTACTTCATCTATATTCGCAATATTCAGATTGCATTATCATAATGTTGCTTGTTCTTCGATTGCTTGCAGGAATAGACCTTCGTGGTTAGGTTGATCGTGCTCCGGTGTGGTCAATAACCTCTTGGAGATTGGTTTAGCGATTGTTAAGGTGCAACGTCGTGGACGTTCGTAGACGGATCATCAAAGTCGTCTCCACCAAATTGATAGTTATCATCTCGTCGAAAGATCGGGACCCTCGCCTCTATCAAGTGGTATCTTGATGAGGACATGACTACCTTCGATACGACCAAAAATGTTGCATACATGCATATTTGTGAGGTGATTTCTTATAAGAATTATGCAATAATTTATTTATGTTATCCGGAACAAAAATACTTCACCTATTTTTATTTTATGCCTAAATGCAGAATGGTAGAACACTTGTATGAACCACGTGTGATGACAAAGGAAGACGAAATGGTTGGGTGCTATTCAAGAGGTCCTCTAGTGTCAAAGGAAACAATTAGGTGTTGTTCAAGAAGTTCTCTCACGTCACTTTTATCCCAAGAGAAGATAGAGTCCAAGTCTCCAAGTCTCTCACGTTCTGGACTTAGATTCGAACTGACAGACACACCTGTCTCAAAACGCCAACAACTTTTTCATACGGACTCAGAATTGGGTGATTCGTTTTTTTGTGGAAACTAGATTTCATATACGTTCCAACCCAGTTGGAATCACCTTAAAATTCATTCGGATCGCAAAGATATCGACAAAACAATCTGACGTTGCATCAGAATCCGAGTCAAACTACAAGTCCAAAGGTGTTGCGTCACCTCCACTTGGGCCCATGGGCCTTGTACGACCTAGGGTTGGTTTTAGGGTGTCTTGGGACGTCTTCCCACCTCCTTGGCCGCCACTCCTTGCTCCTATATAAGTAGATCGATCTAGTAGCTTTTCCCTTTGGTTTGTTTAGTTAAAAGTTAGTCATTGCAACTTCATGTACTTCGTTTGTGTGCAACGACCAGACTAAGACTGCTTTCGGAACCTCATCATTATCAATACTTCATCTATATTCGCAATATTTAGATTGCATTATCATATTGTTGCTTGTTCTTCAATTGCTTGCAGGAATAGACCTTCGTGGTCAGCTTGATCGTGCTCCGGTGTGGTCAATAACCTCGTGGAGATTGGTTTAGCGATTGCTAAGGCGCAATGTCGTGCACGTTCGTAGTCGGATCATCAAAGTTGTCTCCACCAAATCGATAGTTATCATCTCGTCGAAAGATCGGGACCCTCGCCTCTATCAAGTGGTATCTTGATGAGGACATGACTACTTTCGATACGACCAAAAATGTTGCATACATGCATATTTGTGAGGTGATTTCTTATAAGAATTATGAAATAATTTATTTATGTTATCCGGAACAAAAATACTTCACCTATTTTTATTTTATGCCTAAATGTGAACCACGTGTGATGACAAAGGAAGACGAAATGGTTGGGTGTTATTCAAGAGGTCCTCTAATGTCAAAGGAAACAATTAGGTGTTGTTCAAGAACTTATCTCACGTCACTTTTAGCCCAAGAGAAGATAGAGTCCAAGTCTCCAAGTCTCTCACGTTCTGGACTCAGATTCGAACTGCACAGACACACCTGTCTCAAAACGCCAATGCTTTTTCATACGGACTCGGAATCGGGTGATTCATTTTTTGCTGGGAACTAGATTTCATATGCGTTCCAGCCCAGTTGGAATCACCTTAAAATTCGTATGGATCGCGAAGATATCGATGAAACAATCTGACGTTGCATTAGAATCCGAGTCAAACTACAAGTCCAAAGGTGTTGCATCACCTCCACTTGGGCCCATGGGCCTTGTACGACCTAGGGTTTGTTTTAGTGTGTCTTGGGACGTCCTCCCACCTCCTTGGCCGCCACCCCTTGCTCAAATATAAGTAGATCAATCTAGTAGCTTTTCCTTTGGGTTTTGTTTAGATTACAAGTTCACCATAGCTATAACTTCGCGTTCTTCATTTGTGTTCCACTACCAGACAAAGGCTTCACAGAACCCCACTTCATCAATAAATCTTTCCTCTTATATTCACAATATCTAAATTGCAATCTTAGTTTCTTGCTTGTTTTTCGTTTGCCTGCAGGAAACAAACCCTCGTGGTCAGGTTGATCGTGCTCCGGTGTGGTCAATAACCTCTCGGAGTTGGTTTAGCGATTGCTATGGCGCGGCGTCATCACACGTTCGTAGTCGGATCGTCAAAGTCTACTCCACCAAAAACGATAGCCACCATCTCATCGAAAGACAGGGACAACTTCGCCTCTATCAAGTGGTATCAGTTTTCAGGTTGCTCAGTGAGAATTTCCAGTTATTCGTAGATTAGATTTATTTTCCTTACCTATTGCCCAAGAAAAAGGCAGAAAAAAAGTTAGATCTATTCATCTTTACTCCAAGCCAGTTTGAGCCTTTGCAATTTTGTTTTCAGTGCTTGCATAGTTGAATTATCGGTTGCATCGTCGTGTCGAGTTGCTAGTCTTAGCGTCTAGTCTTTTAGAGTTTAGAGTTCTATTCACAACTTGTCATGCCGGTGTCGCACCATCTTCATCTCTGCTGCCATATACCACCACCACGCCACTATCATCCCTTTCGTTGTCACCCACTACCATCTATCAATTTTCACCATATTCTACCATTGTTCATTGTCATTATCATACTTGAGGTCGTTCACATCTATGCTTGATCTAATCTGCTTCTTATTTGGTTGAGAGAAAAAAGTGAGAGAGAGAAAAAAAGAAAAAAAGAAAAAAAGTGAGAGTAAAAAAAGAGAAGAAAAAATAGAGAGAAGAGAAAAAACCAAATTTCGCATCTACCTATACTCAATCTCGTATGTGAACTCAGATTGAAATCTGTTTTGCGCAGTGTTTAGTAAAACAAGCGTATCTTCCTCATACGAACTCGGAATTGAGTGATTCCTTTTGCATACGAAAGCTTGAGTCAGTAGCATTCTTAAGAAAAAATATCAGATATTTCACATAATATTTTCTAGAGGAAAGCTGAAGAGAGAGTTTTGTATATCTTTCTTGTCGATCATTTATCATCATTGTCTTTACCGCCATTGTGATCTTTACTTATATCTTGCTGTCGAGAGATAATTCATATCATCCGTTGCTACTATTTGTCCTACGCCGTGACTCCATTAGTGTTCTAGGCTCACGTCTCTTGTACGGTCTAGCCTAGGACCAGCATAGTACCGTCGTTGAGTGTTTATTCAACATTGCATCTCTGAATTGATTATTGCTAATCTTTTGCTACCATATATTAATCCTTCCAAGCTCCACATATTTCTATATCGTGTATACATACGTTCACCTGGTAATCGCTTTACCCAATCTTTGGAGATATTGACACCATCGGTTGCCGGTCGCCACCTGCTGCATGGTAAGAATTCGTAAGACATTGATATTTGCTTTATTTTGAGCGTTTTACCACCACATCCCAGTAGTTCACAGGAACAATATACTTGGATCTTTGTTTCTTGTTTCTACTAGTCATGACAGGATCCAGAGTTGTCAGTTCATGGGCTTGTTCGATCGTGGGAGACGTGCCACCATAGAAACCGATACGAGAGATGCAAAGAGATCCAAATGCACCTGATCAGGTTAATGTTTCTATACCTCCATTTAATGGCCGATTTAGACTTGTTTTATATATTGAGTGGGAGTTTGAAATAAATGAAATATTTGCTTCCCATAATTTTGTTGCACATAAGAAAGTAAAGTTCGTAGTTTGTTCTTTCACTGGTTATGGTTTAGTTTGCTGGAGCGACTATTGTCGGTTACACAAAGATATTATACCTACTACTTGGGATGATTTGAAACTTGCCATGAGACACACATTCGTTCCTGCTTATTATACTCGTGACAAGCTTAAAAAGTTACACTATTTAAAACAAGATAGTGACACCGTAATGAAATATTATGATGATTTACAAATGACCTTGTTGCATTCCTCATTAGAAGAAAGTGAAGAAGATTTTATGGATAGATTTTGGGGAGGATTAAACCGTGATATCCAGGAGATACTAATTCATGAAAAGTGTTATTCTATGGATCGTTTGTTTCGCCTTGCTTGCAAAGTTGAACTGGAAATAAATCAACGTGTTGCCCAAAAGGAAATAGAGCACAAGGTGCACATTCCAAGAGTGGATATAGTTGTTCCTTCAACTACTAGGCGTACTATGACAACCACATCAATTCTTGTGAGGGCTACATCACCTTCACCATGTAACACGTCACCACCGAGAGTGCCTACATCATCTGAGTTGATCATAAGAGCTAATGGTAAAGGTATTGATCTTCCACCTCCACATGAGTCTGTTGAATGCCTTGTCAATTCCAATGTACCTTGTGATGAGCTATCCATTACTTTGATCACACCACCTATTTTAGAGGACTATGTTCATGATTTTACTTCGTCATGTGATCAAATAACTACAATATCGGCAATTGTGAGTGCACCCATTGAATTAACTATTGATGAGCAAGAACGTGTGAATCAAAAAATCAATCAAATTTGGGTCAAATATGTTTGAAAATAATTCTGTCTGTGTTTAATCATTTTGATATGACCTCCAATCTTGGTGATAATTCTGTGTCAAATGACATGTTGCATGTTTGCTATTTAAGCATGTTGTAGCATCTAAATTTGAAACGATTCACGTTTATCTACCAATATTGGGATGGTTTAATGATGAACATTATGAATCTTTTGATATGAATAAGGACTTCACTTATATTTGCAAACTGAGTTGTAATATTGTCAAGCCTTCTACTTCTTGTGATGATTTTGTGGCTTCATATTTCATGACATGTGATGAGTGCCCTTGCATATATGTGTCACATGTGTCACAACTGAGAACAATAAAAATGGATGACAAATACATATACAATGTGTACGGCTTTTCTCTTTTGTTTGCCACATTTCAAATTAAGCAACGCCGAGGACGGCTTTGTTTTAAAAAAGGGGAGGATGATGAGGACATGACTACCTTCGATACGACCAAAAAAGTTGCATACATGCATATTTGTGAGGTGATTTCTTATAAGAATTATGCAATAATTTATTTATGTTATCCAGAACAAAAATACTTCACCTATTTTTATTTTATGCCTAAATGCAGAATGGTCGAACAGTTGTATGAACCACGTGTGATGACAAAGGAAGACGAAATGGTTGGGTGCTATTCAAGAGGTCCTCTAATGTGAAAGGAAACAATTAGGTGTTGTTCAAGAAGTTCTCTCACGTCACTTTTAGCCCAAGAGAAGATAGAGTCCAAGTCTCCAAGTCTCTCACGTTCTGGACTCAGACTCGAACTGCACAGACACACCTGTCTCAAAACACCAACAACTTTTTCATACGGACTCAGAATTGGGTGATTCATTTTTTGCTGGAAGCTAGATTAGATATGTGTTCCAACCCAGTTGGAATCACCTTAAAATTCGTCCGGATCGTGAAGATATTGCCGAAACAATCTGACGTTACATCAGAATCCGAGTCAAACTACAAGTCCAAAGGTGTTGCATCACCTCCACTTGGGCCCATTGGCCTTGTACGACCTAGGGTTGGTTTTATGGTGTTTTGGGATGTCCTCCCACCTCCTTGGCCGCCACCCCTTGCTCCTATATAAGTAGATCAATCTAGTAGCTTTTCCTTTGGGTTTTGTTTAGATTACAAGTTTGCCGTAGCTCCAGCTTCGCGTTCATCATTTGTGTTCCACGACCAAACAAAGGCTTCACAGAACCCCACTTCATCAATAAAGCTTTCCTCTTATATTCGCAATATCCAGATTGCAATCTTAGTTTCTTGCTTGTTCGTCGTTTGCGTGCAGGAAATAGACCCTCGTGGTCAGGTTGATCATGCTCCGGCGTGGTCAATAACCTCCTGGAGTTGGTTTAGCGATTGCTAAGGCGCGGCGTCATCACACGTTCGTAGTCGCATCGTCAAAGTCTACTCCACCAAGAACGATAGCCACCATCTCATCGAAAGACAGGGACAACTTTGCCTCTATCACCATGGTTCCTAGCAATAAAGTCTCTCTTATCATAACATTTATTTTTAGAAGGGGTTGTCAAGATCCTTAGCAGGTTCAATTTCCACATCATTATCATTTTCTTTGTTATCTTCTGGTTGAGCATCTACGTGAACATCATCATTATCACTATTTTTATTGTCAGTAGGTGTATACTCACTACCATACCGAGTCTCGGCATCAGAAACATAAACTTCATTATGTTTCTCAACATGTTTGTCTATAACAGGTTCACTAGCAGCATGCAAGTTCCTATCATCTTTCTTTTTCTTATTCTTCTTCTTCTTAGAAGAAGAACTAGGTGTATCTTCATTAATTTTCTAAGAATTTTGTTCAATTCTTTTAGGGTGACCTTCGGGATAAAGAGGTTCTTGGGTCATTCTACCTCCTCTAGTCACTACTCTAACAGCATGGTCATTTGTATTATTATTCATTTCAGCACGCAAAGTACTTTCATTAAAGGAACAGAGAGAGTTTGCCTCTACTACGTGTGTCAAGGTGTCAAGTCCATGTACTTCTTCAATAGGCGGTAATTTCTTGACATCATCGATTTTAATACCTTCCTCTTTCATGGATCTTTTTGCTTCTTGCATGTCTTCGGGACTAAGGAATAGAATACCTCTCTTCTTTTGTATAGGTTCTGGAGGTGATTCGAGAAGTGTCCAATCATCGACATTTTGCATTATGTTATTTAATAATTTTTCAGCTTGTCCAATAGTTCTTTCCCCTGAAAACATAACCAGCACAACTATCTAGGAAATCCCTAGAAGCATCGGTTAGTTCATTATAAAAAATATCAAGTATTTCATTCTTCTCAAGAGGACAATCAGGCAAAGCTCTTAGTAATCGAATAAGCCTCCCCCAAGCAAAGTTAAATATATCCTGTAAGGCAGCTTGTTTCTTTTGAGCAGGAAAATATTTGTAGAAACGTGGTGAAGCATATCCTTGGGACTACGCATACAACTAGGAGCAAGTGAAAGGAACCATTCCTTGGCCTCGCCTTTTAGTGAAAAATGAAAAGGTATAAGGGAATAATAGTAGCGAATCTTTTCATCATTGGTAAATGGAGTAGCAATATCATTTAGTTTCATAAGGTGTTCAACAACAGTTTCATTTTCATAAGACTCTACTATATGAATTAACTCAGGGTCTATAGAGAACTCATAATCCTTATCAGTAACAAATATAAGTGCAGAAGCAAATTTAGGATCGCATTTCATTTTCTCCATCATAGATTTTTCTTTTAGTTTACATAATTGTTTCTTCACGTCATCTCTATCCTTACAATCAAGAAGGTCCCTAGATACCTCACCATCCATAACATAACCTTCAGGTGCTTGAGGCAATTCATAACTATTAGGTGAGCGAGGGGTAATAGGTGATTCAAAGTCTTCCTCCATTCCAACATTTTCAAGTTCTCTAGCTTTAGCAATATGGGCACATGTTTAGTTTCAACATGTGTAGCAGTAGTTTCATCATTAATTTCAGAAGTAGCATCATCAAGTTCATGGGACATATCAGGACGATTAACAAGTGGTGTGTAGCAAGTTACTCCAAAACAATAGGTGAATCTAAAGCAGAGCTAGATGGCAGTTCCTTACCTCCTCTCGTGCGAGAGGGGACGATCTTAGTTCGATTGTATTTCAGATTTCTCATACTAGAAATTGGATATCCTTCAAGTTAATACAATAAATAGAGCTATGCTCCCCGGCAACGGCGCTAGAATAGGGTCTTGATAACACACAATTGTAGGGGATCGCGGCAATCTTCATGGGTACTATTTCACCCTAATTTATTGGTTCGACAAAAGGGGAGCCAAAGAATATTTATTGGCCCTGACAGTTGAGTTGTCAATTCAACCGCACTTGGGATATCTCTCTACAGGAAAGATATAGTAGCATGGCAAATGGTAGTAGCAAAAGTAACAGTAGTAGTGACAAGAGAAGTTTGGTGGCAGGTGTGAAAGTAGCAATAGCAATAGTAACTTAGCAAGATTCGGTATATGTAACGTGTAGGCACGTGGATCTGTCAGGGATAATGATTTAGATGACATCATCATATAACAGTTACACACTAGCTGATAGAGGCAAAGTTGTCCCTGTCTTTCGATGAGATGGTGGCTATCGTGTTTGGTGGAGTAGACTTTGACGATCCGACTACGAACGTGTGATGACGTCGCGCCATAGCAATCGCTAAACCAACTCCGAGAGGTTATTGACCATGTCGGAGCAAGATCAACCTGACCGCGAGGGTCTGTTTCCTGCACGCAAACGAAGAACAAGCAAGAAATTGAGATTGCAATCTGGATATTGTGAATATAAGAGGAAAGCGTTATTGATGAAGTGGGGTTTTGTGACGCCTTTGTCTGGTCGTGGAACACAAACGAAGAACGCGAAGTTGCAGCTATGGCGAACTTGTAATCTAAACAAAACCCAACCCTAAAACGACACCCTAAGGGCTGTATATATGGGAGAATAGAGGGAAATTTCATGGCCGCTTGGAGGAGGGGTCCGAAACCGACCCTAACTCAGTTTTCCCATACATATGGACTCTAAAAACAGCCTATAATATGGTATTTCGAAATTACATGGGCCTGGCCCAAAAATAAGGTGGCGCAGCACCTATATTAGCCTAGTGACGAATTTTATAAAGTGGCATCATGCATATTTCGTCCAAAGCTTCTCGCTCCCATTATGGTGGCTTCAAAGTGCGAAAATCATCACTGGAAACTCCATTGTTCTTTCCCGCGCACGCACCTTCTTCTCCATGCTTGATCCCACTCCAATGGTCATCCTTCTTGTCCATGCTAGGTCCTTCATTCATAAGTAAAACCAAAGTATCTAATTTAGGTAGCATCATATGTTCATGAATATTAGAAGGATTTCCAAGAAACAAAAGTACCTGGTAATTCAATTGACGTGCGCGAGCTCTAGTAATTGGTCCTATATGTATAGTAGTCGTAGTTGTGGGTGTAACATTAGTAGGGATGTCCTCATCATCATACCCTTCTTGAACCGAAGTCGCCCTCGACGGAAGCTCATCTTCCTCACCGAAATAAGGCTTCAAATCTGCAATGTTAAAAGTGGGGCTAACCCCAAACTCTGCAGGCAGCTCAAGTTTATATGCATTATCATTTATTTTCTCTAACACCTTAAAAGGACCATCAGCACGTGGCATTAGCTTTGACTTGTGCAAATCAGGAAATCTATCCTTACGCAAATGTAACCAAACAAGATCTCCAGGTGCAAAGACAACATGTTTTCTACCCTTATCTCCAGCAATTTTGTATTTAGCATTCATACGCATAATGTTTTCCTTCGTTAACTCATGCATCTTTAATATCAATTCAGCACGTTCTTTAGTAGAGGAGGTACGTGGCGTCCATGATGAAGTGTGACCTGCAGAAAAAGTAGTTCTCGCCATTTCCTGTCAATCCTGCACTTCACGTTCAGCTTTGCAAGCAAGATGAAATAAACGATTGATAGTGTTATACTCCTTATACTCTAGAATAGTCTGAATCTCTCTATTTAATCCACCCATAAAACGTGCAAGCATAGCTTCATTCTCCTCAACAATACCACATCTAATCATGCCAGTTTGTAATTCCTGATAATATTCTTCTACATAATTTTTTCCTTGTCTTAAACGCTGCAAATTTTGAAGCAATTCACGTTGATAATAAGGTGTCACCCAACGATTACGCATAGCAGTTTTCAAAGCAGCCCAAGTAGTTGGAATATTAGCATGGTGTATTCTACAATGTTCTGACCATCAAACACAAGCAAAACTAGTGAAAGAACAAACAGCAGCAACAACACGTCTATCGTCAGGAAATTGTAAGCATGTAAAACGTTGTTCTGTTTCTAACTCCCATGTAAGATATATATCAGGAACATATCTACCCTCAAACGTCAGAATATTCAATTTAAGTTTAGGGAGATGGTCATGATCCCGTACCCGAGGGGGTGGTGCGGCCCTAAGGTTACGGTTGTAGCCATGTGGTCGACCTGGTGCGTATCGTGGTGGTTGCCCCTGAGGCTGATCTGGAGCAATTTCTCCCTCATCATCGTAATCACCATCATAATCTTCAACCTGCTCAACGATAGTAGCAGCAGGAACCACAGAAGTAGCAGCAGTATCAATAGTACTAGTCTATTGGCCTTGGCCGAGAGGCACACATCGCGCTCGTCGTTCGAAAGGGATAGGAGCTGCAGCTGGTGGTGGTAGACGGACAAGCACCTCATTGAACTTGGCGTCCATCTTGGTGTCGAATGTGTTCTCCAAACCATCGAGCTTGTCCATGGCCTCTCCAAAGTTGGTCATGAAGTCTTGTACCTGGTCAGCCATCATTTGCTAAAATTTATCATAGAGCGCTTTGTTGGTCATGCTCTCCCAGTCGCTCCCATCGTCGTGTGATCCCAACATGGTTAGCAGAAATAGGAAACACACAAGAATATGAAACCTACAGACTAGTGGGACGTGGTGGTGGTGGTGGTGGTGTGTCACAAATCCTTTAAGCGAATCTCAAATTCTTACTAGTTCTTACCCAGCAGCAGGCAGTGATCGGCGACCGCTGTAGTCAAACTCTCAAAGCTTGGATAGAGCGATTGCCAGGTGGTGTCAAACACACGACGTAGATGTATGTGGAGCTGGGATGGCTTATAGTATGGTAGCAAAAAGGGTTAGCAATAATCAATTCAGAGATGCAAGGTTGAATAAACGCTCAACGACGGTACTATGTTGGTCCTAGGCTAGACCGTACTAGAGACGTGAGCCTAAAACACCAACAAAATCACGACACTAGACGTAATCAAGGGAAAAGCACACTCTGAATTTTGTTTTTGTTTTTTTGGCGCCTCTTTTTTTTGCCCTCTTTTTTTTGCTCAAAAAAATCACTACAATGGCGAGTGTCTCAAAACTCTTCCCACGTCGTATAAGCAAGATGGGCATGAAATTTGTTGGATTAATATTTTAGTTCTTTTTCTGGAGCAATTCGGGGGCTGCGACGACCAAAATTTTTGACAAAAATCATTATGATGGCAAGTGTCTCAAAACGCTCCAAAGAACCTAAAACCAAGATAGGGAAAAATATATTTTCAGCCGATTTTTTTGGGGCCAAAACGTGCTTTGCAAAGCGTGCCAGACTCGGATTGGTGGAGGATTTGTGGTGGTATATATGGACACCAATGGATAGTGATGATGGATGGTGATATATGGCAGCGGTGATGATGGTGGTGGTATATGGCAACTGTGAAGACGATGCGGTGGCGGCGTGACAACCTGTGAAAAGAACTCGAAACTCTAAAGGACTAGACACTAAGACCAGCAACTCGACACGACGAGGTAACCGCAAATTCAACAAAGCAAAATACTGAAAAGACTATGCAAAGGCTCAGATCGGTTCGGATATGATGATCTAACCCTAATTTTTTGTGGCTTTTTCGTGGACTAAAGGTATGAAGAACAGATGCGATCTAAACTACGAAAACTGGTAAAATCTCACCGAGCAACCTGGAAATCTGATACCACTTGATAGAGGCAAAGTTGTCCCTGTCTTTTGATGAGATGGTGGCTACCGTTTTTGGTGGAGTAGACTTTGACGATCCGACTACGAATGTGTGATGACGCCGCGCATTAGCAATCGCTAAACCAACTCCGAGAGGTTATTGACCATGACGGAGCACGATCAACCTGACCACGAGGGTCTGTTTCCTGCACGCAAATGAAGAACAAGCAAGAAACTAAGATTGCAATCTGGATATTGTGAATATAAGAGGAAAGCTTTATTGATGAAGTGGGGTTCTGTGACGGCTTTGTCTGGTCGTGGAACACAAATGAAGAACGCGAAGTTGCAGCTTTGGCGAACTTGTAATCTAAACAAAACCCAACCCTAAAACAACGCCCTAAGGGCTGTATATATGGGGGAATAGAGGGGAATTTCATGGCCCCTTGGAGGAGGGGTCCGAAACCGACCTTAACTCAGTTTCCTCATACATACGGACTCTAAAAACAGCCTATAATATGGTATTTCGAAATTACATGGGCCTGGCCCAACAACAAGGTGGCGCGGCACCTATATTAGCCTAGGGACGAATTTTACAAAGTAGCATCATGCATATTTCGTCCAAGGCTTCTTGCTCCCATTATGGTGGCTTCAAAGTGCGAAAATCATCACTGGAAGCTCCATTGTTCTTTCCCGCGTGCGCACCTTCTTCTCCATGCTTGATCCCGCTCCCATGGTTATCCTTCTTGTCCATGCCAGGTCCTTCATTCATAAGTAAAACAATAGTATCTAATTTAGGCAGCATCATATGTTCATGAACATTAGAAGGATTTGCAAGAAACGAAAGTACCTGGTAATTCAATTGATGTGCGCGAGCTCTAGTAATTGGTCCTGTATGTATAGTAGTCGGAGTTGTGGGTGTAGCATTAGCAGGGATGTCCTCATCACCGTGTCAACTTTGGTCTTAGTTGTTGTACAATGTACTCATCCGGTCGTGTCCTGAGAATGAGATATGTGGCTCCTATCGGGTTCGTCGACACGTCGGGCAGTCTTGCTGCTTTAGTTTTACCTTTGATGAGTGGCTTGTCCATCGAGATTCCTTATCATAAGCATCGTGTCATCATGGTGTGAGGTTTTTCCATCAGATATGTGTGGTAATTTATAATGGAGTACTAGGAGCACCCCTGCAGAGTTAAATCTTTTGGAAAACCTTGCCCATGGTTATGTGGCGACTTGGACATTTATAATATTCGGTTGTAGAGAACTTGACACTAAATCTAATTAAAATGCACCAACTGTGTGTGTGTAATCGTGGTTGTCTCTTCTTGTGAGGTTTGAACCAATAAGTGAACACAGCGGGATTACGATTGACTCGTAAGTAGGTGTTTACGATCACTTCTTGATCATTACTAGTTCACATCTGCTTATGCGTAGATGACTCTTGTAATTCTTGTCATCGTAAGTTAGCTAGATAAAATGCTTAGTTGGCTGCAACCTCACCACTTAACCATTCCTCACCCATTAAGCTTTGCTAGTCTTGATACCCTTGGTAATGAGATTGATGAGTCCCCGTGGCTCACAGATTACTAAAACAACAAGTACAGGTACAGGTAATGCTATGCATTGACGTTAAAATGATGCTTGATTCTATTTGGTCTTCTTCTTCTTCTTCAATCATAGGATGAGTTCCAGGTTGGTAGTTTGGGATTAGCAACATGGACATTGTCTTTTTTCCGTTTGACTTCATCCGTAGTTAGATCCTGCTCTTATGTATGATAATTGGTGTATTGATGTATTGATATATTCATGTTGTAGATTGTGGCGGGTGTAAGCCATATCGTGTATAATCTTCTCTTAAGTACATGTATTTGTAACAATATCCACCTTGTTAAAGCGTTTCAGATATGTGCTTCTATCCTTGTTGAGACTTCCACGCTCATGCGAGGATATGATCGCATATTGGGTGTGAAAAGTTGGTACCAGAGCAATACCAACCTAGGAACCCCCTTGATTGATCGACCACGGCCGTTGTTGAATCTATAAGGAATAAATATTGACTCTAGTTATACATGAGAGAGTAGGAATTCTTTTTTACTTCTCTTCCCATCATTTCTCTGGTAAGGAATCATGATGTAGGTGTTTCGATTCTACTCCTCTTGCCTTAAAAAATTAGGATCACATGGGTATTTTAGAATTGTTGCGATATCGGTGTGACCGGATTTTTTTCCTGGGTGCCTCATATCTATGGGTGGTGTCTTGGGGAGTTTAGCTACAAGGTTTTCTTGTCACATTCGCTATCGTTTCAGTTCCTAAATACCAGAGGACATCGACATTGAAACGCTTCTATACTTTGCTTGGTGGCAAATAGTGCTGCGATTTGAAAGCACAATATGCTCCCTTGGTGGTTTTGATAATTCATGACAACATACATTGTCTCTTGGACTAATACTTTCATCTAGTGTATTTTAGATAAAGTCCATAGAGAGAGATGGGTTGGAAAAAAGGAGTGTGGAGAGTATACCCATGAAGAAGAAGGAGAAGAGACAGCATTTGCAAAACTTCAAGGAAGAGGACTCTACATTTTACTTTGTGGGAAATCACTTTGAGTCCATAGGAAAGATAATACTATTAAAAGGGGGTAAGGTATTGTTGATGAACAAAATGCTCATACATGCACAAGTGATAGTCACCAAAAACACCCGCAAGCTCTTACACAAAAGTCTGTCTAAAGCCAAATACTCAAAATTGCTGCAACCAACAACTGCCACTTGGTGCCACCGATTCCCACACTCAGATAGACCCAAGTCAATCCCTAACCATTCAGTGCAACCGATTCTAGTTCCGTGCCACCGAGTTTGGGTTGCCAACTTCCTGTTGCCCAAATTCACAAAATCGGTCCCACCAAGTTTGTTGGAATAGCGTCACCGAGTTGTGCAATCTGACCGGTGGTCACCTAATCGGTGCAACCAAGATTTATGTATCGGTCTCACCGAGATTCAAAAGTTGCTACCTTTGGAGCAACTCGGTACCACCGAGATTCACACATTGGTCTCACCAAGTTGGTCACTTAAGGTGTAACGGTTGGATTTTTGGAGATGCCTATATATACCCCTCCACCACCACTCACTCGAAAGAAAGCACTCAGAACAGATCCCCACTCATACCAACTGATTTTCTTTGAGAGCGACACCTACTCATGTGTTGAGATCATGCCATTCCATTCCAACCATATGAATCTTGATCCCTGGCCTCCCCAAGTTGCTTTCCACCAAATCAATCTCTTCCGCCAAAGCCAATCTGTGAGAGAGTGATTGTGTGTTGAGGATTCTATCATCTTGAAGCACAAGGGCAAGGAGTTCATCGACATTATCAAGCCTATTACCTTTTGGAGAGTGGTGCCTCTTAGATTGGTTAGGTGTCATTTGGGAGCCTCCTACTTCGTGTTGTGGAGTGAACCAAGAAGTTTGTAAGGGCAAGGAGATCGCCTACTTCATGAAGATCTACCCCGAGTGAGGTTAGTCCTTCATGGACGGAAGCCGTTATGGAATAGTCAAGGTTGCTCCTTCGTGGAGGGAAGCCGTTATGGAATAGTCAAGGTTGCTCCTTCGTGGACTCTCGTGACCGTTACCCTCTATGGGTTGAAGACTCCATAAACATGGACGTACGATAGGACCACCTATCGGAACTGTGGGAAAAATCGTCGTGTCCTTCATGCGCTTGATCTCCCTATCTCTAATCCTTACTTTCATATGCAATGTCTTTACATTCTTCTGCTATACTTGATGACTTGCATGTGTAGGGTGTGCTAGACTTGCTATAATTGCTAAAATCTGCCAACACTTAACTTTGCACCTTGTGTAGATTTGAAATTCCTATTGGTAGTCTATTCACCCCTCCTCTATACATACTCTTCTAGTGATCCCACAATTGGTATCGGAGCTTTGGTCTCCATTGCTTCGGTTTCATCACCGTGGAGGAAGATGGATGTGTCTAGTGTGGAGAGTTTGTATTGTAGAGTGGCCATTCTTGATGGAGAGTACTATAGTCGATGGAAGAATGCCATGATTGATCTATTTGACAAATTCCATTTGAGAAAACATATTGAAAATCCATATGTGCTCCCCATTAATGAATTGCATCCCACACACGAAGAGGAAATTAACATGCTTGCTAAGCTTAGAACTGTAAAACTTATTGTTAGAGGTTTACCAAGATTTTTGCTTTCTCAATTGAAGAACTTTGCATGTGCATATACTTTGTGGAATGATTTGGAGAAATGATATCCAAATCTGACATTAAGTAATCTTGATGAAATTCTTCATAAAACCGTTGCTTTTCATAAAATGAAGCCTAGTCATCAAAACTTTGATAAATGCCTATTTGAGCTTCGTGATCTTATGCGTGCTAAAGTAGATGTCACAACTATCAACAACATTATTATTGAAGCCATTCACATTCATAAGCTTGAACATTGTCATGGTTACGATTCTAACAAGTCTCTTACGATCCACCAAATGATGACAATGAAGAACATGGCTATCACGTGGTTCATTTGGTCGTTGTATTCATCATCGCATCATTTGCATCATATGCATATCATCGTCACTTGTTTTCGAAAACTTGCATCCGTTCGTAGTCACCGGTTCTCTCTGTTCTTGCCGTTGCCCGTTTCGAGACCAACCACACATGCACGCGCCCATGACATTGAAAAATATTGTTTTTAAAAGTGCCTTTAAAATATTCTTGGATTGGGTTGAAAGTTGGCGTGTGGTCTTATTATATTGTAGGTAGACCGCCTATCGAATTTCGTCGCATTCTGAGTTCGTTTGATACACCATCGGTCAACCGTAACAGTGCGGTCATCGGTTATTCGGCGGACATTTATGGTGTTTTAAAACCCTCGTGTCACGGGCCGCAAACCTCCCTCTCATCTCCTCTAGCCCATCTACACAGCCACCGCAGCCCACCTAGCCTCCCCTCCGCTTCCGGGCCGTCCGATCGAGATCGAACGGTCCGAAAACGAACAAAACTATCAACCCTAGCCCCTAAAACTATAAATAAACCCCTCCCCTTCCTAATTTGGCCTAAGACCTAGCCTCGCCTTAAAATCCGTGCAGCCAGCCGCCACCCTCGCTCCTCTCTCTCCGATTAGCCGCCAGGCCCGCCGAAGCCCATCTGGGCCCGCCCCAAGCCCGAAGAGCCGCCGCCGCCTAAGCTCCCTGCGCCCGAGACAGATCGAGGGGAGGAGCCCTCAATCCAGCGCTACAGCCGTGCCTCCCGTCAGCTCGCCGGTCGCCGGAGGACCTACCGGCCCTCGCTAGAGCTTCGCCGAAATCTGGAGCATGCGCCTTGCCCTCTCTCTCTCCCTCATCCTCCCGTACCTCTCTCACCACTGGCCTCTCTCTTTCCCACAGGTCCCCGCCGCCATGGATGCCAGCTCACCGCCCCAAGCCACCGCCGCCAACCGTCAGCCCGGATCTGCCCTTCCCCGACCTTCCCCCTCGCCGGAGCGCCATCCTGCTGCCCTGCCGGCGCCGCCATGTTCGTGCTCGCTCGGGATCGAGCGGGAGGACGATACCCTTGCCCGCGCTCGTGTATGACGCATGTGCGTGGGCCGCGCCTCCTCCAAGGCATAGCTAGGCAGGCCCAGCTCCGCAGCCCCACCGACCGGCCCACAGGCCCACGGTGAGCCAGCCTATCCCCCGCCTAGTGTGCACTTTAGCTATCCTGCACCCAGTTCTCTGTTCGGGCCTATCCGGATTCGGCCCATAGTGTATTTTTTTCCCTGGTGGCGAATTTTCTAATTATTCCTGAATATTAAAATTGCAGAAAAACCCTCAATGATCATGCATATCATAACTTCACATCCGTGCATCGGATTAAAATACTTTATATATGCAAATTGACTAAATTTTTGTGTAGTTTAATGACATTCAACTTTCATACTTGTTTAAAATACTTAAACTTGCCGTTTGCATTAATTTGCATAATTGCCATGTGAAAATGATTTATTTCATAACTACTAAACCGTAGCTCCGATAAAAATGTTTTACATATGTAACTTGGCTAAAACAATGTGTAGAATCTCATGGTGACATTTATTTTGCTGTTTAACAACTCTAAAATGTCGTTAGTTCAGATCTGGCCAAATTCATATTATGCTTATGGGGATGTTTTAGAAATGCTATATATTGTTTCCGGCCTCATTTAAAATGCCTACATGTTGTAGTTGTTTGTGCTTCACCGTTTGCCATGTTAAACAACATTTAATATTGATGAGTACCTAAACGAGAGTGAACTAAATAATTCGAACGTGGAGTTTCGTCAATATGCAACTCATTGCATATTGAACTTCACTTAATATGTAGTAGTTGTTTGTTGTTCTTGCCATGCCATGCCATGCGTTGCATATTAAACCGGAGATGCATCATATTTGTCTACGCATCGTCTCATGCATATGTTGTGGTGTATCTTGTGTTGATTGTTGTTTCCAGATTGTTTCTTATCGATAGAGTTCCGAAAGCGTTCAGAGTGTGAGGATTCGTTCGACTACGTTGGCTCGTCTTCTTCATGGACTTGTTCTTCTTCCGAGCGGGATCTCAGGCAAGATGACACGTTTCCTTGGATACCACTACTATCATTGCTATGCTAGTTATCTCGCTTTTATCGTTATGTCATGCTACCTACCACTTGTTTGTCAAGCCTCCCAACATTGTCATGAAAAGCCTCTAACCCTCCACCTTCCCAGCAAACCATTGTTTGGCTATGTTACCGCTTGCTCAGCCCTTCTTATAGCGTTTCTAGCTGCAAGTGCAATTGCTTCCATGTGCAACATGGACATTATTTTGTTATCACAATATTATTGCTATTTAATTTGATGCACTTATCCACTTGGTAAAGGGTGGAAGGCTTGGCCTTTTGCTTGGTGTTTTATTCCGCTCTTGTCGCCCCTAGTTACTTGTGAACCGGTGTTATGTTCCATAATTGAGTGCTCCTAACATGCTCGGGTTTGTTATGGGGACCCCCTTGATCTTCGTTTTAGGATAAAACATGTCTGGCAAGGCCCAACATTGGTACTATTTGCTTAATAACAACTAAAATTTGCATAGGGCATGATCACCCCATGGATAATTAATCAACAACCCGGGACAGTGCTCCTCATGAGTGTTGGTCCAAAATGGGCTTTTCGTGGGGCTGCCTCGAGGCAACTCGGGGATTGGTTTTCCCTGTAGCTAGTCCCTTCCGGTCATGTCCTGAGAACAACATACGCAGCTCTTATCGTGTTCGTTGACACGTCGGGCGGTCTTGCTGGACTTGTTTTACCTTTCTCGAATGTCTTGCATGAAGAACTCTGATCTTCTTCGGGCTATCTCGAGGTGTCGGATTTCCTTTGGAATTGCCTAGGATGATCACGAGATCCGTGGTCGAGGTTATTCCCGTAGCGTGTGGTTAATTTGTGATGGATGAGTTGGGGTACCCCTGCAGGGTTAAATCTTTTGGAAAGTCGTGCTCGCGGTCATGTGGCAAACTTGGATATTTTGTTTAACA
The DNA here is from genome assembly GCA_022496015.1 of Hordeum marinum. Classification (NCBI taxonomy): domain Eukaryota; kingdom Viridiplantae; phylum Streptophyta; class Magnoliopsida; order Poales; family Poaceae; genus Hordeum; species Hordeum marinum. The sequence continues at coordinate 244,544,440 of CM039673.1, forward strand.
CCCGGTCATAGAACACTTGAAGTAAACTCTAATAAAATACACCAACTGTGTGTGTAACCATCGTTGTCTCTTCTCGTGAGTCCTTATCCTAGAGAGAACACGGTGGGTTTATATTTGACATAAGTAGGTGTTCAGGATCAGTTAGTGATCATTACTAGTTCACGTTCGTTATGCATAGACCACCATACTTTACTTTCTGTATTTGTAAGGTAGCCACTCAAATAAATGCTTAGCCGCTTGCTGCAGCCTCACCACTTAACCATACCTCACCCATTAAGCTTTAATAGTCTTGATACCCTTGGAAATGAGATTGCTGAGTCCCCTATGGCTCACAGATTACTTCAACAATAGTTGTAGGTACAGGTAATGCGGTGCTTTCACGTGAGAGCGATGTTTGTTTGATTTGGAGATCTTCTTCTTCATCATCAATCTTTGATGGGTTCCAGGCGGCAGCCTGGGATAGCAAGGATGGATGCCATTTTGTCGTTTGTTTTCATCCGTAGTCGGACCATGCTCTTCTGTATGATGTTTGAGTATGTTGTTGTATTGATGTGACATTGATGTAGCTTGTGGCGAGTGTAAGCCAATTCCATATACTCATATCGTCTGTACATGTACTTGTAATGATATCCATTCTTGCAACACGACGAGATGCGCTTCTATCCTTGTTGAGGCCCTCGTGTCGAAATAAGGATAGGATCGCATATTGAGCATGACAGCCTCGTAGTAAAAGGCGAAGACAGACAAGAGCAGGATAGAGTTGGGTTGGAGGTGAAGCGTCTGGATCCCGTAGTGGTCAAGGATGGTGATAAAGAACATGGAGCAAGGCGGGACGAGGCCGGCAAAGATGCTATGGAGGAAGAAGGGGTAGGCTGACCTGGATGAGGGCTCTCAGAGGAGCCACCCCATATCAAGGTCCGCCCGTGCTCGTTGGTCCTGTCCGCCGTTGACGGGAGCATCGGGACTAGGTCGCCTTCCTTGGCAATGGTGGAGATGGAGAGCGCCAGCAAGATGGGAGCAGGGGACGAGCCTTGTGCCTTTGGCTTTGACTTGCCGACGGGGGCCATTCAGAGGGAGAGCGGAGCGACACCGGATCTGGAGGGGTCTCAGCTAAGGCCGGGATCTGGGAGCAAGAGCAAGTGCGCAGGAAAGGAAAGCAATAATGGCTCGGCGCTGGAAGTCAGGCTTTTGTCGATTCGGGCGACGACCATGAGGATGCTCCACGTTAGACACACGATGCGCGCCAGCACTGGTCCCGTAGTCGTTTGGGGCCCACGGCACTTCGAACCACCCTTGAGGCTTTGCCCTGAAACCAGCTCGAGCGCGCCTTGGGCCCGGGGGCAATTGTCGGCGTTCTAGGAATGGTGGTACCCAGTCCTGCCTGCCTACGGTTCACGACATGGCCCACTTTATCAGACAAGCAAGGTCTGGCGCGGCATTACTCAAGACAAGACCCTCGCGAGGACCCTGGCTCGCGAGGAAGAACGACATCAAGACCAGAAAGGAGGGGGGACCTACGGGCCCCTCCTGAGCGGTGCAGATCTCTATGTAGAGCCCGGCCTCAGGAGTCAAGGGTGACACAAGGGAGGATAGGCGGGCGCTAGCGCGCCAGGCGGAGCAGTTTCCTCTTTGGTGCAAAGGGAGCAAGGACGTATGCTACCTCTTGAGCGGGCGTTGGTTTTCCCTTGAAGAGGAAAGCGTGATGGAGGGAAGTAGATAAGTATTTCCCTCAGTTGATGAGAACCAAGGTATCAATCCAGTAGGAGGAACAAGCAAGTCACCAATGGATGCACCTACACAAACAATCAAACTCTTGCACCCAATGCTATAAAGGGGTTGCCAATCCCTTCACGATTATTTGTAAGGATTAGATCTGATAGAGATAGATGTAAACGAGAACGGAAAGTAAAAGGTAAATAAATTCCAGCAAAGTATTTTTGGTATTTTTGGTTTATAGATCTGAAAATATATTATGGAAAGTAGACCCGAGGGCCGTATGTTTCACTAGAGGCTTCTCTCTTCAAGGAAAATATCATGGTGGGTAAACAAATTACTGTCAAGCAATTGATAGAAAAGCAAATAATCGTGTAGTTATACAAAGCAATGATCATGCATATAGGCATCACGTCCGTATCAAGTAGACCGAAACGATTCTGCATCTACTACTATTACTCCACACATTGACCGACTCCTGCCTGCATCTAGAGTATTAAGTTCATGAAGAACAGAGTAACGGATTAAGAAAAATGACATGATGTAGAGGGATAAACTCAAGCAATATGATGAAAACCCCATCTTGTTACCCTTGATGGCAACAATACAATACGTGCCTCGCTACGCCTACTATGTCACTGGGTGATGACACCGCAAGATTGAACCCAAAATCAAGCACTTGTCCCATTGCAAGAAGTACCAATCTAGTTGGCCAAACCAAACCAATAACTCGAACAGACTTACAAGGATATGAAATCATGCATATAATAATTCCGAGAAGATTCAGATAAGATTCATGGATAATCTGAACATAAACTCACAATTCTGAAAGCACATTTGCTCCCTTGATGGTTTTGGTAATTAATAACAACATATAAGTCATTGAACTAATGTTTCCACCAAGTATTTTTCAGGAAATGTTCAATGATAGGATTGGCAAAAGGAGATTGTGGAGAAACCCCAAGATTCAAGGAAATAGGTTGGCCAAGCTTCAAGCAAGAGGACTCTACATTTTATATTTGTGAGAAATCACTTTGATTTATAGGAAAGCCAATACTATTAAAAGAGGGTAAGGTTTTGCTGGTGAACAATATGCTCAAACGTGCACAAGTGACAGTCGCCAAAAACATCCACAAAACTCTCCCACCAAAGTCTTTTTTATACCCAACACTCAAAATCGGTGCAACCAACTATCCCACTTTGGTGCCACCGATTCCAGAACCTAGACAGACTCAACCCAAACCCTACCCACTTCGGTGCAACCGATTCCATAAAGGTGCCACCGAGTTTAGGTTGCCAACTTTCTGTTACGCAAATTTACATTTTCGGTCCCAACGAGAATGTTGGATCGGCGTCACCGAGATTGGAAATCTGACCGTTGGTCACCTTATCGGTGCAACCGAGTTTCCTATATCGGCTTTACCGAGATTCAAAAGTTGCCACCTTTTGGTCACTTCGGTACCACCGAGATTAACATATCGGTGTCACCGAGTTGGTCATTTTGTGTGTAATGGTTGGATTTTTGGTGATGTCTATATATACCCTTCACCACCACCTACTCGCAAGAGAAGCACTCAGAACTATTCCATACCTATCTTATCAGATTTTCTGAGAGAGAACCACCTACCCTTGTGTTGAGGTCAAGATCTTCCAATCCAATCATATGGATCTTGATTTCTAGCCTCCCCAAGTTGCTTTCCACCAATCCCATCTCTTCTACCAAACCAAACCTGTGAGAGAGATTGTGTGCTGAGGAGTCTATCATCTTGAAGCACAAGAGCAAGGAGTTCATCGTCATTATCGAGCCTATTACCTTTTGGAGGGTGGTGCCTCCTAGATTGGTTAGGTGTCACTTGGGAGCCTCCTACTTCGTGTTGTGGAGTGAACCAAGAAGTTTGTAAGGGCAAGGAGATCGCCTACTTCATGAAGATCTACCCATAGTGAGGCTAGTCCTTCGTGGACGGAAGCCGTATGGAATAGTCAAGGTTGCTACTTCGTGGACCCTTTTGGGTGGAGCCCTCCGTGGACTCTCGCGACCGTTACCCTCCGTGGGTTGAAGACTCCATAAACATGGATGTACGATAGCACCACCTATCAGAACCACGGGAAAAATCATCGTGTCTACAATTGCGTTTGATCTTCCTACCCTATACCTTCTATACATGCTTGTTGTTACTTTCCGTTGCTATATACTCTTAGACTTGCATGTGTAGGGTGTACTTGAGTTGCCATGAAATGCTAAGAACAGTCAACCCTAAAACTTGGTATAGGCAAAACTTTTAATTGGTCAAGTAGTCTAATCACCACCCCTCTAGACCTACTTTCAATCATACAAGTGGTATCAGAGCATTGGTCTCCAATGCTTAGGTCTCATAACCTAGGAGAAGTATGGATTCTAGTGAGGGAAGTTATCACCATAGAGGTCCGTACTTTGATGGCATAAATTTTGCTAGTTGGAAGCATAAAATGAAAATGCATATTCTTGGTCATAACCCCGCCGTTTGGGATGTTATTCGTGTTGTCTTGCAAGGTGAGTTCTTTGCGGATGGACGGGAACCGGATCGTGAAGCGAGCATGGATGAATTGAAGATGTTGCAATTCAATGCTCAAGCATGCGACATTCTCTTCAACTGCTTATGCCCCGAAGAATTCAACAAAATCAGCCGTCTTGAGAATGCAAAAGAGATTTGGGATACTTTGGTTGATATGCACAAAGGAACCGAGACCGTGAGAGAATCCAAGTTAGATGTTCTTCAAGGCCATCTTGACAAGTTCAAGATGAAGGATGGTGAAGGAGTCACAGATGTTCTCTAGGCTAGCTCTCATCACCAATGAGATTGCTGGCTTAGGAAGCTAAGAAATGACCGACAAATTCATCAAGAAGATACTTAGAGATTTGGATGAGAGATACGACACCGTGTGCACATTAATCCAAATGATGCCAAACTACAAAGATCTCAAGCCTACAGAATTCATTGGAAGGATTGTTGCTCATGAGATGACACTCAAAGATAAAGAAGAGCTTCATCACAAGTCTAGCAGTGCTTACAAAGCCACAAGTGATGCTCCCGTAACTTCAAGCAATAGCCTTGTCACCAATGAAGAGATAATCCTCATGGTCAGGAAATTCAACAAGTTCTACAAGAATAGAAGCAAAGAAAGAAACTCCAACTCAAGATATGAAGAGAAGCGTTCGTCAAGTCGTGACCACAATTGCTACAATTGTGGGAAGCCCGGACACTACTCAAATGAGTGCACGACTCCTTACAAAAGAAGAGAAGAGTCACCTCGAAGACGAAGCTCAAGGATAGAATCACCACAAAGAGAGAGAAGGAGTAGAGATGATCGTTATGAACGAAGACACTCAAGGAGAAGTAGAGATTCAGAGAAGAAGGACAAGTACACCAAGAGCTACACAAGAAGAAAACATCAAGCTCATGTTGGTGAATGGGTCTCCGGCTCCGACTCCGACAACCACTCTGAGAGAAGCTATCACTCCGACTCCGACTATAGTCAAGATGAAGGTGTTGCCGGAATTGCTCTAGTGACTACCAACTCCTACGATCTATTTGATTCACCAAATGAAGGGAGTGGAAGTTGCTTCATGGCTAAAGGCCCCAAGGTATCACACCCCGAATATCTTGATTTTGATAGTGATGAAGATGATTTACTTTGTGATAATGACTTGCTTTGTGATAAAACTAGTGATATTGATCAAAATGAACTTGATAATTCTCATGCTAGTCAAGATAAGTCATTTGATGATGATAAGATGAAAATAGAACAACTAACTAAAGAACTAAACACTCTTAAGTTATCTCATGAATCTACTCTCGAATATCATAGAGAGCTTGTGAGAACTCATGAGAAGCTACGCTTCGAGAAGCTCAACTTGGAGCAAGAGCATGAGTTTCTCAAAGCTATCAATGACGATCTCCGAAAGAAGACCTCATCTTATCTAGCCAAACGACTACTCTTGTCTACTTTCATGCCTCAAGTTAAAACTAAGCAATCTAGTAACAAAGGCAAGAAAGGTTCTTCATCTAGTAGCAACAATAAAAATGCTAAACCCAATGATGTTGCTTCTAGTAGTTCTATTGATTCCACTAATGATGATTCTCTTAGCCAAGTTACACTTGAGCAAGAAAATGATTTATTGAAAGGGATTATAGAAAAGGGTATCTACAAGAGTCTTGCCGGATGTAAGCAATTTGAGGAAATTGTACGCAAGCACGGAGGATACCGGAAGAATCATGGTGTTGGCTACTTCAACACTAATGGAGTTGAGTGGGAAGAAGGTCAATATCCCAAGCCCAAGTTTGTTCCTCAAAAGGGGAAGTATTAAAATACTATTCCCAAGGGGACAAACACTCAAGATGACCTTCCACCACAAGACCACAAGCTCAAGGGCAAGAACAAGCTTCAAAAGGACATTGAGTCATATGAAGATGAACCCCTAGCTTTGGTGGAGTGGGTTCCCAAGGCTACCTCAAGCTCAACTACTACAAAGGACACTTCAACACCAAGGATCCCCATCAACTTGATGTGGGTTCCCAAGAAGAAGAACTAGTAAGTTCTTGAGGGGTGACTCCGCCAATGAAATTCACTCACATTCATTATTGGCAAGAACTTTTTTGCACTCAACATCAACTCAACGCAATAGTTCAAGGAGTCACACATTCCCTCAAAGGTAAGCAAGGGACAAGGTAATCAACAAATCAATGGACATAATAACACATGCTTTGCACTCCATGTCCATAGATATTCTTGTATTTGTCTCTTGTATGTTGGGACTAACCCATGTAGGTGAGAAGAGTAAGGAAACAACAAGGATACTCCCAACTCTTGGTGATCTTCATCAACATTGAGCATCCACAACTACCTCACCAACATGAAGTCTTCATCGACAAAACCCAAGGTTAGTTTATCCCTCTTATGGGGGGATGTCACATTAAGGGGGAGATTTACTCTAAGACTTGAGTAAAAGCATCTCTTAGTATGTGACAGCATTAAATGCTTTATGAAAAAGTGGTAACCCCACTTATGCTTAAATGATGAGTATGACCTATGATCAAGTATTCTTACTTGGCTCCTAAGTCAAATACTCATATATAGATGACTTTGTCATCGCCCAAGTGCTTGTTAGATGCTAGTGTGTTTGTGCATGTCCGTCATGATTTCCTTTGACATCTTATTGTGTGAGCATGTTGGTCTGCATTTATTTTCTCATTCGAGGACATCCAATTGTTGCTATCTAGCTTTTGATTTATCTTTTGCCAATTGGATGGACAAGAATGCCTAGGACCACTCTTTAGCTATCTATGCTTTCTCACCTCCTATTCCATTCATGTTGCATCACAAAATTTGAACAAGTGCTTTTCGATCCCTTTGTGTGTGGAGCACTCGGAGTTCCGTATCGATAAGGACTGACCATTAAAACCTCCCAAGTGCAACTCAGCGGAACCAATCCCAAAAACTCGGTCTCACCGATTGCCTAGGGTTGATCTGGTTTTCAATCTTGGTACTATCGATTTCATATTCTCGGTTACACCGAGTTTCCCTATCAGCTAACAATTGTGGAACTCGGTGACACCGAAAACATAAAATCGGTATCACCGACAGTGAAGAGTATATATGCTGTGGACCCCGACGCTTTGAAATTTCTATCTTCAACGTCTCGCCTCAGAACCCTAAGTTGCTGCCCCAAGACCCCTGGTCATCGCCCTTGACTTCCCGAGCTCCTCCGCCACTGGGAATCGCCATCGTCGACGTAATCTACACCAACGTCGCCGCCGTAGAGGATTCGCGCCAAGCTAGGGTACGGATTCGATCTCTAGTGCGCTCCCATTCTGATTCTTGCGCATTGGACCTAGTTTTCTCTAATAAGCCACCCCTTGTTCATATATTCATCCAATCAAATCTGCAAAATCTCTAGCTAGATGAATTTTTCTAGGGTTTTGCTGTCCGCCCGATACATCTCGGTGGAACCAAAACGGAAATATCGGTCTCACTGATATACTTTTCTGTGTTGCTGAGAACTGACTCGGTGGAACCGAGTGGATCTTTTCGGTCCTACCGAAAAGGCTGTCAAGTTCCTGTTAAGGAGTTGGTCTGTCTCGGCCGCACTGAAAATTTCATTTCGGCTGTACCGATATGTATGTGACAGATTGCAAAACTTTTGAAAAACTCATTGCTCAAATTTCATAAATAGCCTCATTTTGTGATGACTCATCTCTTTCTGCTCATCTACACTCTATTCACAGGGTCAGCATGTCAGGTTCAGAAGACAGTCAGAACAATTTAGATCAGAGAGCGAACATGAGTTCAGGAACAAGTCCAGAGCCCAGTTCATTCTCAGATCCAGGCACCCCCAGTTCTCATGGGTTGCCCAAGGCTGTCACCAGAACCAGGAAAAGGTTGAACTCAGATGAAGAGGATTCAGACTTTGTGCCTGAGGAGATTCTTGCTAAGAAGCAAGAGAAGGCTGCCAAGAAAGCTGCAACTGAAGCTACTTCCTCTAGAAGAGTTGTCAGCAAAATATATGCACCAGCTTCTACCTTCAAGGCTCATGAGACTGCCAAAGCAACAATGTCTGTTGAGATCCCCAAGAGAGCTATGCCTAAGAAGGCAGGAGAGAAAAAGTCCAGGAAGAGGATCATCCATGTGACTGGCAGGCCTACCTCCATGTTTGATGATCCAGCTGCTGCTGCTGCTGAGGAAGAGGAGGTTGAGCTAGCTACAAAGGCTCCTCCCAAGAAGAAGGCAAATAAGTTGATGTCTGGTGCTATGCCTAAGACCAACACATCCAAGAAGGCTGCTGAGAAACCCAAGAGGACAACTAGGCAGATTCCAGCTTCTGAGAAGAACAAAGGAACTGCATCCAGAGTTGATGATGTGGAAGACTTGACAACACTTATGAAGCTTAGACCACACCTCCCAGTTCATAATGCCAGCTACCCACTAGCTGAGGACATGAAGAATAGGAAGGATTCTAGATTGAGGGCATGGAGAGCAATAGATCCTTATGCCCAGAGGAAGAAAACAGTTGTGGACTATAGGTTCTATACTAAGGAGCAGCAGGACTTCTATGAGACTGTGCTCTTTGACAGGAGTCCAGCTATCAGTGATATGCGCTATGTGGATTGGAAGTTCATCAAGGATAATGAGGACTAGTTTCCAAGTGTCCAGTACAACTTCCACTACATAGGTCTTGATGAGTTCGTTGGCAGAGAATTCACAGCGTGGAATGACGAAATGATCATGTAGTTCTACTCCACTGCACACTTCTACGAAGATTGTAGAATTGTGTGGATGACTGAAGGTGCCAGATATGAATCAACTGTTGAGGATTGGGAAGATATCTTAGGAGTTCCTAAAGCACAGGATGGTGACCTGGATATCTACTCAGAATCCAAGGCTAGTCACAATGCTATGGCTAAGATGTATAAGGAGATCCCTGTTGCCAATGTGAAGTCTCACGGGCTAGGATCCATCTATTTCCTCCAGGATGGCCTCCGCATTATCAACACCATTCTAAGGCATAACTTGATGCCCAAGACCGGGGATGACAAGATGATCTGAGGCCACTCCATCAATATGTTGATCCACATTGACGGTCACACCAGGATCAGAGTCATGGACTTGATTGTGGAGACAATCAAGAGGGTTGCTGCTGATCAGAAGCGCTCATGCTGTTATGCACCCTACATCCAGATGCTCATAAACTCAAAACTGGAGAAGCACATATTTGCCTTAGATCACCCACATTTGCCCCTACAGCCAGATCTCCAGGACAACGTTGTGGTGATGGATGCTGATCATCCCACTTCTGCTGCAGCTCAGGAGGAAGTAGAGGCAGTGAGAGCCGCTAGTGCTCAAGTCCCACGATCCAGGAATGAGCAAATGGATCTATTGATTGCATCAGTCCAGAGCATGCAAAAGGATATTAAGGGGATTCTGGACAACCAAAACAGTCTTGTTAGAATCTTTGAGACTAGAATCAAGACCCTTACTGATAAGGTGGACGGGCTGACGAAGATAGTCGCAGAACTTCAACATGAAGTTGACTCCGTGAAAATCCCTCGGGTCTCTTCTACTTCAGATGAGGATGATGATGATGAGGAGGAGGAAGAGGATGAATCACCTCTAGGGCCAGGCACTTAGTTCACTACTCAGGCCAGATCAGCCACAGTGCTAGCTCCAACAGCTCCATCAGCTCCATCAACTTCAGCTCCATCAATGACCACTTCAGCTCCATCCATGACATCTGCAGAGATCTTTGCCGATGCTGTCATCTCAACTCCATCAACAACCGGAGGAGATATGCCCAATAACGCTTAGATATATGCCTTTGAACTTTTTGGTAACTTGTTGCCAAAGGGGGAGAAGTGTATATAGATCTTTAGGCTTCGAGTGAGAGAGCGATTTGGTTTTCATTTGATTTTCAAAAACATTTGGTTCTTTTGGTTTGATGTGAGATACATGTGTGTTATGCTACTATGTTATGGGTGATGCAACTATTTCCTATCATCTTAATGCTCATGAGATGATTATTCACCTTTGTTTGATTGTGTTGTGCGTTGTTATTCATTCTAAATTATTCTCGCACACCACCAAGTTGTATGTGACATGGAATAAGTGCCCCATATGCCTAATCGATTGTGCATTTGCATTCAAACGCAAATTCAAAATGATGCACAAATTTAGGGGGAGCTCTTGCTTATCACATACCTCTCAAAGCGATGATTGTATTCATTGAATTTATCATATGTCGAAGCTTTGATCTATATGTTGTCATCAATTTCCAAAAAGGGGGAGATTGAAAGCACATTTGCTCCCTTGGTGGTTTTGGAAATTAATAACAACATATAAGTCATTGAACTAATGTTTCCACCAAGTATATTTCAGGAAATGTTCAATGATAGGATTGGCAAAAGGAGATTGTGGAGAAACCCCAAGATTCAAGGAAATAGGTTGGCCAAGCTTCAAGCAAGAGGACTCTACATTTTATATTTGTGAGAAATCACTTTGAGTCATAGGAAAGCCAATACTATTAAAAGGGGGTAAGGTTTTGTTGGTGGACAATATGCTCAAATGTGCACAAGTGATAGTCGCCAAAAACATCCACAAAACTCTCCCACCAAAGTCTGTTCTATACCCAACACTCAAAATCGGTGCAACCAACTATCCCACTTTGGTGCCACCGATTCCAGAACCTAGACAGACTCTAGCCAAACCTATCCACTTTGGTGCAACTGATTCCATACCGGTGCCACCGAGTTTAGGTTGCCAACTTTCTGTTACGCACATTCACATTTTTGGTCCCACCGAGAATGTTGGATCGGTGTCACCAAGATTGGAAATCTGACCGTTGGTCACCTTATCGGTGCAACCGAGTTTCCTATATCAGCTTTACCGAGATTAAAAAGTTGTCACCTTTTGGTCACTTCGGTACCACCAAGATTAACACATCGGTGTCACCGAGTTGGTCATTTTGTGTGTAACGGTTGGATTTTTGGGGATGTCTATATATACCCCTTCACCACCACCTACTCGCAAGAGAAGCACTCAGAACTATTCCATACCTATCCTATCAGATTTTCTGAGAGAGAACCACCTACCCTTGTTTTGAGGTTAAGATCTTCCACTCCAATCATATGTATCTTTATTTATAGCCTCCCCAAGTTGCTTTCCACCAATCCCATCTCTTCTACCAAGCCAAACCTGTGAGGGAGAGATTGTGTGCTGAGGAGTCTATCATCTTGAAGCACAAGAGCAAGGAGTTCATCGTCATTACCGAGACTATTACCTTTTGGAGGGTGGTGCCTCCTAGATTGGTTAGGTGTCACTTGGGAGCCTCCTACCTCGTGTTGTGGAGTGAACCAAGAAGTTTGTAAGGGCAAGGAGATCGCCTACTTTGTGAAGATCTACCCATAGTGAGGCTAGTCCTTCGTGGACGGAAGCCGTATGGAATAGTCAAGGTTGCTACTTCGTGGACACTTTTGGGTGGAGCCCTCCGTGGACTCTCGCGACCGTTACCCTCTGTGGGTTGAAGACTCCATAAACGTGGATGTACTATAGCACCACCTATCAGAACCACGAGAAAAATCATCGTGTCTACAATTGTGTTTTATCTTCCTAACCTATCCCTTGTACACATGCTTGTTGTTACTTTCCGCTGCTATATACTCTTAGACTTGCATGTGTAGGGTGTACTTGACTTGCCATGAAATGCTAAAAATTGTCAACCCTAAAACTTGGTATAGGGAAAACTTTTAATTTGTCAAGTAGTCTAATCACTCCCCCTCTAGACCTACTTTCGATCCTAAAAATTCATCGGATCTTGACAAACACAACACAAAAGAAGATTACATCAGATAGATCCCCATGAAGATCATGGAGAACATCGTATTGAAGATCAAAGAGAAAGAAGAAGCCATCTGGCTACTAGCTATGGACCCGTAGGTCTGTGGTGGACTACTCACGCATCATCGGAGGGGCAATGGAGTTGATGTAGATGCCCTCAGTGATCGAACCCCCCCCCCCCGACAGATTACCGAAAAAGGCTCCAAGATTGGATCTCTCGGGAACGGAGGCTTCTGGCAGCGGAAAAGTATTTGTGTGGCTCGTTCTGGTGTTTGGGGAATATTTGGGAATTTATTGGACGAAGAATAGGGTAGGAGACCTATCGGGAGATTGTAAGCCTGCTAGGCGCGGCTAGGGGGGCGTGCCTAGAAGGCTTGTGACTCCCTGGAAGGTTCCCTGTCATGCACTCGAAGCCTGGTTGATTTGTTTCCTTCCAAAAAAATTATTTCCGAAGGTTTTATTCCGTTTCGACTCCATTTAATATTCCATATCTGCAAAACTCAAAAACAAGGAAAAAACAAAAACTGGCACTAGGCTCTAGATAATAGATTAGTCCCAAAATTAATATAAAATAGCATATTAATGCATATAAAACATCCAAAACAGATAGTATAATAGCATGCCATCATCAAAAATTATACATACGTTGGAGACGTATCAACAACCCCAAGCTTAATTACTGCTCGTCCTCGAGTAGGTAAATGATAAAAACAGTTTTTTTATGTGGAGTGCTACCTAGCATATTTATCCATGTAATATTCTCTATTGTGGCATGTATATTCAGATCTGTAAGACTCAAAACAAAAGCTTAATATTGATATAAACACAATAACGTTTCAATCATACTAGCAAAGAAATTGTATCTCTTCAAAATATAATGGCAAACGAAAGTTATCCCTACAATATCATATGGTCTGGCTATACTCCATCTTCGCCACACAAAGTATTTATATCATGCACAACCCCGATGACAAGTCAAGCAATTGTTTTCACACCTTTATTTTATCAAACTTTTTCAACTCTCATGCAATAAATGAGCGTGAGCCATAGATATAACACTATAGGTGGAATAGAATATGGTGGAGGTTGTCAAGGAAAGGGAGAATATAGTCTCACATCAACTAGGCATATCAACGGGCTATGGAGATGCCCATTAATAGATATAAATGTGAGTGAGTAGGGATTGCCATGCAACGGATGCACTAGAGCTATAAGTGTATGAAAGCTCAAGGGAAAACTAAGTGGGTGTGCATCTAACATGCTTGCTCATGAAGACCTAGGGCAATTTGAGGAATCCCGTCATTGGAATATACAAGCCAAGTTGTATAAAGAAAAATTCCCACTAGTATATGAAAGTGAGAAAATAGGAGACTATCTATCATGAAGATCATGGTGCTACTTTGAAGCACAAGTGTGGAAAAAGATAGTAGCAATGTCCCTTCTCTCTTTTCTCTCATTTTTTCTTTTTTTATTTTGGTGGGCATCTAAGGCCTCTTTTATTTATTTATTTTTTATTTGGGCTTCGCTGGCCTCTCTTCCTTTTCATAAAGTCCGGAATCTCATCCCCACTTGTGAGGGAATCATAGCTTCCATCATCCTTTCCTCACATGGAACATGCTCTAATAATGATAATCATCACACTTTTATTTACTTAAAACTCAAAAGAAAATTACAACTTGATACCTATGACAATATGACTCTATATGCAATATGGAAGTGATGGTGCAAGTCGTAAAAGGAAGCGGTGGAAGTTGCATGGCAATATATCTCGGAATGGCTATATAAATGCCATAATAGGTATGTATGGTGGTAGTTTTGAGGAAAGATATATGGTGGCTGTTTTGAGGAAGGTATATGGTGGCTGTTTTGAGGAAGGTGTTTGATGTACCGACGAAAGTTGCGCAGTACTAGAGAGGCTAGCAAAGGTGGAAGGGTGAGAGTGCGTATAATCCATGGACTCAAAATTAGTCATAAAGAACTCACATACTTATTGAAAAATTCTATTATTCACTGAAGCAAAGTATGAAATGCATGCTCCTAGGGGAGAGGTTGGTAGGAGTAAACCATCACGCGCTCCCGGCCCTCACACAAAGGTTGACAATCTATAAACAAATAATGCTCCGACTTCCTTACATAACGGTTCACCATACATGCATGCTACGGGAATCACAAACCTTTACACAAGTATTTTTACCAAATCACAATTACTTCCTAACATGACTCTTAACATTACCATCTTTATATCTCAAAACTTTATGCAAGGAATCAAACTTCTCACAATATTCAATGCACTTAATATGGAAGTTTTTATTATATCCCTCTTGGATGCCTATCATATTAGGAATAAATTCATAACCTAGAACAATTAGCATTCTGTTTAGAGACTCCCAAAATAATATAAGTGAGGTACAAGAGTTCAATTATTTCTATAAAATGCAAACACCACTGTGCTCTAAACAATATAAGTGAAGCACACAGAGCAAAATTGCCTAACTCAAAAGATATAAGTGAAGCACATAGAGTATTCTAATAAATTCACGATTCAGCGTGTCTCTCTCAAAAGATGTGTGCAGCAAGGATGATTGCGGAAAACTAAGAAGCAAAGACTCATATCATATAAGATGCTCCAACCAAAACACATATCATGTGGTGAATAAATATATAGCCTCAAGTAAATTTACCGATGGATTGAAGACGAAAGAGGGGATGGCTTCCGGGGCATCCCCAAGCTTAGGCTCTTTGGCATCCTTGAATATGACTTGGGGTGCCTTGGGCATTCCCAAGCTTAGGCTCTTGCCACTCTTTATTCCATAGTCCATCAAATCTTTACCCAAAACTTTAAAACTTCACAACACAAAACTTAACAGAAAACTCGTGAGATCCGTTAGTATAAGAAAATAAATCACCACTTTAGGTACTGTTGTGAATTCATTATTTTTTTATATTGGTGTTATAACTACTGTATTCTAACTTCTCCATGGTTCATACCCCATGATACAACCCATATATTCATCAAAATAGGCAAACAACTCAAAGAAAACAGAATATATCAAATACGGAACAGTCTGTAGGAATATGAAAACTTCATATACTTTTGTAACACAAAGAATTCCGAAACATTAGGAAAACCTGGGAAATTTATATATAAATATTGTGTAAAAAATTCAGACTCATTAGAGGCCCTAAAAAAGGTGGAAAATTCCTAGACCGAGCGCAAAAGTTTCTGTTTTTCAGCAAGATCAAATCAACAACTACCATAGATCACCCCAAAGGTTTTACTTGGCTCAAGCACTAATTAAAACACCAAAACAAAATTACTACAGAATTAATAATTTGTTAAACACTCAAAAATAGAAGCAAAAAACATAACACAAAAATAAAATTGGGTTGCCTCCCAACAAGCGCTATTGTTTAATGCCCCTAGCTAGGCATAATGATTTCAATGATGCTCGCATAAAAAGTAGTATTTGAAACATGCAAGAGAGCATCATCAATCGCATGACAAGCAAATTTAAGTCTAACCCACTTCTTATGCATAGGGATTTTGCGAGCAAACAATTTATGGGAACAAGAATCAACTAGCATAGGAAGGCAAAACAAGCATAACTTCAAAACTTTGAATACATAGAGAGGAAACTTGATATTATTGCAATTCATACAAGAATATGTTCCTCACTCATAATAATTTTATTTAGCATCATGAAGGAATCTCACAATATAACTATCACACAAAGCATTCTATTCATGATCAATTATAGCATACGTTTCATCATCAAAACTTGGGGAACAAAGTATATCATATTCATCAAGCATAGCATCCCCAAGATTGTTCTTTTGTATATCATTAGCATAATGGATATTCAGAGAATTCATACTAACAACATGGAAATCATGTTTTTCGTTCAAGGAACTATCATGAATCTCCTTACAAATTTCTTCTTTCAACACTTCATCAAAAAAATTAGATTCATGATTTTCAAACAAAACTTCATAGAGATAATAAAGTGCACTCAACTCACTAGGAATTGGTTCATCATAATTTGGTATTTTGAAAAGATTAACAAGTGGATGAGGATCCATATGAATAAATTTTTAGCAAGCGAAGATGCAAGCAAATAGAAAGCACATGGCAACACAGGCAAACATATCAAAGAGAAGGCGAACGGAAGAAGGGCAAATAAAAAGGCAAATCTTTAGGGGTTTTCTGAAAATCGTTTTAGAAGTGGGGGAGAGGAAAACGAGAGGCAAATGGCAAATAATGTAAATGCAAGAGATAATTTTGTGATAAGTATTTGGTAGACTTGATGTGTATCCTCCCCGGCAATGGCGCCAGAAATCCTTCTTGCTACCTCTTGAGCGTGTGTTGGTTTTCCCTTGAAGAGGAAAGGGTGATGCAGCGAAGTAGATAAGTATTTCCCTCAGTTGATGAGAACCAAGGTATATGATCCAGTAGGAGGAACAAGCAAGTCACCAATGGATGCACCTACACAAACAATCAAACTCTTGCACCCAACGCTATAAAGGGGTTGTTAATCCCTTCATGATTATTTGCAAGGATTAGATCTGATAGAGATAGATGTAAACGAGAAAGGAAAGTAAAAGGTAAATAAATTGCAGCAAAGTATTTTTTTGATATTTTTGGTTTATAGATCTGAAAATATATTGTAGAAAGTAGACCTGGGAGCCATAGGTTTCACTATAGGCTTCTCTCTTGAAGGAAAATATCATGGTGGGTAAACAAATTACTATCAAGCAATTGATAGAAAAGAAAATAATCATGTAGTTATCCAAAGCAATGATCATGCATATAGGCATCACGTCCGTATCAAGTAGACCGAAACGATTCTGCATCTACTACTATTACTCCACACATCGACCGACCCCTGCCTGCATCTAGAGTATTAAGTTCATGAAGAACAGAGTAACGCATTAAGAAAGATAACATGATGTAGAGGGATAAACTCAAGCAATGTGATGAAAACCCCATCTTGTTACCCTTGATGGCAACAATACAATACGTGCCTCGCTACCCCAACTATGTCACTGGGTGAGGACACCGCAAGATTGAACCCAAAACCAAGCACTTCTCCTATTGCAAGAATTACCAATCTAGTTGGCCAAACCAAACCAATAACTCAAAGAGACTCCCAAGGATATGAATCATGCATACAAGAAATCAGAGGAGATTCAAATAAGATTCATGGATAAGCTGAACATAAACTCACAATTCATCGGATCTTGACAAACACACCACAAAATAGGATTACATCGGATAGATCTCCATGAAGATCATGAAGAACATGGTATTGAAGATCAAAGAGAGACAAGAAGCCATCTAGATACTAGCTATGGACCCGTAGGTCTATGGTGGACTACTCACGCATCATCAGAGGGGCAATGGAGTTGATGTAGATGCCCTCGGTGATCGAAACCCCCTCCGAGAGATTACCAGAAAAGGCTCCAAGATTGGATCTCTTGGGAACGGAGGCTTCCGGCGTCGGAAAAGTATTTGCGTGGCTCGTTATGATGTTGGGGGAATATTTGGGTATTTATAGCCCCAGAATCATGGGTAGGAGACCTGTCAAGGAGCGACAAGCCTGCTAGGCGTGGCCAGGGGGGTGCGCCTAGCAGGCTCGTGACTCCTTGGCAGATTCCCTGTCGTGCACTCCAAGCCTGGTTAATTTGTTTCCTTCCAGAAAAATTCTTTATGAAGTTTTTATTCCGTTTGGACTCCGTTTAATATTCCATATCTGCAAAACTCAAAAACAAGGAAAAAACTGAAACTGGCACTAGGCTCTAGATTAATAGGTTAGTCCCAAAAATAATATAAAATAGCATATTAATGCATATAAAACATCCAAAACATATAATATAATAGCATGCCATCATAAAAAATTATAGATATGTTGGAGACGTATCAATGTATGCGGGTTACCAAACCACCACCCAAAGGTTTCCCTTCCAGTGGAACAAGACCACGACCATGAGCCCCATAGGACGGATGTCATTGCTGAGCCCGCCACTGCGTCACCATCACCTACTTTGCAAGCGAAGACCGCCTTTGGACAGGGCGTAGATATACTCCTGTCCCCCTTCAAAATTGGCCGTTATGGGATCCCTTCCCTCCATTGTGATAAGGGATAAGGACCCGAGCCATCGCTATATATAGAAGCTAGGTCACACCGTAGGGAGAGGCCCGATCCGATCCAACACTTAGACACTCAACACACCGCCGCAAGGCGGAGAGCCGAGAACACACCTTGAGCGCCCCCCCTCGCGAGGCTCAAGCACATTGTACTAGTTCATCCACCAAAACCTCCAGGAGAGGCAATCCACCAAAGGGGGAGTAGGGTATTACGATTCACAGCGGCCCGAACCTGGGTAAACTGTCGTGTTCATCTTCTTCCTCGCCATCGTGCGAGTTCTCCATTGTGTCCATCGAATAACGAGCTAGGAAGGGTGAGGCCGCAGGGAAACCTTCGCACATGCCCCTGTGTTCGAACCTTAAGGGTTTTGCGAAGCCCAAAATACGACACCCTTGATTTTCGTTTTGGGATAAAACCTATGTTGCAAGGCCCAACATTGGTACTACGTTTGCCTAATAACTAATAAATTGCATAGGGACCCGTCGGCACCCGCGGATCTTTAATCAACAACCCGGGCCAGTGCTCCTCATGAGTGTTGGTCCAAACTAGAGCACCGTGCGGGGCCAACCCGGGGCAACTCGGTAGATGTCTATTCGGCCACCGTATGCTTCGCTTATCTGTCGTGTCCTAAGAACGAGATACGCGGCTCCTATCGGGTTCGTTGACACGTCAGGTGGCCTTGCTGGATTTGTTTTACCTTTCTCGAACGTCTTGAGCGAGGAATTCCGAAAATACTTCGGGCTATCTCGAGGCTGAGGTTTTCCAATGGAATTGCCTAAGAAATCACGGGATTTGTGGTCGAGGTTTTTCCCGCTGCGTGTGGTTAATTTGTGATGGATGAGTTGGAGCACCCCTGCAGGGTGAAATCTTTCGGAAAGTCGTGCCCATGGTTATGTGGCGACTTGGAAACTTTGTTTAACACCCGGTCACAGCATACTTGAAGTAAACACAAATAAAATACACCAACTGTGTGCGTAACTATGACTGTCTCTTCTCGTGAGTCCTTATCCGAGAGAGAACACGGTGGGGTTATGTTTGACGTAAGTAGGTGTTCAAGATCACTTAGTGATCATTTGTAGTTCACGTCCGTTATGTATAGACCACCATACTTACTTTCTGTATTCGTAAGTTTGCCGCTCAAAAAATGCTTAGTTGCTTGCTGCAGTCTCACCACTTAACCATACCTCACCCATTAAGCTTTAATAATCTTGATACTCTTGGAAATGAGATTGTTGAGTCCTTTTGGCTCACATATTACTACAACAACCGTTCGAGCGATGCTTGTTTTATTTGGAGTTCTTTGACGTGAGAGCGATGCTTGTTTTATTTGGAGTTCTTCTTCTTCTTCGATCAAGGATGGGTTCCAAGCGGCATCCTAGGATAGCAAGGATGGATGTCATTTAATCATTTGATTTCGTCCATAGTTGGACCCTGTTCTTATGTATGATGCTTGAATATGTTGTTGTTTTGATGTGATCTTGATGTAGCTTGTGACGAGTGTAAGCCAATTCCATATACTCATCTCTTCTGTACATGTACTTGTACATATATCCATTCTTGCAAAACGACAAGATGCGCTCCTATCCCTATCGAGGCCCTCGAGCCAAAATAAGGATATGGTCGCATCTTGGGCATTACAATCTTGGTGGCATGTAGTTACGTCAAGCAAGATTTCACGTATTTACGATCATTTTTTGAATTTTTTAGAATTTAAATGCCATGGCACTCGATGCTTTGTGTCCAAGCCGTGACACCAATATGTTTGAAAATTCCTTCCAATTTACTACAAATGGAATTAACTCTCACACAAGTACACAGAACAAGATTTTTCAAACCGTTATGGTTAGTTGTTGCATGTACATGTAGTTCAAATTTGAATGACGGTCATTAAGTGGCTACAAAATCACCTAAATGTCTTAAAAAGGTCAAATGACCCCTGGAATTTTCCAAATTTTGACATACCAATTGTATTAGTGCATGTTAACTGCAGAAACAATTTGAAGGCCATAAGAGGAAGATATCGCCAGTTCGTCATCAAAGATGCATTGTGCCCTCTCGAAACCACAAGCCTCCTAGTGAGCAGATCCGGTTTGTGAGGGGTGTGTGTCCAAAGTTTCGTCAAACGGGGCAATTCTTTTACCACGGCATCTTGGTGGCATGCCATTACGTCAAGCAAGGTTTCATGTATTTTTGATCATTTTTTTAGAATTTCAATGCCCTAGCACTCGATGTTTTGTGTCCAAGCTGTGACACCAATATGTTTGAAAATCCCTTCCAATTTATTGCACATGGAATTAACTCGCACACAACTACACAAAATATGATTATTCAAACTATTATGTTAGTTATTGCATGTACATGTAGCTCAAATTTGAATTACGGTCATTAATTGCCTAGAAAATCACTAAAATGTCTTTAAAAGGTCAAATGACCCCTATAGTTTTCCAAATTTTGACATGACAGTTGTATTATTGCACGTTCACTGTAGAAATATTTGGAAGCCATAAGAATACGCTATGGCCACTTCGTCATCAAATATGCATTGTGACCTCTCGGAACCATGAGCCTTCTAGTGAGTAGATCCAGTTTGTGAGTAGTGAGTTTCCAAAGTTTTGTCAAATAGGCAAAAAAAATTTACCACAACATCTTGGTCGCATGCCATTACGTCAAGCAAAGTTTCATGTATTTCTGATCATCTTTGAATTTTGTGGAATTTAAATGCCATGGAAGTCAACATTTTATGTCCAAGCCATGACACCAATATGTTTGAAAATTCCTTCCAATTTACTGCACATGGAATTAAATCGCACACAAGTACACAAAATAAGATTTTTGAAACCCTTATGGTTAGCTGTTGCATGTACATGTAGTTCAAATTTGAATGACAGTCATTAAATGGCTAGAATATCACATAAATTTCTTAAAAAGGTCAAATGACCCTTGAAATTTTCCAATTTTTGACATGAAGTTGTATTAGTGCAAGTTAACTGTAGAAAAATTATGAAGGCCAAAAGAAGAAGTTATCGTCGGTTCATCATCAAAGATGCATTGTGCCCTCTCGTAACCACGAGCCTTCTAGTGAGCAGATCCGGTTCGTGAGGGATGTGTGTCCAAAGTTTCGTCAAATGGGCCATTTTTACCACAACATCTTGGTGGCATACCATTACGTCAAGCAAGGTTTCATGCAATTCTGATCATTTTTGACTTTTTTGGAACATAAATGCCATGGAACTCGATGCTTTGTATCCAAGCCGTGACACCAATATGTTTGAAAATTCCTTCCAATTCATTGCACATGGAATTAGCTCGCACACAAGTACACAAAATATGATTTTAAAACCATTATGGTTAGCTATTGCATGTACATGTAGGTCAAATTTGAACTACAGTTATTAAATGACTAGAAAATCACTAAAATGTCTTAAAAATGTTAAATGACCCTTGGAGTTTTCCAAATTTTGAAATGACAGTTGAACTACTACACGCTAACTGTAGAAAAATATGGAAGGCCATAAGAGGAAGCTATCGCCGCTTCGTCATCAAAGATGCATTATACCATCATGGAACCACAAGCCTTCTAGTGAGTAGATTCGGTTTATGCTGGATGTGTGTCCAAAGTTTCGTCAAACAGACCAATTTTTTTACCACAACATCTTGGTGGCATGCCATTACGTCAAGCAAGGTTTCATGTATTTCTAATCATTTTTTATTGTTTTTGGAATTTCAATGCCATGGCACTCGATGCTTTGTGTTCAAGCTATGAGACCAATATGTTTGAAAATTCCTTCCAACTTACTGCACATGGAATTAACTCACACACAAATACACAAAATATGATTATTCAAACTGTTATAGTTAGCTATTTCATGTACATGTAGTTCAAATTGCAATTACGGTCGTTAAATGGCTAGAAAATCTCTAAAATGTCTTTAAAAGGTCAAATGACCCCTGGAGTTTTCAAATTTTGACATGACAGTTGTATTACTACATGTTAATTATAGAAAAATTTGTAAAGCGATAAGAGGAAGCTATCGCTGCGTCATCATCAAAGATGCATTGTGCCCTCTTGAAACCACGAGCCTTCTAGTGAGTAGATCCGGTTTGTCAGGGGTGTGTGTCCAAAGTTTCGTCAAACAGGCCAATTTTTTTACCACGACGTCTTGGTGGCATGCCATTACGTCAAGCAAGGCTTCTTGTATTTCTAATCATTTTTTAATTGGAATTTAAATTCCATGGCACTCAATGCTTTGTGTCCAAGCCATGACACCAATATGTTTGCAAATTCTGTCCAATTTACTGCACATGGAATTAACTCGCGCACAAGTACACAAAATATGATTTTTCAAACCGTTATGGTTAGATGTTGCATGTATATATAGTTCAAATTTTAATTACTGTCATTAAATGGCTAGAAAATCACTAAAATGTTTTAAAATGGTCAAATGACCCCTGGTGTTTTCCAAATTTTGACATGACATTTCTATTATTGCACGTTAACTATGGAAAAAATTGCAAGACCATAATAGGAAGCTATCGGCGCTTCATCATCAAAGATGCATTGTGCCCTCTCGGAACACGAGCCTTCTAGTGAGTAGATCCGGTTTCTGAGGGGCGTGTGTTGAAACTTTTATCAAACGGGCCGATTTTTTTACAACAACATCTTGGTGGCATGCCATTACGTCAACCAAGGTTTCATGTATTTATGGTCATTTTTTGAATTTTTGGAATTTCAATTCCATGGCACTCGATGCTTTCTGTCCAAGCCGTGACACCAAAATGTTTGAAAATTCCTTCCAATTTACCGCACATGGAATTAACTCGCACATAAGTACACAAAATATGATTTTTCAAACCGTTATGGTTAGATATTGCATGTACATTTAGTTCAAATTTGAATGACGGTCATTAAATGCCTAGAAAATCACTTAAATGTCTTAAAAAGGTCAAATGACCCTTGGAATTTTCCAAATTTTGACATAACAGTTGTATTTGTACTCCAAATTTTCTCATACATTTAAAACAACATACGTTGCCACGTTACTCCAAATTCACCTTTCACAACTAATACAAAATATCGACAACATCACACACAGTTTGTTGTACGAACCATTTGCGATGAAAATTCGTGGGTCTATGAAAGTCTTCCTCGATAAGCTTCGTCGGCTTTGTATGCTCTAGTGCAGGTCACCCCTGAATCTATGAATCCCCGATCCACATTCACGCAACCACTTCTTGCAAAGAATGACACCGTGGAAACTCTTCATGACGGTCCGTACAGTGGCCGCGTCCTCCTCAAGCGATGCCGCCTGCGCCGAGAGTGTGGCTGCATCCGCATTGGGTGCGGCCGCATCCGTCGAGAGGGCATTTGTTGAAGCCGATAGGGCAGCTGCAGCAGCCAAGACGGCTGCAGCAGTTCCTGCGATGGTGGTGCAAATGTCGAGAGCGCTGGAGCTGCCGTCTGTGCCACTGATGTCGCCTTGGCCCGGGTCGAGGCCATCCACGCGAAGATCGAGGATGCACACGCCAAGATATTCCAAGCCACCTCGGAATCTAGCATGCAACCCATGTCCAAAAAGGCGACGAAGGACATGGAGCACCAGCTTCCTCATGAGATCTGCAGGAGGCAGCAGAGATCAAGGAGTGCCGAAAGGAGGAGTTGCGCATGGATGAGGACGAGGTAGAGAAGAGCCTGTCTGTCGAGGAACCAGCGGTAGAGTACCAATGCGAGCTCTGGCGCAGCCACTACTATGAGTGTTGCAACCTTGAAGGTGGCACCGAGAAAAAGGACGAAGACGATGATGTGGTCGACTTCAGCCGGGGGCGCGCAGTCCACCAATGGTGGCATGTCGCCGGGACAATTCATCGACGTCTCATCTTACAGTGGCGACGCATAGGGCGGAGTAGCAGCGGCTTTGTTAAAATTTTGCATACTTAGTCTTTGTTTATAACGCTGGTCTTTTGTAAGATAAATGTTTAGGTCAACTTGCTCTGTTTAATTACTAAACTTGAATGATTCAGTAATTGTGGCCTCTGTGCTGTAGGCTCTTTTGTGTGCCCAAATTAGCAAGCAATGTTAAATTATGCAATGACGTGGATGACGATAGTACCTAGGGAAATTTCAACCAAAATTTGAATGATCAAACTCATGATAGGAGCGTAAAACAGAAGAACCATTTTAATGCACACATTCTTTCAAAGTGAATGGTGTCTCATGGCACCACGCGCAAAGTTGTCCTCCACCTTTCAAAAAAATGGTCCTACCGCGGAAATATCTAACTACCCCCACCCTCCCCCTCCCCACCCCCTTTCCCCCGTGACCACAAGTCACATTTCCCATGTTTCCTCATTCCTTCCTTCCCAAGCTATAGCCGCTTCCCCGCTTGCTTCCTCGCTCTCGCCCTCTCACATCCGACTGCCGCGGTCACCATGGTCTTCTTCAATGACCTCTCCAGCGGTTCGTACTCCGATGGCGACTCTTTCACCAACCGAGTATGCCTCTCTTCTCTCTCTCGTTTAATGATTTGGTATGAAGGTGTCACATCCCTAGC
Organism: Hordeum marinum; assembly: GCA_022496015.1. NCBI lineage: Eukaryota > Viridiplantae > Streptophyta > Magnoliopsida > Poales > Poaceae > Hordeum > Hordeum marinum. The sequence continues at coordinate 244,569,212 of CM039673.1, forward strand.
TAGATGTCATAGGATAGTATGTGTGTGCCTCATGTTTCAATTTTGCATCAACATGAAATGGGGATTAATAGAAACCCCAAGCTCACATTGAATCAAAATAATTCAAGTTGGTGAAAATTCAACAAATCCAAAATGCCCTACCAAAATGTTCCCTATGTCTGATAAATATGGACATGATTATAACAGGGGCCATTTTAAATATTTGAACAACTAAAGCAATTTAAAAATAAATATTAAAGCTTCTGAAAATATCAAATAAAGCATTATCATTATTTTAGTTTTCAAAATATCCTGAAACTTTTTAGATAAGTTTGAAATATTCAAACCTCAATATATTAAATATTTGGGATATTTTAAAATAGCATATGTGCCTGAAAATAAAATAAAACAAATGTCAGAAATTAGTAAAGAAATAAAATAAAGAAAAGGGGGGAAGAAAAGCCCACCTCGGCTTACCTGAAGAAGAGGCCCAGCCCACGGGGGGCAGCAGCGTCTTCTTCCTCCTGCCAGGAGGAGAAGCAGCTGGGTGCCACCACCGCGGCTGGCGTGGCCACATGTTGGCCACCTCCTCCCTGCCTGCCTGGCCGCCTCCTCGTCGCGCTGGCCATTCCTCTCTTCCTCCTCTCCTTTGTTCTTCCTCGCAGGACTGAAGACGCCGCCGATTCGCCGTCTCCTGTGCGTCCCGACCACGCCAAGGCGCCAGAAGACCCTCCGGTGAGGCCTCGGTTCGTTTCCCCTGGTCCCGACGCTGTTCCCCTCCTCTAGCCCCGTCTGTAGCCAGAGCCGAGCGAAGCTCACCGCCGGCCATGGCGTAGCCGTGGCCACAGCGGCCAAAGCTCGCTCCCGACCACGGGCTTGTGCTCGTAGACCTCCCAGGAGCCCATAGCCGCCCTTAGCTCCACCTCCCACAGCCCGTAGCACCGTAGCCGGTCCTGCCCGAGCCGTCGCCGCCGCTCAGCTCGACATGGTCATCATCTCTAGTGGCCCCCGAGCCCCCTCTGTTGCCCTGCTAGACGCGCGCGTGCACGGGCTATCTCCCGCTGCCCTCCGCGCGCCAAATGGTCGCCGGAGGCGCGATTCCGGCGAGTCGCCGCCGTGCGGATGGTAGCTACCGGCCCCACTCCGGTGGGCGCCGACATGGCCAGCATCAGGGGCTAATCCCCTTGATTAATTAGGCCTGCTGCCACTGACCAGTGGGCCCTAGGGTGGGTGAAACCCCTGGTCAGCGCGGAGTTTAGGGCCGTGTCACTAACGTGCGGGCCCCGCACGTCAGGTTTGACCTGGCCTGGTCAGCCGACCAGCTGACGTCATGGTGACGTCAGGCTGACGCCATTAATCCTTTTCCAGTTTAAAAATAATTCCTGAAATTATTTAAAACTTTAAAAATTCATATAAATTAATCTGTAAATCAGATGAAAATAATTTATATATGAAAATTTATCAGAAAAATCCAATGAATCCAATGGTGCTATTATCGTGCATGTTAGAGCAACCTATGTAGAAGAACATTGACATTTGCTAATAGGTTAAAATATGGAAATTGAAATGAAGAACGATTTTGAACCTATATTCAAACTCACTTCAAATTAACTTGGACAATAGCTGCATTAGCTCATCCATACATGCTGACATGCCATGATCATGCATCATAGTGCACTTGCGTGTATTGATTGCTACTTATTTGCATTGCGGTAGGCCCTACTTTTGAGGATACCCCCAAGTATTCCAACGAAGGAGAGAACTTTTCCGTTACCCAGCAAGGCAAGCAACCCCCCTTGATCATTCCGATAACATCCCACTCTCTCGCTCCTGCTCTTGTTTATTGCATTAGGACAAATGTTCACTTGTCTATCATACACGGTAGATGAACCTATTCTTATGCATGACCTATCATTGTCACAGTAAATAGCTAAACCTTGCAACCTAGCATACCTAGTAGATGCTTGTGCCATGATGTGCTTAGCTTACTTTGCCTGCTATGCTTGCTATGCTTAGAGTTGTGTCAGGTCTGATTCATCTGGGTGATGAACTGGAGTGAAACATTGTTGTTCCGATGTGATAAGCTTATGATGAACCCGATTTGGTAAAGGTAGCGATGAGAGGCTATGTAGAAGTACATAGCGGGTTGTCTCATTGGGATCATTCTTAGGAACTGAGTTCCGTGTTTGTGATCCAAGATTAGTTACTACCACACATTGGGTTCCGGTAACTCGACCCCTCTCGACTTATCAGTCGCTTAGTCCTTAGTCCAGGAGTTGCAAGTAGTTTCTGGTGTTAATAGCATGCTGGAGGCCGTGCATAGCGCTGACCCTAGGGGTGGGTTACGATGCGGTAGGCAGTGGCACGGTGTACCAAGGGTCACCCGAATGGTGGGCTTGGGAACCCTGCGCACATCGTTTGGGGCCCTAGCGGAAACTTCGGCCGGACTTCCGTGCGGGTTCAATCTCAAATAGGCGATAGCCTGGACTAGAGGTCTTATGTGATTGACGGTCATGGCCGACTCCCTCGCTGGGCTTCCGCTTGAAGGTTGCCGAGGTGCATGGTTTTATGAGCACATAGCGATAAGTGGCGAGAGCGTGTGTGAAGAAGTACACCCCTGCAGGGTATGAAACTATTTGAATAGCCGCGTCCACGGATATAGACTACTTGGATAACTTATGTTGTTCATAGATAATCAAATGGATACTCATAAAAATATCAAGACAAGTGTGAGTACCGTGGATGGCACTCTCCTAGGAGAGGGAAGTGAATCCATGGTGGTGTATTGTCTTGGAGTTAGTGGACTCGTGTGCAATATCTAAAATTTAAACAAAGAGTTAAAACTGTGTAGTGTAGGTTAGCCATGAGTCAAAGCTGGCATTGCTGCATAAACTCCACCACTCCCCTTGTTGATACATGAACATGAATAGACTAGGTCTGTTTTAAAGACTTGTTGAGTATGTTTGTACTCATGTTTGCTTAATAAATGTTGTAGATGAGACCCAGGACCCATCAGGTGGGTTCTTTCTAGATGTCGACGATGCCGAATAGCTGGTATCCCAGCTACGACCCTATGCCCTATGGCGGGCTGTAGATAGTCAGGCCATGTGCCTTTTTACCCTTTCATCTGTCTGTACTCAGGCAGCTTATGCTTCCGCTTGGTTTGTATGAACTTGTTTGTATGACTTGAGTGTTGGGTCATGTGACCCCTATCTGTAAGAAAATATTATGCAAGGCTCGTCTGAGCCTCTTAAATAAAAGTTGTTGTATGGTTATGTTGTGATGCCATGGTTGTATCTATGCATATCGGGCATGTCGTGCGTATGTGTGATGTGCAACGGTATGTATGGGATCCAACACCTAGTTGTGTGCCTTTAGTAGTACTCTTTACGGGAAACTGCCTCTTTGTGCTTCCATCGAGCCATGGTAGCTTGCTACTGCTCCGGACACATTGATTGACCGGCAATATCCTTCTTTGATGTTGTGTCTGTCCCTTTGGGGAAATGTCTCGTAGTGTAATGGAGTCCCTATAGCCTGCTACAACTAGTCTACGTGCAGTGATGGCATTTATGTCTCACGACGTAATGGCGTCCTTGTAGCTTGCTATGACTCGTCTACACACGCTTGAGGCCGACACCTGCATTACTGGGTTACGTATGCCTGTTTCCGTACGGATGTGCCACTTGGGTTCTATGACTAGCCATGTCAGCCCAGGTTCTCTGTCGTTTGATTGCCATCGACATGTTCACATATATGAGCCAAAAGACGCAAACGGTCCCGGCTAAGGTAAGGCTGCAGCCGTGGAACTTACCGTGCGTGAGGTCGCAAAGTGATGTGATATGTTACAGTCTGGATTCATATGACTTAGGATCAGGGTCCCGACAGAAGGATTTTAACCCGGTGATCGATTTGAGTCATTTCTTCCTCTTGTAGCTCCCTAGGACCATCAATTGCAACGAATGGTGTGAGGTGGCTTAAGATCTACCTGCTCGTTGTTACCATTAATCTCCATGCGTGAAGGTAGTTGCGTTTGAATCTATGGACAATGGGAGGAAGTTTCTGGCATGTGCGGAGAAGGTTAGCCCCACTATGATTGTTACAAATCATTTGTTAGATGTGATTCAGACATTGTCATTGTGCTATGTTATTCTACATGTGATTAAGACAGTGTCACAGTTTCTACCTAGTATCTAAAAATGTTACCATCTCATCAGCGGTGTCATGAGAAAATTATTTGGCATCGCTTCATTAGTTTGTGCAGCCAACTTTGGTCCACACATCTGAGCAGTCAACTATGTGCTTCGTAGTCTAGTTTCTTGATTTTTCCCTCTGCATCAGCTCACCAGTGCAGGGCACCGGTGCCAAATGTAGCAATAGTTGTCTTGACACCGGTTATGGCATACATAGTGAACGGCCTTAGTACTATTAGTTTTATGTTACTAAATTTGTGCATGTACACACCTGTTAGTATCAATTTGATGCCATCCAAAACTGTTGTTGCAGTTATATTTAGCTTCCTCATAAAATGTTCAATTTGTTATTTATAGTACATGACAAAGAACTTGTAGCGTTGTTGTAGTTAATTCAATCTTCTGATGTTTCTAAATTTGGTTGTTATCTTAGTAGCAATTAATTCATCTGCACATTGATCTTTTTTAGAATATATGTCATAATTAATATGTTTCTTTAGTTTTTCAAAATATGTATTTGGTGATTTTCTATGTTGCTAGAAACCAATTTTCTATACGATTGTTATTGATTTAGTTTTAAATATTATAGGATGAACGGAAGTGTTCTTACCAAGAGTGGCCACAATCTTTGAAGATGTGTCGCAAAGCTTTGGAGCATGTATGAGGAAGAGAACAGACATAGGCTTAGAGAAAGCGTTGTCAATGCTGAAGAATATTTCAAGATACGGGAAAAAAGAGGAAGATGGAGAATGGGCTCAATTTTTTTAAATTAGATTTTGCTAAGATGGTGTTGGCGAAGGAGGAGGCAATTTCCCAGTTGGTCTGTACAAAACATGTTCTTACTGAACTGAAAGCAGAGGTGGAGAAGACGACCCTGGCTGATCATGCATCAGTCGATTAGGCAAATGAATATATTGTTCTAATATTGTTCTTATGAAGGTGAACTAACTATATGTTGTATTGTGTTGTTTTCAGGTAGCTATCATACTATGATGTTAAAATATATTTATGCACCTGATATGAAATTGGCAAGCAGTTATTTGATATGAAATGTGAATTTGCGTAATACTGGAATTACTAATTGTAAACTAATAAACCTGCTAAATGGGCCATGGAACTTTGCAAACGGTTCTAGCAGTAAAATCGGTTGTGATGGATAACCCAATGCCATACAACTTTATTTATCAAATCGTGTGTGATATAGTTGAATAAAGCAAATGGTTAACGGAGGCAGAGCGTGTGTGATCGTTACACCTATCACACACGAGGCTATACATAAAACTGTGTGGGACGTATATACGAACGGAAACGTTCGTCTGGGATTCACTGTGTGGGATATGCAGACGATCGGAAACGTTTCTCGTGGATTGACTATGTGGGTTGTGCAGACGAAGGGAAACATTTTTCTGGGAATCACTATGTGGGATGTACCTACGAACAGAAACTATTGGGCATGTATAAATGTATGCGATGGCTAGCCTGATCGCACACGAGCTCATTTCGCGTGGCGTGTGTGACCAGAGGGCCTAACCCCGACGTTTTTTGGGTCATGTGGGAAGGACCCCCCTATCGCCCACACTCACTTGGTGACGTTTTAAAATGTCGTCGCGAAAAGGGGTTAAAAACCGTTTGTATAGCAGCTCGATGTACCAGTGATAAAGCAATTCACGAACATGATCGTTTACAGACAATTCACAAAAAAACCTTCAAATAGTTCGAGTAAGTTCTCAATTGCATTGGTTTTTTGTCCCTTGTGATCATTCATCAAATATATTTTTCATAAATTTCTTGGCTTCTTGGCTCCAATTGGTTGCGCATCGGGTCATCTACTAATTACAGGATCAAGCACATGCGGCTGCAGGGGATACAAAAGAGTATGATATATCCTCCATTCCTAAATATAAGTCTTTTTAGAGATTCCATTATGAACTACATATAGGTGTATATAGACATACTTTAGAGCATAAATTCATAAATGTAAGTCTTTTTAGAGATTTCAATGTGAACTACATATAGATGTATATAGACATACTTTAGAGTGTAGATTCACACATTTTGCTATGTATGTAGTTCGTAGTTGAAGTGACGTCACGTGCAGTGCCACTTATGCATATATTTTTGCTTTTTCCATGACTAATTAAAAACACACTTATATAATAATATAGGTTAATTCTCAAAACAAGTAAATAATAGCTGCCTCCTACAGTACATATATGAAGACAGAATGTCTAGGTAAAGGAATAATAAAGGAGAATTGTGGATAACATACTGGTGGTTTATGAAAGTTTACACACAAATAAAAATAAGAAGGTTGGAAAAGTGGGCTACTGTGTTGTGGAGCTAAACATGCATAAGGTGTATGATAGACCTGAATGGATATCCTTGAGGAAAATGATGATACGTTTGGGTTTTCATGTGGATGTGGTGGATCTTCTAATTGCTTGTGTTTCGTCGGTGAAATATATAGTACGATTTAAGATCAATAAATAGAGCAATTTATACCAAGAAGAGGCTTCGGCAAGGTGATCCATTATCACCATACTTGTTCTTGTTATGTGCAGAAGAATTACCAAGTTTATCGGCACATGCAGAGGAGGTTCATGGTATAGAGGGGGTAAGGGTATGAAGAAATTCACCATTAGTTTCTCACTTATTATTTGTCGATGACTCCTTAATCCTCATGAAAGCCGGTGCAATAAATGCAACCTTGTAAGTGCATCTAGTGCCACCCTTATTGGTTTTGGATTATTGAAGACAAACATGATTGAGGGACTAATATGTTTGTGAGAGTTCACATGAGAACACAAATATAAGTCCCTGGAGTTTTGATTTAACCGTCGAAGATGACCCCAAAAAAATGTCCGAAGACATTGATGACGGCTGAAGCCATTGGTGGTATGTGAAGATATTCGCTTGGAGATAATGAAACGCGAAGACAAAGTCTTTTCGTAGTTCTGTTTCTTCTTTCCTAGGTCATAGGAACCATGGTACTATTAAGTAGGGTCTATGTGATCGAAGTCAGATGCTGACGTGACGCTCAACCCACACCTATGTCTTTGAGTGACGACATTGAGAGGAAATCTCTTCCAAAGTTGGTCGAGTCAGGTTTAATTGTAGCATAAGTAATGTTGGCAGGTGCGTTTGAAATTCAACCATTGTGACATGTGTCAGCTCGCCATTAACCTAGGGTTATTTTGGTCATATTAGGTCGGGTTGCCTTTTGGCTATAAATAGCCCACCCCCTCCACCATAAGTAGGTGGCTACTCAGAGAGAGATACGGTTGTTGTCATTTTGGAGCAACCCACCTCCTAGACATTGAGAGAGAACTATCCTGCGAGGATACGCCTAAACACCTAGAGCTAGTGTCTTTCAGCATCACCGAAGTCATTCTATTCTGAGAGAAACTGTGATCTTCCAAACGGTTAGGCGTCTGGGTCTAGAGCGTCCAAGAGTCATTGTGGACTGCCGAGTGACCAAGTTTATATGGCTTTCGGAAGTCTCCCCTGAAGATTTACCTGAGTGATTGGGCGTTGTCTAAGTGACTTTGTCTCAAGGGGAATAAGGTGCGGACGAGGTCTTCTGAGTTCAATCTCGGCCTCCCTAACGAGACATATAGTTGTCACAACAATTGGAACTGGTCCAACAAATCATGTGTCTTCATCAAGCAACTGGTTCTATCCCTCACTCTTACAATCCAACATTGCACTGTGAATCCATTGCTTGTTCATCTTACCTGAAGACATTCCTTCTTACTGATTATCTTCATACTGTCTAAGTTTATTTTTGATACATCTTAGCTTTCATGATGATTATGTTGTACCTAACTGAATGTCTTCATTGTTTTCTTAGCCTTGCATAAATCCTTGATTTATATCCCTACCTGATCCTGAATCACTTCCGCTTACTTTGAATACATTTACTGTTTTGAAACTTTTGATAAGAATCATTTATTCACCCCCTAGTCGATAACTAGCACTTTCAATTGGTATCAGAGCAAGATCCCTTGTTCTTTGCTTTAGTTTAACCACCTAGAGTTTTAGCTATGTTGATTGTAGGGATAATTAAGGTCTCCGCCGCATGCCCTGTTTTTGATGGCACTGACTACCCCTATTGGAAGAACAAGATGCGCATGTAGCTCGAAGCCATTGACAACGACCTTTGGTATGTCGTCATGGCTGGTATCTCCAAGGTTGGTGTAGCTGTCACTGCTGTTGATGTGAAGAGATATCCCCAATTGGACTTGACCGCCAAGAACATCATTTTTGGTCATCTGACCAAAGGACAGTATGGCCGCGTGAGTGCTCTTGACACTACGAAGCAAATCTGGGAATGGCTTTCCAAGGTTAATGTAGGTGTCTCATCACAACGAGACTCGCATGATGATGTCCTCCGCAATGTGTTCAACCGCTTCAAGAGACTCGACAATGAAAATGTCCAGCTCACGTTTTATAGGCTCACTTACATCTCAAATGAGTTGAATGCCCTCGGCGCCACTGATATCACCAAACATGAAGTTGTGAAGAAGCTACTGAGATATCTTGGCAGTTCCTTTGACACTCTCACTCTTATGATACAAGAATGCCCTGACCTCAAGGATTTGGACCATGTCAATATCCTTGAGAGGTTGAACACTCACAGAAAAGGTGTCTCCTCATCCGAAAAAGAAGACACTGAATGATGTTCTAATGGTGCCGAAGACTTTGGCAAAGAATTCGATCTTCTGGTAAGGAAGTTTCATAAATTTGCAAAATCCAAACGCTTTGCAAATCTTCAAGGTGTGGCTCTAAGAAGTCTGTAGAAATGTCTTCGCGTGACAAGAATAAGCAAACCTGTCATAGGTGCAAGAAAGATGGTCACTTCATAGATAATTTTCCTCGATGGGAGAAGGAATCCAAGAAGAAGAGTAAATACTATGATTTAGATGACAAGAAGAAGAAGAAGTTTCACAAGTATTCATCACACAAGAAGAGTTCATCCGGCAAGGCTGATGCTTTCATTGGCAAGGAGATGGATTCTAAAGTTGAATCTAAGTCAGAAGTTAAAAAAGAATCTCAGGAGGAGTCTGATTCTGAAGTTGTTGGTTTGGCTGTGTCTTCTGCATTCGTTGTGTCATCTGTCTTTGACCCTGAAGACAATGGCTTCCTCATCAACACTGAAGCTAGTGACGGCGACAACGCTCCAGCCTACTGCTTCATGAAAAAGGGATCTCCAAGGTATCCTGAATGCCTTCACGCCATAACTCTAATAGTGAAGCTGAATCTGATGATAACTTGAAATCAAGCTACTCTAAACTTGTTAGAATTTCCACTAAGCAACAAAGTACTATGAGAAAATGCACTAATCACTATAGAAAAGTGATGACCTGTTGCATGACGAGATGAGTCTGGATGAAACTATGGCTGCAGATATGCAAAGTCTCTGTTCAAGGTTTGAGGATCTCCAAAGTCATCGTGATGCCCTCTCAACTGAACATGAAAAGCTTTCTCTTGAATATCTTCAAAGAAAGCTTGAACTAGAGAAGTTGAGGGAAGCTCATGATGACCTACGGAAGGAAACTGACTCTCTCCTAGCCAAACAGATCAGTACCGCTTAGTATGAATTCAATGCTCCATGCTTAAAATGCATACTCGTGGGATATCCGAGCGAAACCTTGGGATATAGCTTCTACAACCAAGAAGAGAACAAACTGTTTGTTGCTCGGAACGGGGTTTTCCTAGAGAAAGATTTTTTCAGTCTGGAGGCCAGTGGGAGAACGGTACGACTTGAAGAAATTCGAGAGCCACTTGGGGACGACTCGGTTGATGATGTGATCATACAGGAGTCGGTCAGAGAACCCATAGTGGAGTCAACACTAGAGCCACGGAGGTCGGATAGATTGCGCAGAGTGCGCAACGTGTTGTTGCTAGAAAGCGGCGAGTCGGCCACGTATGTAGAAGCGTTGGTGAGCCCAAATTCTGAGGCATGGCTGGAGGCCATGAGATCCGAGTTAAAGTCCATGGATGACAATCAAGCCTGGGACTTGGTTGATCCACCGCCTAACGTAATAGCCATTGGTTGCAAATGGGTCTTTAAGAAGAAAACCGATGTGGATGGAAAGTTCAGATCTACAAAGCTCGGCTTGTCGCTAAAGGTTATGGACAAGTTCAAGGAATTGACTACGACGAGACCTACTCGCTGGTAGCGATGCTGAAGTCGATAAAGATCATACTAGCTATAGTTGCATATTTCGATTATGAGATATGGCAAATGGATGTCAAAACGGCTTTCCTTCATGGAAATTTAAAATATGATGTATACATGATACAGCCTGAAGGTTTTGTCGATGCAACTAACGCTGGTAAAATATGCAAGCTCAAGAGATCCATTTATGGATTGAGGCAAGCAACTCGGATTTGGAATATTCGTTTTGATGAAGTCATCATTGACCTCGATTTCATCAAGAACGAAGAGGACTATTGTTTATACAAGAAGTCTAGTGGGAGCTCGGTAGTGATGTTTCGATGATGAACTCAGTCAAGGAATCATTGAATGGCAAGTTTTCGATGAAAGACATTGAAGAGGCAGTGTACATTTTAGGCATCAAGATCTATAGAGATAGATTGAGGAGGTTGTTTGGCTTGAGCCAAAGCACGTACATAGACAAAGTGTTGAAGAGGTTCAACATGAGTGAGGCCAAGAAAGGGTTCTTGACCGTCTCACATGGTATAAGGCTAAGCAAGACTCAGATCCCTAAGACTTATGATGAGCGAAACGGGATGAGTAGGATTCCATATGCTTCGACAATAGGATCCATCATGTATGCCATGCTATGTACACAGCCTGATATTGCCTATGCAATAAGCTTGACAAGTAGATACCATGCTGACCTAGGTGAGAGTCACTAGGAAGCGGTAAAAACTATCTTGAAGTACTTGAAAAGAACTAAAGAGATGTTCCTATTTTATGGAGGTGAGGAGGAGCTCCGCGTAAAGGGTTACGCTGATGCTAGTTTCCAAACCGACAAGGATGGTTGTTGATCGCAAACTAGATTCGTGTATGTCATGAATGGAGGAGCAGTGAGCTAGACGAGTATCAAGCAAGATACGATGGCCGACTCCACAAAAGAGGACGAATACATTGTGGCTTGCGAAGCCTCAAAGGAAGATGTATGGATTTGGAAGTTCCTGGAAGATGTTAGTGTGTTGCCGGGCTGGTCAAAACTGTTTGACCGTTATTGCGATAATTCAGGTGCCATCGCACAGGCCAAGGAGCCGAGACAACACCACAAGACCAAGCACATAGACCAAAAATATCACCTGATACGAAAGCTCGTAGAGAAAGGTGATACAAATTTATGCAAGATTCATACGGATGCAAATGTTGCAGATCCATTGACTAAGCCTCTTACACAACCCAAGCATGAGGGGTATGGTAGAGCTATGGGCATTCGATGTCTATTTGATTGACTCTAGTGCAAGTGGGAAACTGTTGGGATATGCCCTAGAGGCAATCATGTATGCTGATATTTCCCATGTGTTTATGAATAAATATAGTCCTTGGACATTATCATTGATGTGTATTAACAAGTACGTGACTTGTTTGTGAGACTATGCATTGTATGATGACTGTCCTAAACGGTCCCTAGTCAAAAGGGTTGTGTGGATGCGCAACCAATTAGACTAGCATATGACACGGTGGATGGTTCGGTCTCACTGACCATGTAGCATTGGATGCTAGCCGGATAATATGGACTCAAAAAGATCTGGTCGGATTCGACGTAGTCGGATCCAAGTCGAGATAAGATCTAAGTTGGACAGACCCAACTATGTGACGCGACGATAGGTCATCTGTGAGTCTCTAGTACAACATACATTCTATGTCCTAAGACCTGAGTTGGCGCATGTACTAGGGATGGTGACAGGCTTGCTTGGGAGTGACCAAATGCTACTCTATGACTGGGTAGTTACAAAGGTAGGTTTTGGGTGTGTCCAAACCCATGCTGTGAGACATGGTCGAGCAAGATGGGATTTTCCCCTCCGATCATGAGAGATATACTCTCGGGCCCTCGGGTGATCCGGCTTGGATACGCATGGACATGCTATGAGGATTATGAGATAATTCGAATGTTGGTCGGATTCATCGGAACGAGAAAGAGGACGTGCTGCAACAAGGATGACCATGTCGCCTTGTGCACTACAACATATATCGTGTGGCAAAGGGAACAGAAGTGTGAAGTACAGGTTTGCCTAACCAACTTGATCACACACTTGGAGTCGGCACGCATTGCTAGAGTCCGCTACCGACTGGTTGAACCGGATGTGACCTGACTCGGAACCAAGTGAACAAGGTAAGGGGTCACGCGCTTAAGGGGAGGAACACATGGGCTTTAGGATCCGTGCGAGGCCCAAGAGTTGAGCTCGCGACGGATGCCTATATATAGTGGAGGTGCGGCACACCCATCTGGTTGATCGCTTCGGCGCCGTCATTAGGGCTTTGCATGTGTTGCAACTAGCCACCTCCCCCGCCATCGACTGTGTGATCGGACCTAGCAGCATGTTGCATGGTGTTCCTCCTGCATGCACGGGTATCGTTAGAGGCGGTGGACTTGCGCTGCTCCGGCTAACCTGTACGTGGGATCCGGCGACCGACTGTTCAATGGAGAGGATCTGGCGATCGGTGGTTCAAGGGAGACCGGGTGAGGAGGAGACGGACCATTCGAACGTGCTACCCCAACTCTACTTCCGCTACACGGCACTACGCGCCTAGTGGTAATGATCTATGATCCATCTTCCTAGAATGTTCTTGGTTGTTCTACGCGTAGGAAAATTTTAATTTGTATGTGATGCACCTACGGTAGAATCCAACACATGCTTGGTTATGGAAAGGATTCGCACACCTACAGAGTCTTCAACACTTTTCACCACAAGATTCTTGAAACTGTAGATGTGCGATATGATGAAACTAATTGCTCGCAAAGAGAGCACCTACCTCCTATAGTAGATGAACTTCCACCTAAAGAAGCAATCAGGCTGATGGGCACTGGTGAGATCATGCCTGAGGAACCAATGATTGAAGAAGTCAGCATTCCACCAGTCACTCATCACAATGACAGTGATGCACCTGAAGATAATGCTGTTGATCAAGACAATGCTCAGCACACAACTCAAAGTCTTCCACCTGCTCGTCCTTGAGTGTCAAATGAAGTGTGGATTGAGAAGATGCTCAGTAGCATCAATGACCAGGTCCTCTCACTCGCTCAAGAGGTAACCAATTGGCTAACTTTTGTGGGCATTTCGCTTTTATATCTATCTCAGAACCCACCAAAGTTCATGAAGCCTTCAAGGAACTTGAATGGAGTCAAGCCATGCAAGAAGAACTACATCAATTCAAGAGCAACAACGTATGGGAACTTGTTAAGCGACCAGATCCGCGCAAGCACAACATCATTGGCATAAAGTGGATCTACAGCAACAAACAAGATGCTAGTCAGGAAAAAGGCTAGACTTGTAGCCCAAGGCTACAACCAGGTTGAGGGTATCGATTTCAATGAAACCTTTGCACCTGTTGCTAGACTCGAAACCATAATTATACCGCTTGCATATGCTAACCACTATGATATATGCCTATATCAAATGGATGTCAAATTTCTTTCCTCAATGGTAAGATTGAGGAAGAAGTATATGTTGCTCAATCTCCAGGGTTGAAGATCCCAAGCATCCAAATATGGTCTACCGGCTCAACAAGGCTCCGTATGGCCTCAAGCAAGCACCAAGAGCTTGGTATGACACACTCAAGGGATTACTCAAGGAGAAAGGCTTCAAACCCGGTACACTCAATCTTACTCTCTTCTCTAAATCATATGATAATGACTTATTCATATGCCAAATCTATGTTGATGACATTATGTTCGGCTGCACTAACAACAAATATAGTGATGAGTTTAGCTTCATGATGCAGGAGCAATACCAGATGTCGATGACAGGAGAGTTGAAGTTACTCCTAGGGCTTCAAATTTGACAGCAACCAAATTGCATCTTCATATCTCAGGAGAAGTATCTTAAGGACTGTCTCAAGAATATTGGCATGAATTAAGCCAAAGGCTACAAAACACCCATGCCTACAAATGGCCACCTCTGCACTGACGAAAATGGTAAAGACATCGATTAGAAGGTATATCACTCCATGATTGGCTCATTGTTGTACTTATGTGCATCTAGGCCAGATATAATGCTTAGCGTTTGCATGTGTGCCCGATTTCAAGCGGCACCAACGGAGTCGCATCACCTCGCAGTGAAGTGAATACTTTGATATTTGCTTCACACCCCGACGCTAGGATTATAGTATCGAAAGGGCTCCAAGTTTGACCTCATTGGCAACTTCGACTCGATCGCAAGTCTACATCAAGCACTTGTCACTTTCTGGGTCGATCACTTGTATGTTGGTCTTCGAAGAAGTAGAACTGTATCTCCTCTCCACTGCCGAAGTCGAATACATTGATGTTGGCGCATGCTACACTCAGCTTTTCTGGATGAAGCAAACTCTCAAGGACTACGATGTTAACAAGAAGAAAGTACCTCTCTACTATGACAATGAGAGTTCTATCAAGATTGCCTACAACCTAGTACAACATTCAAAGACAAAGCACATTCATATAAAACATCATTTTCTTCGTGATCATGTGTTGAAGGGCGACATCATCATCAAGCCAATGAAGTCAAAAGATCAATTGGCTGATATCTTCACGAAGCCTTTGGATGAGAAGAGGTTTTGCAGGTTGTGGTGTGAGCTAAATATCTTAGAATCCTCAAATGTCCTTTGATGAACATACATCCAAACGCTTAATGCTTATTGAAGACTTTGATGCACAACACACAAAGTAACGTATGTCTTCAACTCATGAAGACTTACACTTTGAGTGTGAATACATTAACGAAGAATATGACTTCAGAGCGCCACGATAATTGTGCATCGTGTCTGGGTCAAATATTCTTATACGGTGGGTAACGCCACCAACCATACTCGAAGACATTACTTTTATCTTCGCATCTTTCTATGTCTTCGAGATATTGAGTTTATCTTTGATTCAAAAACTTTCCTTTAATGTGCATGTGTTTTTAAGTTGAATATTCTTTGCACATATATATATATACATAGGACAAATGTTTCGTACGACTGGGTGTATTTACTCCTACTTTTGTTTCATATGTTCTAGATAGTATCTATCATATCGGAGTATATGCACGCGTAGTATGTAGTATATAACAATGTTTAGGTAGTATATATACTACTTTTTACGTAGTATGAAGGTAGTATGTACCATATTTTGAGCATACTTTTTTTACATATAAATATGTACGTATTTAATATATCTGATAAAAACTATGGGCGCCCTTGCAATGTTTTTAGATAATTCACTTTGGACTATCTTAGATATAGTATATGAACATACTAAAAATAATAGGGTAGTATATATACTATAACAAGGTAGTATATGAGACGTGGGAGTAACTACACCCGGTAGTAGTAGGTATTTCCTATATACATACATATATATATATAGTAATACTATTCATCACCTAGGGTGCAGAATAAGTTATTCTTCATCCGAGGTAATCTTACGATCATTTTATGAATAAATTACATTTGTTATACAATTAGATTGATTCACTACGTAAAATTTTGGCATAAGAAAGCAAAATTATTGGTCATAAGACCATAAAAATACATTTTATGTGTATTTTACACTATTTTTTACATTCGTAATTTTACGTGACATAAAATATTTTTTACGGTGATCCAATATTTTCTTACGTTCTCTTTTTATGTATGAAGTGAGAAAAAAATTACGGGACATAAAAATACGACGCATTGATGTTAAAATAGAGGGGGTGAAGAATGTACCAGGGTGACAAATAGCGCGACCCTATATATATGGAGTTTTGTCCTATACAACATTTGGCCTATAGTTATATCTTTGAGTTTATCCTAGGCAAATGTGATCGGACCCGACATTCCCATCTGTTCTTACCTCTTCTAACTCTAATCAACTATGGTCATATGCATTCTAAATTGACACATGTTGATTGTCTTCACTGCATCCTTGTCAGTCGAAGAAAAATACAACCAAATGTTTAAACTCCCAAAATCTTATCTTTATCGAGTTTTTCGCAACAACTCATGTGTTGCCGCTTCAAATGATCGTAGTGGGATGTCAAACACGTTGCATGTGCACTACGTGTCCCACTAGAGCCGAAGAGACCAGGGCATATACATCCAAACTTTTCGGATGTACCAGTCCTCATAAATACATGTGCCCCAGTTCAATTATTACCCTTCCACTTCCTCCGCCACCTCCGCTGAAGAAGGAGCGCTTAGTTGTCATGACTCCTCTGTCGTCGTACTCATGCCGGCTGCGACCATCTTTGTCTGCCGCCGCCGTAGTTCTTTGCCACCACCAAGCTAGGGATTGGCAGATTGAACTGCTCAGCTTCTCCGCCTCGTCGACTAGTTCATCGCCTTCTTTACTATGGTAATAAAAACTGAATTTTTACCAAGCATTTGATCTTTGCAAATTACCAAATATCTTCGAGATTTGTTTTTCCACATTGATTCCAATAGATCTCAAACTTGTATCTCTATTTTCTCAATTTTTTTGCTTATGTTACAAATATGGGTTGATTTCTCACTTATGCGAATTCTCGAACTTGCACAAATCTGAAACCACCCTATCTTGAGAAAAAGTGAAAGACTTCGGTGAACGACGTCAATATCTTCATCCCTCAATGTCTTGCTTTCGAATCTTCTGAGAATGCATATGCCCTCTTCCATTCTCCCACATCTCTAACTCTTTAACAAGTACATGTCCGCAGCAGAATCTCTTGGATCTCATAGTCTGAATTCATTTGAAGACTACTTGTAGATTCATCTGAACTCGCCAGGGGCAAGCTCTCACCAGAATCCGTCTTCAAAGACTTTGCACAGCTTGAAGACTTTGAACAATTCAAAGACAATGGCTAGAGATGGTACTCCAAAGAAGGGTGGAACACAAAGACACACTAACACTGTAAAGGATCTACCCCCCTCCCCCCCAATCTGTATGAGCATTACAAGTCTGACTCAGAGGAAACCTATCATCAGCGCAAGACTCGAATCCAATGGATTCGAAGATACTGGACTATGGAGTAATTCAACTATCGGTTCATAACTGGCGAGTATGCTGAAAAGTATGCTTAGAAGGCCCCATGGACTGACATCATCTACAAGAATCTTCATCCAAAGACAAGGGTTGATGCTATCAGGATCGGATTTTACCCATGCATGTTCCGGCCACCAATGCCAAAGAATCTGCACCCCTCTAGCATACTTGTGCACACTGCTGAAGATGCTCATGAAAGCGACAATGCTCAGGGACATGAAGCTGATCTGCCCTTGTCTCTAACCCAAAGCCTAAACAAAAGGCAAAGCCTTCCAAGGCTTCAAGAGCTCCAAGAGCTAATCGCCCATCACCATAGCCTTCAAGATCGGGGCCTGCTAAACCCTCTGACACTGAGGAAGACTCTTGCATTCACATAAGGCTAAAGAGAAAGGCCATTGCTGCTCGCGGTCCGAAGCCATCCCTTTCTTTGATGGACACCACCAACATGATTCAGCTCTATGATGATGAGTTCGGCGATGAAGCTTTGGCGAAACTTATTTAGCAAAAAGAGGAAGAGGCTAAGCACCTCGAAGACTTACCTCTCATCGATGCCAAAATCATCTGTCAATTCATTGATGAATGGTCCGCTGACACCTCACTCACCATTGATGCCTTACAGCTTCCTATTGGACAAAGTGTCACCTTCCAAGGGCTTGTCAATGAAGAGATGACTATTGTTCAACGAGCTATGCAGCAACAGGAGAAGATTTTCCATGAGAAGGCTCTCTTCAAGAAGAATGTCCACAAACTCATAGCTGAACAGATTCAAGGCTATCAGCTCATCAT
This sequence comes from Hordeum marinum, assembly GCA_022496015.1. Classification (NCBI taxonomy): domain Eukaryota; kingdom Viridiplantae; phylum Streptophyta; class Magnoliopsida; order Poales; family Poaceae; genus Hordeum; species Hordeum marinum. Next base: position 244,587,342 of record CM039673.1, read on the forward strand.
GACTGATCTCAAGCCTGAGTTTGAACAGTGATGCAAAGCTTTTAAAGGCGCCCTTGAGCATCTCAAGAGAAAATCTGAGAAGATGGTTCAGGCTCACAATGACATGCTAAAGCATAGAGCACTTGGGTAGTCTGCCCTTGACCCAAGAATTATTGAACGGTCACAGCAAGGATCATTGTCTTCGGGCCAGCCTGCGTCAACTCAACAGGCCACACCAAGCGTTATCTTCCCTGCTGGCTTCTCCAGCAATAAGAACAAGCAAGCTGAAGCTGAAGCCAGAAAGCATAAGTCTGCTCCTTTTGAAGCCCAACAGGCCACACCAAGCGTTATCTTCCCTTGGAAGCACAACCCTTGAAAAGGCTGAAGACAAAGAAGCTGAAGCCATCAGAGTCGGCCCAAGTGCCTCAACCCCCTCCTGCTCCATCATCCACACTTGCTGCTCAATAGGAGCCGTTGCAAGTGACGTCAATCTCCATGGCTCCACCTGCCTCTTAGAACCAAGAGAGGCAAGTGATACTTCATGATTATGCTATCATAGAGACTCCTACTGCTGAAGACATTCCAGTTGCTAACTCCAATGGGCTGAAGACATTGCTCCTGAAGCCCCTACTGACGAAGCAAATGTGGAAAGAGAACACCCTATGCTGCAAGATGATGGACCTCTTGTCCAAACGCCACCACATGAAGATAGTGAATATGTGGACATTGGGACCCCTCTCAGGTCAGATGTGCCTGAAAACATTCCAAGCACTCCATCGTCTGGCTTATCCACTCCTGTGCCCAGAATCCCAGAATCTCCATTTGTGGCTAAGGAAGTCGGAGCCACTGAGCATGCGTCGCCTCTCAAAAGGCTTCACCGTGGACCAAGACTGGGAATATCTTCAATGCAAAGCATAACTAACGATGAAGTCCGCGTGTCTCGGACTGCACCGGTCAATGAAGTTCTCAGGATCAAGAACGTTGCTCACGATCCTCCTGGGATAGAAGCTCAAGACGTTGAAGACAATGCTTCTAAAGACATTGTGGGCGAAGCCAATGCCCCATCCCAGATGGTCCTCCAGTTCCTGCAATGCCATCCTCTGACGACAATGGTGACAACATTGTCCTGGATCGCAACAAAGGAGAGGAGATGATTCCCACCAAATGGCCCGGGCTGGTTGCACCACCAAGGATGGGCCCGCAATTTGAATTCAACATTCATAGTGCCCAAATTTTCTGAACCCTATGCCAAGACTCCTGATGCTCCGACAACAAGGACATGCTCGCCCTCTTGTCTTCAGTGTCAGAGAATTCCGTATCAATAACACCTTTTTTGACTTAGACTGCCATCCATATGATCGTTCAAAGATTCAGTCTGATAGGTTCTGGAGCACCCCTCAACGGTAGTACTATACATGCGTGCTCTATGATCTGAACAGAATTTTCCCTCACAAACGGCTAAGTCATGAAGCTCAGAAAGGACTGCCATGTTTTTGATAAAGGTGAGGGTCCCAATCTTCCGATGAGATGATAACTATCGATTTGGTGGAGAAGACTTTGACGATCCGACTACGAACGTGCACGACGTTGCGCCTTAGCAATCGCTAAACCAATCTCCAAGAAGTTATTGACCACGCCGGAGCACGATCAACCTGACCACGAAGGTCTATCCTGCAACCAATCGAAAAACAAGCAAGAATATGATAATGCAATCTGAATATTGCGAATATATATGAAGTATTGATAAGAGTGGAGTTCCGAAAGCGGTCTTGGTCTGGTCGTTGGACACAAACGAAGTACACGAAATTGCAATGGCTAACTTTTAACTAAACAAAACTCAAGGAAAAGCTACTAGATTGATCTACTTATATAGGAGCAAGGGGTGGCAGCCAAGGAGGTGGGAGGACGTCCCAAGACACCCTAAAACCAACCCTAGGTCGTACAAGGCCCATGGGCCCAAGTGGAGGTGATGCAACACCTTTGAACTTGTAGTTTGACTCGGATTCTGATCCAACATCAGATTGTTTCGTCGATATCTTTGCGATTCGGACGAATTTTAAGGTGATTCCAACTGGGCTGGAAAGCATATGAAATCTAGTTTCCAGAAAAAAAGAATCACCCAATTCTGAGTCCGTATGAAAAAGTTGTTGGCGTTTTGAGACAGGTGTGTCTGTGTAGTCCGAATCTGAGTCCAGAACGTGAGAGACTTGGACTCTATCTTCTCTTGGGATAAAAGTGACGTGAGAGAACTTCTTGAACAACACCTATTTGTTTCCTTTGACATTAGAGGACCTCTTGAATAGCACCCAATCATTTTGTCTTTCTTTGTCATCACACGTAGTTCATACAAGTGTTCGACCACTCTGCATTTAGGCATAAAATAAAAATAGGTGAAGTATTTTTGTTCCGGATAACATAAATAAATTATTACATAATTCTTATAAGAAATCACCTCATAAATATGCATGTATGCAACATTTTTGGTCGTATCGAAGGTAATCATGTCCTCATCATCCTCTCCTTTTTGAAAACAAAGCCGTCCTCGGCGTTGCTTAATCTGAAATGTGGCTACCAAAAGAGAAAAACCGTACACATTATATATGTATTTGTCCTCCATTTTTATTGTTCTCAGTTGTGACACATGTGACACATATATGCAAGGGCACTCATCACATGTCATGAAATATGAAGCCAAAAAATCATCACAAGAAGTAGAAGGCGTGACAATATTACAACTCAGTTTGCACATATAAGTGAAGTCCTTATTCATATAAAAAAAATTCATAATGTTCATCATTAAACCATCCCAATGTTGGTAGATAAACGTGAATTGTTTCAAATTTAGATGCTACAACATGCTTAAATAAGAAAACATGCAACATGTCATTTGACACAGAATTATCACCGAGATTGGAGGTCATATCAAAATGATTAAACACCGACAGAATTATTTTCAAACATATTTGACCCAAATTTGATTGATTTTCTTATTCACACGGTTCTTGCTCATCAATAGTTAATTCAATGGGTGCACTCACAATTGCTGATATTGTAGTTATTTGATCACATGACAAAGTAAAATCATGAACATAGCCCTCTAAAATAGGTGGTGTGATCAAAGTAATGGGTAGCTCATCACAAGGTACATTGGAATTGACAAGGCATTGAACATACTCATGTGGAGGTGGAAGATCAATACCTTTGCCATTACCTCTTATGATCAACTCAGATGATGTAGGCACTCTCGATGGTGACGTGTTACATGGTGAAGGTGATGTAGCCCTCACAAGAATTGATGTGGTTGTCACAGTACGCCTAGTAGTCGACGGAACAATTGTATCCACTCTTGGAATGTGCACCTTGCGCTCTATTTCCTTTTGGGCAACACGTTGATTTATTTCCCGTTCAGCTTTGCAAGCAAGACGAAACAAACGATCCATAGAATAACACTTTTCATGAATTAGTATCTCCTGAATATCACGGTTTAATCCTCCCCAAAATCTATCCATAAAATCTTCTTCACTTTCTTCTAATGAGGAATGCAACATGGTCATTTGTAAATCATCATAATATTTCATTACGGTGTCACTACCTTGTTTTAAATATTGTAACTTTTTAAGCTTGTCACGAGTATAATAAGCAGGAACGAATGTGTGTCTCATGGCAAGTTTCAAATCATCCCAAGTAGTACGTATAATATCTTTGTGTAACCGACAATATTCGCTCCACCAAACTAAAGCATAACCAGTGAAAGAACCAACTGCGACCTTAACTTTCTTATGTGCAGCAAAATTATGGGAAGCAAATATTTCATTTATTACAAACTCTCACTCAATATATAAAGCAGGTCTAAATCAGCCATTAAGTGGAGGTATAGAAACATTAACCTGATCATGTGCATTTGGATCTCTTTGCATCTCTCGTATTGGTTTTTGTGGTGGCACGTCTCCCACGATCGAAGAAGCCCATGAACTGACAACTCTGGATCCTATCATGACTAGTAGAAACAAGAAACAAAGATCCAAATATATTGTTCCTATGAACTACTGGGATGTGGTGGTAAAACGCTCACAATAAAGCAAATATCAATGTCTTACAAATTCTTATCATGCAGTAGGTGGCGACCGGCAACCGACGGTGTCAATATCTCCGAAGACTGGGTAAAGCGATTACTAGGTGAACGTATGTATACACGATGTAAAAATATGTGGAGCTTGGAAGGCTTAATATATGGTAGCAAAATATCAGCAATAATCAATTCAGAGATGCAATGTTGAATAAACGCTCAACGACGATACTGTGATGGTCCTAGGCTAGACCGTACTAGAGACGCGAGCCTAGAACACTAATGGAGTCATGGCGTAGTACAAATAGCAGCAAGGGATGATATGAATTAGCTCTCGGCAGCAAGATATAAGTGAAGATCACAATAGCAGTAAAGACAATGATGATAAATGACCGACAAGCAAGATATACAAAACTCTCTCTGCAACTTTCCTCTAGAAACTATTATGTGAAATTTCTGATATTTTTTCTCAAGAATGCTACTGACTCAAGCTTTCGTATGCAAAAATAATCACTCAATTTCGAATTCGTATGAGGAAGATACGCTTGTTTTACTGAACACTGCACAAAACAGATTTCAATCCGAATTCACATACGAGATTGAGTCTAGATAGATCCGAAATTTGTTTTTATTCTCTTCTCTCTATTTTTTTCTCTTTTTTTCTCTCACTTTTTTTTCTCTCTCACTTTTTTCCTATCCAACAAATTAGATAAGATGTAGATTGGATCAAGCGTACATGTGAACGACCTCAAGTGTGATAATGACAATGAACAATGGTAGCATGTGGTGAAAATTGATGGATGGTGGTGGGTGACAACGAAAGGGATGACGTTGGCGTGGTGGTGGTATATGGCAGCAGCGATGAAGATGGTGCAACACCGGCGTGACAAGATGTGAATAGAACTCGAAACTCTAAAAGACTAGACGCTAAGACCAGTAACTCGACACGACGATGCAACCGATAATTGAACTATGCAAGTACTGAAAAGAAAATTGCAAAGGCTCAGACTGGCTTGGAGAAAACATGAATAGATCTAACTTTTTTTTGTGGCTTTCTCTTGGGCAATAGGTAAGGAAAATAAATTTAATCTATGAATAACTGGAAATTCTCACCGAGCAACGTGAAAACTGATACCACTTGATAGAGGTGAGGGTCCCGATCTTTCGATGAGATGATAACTATCGATTTGGTGGAGAAGACTTTGACGATCCGACTACGAACGTGCACGACGTTGCGCCTTAGCAATCGCTAAACCAATCTCCAAGAAGTTATTGACCACGCCGGAGCACGATCAACCTGACCACGAAGGTCTATTCCTCCAAGCAATCGAAGAACAAGCAAGAATATGATAATGCGATCTGAATATTGCGAATATATATGAAGTATTGATAAGAGTGGAGTTCCGAAAGCGGTCTTGGTCTGGTCGTTGGACACAAACGAAGTACACGAAATTGCAATGGCTAACTTTTAACTAAACAAAACTCAAAGGAAAAGCTACTAGATTGATCTACTTATATAGGAGCAAGGGGTGGTGGCCAAGGAGGTGGGAGGGCGTCCCAAGACACCCTAAAACCAACCATAGGTCGTACAAGGCCCATGGGCCCAAGTGGAGGTGATGCAACACCTTTGGACTTGTAGTTTGACTCAGATTCTGATGCAACGTCAGATTGTTTCGTCGATATCTTCGCGATCCGGACGAATTTTAAAGTGATTCCAACTGGGCTGGAACGCATATGAAATCTAGTTTCCAGCAAAAATAGAATCACCCAATTCTGGATCCGTATGAAAAAGTTGTTGGCGTTTTGAGACAGGTGTGTCTGTGTAGTCTGAATCTGAGTCCAGAACGTGAGAGACTTGGACTCTATCTTCTCTTGGTCTAAAAGTGACGTGAGAGAACTTCTTGAACAACACTTATTTGTTTCCTTTGACATTAGAGGACCTCTTGAATAGCATCCAATCATTTTATCTTCCTTTGTCATCACACGTGGTTCATACAAGTGTTCGACCATTCTGCATTTAGGCATAAAATAAGAATAGCTGAAGTATTTTTGTTTCGGATAACATAAATAAATTATTGCATAATTCTTATAAGAAATCACCTCACAAATATTCATGTATGCAACATTTTTGGTCGTATCGAAGGTAATCATGTCCTCATCAGTTTTGAACAAGCGCTTGATTGTCTTCGAGATGTTGAACTATTAGCTTTTTTCACTGATCATGAAGACTGGAATGAAGAGCTCATTCTTTAGTTCTACGCAACCCTCCACATCTCTTGCTTTGGCCGATACCTGAAGACATGGAAGATGCACTTCATGATACGAGATGAGTACGTCACTGCTGATGCCTTGGAATTCTTTCCAGCAACACCTCTTGCAGCCTCTGACGATACTGAAGCCACACCAAGTATCTTCCAATTGTCCAAGCACAACATGAGTGCAATGCTCACGATGATGAAGCCTTTGGCCCTAGAAGCAGATTTTCCCACTTCATTATTCGTTGAAGATCTCCAATATCTGCCAAAGATTGCCTATCGTATTCTTCAACACACCATTTGGTCAATCAAGGAGCATTCATCTTCACACAAGCTGGAAGGGGCTCTGAAGACTTTAGTTTATGATACGTCTCCAACCTATCTATAATTTTTAATGATGGCATGCTATTATATTATATGTTTTGGATGTTCTATATGCATTAATATGCCATTTTATATTATTTTTGGGACTAACCTATTAATCTAGAGCCAAGTGCTAGTTTATGTTTTTTCCTTGTTTTTGAGTTTTGCAGATATGGAATATTAAACGGAGTCCAAACGGAATAAAACCTTCGAAAGGAATTTTCTGGAAGGAAACAAATCGATCAAGCTTGGAGTGCACGTCACGGGAGGTGCCAGGGCGCCACAAGCCTGCAAGGCGTGGGGCCCCCTGGACACGCCTAGCAGGCTTGTCGCTCACTGGCAGGTCTCCTAACCCTAATTCTTGGCCTATAAATACCCAAATATTCCCTCAACATTAGAACAAGCCATGCAAATACTTTTCTGTCGTCGGAAGCCTCCGTTCTCGAGAGATCCAATCTTGGACCCTTTTCCGGTAATCTGTCGGAGGGGGTTTCGATCACGAAGGGCATCTACATCAACTCCATTGCCCCTCCGATGATGCGTGAGTAGTCCACCACACACCTACGGGTCCATAGCTAGTAGCTAGATGGCTTCTTCTCTCTCTTTGACCTTGAATACCATGTTCTTAATGATCTTCATGGAGATCTATCTGATGTAATCCTCTTTTGTGGTGTGTTTGTCAAGATTCGATGAATTGTGAATTTATGGTCAGATTATCCATGAATCTTATTTGAATATCCTCTGATTTCTTATATGCGTGATTTCATATCCTTGCAAGTCTCTTCGAGTTATTGGTTTGGTTTGGCCAACTAGATTGGTAATTCTTGCAATGGGAGAAGCGCTTGGTTTTGGGTTCAATCTTGCGGTGTCCTCACCCAGTGACATAGTAGAGGTAGCAAGGCACGTATTGTATTGTTGCCATTAAGGGTAACAAGATGGGGTTTTCATCATATTGCTTGAGTTTATCCCTCTACATCATGTCATATTTCTTAATGCGTTACTCTGTTCTTCATGAACTTAATACTCTAGATGCAGGCAGGAGTCGGTCGATGTGTGGAGTAATAGTAGTAGATGCAGAATCGTTTTGGTCTACTTGTCACGGACGTGATGCGTATATGCATGATCATTGCCTTGGATAACTACATGATTATTCTCTTTTCTATGAATTGCTTGACAGTAATTTGTTTACCCACCATGATATTTTCCTTCAAGAGAGAAGCCTCTGGTGAAACCTAAGGCCCCCAAGTCTACTTTCCATAATATACTTTCAGATCTATAAACCAAAAATACCAAAAAATACTTTGTTGCAATTTATTTACCTTTTACTTTCCATTCTTGTTTACATCTATATCTATCGGATCTAATCCTTGCAAATAATCGTGAAGGGATTTACAACCCCTTTATAGAGTTGGGTGCAAGAGTTTTATTGTTTGTGTAGGTGCAACCATTGGTGACTTGCTTGTTCCTCCTACTGGATTGATACCTTAGTTCTCAACAACTGAGGGACATACTTATCTACTTCGTTGCATCACCCTTTCCTCTTCAAGGGAAAACCAACACACGCTCAAGAGGTAGCAAGAAGGATTTCTGGCGCCATTGCCGGGGAGGAAACATAGCAAGTTAAGACAAGATCTCTCCCATCAACTTGCCAATTTCTGGCACCATTGTGTGGGAGGATACACATCAAGCCTACCAAGTACCCATCACAAACTCATCTCTTGCATTTACTCTATTTGCCATTTGCCTCTCATTTTCCTCTCCCCCACTTCCAAAATGATTTTCAGGAAATACCAAAAATATTTGCCTTTTTATTCGCCCTTCTTTTGTTTCCCCTTTTGCTTGCCTATGGGATAGTTTGTTCGTTCTTCTTTATGGCTCCACCCAATGATTTTAACCCTTATCTCTGGAAGTTCGAAGATATTGAGGATAATGCTAAAAGATTCATGTCACTTCAATTTGACTGTAATAACTTCTTTAGAAACGAGCTTAAAGAACAAAAGGGTATGCTTGAATACATGAGCAAGGAACTCGATGATATGTCTAAAGAGTTTTTTGGATTGAAATCTCAGTTTGCTCATCTTGAAGATTTAGTAGGCCAAATTTCTGATAAACAGGCTACCTTAATCAATAAGATGGCTGCTAAGCCAGAATCTTTTAATAATGATGAAGATCTTAAAGTGATTGATGTGAATCCTATTGAATCTTTGTTTTCCAATATAAATCTTAATAATGATGGAACTGGAGATAAGTCAACTTTAGTTTAAAGGCGTCCCAATGATTTGGAGTCTATAGATCGTAATGTTAAGATTGATAAAAGTGGGATTGAAGAGGTCAAAACATTCAATAGCAATGAACCCACTCTTTTTCGATTTCAAGGACTTCAATCATGATAGCTGCTTTTTGATTGATTGTATTTCCTTGCTTAAATCCATGTTGAATTCTCCTCATGCATATGGTCAAAATAAGGCTTTTACTAAACATATAGTTGATGCTATGATGAAATCTTTTGAAGAAAAACTTGAGTTAGAAGTTTTTATCCCTAGAAAGCTTCATGATGAGTGGGAACCTAATATTAAGATTAAAATCAAAGATTATGAGTTCCATGCTTTGTGTGATTTGGGTGCTAGTGTTTCCACGATTCTGGAAACTTTATGTGATGGCTAGGTTACCATGATCTTGATGATTGCTCTCTAAATTTGCATCTTGCGTATTCCATTATTAAGAAACCTATGGGAAGGATTAATGATGTTCTAATTGTTGAAAATAGGAATTATGTGCCCATAGATTTCATTGTTTTTGATATAGATTGCAATCCTACATGTCCTATTATTCTTGATAGACCTTTCCTTAGAACGATTGGTGCAATTATTGACATGAAAGAAGGAAACATTAGATTCCAATTTCCGTTAAGGAAAGGCATGGAACACTTTTCTAGAAATAAAATAAGATTGCCTTATGAATCGATTATGAGAGCTACATTTGGATTGCATACCAAAGATGACAATACCTAGATCTATTGTGTTTTGCTTAGCTAAGGGCGTTAAACAATAATGCTTGTTGGGAGGCAACCCAATTTTATTTTTCTATATCTGAAATTTTTACATTAGATTAATATATAAATTTCCCAGGTTTCCTGAATTATTAAGAATTGTTTGAGGTATAGAAGTATACGAAGTTTCCACATTGCTACAGACTGTTCTGTTTTTGACAGATTCTGTTTTCTTTGAGTTGTTTGCCTATTTTGATGAATCTATGGGTTGTATCATGTGGTATGAGCCACGGAGAAGTCAGATTACAGTAGGTATAACACCAATATAAATAAAGAATGAGTTCACAACATTATCTAAAGTGGTGATTTATTTTCTTATACTAACGGATCTCACGAGTTTTTTGTTAAGTTTTGTGTTGTGAAGTTCTCAAGTTTTGGGTAAAGATTTGATGGACTATGGAATAAGGAGTGGCAAGAGCCTAAGCTTGGGGATGCCCAAGGCACCCCAAGTCATATTAAAGTATACCAAAGATCCTAAGCTTGGGGATGCCCCGGAAGGCATCCCCTCTTTCGTCTTCAGTCCATCGGTAAATTTACTTGAGGCTATATTTTTATTCATCACATGATATGTGCTTTGCTTGGAGCATCTTGTATGATATGAGTCTTTACTTGTTAGTTTGCCACAATCATACTTGCTTCACAAATCTTTTGAGAGAGACAGGTTGAATCGTGAATTTTTTAGAATGCTCTATGTACTTCACTTATATCTTTTGAGTTGGGCAATTTTGCTCTATGTGCTTCACTTATATTTTTTTGGAGCATGGTGGTGTTTGTGTTTTATAGAAATAATTGAACTCTCGTACCTCACTTATATTATTTTGAGAGTTTCTAAAACATCATGGTAATTGATGTAGGTTATGAATTTAGTCCTAATATGATAGGCATCCAAGAGGGATATAATAAAAACTTCCATATTAAGTGCACTGTGTATTTATGATAAGTATGATTCCTTGCATAAAGTTTGAGATATAAAGATGGTAATATTAAGAGACATGTTAGGAAGTAATTGTGATTTGGTAAAAATACTTGTGTAAAGGTTTATGATTCCCGTAGCATGCACGTATGGTGAGCCGTTATGTAAGGAAGTCGGAGCATGACTTGTTTATAGATTGCCAACCTTTGTGTGAGGGTCGGGAACACGCGATGGTTAACTCCTACCAACCTCTCCCCTAGGAGCATGCGTTTAATACTTTGCTTCAATGACTAATAGACTTTTGCAATAAGTATGTGTTGGGGATATAACCCCGCGGTATGAGCCTCCCTAAGGGCTCCGGGTTATGCTTGGCGGCTTGTACACTGGCCCAAGGTGAGCCGATGGTCCTAAAGCCCAGGAAGCTTGGCAGCTCATAAGGTGGGCCGGATAGTGGCCCAGAAGACCCGGGTGTGTAAGCCGCCCGGGGACAACTTGGACAAGAAGATAGAGGAAGACTCAGATAGACAATGAGAGCCGGTTACCAGTTGTATGACCCGTGGTATAGACCTCCTATATAAAGGCAGACCCGGGGCGACTTAGAGATCAGGTTGTCGAATACTAGGTCACGCTTCAGCTCCCTTGTAATCGATACATCAAGCAATACAAACACAAGCAGAATGTAGGCTATTACCTCGAGTTGAGGGGCCGAACCTGGGTAAATCCGTGTCTTTCGTCCCCATCAACCCCTTTGAGTCCATCATGTTAGCAATGGCCTCGAACCGAAGTCCATTTACCCGGACATCTACCGTGACAAAACCATGACAGTTGACGCCCACCGTGGGGCTTGCGCTCGGTGGTGTTGAGTTCTCAAAGGGCTCTCTCCCGGGGCTCGAGGGATACGTGGTTGGTAGGATGAACAACAGTCGTCGCGGCCGGCTCTACATCGACGACGTCGGCTGGGGGCTTGATGTCGGCTCTGTGGAGTATGGCTTCTGGGTTCCATTCGGTGGGATCCACGTGTTCATCGGAAAAGTTGATGGAGCAACACCCGGGCCGGACGTCTACACCAACCTCATTGAGCCGGCTCGGCGTCTGCAACCTACTCGTAGTGTGCAACCCGCCCGCGTTAGCCCGGGCCGGAAGCACGTCTTCGTGGGCTTTACTCAAGGTATGGATCTGGAAGCTTCCGAATCACAGGAAACTCTCGTTTACTCAGAGGACAAATCTTCAAGCGGAGAAACAGAGTCGGTCCACAGGCTTCACAACGGCGGGCTCGGGGGCTACGATGAGCTCTGCCCTGAGTCGGATCGCTTTGAGGCGGACGATCTTGGGCCGCCGGTTCATTGCTACCATGTTCATGGCGGGGTCAGTCCCAGGCACGAATAGTACGCCCGCAGGGGCCGCCACCTCAGGCGATAACCCACCGCCGCCGGCTCAAGTTCTTTTGGAGCTGATGGACGAGCTCGCGGCCCTAATGGCTACTAACATTACATCGGACAATCAAGCGGCTAGGAACTTGGAGATTGCAAGGATCAAGGGTTGGATGGCGGAAGAGCAACAGAGGATGGCTGAGTTAAAAGCCCAGATGGAGCAAGAGGTAGAACGCATCAAGATAGACGCTTTCCGTCTTGGACTGGAGCAACAATCGGCAGCCGCGGTTCATCGGATGAGACATCAATCCCGCCTGCCAAAATGTTACGAGGCAAGAAACCTCTTCAACACGCCAGGGACAAGGCGAATAGCGGATGCACCTGGAAGCCGCCCGGCGGCTCGGCCAGTGACTCAACCGACCCGGCGAAATCAGGCCTCACCTGCGGCCTTTCCAACACCGGCGGGTGATTATTCTAACCCAGCTGAGAATATGGTGGCAGCAGCCACCCGGCTCAAAACAATTCCTATTCCGGATGAGGCGCCCTTTGCAGAGGATGTGCGAAACGCCATTGGATACTTGCAGACGGCGATGGCCTAGCAGGAAAAGTACACCTACATCCGGAGCCGTGTTCATTCAACCCCTCTCCCTAGTCGGAGTTTTAGCTGGCTCTACGAGTCGCCGGCGGGTTCCAGCAGCAACTGACACCGAGAGATTCCAATGGGTCATCGGCCGGCTATGGATACACAAGCATTCAGAAATCGTGCAAGAGGCCAGCAAGAGGTGACAGCTTTAGCCGAGGCGGCTCGCTAGGAGCCCGCGCCATCCATGTTAGTAGGAGTTGGAGGAACCACCAGAGTGGGGGGTGCCATGTTTATCACCGGCTCTGCAGAGTGAGCGGCTGCCAAAGGATTTCAAAGGGCCCCGCAAAGTTCCAAATTACACTGTTGATTTACCCCTAGAGGCTTGGGTGGAAAGTTATGAACTAGCCATGGAGATGCTGGACGTCAGTGAGGCAGTTTGTGCTAAATACTTCATCATGTTGCTTGAAGGCCCGACCCGCACATGGTTAAAGGGATTGCCACCCAATGCCATCAACTCATGGGCAGAGCTGAGAGCTAGAGCTGTTGAACACAGTGATCAAGATCCATGATGGTCATGGGCTGTTTACACGTTCCTTGAAAGTTTTTAATGAATCTTCATTAAAAACTTTCAAGGAACGTGTAAACAGCCCATGACCATCGTGGATCTTGATCACTGTATTCAATAGGAGAATGAGTCAGCTCATCATTGGGTACGGCGGGTCTCGACCATCATCCACTCTTCGGAGCAGATCACGGCGGCTCACGCAGTACTGATCCTAGAGAAGAACTACCATTTTGTCCCACTAAAGCAGAAGCTTGGCCGGCTCAAGCGCACATGTCAAGATATGGGAGAGATCATGATGGCTCTCACGAAATACGCCGACTCTGACAACACGAAGGATCCGGGCTCCGACGAGGAGAAGGCCGGCCGAGGCAAGAAGGGCAATCAGAGCAAGGGTACGACAAACAATGGTAGCCAGAGAAAACGTAAGAATCCTGAGGCCGGGTCAGAACTGGTGGCCAATGCAAGTACCAATCAGAATCACCCCAAGGGCAATAGGAGGTTTAGGCCACCTTTTAATAAGGACAGGCCTGCCTTTAATTTGGAGGAGGCGCTGAAGGGTCCTTGTCCGGATCACGACCAGCCTGATAAGCTGGCGAACCACACATGAGGAGAGTGCCGTTTCATGCAGAAACTTAAGAATCACTTTACACACCCCAACAATCAGGACGGTGGGCCGCCAGACGGCTCTGGACACGGTGGGTCAGGGGCCGGTTTTGGGTTCGGCGGCTCAGGGTCTGGTCACCCAGGTCAAGGTAATCAAGGAGGACACCAGCAGCATTCTGGTAACAACAATCGACAACCGCGTAATCAGTCTGGTTATCAAAGTAACCCGAAGCAGCTCAGCTCCGGTCAGTATCATGTTTTCATGACCAGCCTCAACAAAAGGGCTCAGAAGTTGCGCAAGCGGGCGGTCAATGCGGTTGCACCAGCCCTACCATAGTATTTATGATGGTCTGAGTATGATATAACATGGAGACGGGAGGATCACCCACCGCGTGTCGATGACCCAGGGCGACTGGCTTTGGTTGTGGCCCCCCAAGTGGGAGGGTATATGGTGAATAAAGTGTTAATGGATGGAGGCAGCAATATTAATATCCTCTACTACGGTACTTTCGGTGGATGAAATTGCTAGACAAGTATTTAAAACCCTCGTCCACCGTTTTTCATGGTGTGGTGCCAGGCAAGTCGGCATATCCGATGGGCAGGATTTCTTTGGAAGTGGTCTTTGGCGACGAGTATAACTACAGGGTGGAGTCCTTGTGGTTTGAGGTGGTAAAAATCAAGAGTCCTTACCACGCACTGTTTGGACGTCCGGCTTATGCAAAATTCATGGCTAGGCCTTGCTATGTATACCTACAGCTCAAGATGCCCAGCTTAAAAGGTACCATTACTGTTCATGGTGACCGAAAGACGGCCATTGAGTGTGAGAAAGGAGATGCGGCTTACGCAGAGTCCAGTTGTGCTCAGGAGGAGCTTAAATTTTACAAGGAGAATGTTGACCCGGAGGATATGACTCCACTGAAGAAGCCCACAACGGAGGTTGAGCCGCCCCTCAAGTTTTCAGCGGATGATACTAAAGCGGTAGGCTTTGCCCTAGGAAACTCTTCCAAACAATTCATCATTGGAGCTTACATGGATCCCAAATAGGAAAGCGCACTCATCGAATTCATTCGTGAGAATCGGGACATCTTCGCATGGAAACCTTCTGACATGCCGGGTGTACCGAGAGAGTTCGCTAAGCACAACCTTAATGTGGATCCGAAGTTTAAGCAGATTAAACAGTTTCTATGGCGGTTCAATGAGGAGAGACGCAAGGCAATCGGGGAAGAAGTTGCCCGGCTCTTGGCGGAGGGTTTCATTGTTGAGGTTTTTCACCCGGAATGGTTGGCTAACCCGGTGCTGGTGCTCAAGAAGAACGGCACTTGGCGTATGTGCGTAGACTACACGGACCTTAACAAAGCCTGTCCGGCTGATCTGTCTGCTCTTCCCCGTATTGATCAAATCATCGATGCTACGGCAGGATGTGAAAGCCTGTGTTTTTTGGACGCCTATTTAGGCTATCATCATATCAAGATGGCGGTTAAAGACCAAGAGAAGACGGCTTTCATTACGCCTTTTTGAGCTTTCTGCTATGTATCCATGCCTTTTGGGCTCAAGAGTGCCCAGGCAACCTATCAGCGGTGTGTGCAGAATTGTCTTCACAGTCAGATTGGCCGTAATGTCCATGCGTATGTGGAAGACATCGTAATTAAGTCAAGGAAGAAGGAGACCCTTTTGGACGACTTAAGCGAGACCTTTGATAATCTCTAGGTCTATAAGATGATGCTTAACCCGGCCAAGTGTGTCTTTGGTGTTCCAGCTGGCAAGCTCTTGGGTTTTCTGGTTTCTGAGCATGGCATTGAAGCTAACCCGGATAAAATCAAGGCTATCACTTCTCTGGCTGAGCCAGCCTGTATTAATGATGTTCAGCGCTTGGCAGGACGGATTGCCGCATTGAGCCGGTTCATAAGCCGCCTTGGAGAGAAAGCTATTCCTTTATATCAGATGATGAAGAAGATGGACAATTTTTTCTGGAGCACAGCGGTGGGTGAAGCATTAGAGGCGCTCAAGAAGCAGCTTACTAAGCCACCGGTGCTGGCTGCTCCGGTTGAGAAAGAGCCATTGCTTTTGTACGTGGCGGCTAATAACCGAGCAGTAAGATCCGCAATCGTAGTCGAGCGTAAGGAGTTTGGGAAAGAATATCCGGTTCAAAGGCCAGTTTATTACATCAGTGAGGTCCTCACGGAGTCTAAGCAAAGGTACCCACATTGGCAGAAGCTAGTATACGGTGTCTTTATGACCAACCGCAAGCTAAAGCACTATTTTTTGGGGCACCAAATAACTGTGGTCAGTTCTACTCCATTGGGGGACATAATCCAGAATAGAGAAGCCACTGGAAGGATTGCTAAGTGGGCATTGGAGTTGGGGCCTCTCAATCTAAATTATATGCCTCGTACGGCTATCAAGTCCCAAGCTCTTGTGGACTTTATAAATGATTGGATGGAATGTCAAGCTCTCGAGGAAAAGCCGGATGACACATACTGGACCATACACTTTGATGGATCCAAGCAGCTAGAAGGGTCAGGCGCAGGAGTTGTTTTGACGTCTCCTAAAGGTGATAAGTTTTGTTATGTGATCCGGTTGATGTTCCTGTGCACTAACAATGCGGCTGAGTATGAGGCTCTGCTTCATGGGCTTAGATTAGCCAAAGAGATGAATTTAAGCCGGGTAAGGTGTTTGGGTGACTCAGATTTGGTGGCTCAGCAGGTTTCGGGCACTTGGGACTCCAAAGACCCACGGATGGCGGCTTATCAACAGGCGGTTGATATTATTTCCGGCCACTTCAAAGGGTATCGGGTGGATCACATTGATCGTCGCAAGAATGAGGCGGCAGATGCCCTGTCACGGCTAGGCTCCCAACGAAAGCTGGTGTCGCCCAATGTATTCCTGGACATCTTACATCATCCGACTGTTAAGTTACCTTCGGAAGAGGATTTGGCTATTCCTGACCCGTAGGGGGAGTTAGTGGCAGCTTTGCACGCTATCCCAGATTGGACTGTCCCCTATCTGGCCTATCTGACCCGGGGCGAGTTACTTGATGATGAAGACCTGGCCAAACAGATCACTTGGCGCTCTAAATCAATGACGATAGTTAATGGTGAGTTGCACAAATGCAGCGTGACTGGCATTTTTAAACGCTATGTCTCACCTGAGGAGGGTCAGCAAATCTTAAATGAAATTCATGCCGGAGATTGTGGACATCACGCCGGCTCGAGGTCGCTAGTAGCCAAGGCCTTCCGGCACGGGTTCTTCTGGTTGACGGCTCACAAGGATGTAGAAGACTTGGTTCGCAAATGTGACGGCTATCAAAAGTTCGGCCGGCGTGCTCATGTTCCGGCTCAAGAGTTAAGGATGATACCAATTACATGGCCGTTTGCAATCTGGGGGCTAGACATGGTAGGAACTTTCAAAAGATCCAAAGATAAGAAAACGCACCTCTTGGTGGCGGTTGATAAATTCACCAAATGGGTGGAGGCAGAGCCGGTTAGCAACTGTGACGCGGCTACGGTGGTTCAATTTGTTAAGAAGCTGATCTACCGTTTTGGTTACCCTCGCAGCATTATCACCGACAATGGCACAAATCTATCTAAGGGGGCTATGAAAGAGTTCTGTGACAAGGAGCACATCCGGCTGGATGTTTCAACAGTTGCGCATCCAAAGTCTAATGGTCAGGCGGAGCGTGCTAATCAAGAGATTTTAAGGGGCATCAAGCCATGGCTTATGGTTCCTTTACGAAGAACGCTCGGGTGTTGGGTAGAAGAATTGCCTTCCGTCTTATGGAGTGTCAGGACTTCCCCCAACAGATCTACAAGCTATACACCTTTCTTTATGGTGTACGGTGCCGAGGCAGTATTGCTGAGTGACATCCGACATGATTTGCCACGTGTAGCGGCTTATGTTGAGATGGATAATGAGACGGCATGTCAAGACGCGTTGGATGCTTTGGAAGAAGCACGGGAGCTGGCGGCTGCCCGATCGGCGATCTATCAGCAAGACCTGCGCCACTACCACAGCTGCAGGATCAAGACCCGGACGTTCCAGGAAGGCGACTTAGTGCTCCGGCTGATTCAAGACCAGACATGCATGCATAAGTTATCTCCTCCTTGGGAAGGACCTTTTGTGGTCAGTAGAAATCTCAACAATGGGTCATACTATCTCGTCGATATTAGGGATGACTCAGAGAAGGCGGGTCAGGAAACCCGCCGACCATGGAACATAGCACATCTACGGCCGTATTACACATGAGGGCGTTGAGACTCGCCATTGTACACTACCATTGTACATACCATATATAAATAAAATAAAATCCCCACAAGATGGGACCTTTTTGTTACACACATCTTTGTTCATACAAGAAGAGTTCATAAAAATTCCAGTTGATATATCAACTGCGGCGGAGGGCGGCTTCTTACCTTCGGGTATCGCTTCTAATGCTTTATCGGCCAGGCTCTATGCCATAATCTCCGGCTAACATGATTAGCCGCGGCGGAGGGCGGCTTCTTACCTTTGGGTATCGCTTCTAATGCTTTATCGGCCGGCGTTTACGCCATATTGCTGAAGGGGGCTTCTTACCGACGGGTATCACTTCTAACACCCTATCGGCCGGCTTCATGCCAAATCTCCGGCTAACATGATTAGTCGCGGTTGTAGGAAGTTTTTTACCGACGGGTATCTAACCCTAACAACCGACAGAGGGCGGCTTCTTACCTCCAGGTATAGCTTCTAATGCCTTATCGGCCAGGCTTTATGCCATCTCCGGCTAACCAGATTAGCCATGGTTGCTAAGGGGGCTTCCCACCTCCGGGTGTAGCTTATCTAACCCTAACAACCGGCGAAGGGTGGCTTCTTACCTCCGGATATAGCTTCTAATGCCTTATCGGCCAGGCTTTATGCCAGCTCCGGCTAACCAGATTAGCCATGGTTGCCAAGGGGGCTTCCCACCTCCGCGTGTAGCTTATCTAACCCTAACAACCGGCGGAGGGCGGCTTCTTACCTCCGGGTATAGCTTCTAATGCCTTATCGGCCAGGCTTTATGCCAGCTCCGGCTAACCAGATTAGCCATGGTTGCCAAGGGGGCTTCCCACCTCTGGGTGTAGCTTATCTAACCCTAAACAACCGGCGGAGGATGGCTTCTTACCTCCGGGTACAGCTTCTAATGCCTTATCGGCTAGGCTTTATGCCATCCCCGGCTAACCAGATTAGCCATGATTGCCAAGGGGGCTTACCACCTCCGGGTGTAGCTTACCTAATCTTGGCCACCGATGTCTTCTATGTTGACAAAGCAGCATAAGTGATCAAAGCAGCATACAAACACAATGACAGTTGAAGAGCCGGATCGTTTTATACAGCGTAATAGAACAAGATTCAGCAGAAGCAAAAGTGACATCTAGTCTATTACATACACTCCCTGAGGAGCCCAAAATTTCGGACAAGTCTTTTCAACGCCACATGGCGGGTCATGGAGAGTCGGCTGTTACAAGTTTTTCAAAGTAAGGGCTAGCTAGCTACCGGGTCATCCTACTCTGGCTCTTCGGTGGCCTCGATCTGGAGATTGTCCAAGTCCCAGTTGCAGTTTGTTGGAGCCGCAAAAGAGCCTTCTTCAAAGTAAGGATACGGGTCAAGGTCAGGAGCGAAGAGGTCCTTACTACGAGCAGGCATTAAGTCCTTGCACTCGTAAAGCGGGCCGCAGATTCTCTTTTGGTTAGGGCCATAAGCCGCCTGGTAGATCGTCATATCAGCTTCCTCCGCTAAGATGGAAGCCAACACTCTGGAATCCTTCACGCACCGGCTGTAGTCAGCATCGGTGAACTCAGAGCCATCATCTTTCTTTGAAGGGAATCCATCCATCATCTCGGCTGACGTCACCTCCGGAGAGAAAGCCAAGGCCTGGTTGATGCCCGCAATCGCCCCTTGGCGGGCGGCTGATTTCTTTAACTCGGCAATCTGCTTGGGCACGGTGGACAAGAGCTCCAAGACGCCCTTGAGAGTCGTAGGAATCTTATCTTTGTATTGCACGGATTTAATAGTGCACACCGTGCCGCACTACAGCTGCTCCGTCAGGGTATAGATAGCCTTCAATGGCAACAGACTGTCAGAAGCCAGTTGCCGGCTCCTAGGGCCTGCATAAGTCGGAAATTTCATGGTGAGTCGCCATTACAAGTATTATATGACCATTGAAGCACAAGTTATCAGAAAGTTACCAAAGAGGGCGGCTATTATTCTAGTAATATGACGCTTCAAGGCTTGGAGTTCATCTGATACAGCTATCAGTTGTTGATCGGTGTCATCCGCCCGCTTGGTCAAGGAGGCCTTCTCAGACTCGGCTGACTCTTTAAAGGCAGCGAAGTCGGCCTTGATTGTAGCCAACTCCTCAGAGAGGAGCCGACACTTGTCGTCTGTGGCACTTCGAGCCGTTTGTTGAGCCACCAGATTGGTCTTCAGATCCGTCAACTGTGACCCGGCTTCAGCTAAAGTTTCCCGTGGCATGTCAAAGCATAGCATCAGTAGGCAAGTCTCCAAACAGATTGCAAGCAATATGTATGACACTTGGGGGCTAATGTCTATTTTTAGACGTTTTGGCACTGAAAGACCCGGCTCAACTTTGGACTAGATTGAGCCGGCCCTTGGGGGCTACGAATTTGGATTTTCTACAAGGAAGATCATGAAAGACCCGGCTCAACTTTGGACTAGATTGAGACGGCCCTTGGGGGCTACGGATTTGGATTTTCTACAAGGAAGATCATGAAAGACCTGGCTCAACTGTGGACTAGATTGAGCCGGCCCTTGGGGGCTAAGGAAGGTTATAATAGGAAAAGGAGTATCTCATATTTTTTCTTCGTCAGACTGACTAGTCGAAACTCCAGATCCCGGCTGGTTGAAACCCGGTTCACATAACCGGTGTGAAGCTCTTCAGATATCATCTTCTCAAAGGCAGAAGATTCAAACTCCAACTTCTTAGAGGCTTTAGCCGGCTCTCTATGCTTGGAAGCCAGAGCCGGTGATCACGACGTTCGGAGTGGCAGCATTCTTGGTCATCTGGGCAGGACTTGGTGGCTTCGAAGGATCCCTTGGAGGGCTCTCTAGGATGATATCTTCAACAGCCGGCCCAGTAGATGCGGCTGGCGGATCCACATCCGGTCATGACTCGTCCGGTTGTTCATGCTCCAGCTCTTGGGCTGCAGGGCTAGGGGAGGACTTGTTCGTCTTTCGACGCTTCGCTTGAGCCCTAGAGAGCACGAACGTCAGAACCCAAAGATTACAGCCGCCAAAGGGAACAGAAATGCATGATTAAAGGAAATACTTACAGCAGATTGATCTTAGGAGGCGGCAGGGCGGTCGTCGTAGAGTCGCCAAAGGAAGGTGACCTCTGAGAGATAGTTGAGAAAAGATAAGATAGTATTGAAATGGCAAAGCAAACCAGTCAAACAAGAGATACATACCTCTGCAGGGCACTTCTTTGGAGCCGGGGAGTTCGGTAAACCGGACGCGAGATCCGTAGAGCCGGCGCTCCGGGTCTGACGACGATCAGCCTGTTGTTGCTTTTTAAAAGAAATTGAGGGTCCAGATAAGCAAGAGGATGAGAGAGAGGAACTTTTCCAATAACCCGCCGCGGCTTTCGAGGGACAAAATATTCTGAGCCGGAAGAAACGTAGATTACCTCAGGGGCGTTGGCGCGGCTGGTCTCCACATCATCCTGTGTGTAAATAGGTGTTAGTGAAATGAGAAGACAAAGTCTCAGAAAACAGCTAAAATTTCACCTCTGAGCCGGATGATTGTGGCGGGTCAAACCATCCCTCTTGCGGGGCGTCCTTCTTGGTCTTCTTAGCCGGGGCCTTCTTCTTTGTCTTCTTCAAGGTAGGGATGTACTCCTTCTTCCAGAATTCAGAGTCGGCCTGAAAGAATAAGCCGGTTAAGGGCAGTAGATCAGCAAGGTACAAGTAAGGTCCAAGAGACGGATGGGAAGAAATCGCCTTACATCTGGGGCCGGATTAAGGGCACTAAAGGGGATCAACCCGATAGCGCCGCAGGCTCCGGATGTCTCATGAACGAGACTCCTGATAGCAGTGGTGATGTCGTCTTCTGTCAAGGTTGACCGACTGAAGCAGAGTGAGTTGTCGTATTCGCCCTTGTACCCGCACATAAGGCGGCTTCTGTGGCTTAACGGCATGATCCGCCAAGAGATCCAGCAGCGGATCAGGTCCAGTCCGGTTAAGCCGTTGGCCATGAGGGCCCTAATCTTGGCATGAGCCAGCTCGTATCTTGCGCGCTCTGAAGCTGACAGCCGGCCAGGAAGCTCTGAAGTTGTCTTGAGCCGGGAAGGACGGTAACCCGGCAGTGGATGTTCACCCTCTGGAGAAGTATCTTTGCAATAGAACCACGTTTTATTCCAGTCCTTTGGGTGACTCGGCATCTGCATAGCCGGAAAGGTGATGTCCCGGCGCCTATAGATAGAAATTCCGTCCAGCTCGAGACTCGGACCAGCCTTCACTTCAGTTTGACGGTTAGCATAGAAGAACTCCCGGAACAGGCCTACCGATGGCTTGGCTTGCAGATAGACTTCACATAATACTTGAAAGTTGTAGATGTTTGAGACGGAATTGGGGGCGAGGTCTTGAGGATGGAGTTTGTAAAGATGAAGGACATCGCAGAAGAATTTTGAGCCGGGAGGCACGAAACCCCGCTCAATATGGTCCGAGAAAATGACCACCTCTCCTTGGGGAACGGGCTTCAGTTCATCACCCGGGACCCGCTAGTGGGTGGCATCTTTGGAAGGGAGAGTGCCAGCGTGAACAAAGTCCATCAAAAACTCTTCCGTAACGCATGGCTCGACCCAGTTACAGGAGTTCTAGGCACGAGACATTCTGTCGGTTCAAAGATTGTGAAAATTAAAACACGGCGAGTCAAGAGGAGACTAAAATCTATGGCGACTTACAAGCTTAAAGATTCTACGTATAAGATGCTATACTCCGGCTGATGAGAGCCGGTGTAGTGTAGCAGGTCAACCTAGCAAACGAGGGGGGAAGATTTGGCTAAGTCCTGGAAAACAGATTTCACAAACTACCGCTATATTTATGGATCTACAAAAGCAGGAAAAAGGTTCCTATTTTTAGACCTAGCGAAGAACAGGTGAAGCAGAGGAAAACTGAAACGGTAAGAAGGATCCACGATGGGCCCGTGCATTGTGCACGGCCGCCTCATGCACGGCAGCGTGGCCGAGATGAGCGTCAAGGGTGCGACCGATGTCGGAGGACCCCGAGCAACGGCGTCGGAAGAACCCGCGCGAAGGCGACGGGCTTTCTACAAGCCCTACCGGTGCGGTAATGGATCTAAGGAGAAGCACGGGCTTACCGGCGACGGCGCAGTGAAACACGGATGAAACTCTGGTTCGCACAGGTTGATGCAGCGGCCTGTCGTCGACGGAGCGGAGGCGGCACCGGAGCTGGAAGTGATGGAAGTGGTTGCGTCAAGAGGAGGAAGACGAGGAAACGAGCGGGAGAAGTAATAAACCGCCTGGGGCGGTCCTATTTAAAAGGAGAAGGTAGAATGAGCGCGAAAATCCAAGCGACGGAAACGTTTCGGCCGAGGCAGGCGCCTCGATTTTCGGGATGGTCACTTAATGCGAAGATTTGGTGAGTACGTCAACGAATCTTTTCTGTAGGGTCAAAGTGATGTCATGGCGGGTCATTCCGGGCGACTCGTCAAAAGAGGAAGACAAGAGGGTGAAGTGAGCAAGCTCAAATCAACCTGGGGCCTAATGTTGGGGATATAACCCCGCGGTATGACCCTCCCTAAGGGCTCCGGGTTATGCTTGGCGGCTCGTACACTAGCCCAAGGTGAACCGGTGGTCCTAAAGCCCAGGAAGCTTGGCGGCTCATAAGGTGGGCCGGACAGTGGCCCAGAAGACCCGCGTGTGTAAGCCGCCCGGGGACAACTTGGACAAGAAGATAGAGGAAGACTCGGATAGACAATGAGAGTCGGTTACCAATTGTATGACCCGTGGTCTAGACCTCCTATATAAAGGCAGACCCGGGGCGACTTAGAGATCAGGTTTGTCGAATACTAGGTCATGCTTCAGCTCCCTTGTAATCGATACATCAAGCAATACAAACACAAGCAGGACGTAGGCTATTACCTCGAGTCGAGGGGTCGAACCTGGGTAAATCCGTGTATTTCCTCCCCATCAACCCCTTTTAGTCCATCACGTTAGCAATGGCCTCAAACCGAAGTCCATTTACCCGGACATCTGCCATGACAAAACCACGACAGTATGTGAGTTCTTTATGACTAATGTTGAGTCCATGGATTATACGCACTCTCACCCTTCCACCTTTGCAAGCCTCTCTAGTACCGCACAACTTTTGCCGGTACAACACACACCTTCCTCAGAATAGCCACCATATACCTTTTCTCAAAACAGCCACCATATATCCTTCCTCAAAACATCCACCATACCTACCTATTATGGCATTTCCATAGCCATTCCGAGATATATTGCCATGCAACTTCCACCGTTTCCTTTTATGACTTGCACCATCACTTCCATATTGCATATAGAGTCATATTTTGTCATAGGTATCCAGTTGTAATTTTCTTTTGAGTTGTAAGTAAATAAAAGTGTGATGATTATCATTAATAGAGCATGTCCCATGTGAGGAAAGGATGATGGAAGCTATGATTCCCTCACAAGTGGGGATGAGATTCCGGACTTTAAAAAAAGATCAGCAAAGCCCAAATAAAAAATGAATAAAAGAAGCTTTAGATGCCCACCAAAAAATGAGAGAAAAGAGAGAAGGGACATTGCGACTACCTTTTTCCACACTTGTGCTTCAAAGTAGCAGCACGATCTTCATGATAGAGAGTGTCCTATTTTATCACTTTCATATAGCTGGTGGAAGTTTTCTTCATGATGAACATCCACTTAGTTTCTTTTTTAGCTTTCATACACTTATAGCTCTAGTACATCTGTTGCATGGCAATCCCTACTCACTCACATTGATATCTATTAATGGGCATCTCCATAGCCCGTTGATACACCTAGTTGATGTGAGACTATCTTCTCCCTTTCCTTGAAAACCTCCACCATATTCTATTCCACTATAGTGCTATATCCCTGGCTCACGCTCATGTATTGTGTGAGAGTTGAAAAAGTTTGAGAAAATAAAGGTGTGAAAACAATTGCTTGACTTTTCATCCGGGTTGTGCATGATATAAATACTTTGTGTGGGGAAGATGGGGCATAGCTAGACCATATGATATTGTAGGGATAACTTTCTTTTGCCATTATACTTTGAAGAGATACAAATTCTTTGCTAGTATGCTTGAAATGTTATTGTTTCTATATCAATATTAAGCTTTTGTTTTGAGTCTTACGGATCTGAATATTCATGCCACAATAAAGAATATTACTTCTTTAAATATGTTAGGTATCACTCCACATGAAAAATTCTGTTTTTATAATTTACCTACTCGAGGACGAGTAGGAATTAAGCTTGGGGATGTTGATACATCTCCAACAAATCTATAATTTTTTATGATGGAATGCTATCATATTATCTGTTTTGGATGTTTTATATGCATTAATATGCCATTTTATATTATTTTGGGGACTAACCTATTAATCTCGAGCCAAGTGCCTGTTTCTGTTTTTCCCTTGTTTTTGAGTTTTGCAGATATGGAATATTAAACGGAGTCCAAGCAGAATAAAACCTTCGGAAGGAATGTTTCTCGAAGGAAACAAGTCGATCAAGCTTGGAGCGTCAGGGGAGGTGCCAGGGCGCCACAAGCCTACTTGGCGCCCCCTGGTCGCGCCTAGCAGGCTTGTCGCTCCCTGGCAGGTCTCCTAACCCTAATTCTTGGGCTATAAATATCCAAATATTCCCCTAACATCATAACTAGCCATGCAAATACTTTTCTGCCGCCGGAAGCCTCCGTTCTCGAGAGATCCAATCTTGGAGCCTTTTCCGGTAATCTCTCGGAGGGGGTTTCGATCACGGAGGGCATTTACATCAACTCCATAGCCCCTCCGATGATGCGTGAGTAGTCCACCATAGACCTACGGGTCCATAGCTAGTAGCTAGATGGCTTCTTCTCTCTCTTTGATCTTCAATACCATGTTCTTCATGATCTTCATGGAGATCTATCCGATGTAATCCTCTTTTGTGGTGTGTTTGTCAAGATCCGATGAATTGTGAGTTTATGTTCAGCTTATCCATGAATCTTATTTGAATCTCCTCTAATTTCTTGTATGCATGCTTTCATATCCTTGCGAGTCTCTTCGAGTTATTCGTTTGGTTTGGCCAACTAGATTGGTAATTCTTGCAATGGGAGAAGTGCTTGGTTTTGGGTTCAATCTTGCAGTGTCCTCACCCAGTGACATAGTAGGGGTAGCGAGGCACGTATTGTATTGTTGCCATCAAGGGTAAAAAGATGGGGTTTTCATCATATTGCTTGAGTTTATCCCTCTACATCATGTCATATTTCTTAATGCGTTACTATGTTCTTCATGAACTTAATACTCTAGATGCAGGCAGGAGTCGGTCGATGTGTGGAGTAATAGTAGTAGATGCAGAATCGTTTCGGTCTACTTGTCACGAACGTGATGTGCATATGCATGATCATTGCCTTGGATAACTACATGATTATTCGCTTTTCTATCAATTGCTTGACAGTAATTTGTTTACCCACCATGATTTTTGCCTTCAAGAGAGAAGCCTCTAGTGAAACCTATGGCCCACAGGTCTACTTTTCCATAATATACTTTCAGATCTATAAACCAAAAATACCAAAAATACTTTGCTACAATTTATTTACCTTTTACTTTCCGTTCTTGTTTACATCTATATCTATCGGATCTAATCCTTGCAAATAATGTGAAGGGATTGACAACCCCTTTATAGCATTGGGTGCAAGAGTTTGATTGTTTGTGTAGGTTCAACCATTGGTGACTTGCTTGTTCCTCCTACTGGATTGATACATTGGTTCTCAACAACTGAGGGAAATACTTATCTACTTCGCTGCATCACCCTTTCCTCTTCAAGGGAAAACCAACGCACGCTCAAGAGGTAGCAGTCTACAACACAGTCTATGGCATCAAGTTCAATCTTCAAGACCTCTTCCTGCGCAATTTGGCTGCCAATGGAATCACTTTGTTTGAACCAAAGATCTATGCACCATGGATCATGCTCCTCATCAAGTGCAGAACCAACACTAGCTTCTTGCCCTCTGCTTGTATTCATGGCATTTATTTATCTTCGAGATGTCGAAGTCATTCATATTGACATCTATCCTTCCAAGAGCAAGAACCCACTCATGCAAGGCACCAGTGGCATAGCTGATGAGGAAGGACTTCATATTCCATCTGATCCCACTATTACATGGCTGGTTGTATCTATTTGACAACCTCAACCAAGTGCAACAATCACTTAAGCTATAGCTAGCACTTTACCTCGCCAGGAATGCATCAGGACTGAACGTGCCATGACTGACAGAGAGCTTCTTGTCTCTCTTATTCAGAAGCAAGATCGGCACCATGAATGGATTCGAAGAGAAATGCATTCCATGGTCCAGGACATCAACCGGATCTGCAATCTCACCACCAATAATGCCTTCATTGCTCATGATACCAGCATTTGTGCCTGGAAGACATTGACAATGCCCACACATGGGGATGATCTTCATGAGTATGTCTACAAGCAACACTTTCATTTCACTCCACCACCTCGCATGAAGAAATGGCATCAGATGCCTTCTCTCGAAGATAGTGACTTCTCCTCCGAAGCCCCATGATAGAGGCAGGGTCCCGATCTTTCGATGAGATGATAACTATCGATTTGGTGGATACGACTTTGACGATCCGACTACAAATGTGCACGACGTTGCGCCTTAGCAATCGCTAAACCAATCTCCAAGAGGTTATTGACCACACCGGAGCATGATCAACCTGACCACGAAGGTCTATTCCTGCAAGCAATCGAAGAACAAGCAAGAATATGATAATGCAATCTGAATATTGTGAATATAGATGAAGTATTGATAATGGTGGGGTTCCGAAAGCGGTCTTGGTCTGGTCGTTGGACACAAACGAAGTACACGAAGTTGCAATGGCTAACTTTTAACTAAACAAAATCCAACCCTAAAACGACACCCTAAGGGCTGTATATATGGGGAAATAGAGGGGAATTTCGTGGGCCCTTGGAGGAGGGGTCCGAAACCGACCCTAACTCAGTTTCCCCATACATACGGACTCTAAAAACAGCCTATAATATGGTATTTCGAAATTACATGGGCCTGGCCCAAAAAATAAGGTGGCACGGCACCTATATTAGCCTAGGGACGAATTTTATAAAGTGGCATCATGCATATTTCTTCCAAGGCTTCTCGCTCCCATTATGGTGGCTTCAAAGTGCAAAAATCATCACTGGAAGCTCCATTGTTCTTTCCCGCGCGCGCACCTTCTTCTCCATGCTTGATCCCACTCCAATGGTCATCCTTCTTGTCCATGCTAGGTCCTTCATTCATAAGTAAAACAAAAGTATCTAATTAGGCAGCATCATATGTTCATGAACATTAGAAGGATTTCCAAGAAACGAAAGTACCTGGTAATTCAATTAACGTGCGCGAGCTCTAGTAATTGGTCCTGTATGTATAGCAGTCGGAGTTGTGGGTGTAACATTAGTAGGGATGTCCTCATCATCCTCCCATTCTTGAACTAAAGTCGTCCTCGACGGAAGCTCGTCTTCCTCACCCAAATAAGGCTTCAAATCTGCAATGTTAAAAGTGGGGCTAACCCCAAACTCTGCAGGCAGCTCAAGTTTATATGCATTATCATTTATTTTCTCTAACACCTTAAAAGGACCATCAGCATGTGGCATTAGCTTTGACTTGCGCAAATCAGGAAATCTATCCTTACGCAAATGTAACCAAACAAGATCTCCAGGTGCGAAGACAACATGTTTTCTAACCTTATCTCCAGCAATTTTGTATTTAGCATTCATACGCTCAATGTTTTCCTTCATTAACTCATGCATCTTTAATATCAATTTAGCACGTTCTTTAGCATCAAAATTAACTTTCTCCGAAGATGGAAGAGGCAACAAATCAATAGGTGCATGAGGTAAGAAACCATACACAACTTCAAAAGGGCACATCTTAGTGGTAGAATGTAGCGAACGATTATAAGAAAATTCAATATGAGGTAAGCATTCTTCCCACATTTTTAGGTTATTCTTCAAAACAGCCCTAAGCATAGTAGACAATGATCTATTGACTACTTCAGTTTGGCCATCAGTTTGGGGATGACATGTAGTACTAAAAAGTAGTTTAGTCCCGAACTTAGCCCATAAACATCTCCAAAAGTGGCTAAGAAATTTAGCATCACGATCTGAAACAATTGTATTTGGCACACCATGCAACCGAATAATTTCACGAAAGAACAAATCAGCAACATGAGCAGCATCATCACTTTTATGACATGGTATAAAGTGTGCCATTTTGGAAAACCTATCCACGACAACAAATATGATATCCCTCCCATTCTTAGTGCGAGGTAAACCTAAAACAAAGTCCATAGATATAGCCTCCCAAGGAACACTAGGTACAGGCAAAGGCATATATAAACCATGAGGATTGAGTTGTGACTTAGCTTTTTGACATGTAGTGCAGCGAGCAACAAAACGCTCAACATCCCGTCTCATCTTTGGCCAAAAGAAATGTGTAAAAAGTACGTCCTCCGTCTTCTTCACACCAAAGTGTCCCATTAATCCTCTTTCGTGTGCCTCCTGTAACAACAAAAGACGAACGGAGCTAGCTGGAATGCATAGCTTGTTAACACGGAACACAAATCCATCATTAATAACGAACTTGTTCCATGTTCTCCCGTCTTTACAATGCTGCAACACATCTCTAAATTCAGCATCATGCACATACTGATCTTTGATGGTCTCCAAACCAAATATTTTAAAGTCAAGTTGTGAAAGCATAGTATAACGACCAGACAAAGCATCAGCAATAACATTTTCTTTACCCTTCTTGTGTTTAATGACATAAGGGAAAGTCTCAATGAATTCAACCCATTTAGCATGTCTACGGTTCAGTTTTGCTTGACTTTTAATATGTTTCAAAGATTCATGATCAGAATGTATAACAAATTCTTTGGGCCATAAATAATGTTGCCATGTTTCCAAAGTCCGAACAAGAGCATATAATTCCTTATTATAAGTAGAATAATTCATACTAGGCCCACTCAATTTTTTAGAAAAGTACGCACCATCTTGTAATAACACACCTCCTAACCCAATTCCACTAGCATCACATTCAAGCTCGAAAGTCTTATTAAAATCAGGAAGTTGGAGTAAAGGAGCATGTGTTAACTTATCTTTCAAAACCTTGAAGGCTTCTTCCTGTGCGGTACCCCAAGAAAAAGGCACGTCCTTCTTTGTAAGCTCATTGAGAGGCGTAGCAATGGTGCTGAAATCTCTCACAAAACGCCTATAGAAACCAGCAAGGCCAAGAAAACTCCTCACTTGTGTGACCGTTTTGGGCTGCGGCCAACTCTCAATAGCTTCAATCTTGGCTTTATCAACTTCAATTCCCTGGGGAGTAACAACATAGCAAAGAAAAGATACTCGATCGGTGCAAAAGGTGCACTTCCCAAGGTTACCAAACAAACGTGCATCACGTAGAGCAATAAAAACAGCACGTAGATGTTCCAAATGTGCCTCCAAAGATCTACTAAAAATCAATATATCATCAAAATAGACTACCACAAATCGTCCAATGAAAGCACGTAAAACCTCATTCATTAATCTCATGAAAGTGCTAGGTGCATTAGTTAACCCAAAAGGCATGACTAACCACTCAGATAATCCAAACTTAGTTTTAAATCTTGTTTTCCATTCATCTCCCAGTTTCATACGAATTTGATGGTATCCACTACGCAAATCAACTTTGGAGAAAATTGTAGAACCACTTAATTCATCAAGCATATCATCTAGTCTAGGAATAGGATGACGATAACGAATAGTAATATTATTAATGCCTCTACAATCCACACACATGCGTGATGTACCATCCTTTTTAGGCACTAGAATAATAGGAACAACACAAGGACTAAGGGATTCGCATATATAACCTTTGTCAAGCAGCTCTTGTACTTGACGCATAATCTCCTTTGTCTCCTCTGGATTGGTACGGTGTGGCGCACGGTTGGGTAGGGATGCACCGGGAATTAAGTCAATCTGATGCTCAATCCCGCGAATAGGTGGTAATCCCGGTGGCATGTCTTGTGGGAAGACGTCAGCGAACTCCTGCAAAATGTTAATGACAGCAGGAGGCAAAGAGGGAGGCATGTCCTCGAATGAAAATAATACCTCTTTGCATACAAAAGCATAGCAAACAGATGTAGCAACATCCAAATCATTAATATCAGATTTAGTAGCAAGTAAACATTCACTCTTCAATTTTATTTCGGATGCAACATTAGATGATGGTTTATTATGCTTATGGTGTTGCTCAAATTCCTATGCTACAATCTGATTTTCACTCTTATTTTTCTCCTGTTTTGCTTTACTAGCTCTAGCAATGTCGTCTTTCATAATATGTTCCGGAGACATAGGAAGCAAAGTGATATTTTGATCCTTATGAACAAGAGTATACTGATTTGTCCTACCATGGTGTACAGAATTTTTATCAAACTACCATGGCCTACCAAGTAAAATAGAACATGCTTGCATGGGTACCACATCACAATCCACATAATCAGAATATGTAGCAATGCTAAAATGCACACAAACAGTACGTATTAACTTAACCATGCCACTATTGTTGAACCATTGGATGTAATAAGGATGAGGATGTGGTCTGGTGGTTAGAGACAGCTTCTCCACCATCTCCATGCTAGCCAAGTTATTGCAACTCCCTCCATCGATGATGACGCGAATAGAACGCTCCTTCACAACTCCCTTTGTGTGGAACAAGTTGTGCCTCTGATTTTGCTCAGCCTGTGTAACCTGCACACTAAGAACACGTTGAGCAACTAAACTTCAATACCTGTCAGCGTAATCAGCAGCCATGTAGTGTGTCTCTGGTTCTGCATCCTCGCCACCCTGTTCTTCACTTGCAATGAGAGCCAAAGTCTCCTCATCATAATCACTAGCAGATGCATATCCACCATCCTCAGTAACAATCATTACATGCTTGGAAGGGCATTCTCTCGCAAAGTGACCTCCACCCTTGCAACGACGGCATATAACCTCATGTGTTTGCCCAGTGGATACAATAGATGAAGAAGAGCTCTATGTAGGCCCAGAAGGTGTGCTTTTCGCAGAGGGTGGAGTAGGAGCCCGTTTCCTGGTATTGTGGTTGGAGTTGGAGGTGGGAGTAGGTGGTGTTGCAGCAGGACGTGCGGAAGTAGAGAAGGTACGTGGTGTCCATGATGAAGTGCGACCTGCAGAAAAAGTAGTTCTCGCCATTGCCTGTCGATCCTACACCTCACGTTCAGCTTTGCAAGCAAGATGAAATAAACGAGTGATAGTGTTATACTCCTTATACTCTAGAATAGTCTCAATCTCTCTATTTAATCCACCCATAAACGTGCAAGCATAGCTTCATTCTCCTCAACAAGACCACATCTAATCATGCCAGTTTGTAATTCCTGATAATATTCTTCTACAGAATTTTTTCCTTGTCTTAAACGCTGCAAATTTTGAAGCAATTCATGTTGATAATAAGGTGGCACCCAACGATTACGCATAGCAGTTTTCAAAGCAGCCCAAGTAGTTGGAATATTAGCATGGTGTATTCTACAATGTTCTGACCACCAAACACAAGCAAAAGTAGTGAATGAACAAATAGCAGCAGCAACACGTCTATCCTTAGGAAATTGTAAGCATGTAAAACGTTGTTCTGTTTCTAACTCCCATGTAAGATATATATCAGGAAAATATCTACCCTCAAACGTCGATATATTCAATTTAAGTTTAGGGAGATGGTCATGATCCCGTACCTGAGGGGGTGGTGTAGCCCTACCATTATGGTTGTAGCCATGTGGTCGACCTGGTGCGTATCGTGGTGGTTGCCCCTGAAGCTGATCTGGAGCAACCTCTCCCTCATCATTGTAATCACCATCATGATCTTCAACCTGCTCAACGATAGTAGCAGCAGGAGCCACAGAAGTAGCAGCAGTATCAACAGTACCAGTATGTTGGGCTTGGCCGAGAGGCACACGTCGCGCTCATCGTTCGAAAGGTATAGGAGCTGCAGCTGGTGGGTGGTAGACGGGCAAGCACCTCATTGAACTTGGCGTCCATCTTGGTGTCGAATGTCTTCTCTAAACCATCTAGCTTCTCCATGGCCTCTCCAAAGTTGGCCACGAAGTCTTGTACCTGGTCAGCCATCATTTGCTGAAATTTATCATAGAGCGCTTTGTTGGTCATGCTCTCCCAGTCGATCCCGTCGTTGTGTGATCCTGGCATGGTTAGCAGAAATAGGAAACACACAAGAATATGAACCTACAGACTACTGGGACGTGGTGGTGGTGGTGGTGGTGTGTCACAAATCCTTTAAGCGAATCTCAAATTCTTACCAGTTCTTACCCAGCAGCAGGCGGTGATCGGCAACCGTTGTAGTCAAAACTCTCAAAGCTTGGATAGAGCGATTGCCAGGTGGTGTCAAACACACGACGTAGATGTATGTGGAGTTGGGATGGCTTATAATATGGTAGCAAAAAGGGTTAGCAATAATCAATTCAGAGATGCAAGGTTGAAAAAATGCTCAACGACGGTACTGTGTTGGTCCTAGGCTAGACCGTACTAGAGACGCGAGCCTAAAACACCAACAAAATCACGACGCTACACGTAATCAAGGGAAGAGCACACTCTGAAAAAAATCGTTTTTTTCGGCGCCTCTTTTTTTTGCGCTCTTTTTTTTGCTCAAAAAATCACTACAATGGCGAGTGTCTCAAAACATTCCCCACGTCGTATAAACAAGATGGGCACGAAATTTGTTGGACTAATTTTTTTGGAGCAATTCGGGGGCTGCGACGACCAAAAATTTCGACAAAAATCACTATGATGGCAAGTGTCCCAAAACTCTCCGAAGAACCTAAAACCAAGATAGGGAAAAAATATTTTCAGCCGAAGTTGTTTTGGGCCAAAACGTGCTCTGCAAAGCGTGCCAGACTCTTTTTTTTCCGACACCTACGCAGGTAGCAAAACACGAATCCGAAATCAAAAGGATCTCGAAACTAAACCTAACACGAGCTAGACTCAGATTGGTGGAGGATTTGTGGCGGTATATATGGACACCAATGGATAGTGATGATGGGTAGTGATATATGGCAGCGGTGATGATGGTGGTGGTATATGGCAACTATGAAGACGATGCGGTGGCGGCGTGACAACCTGTGAATAGAACTCGAAACTCTAAAGGACTAGATACTAAGACCAGCAACTCGACACGACGATGTAACCGCAAATTCAACAAAGCAAAATACTGAAAAGACTATGCAAAGGCTCAGATTGGTTCGGATATGATGATCTAACCCTAAAAATTTGTGTGGCTTTTTCGTGGACTAAAGGTATGAAGAACAGATGCGATCTAAACTACGAAAACTAGTAAAATCTCACCGAGCAACCTGGAAATCTGATACCACTTGATAGAGGCGAGGGTCCCGATCTTTCGATGAGATGATAACTATCGATTTGGTGGAGACGACTTTGACGATCCGACTACAAACGTGCACGACGTTGCGCCTTAGCAATCGCAAAACCAATCTCCAAGAGGTTATTGACCACACCGGAGCACGATCAACCTGACCACGAAGGTCTATTCCTGCAAGCAATCGAAGAACAAGCAAGAATATGATAATGCAATCTGAATATTGCGAATATAGATGAAGTATTGATAATGGTGGGGTTCCGAAAGCGGTCTTGGTCTGGTCGTTGGACACAAACAAAGTACACGAAGTTGCAATGGCTAACTTTTAACTAAACAAAATCCAACCCTAAAATGACACCCAAAGGGCTGTATATATGGGGAAATAGAGGGGAATTTCATGGCCCCTTGGAGGAGGGGTCCGAAACCGACCCTAACTCAGTTTCCCCATACATACGGACTCTAAAAACAGCCTATAATACGGTATTTCGAAATTACATGGGCCTGGCCCAAAAATAAGGTGGCGCAGCACCTATATTAGCCTAGGGACGAATTTTATAAAGTAGCATCATGCATATTTTGTCTAAGGCTTCTTGCTCCCATATGGTGGCTTCAAAGTGCGAAAATCATCACTGGAAGCTCCATTGTTCTTTCCCGCGCGTGCACCTTCTTCTCCATGCTTGATCCCACTCCAATGGTCATCCTTCTTGTCCATGCTAGGTCCTTCATTCATAAGTAAAACAAAAGTATCTAATTTAGGCAGCATCATATGTTCATGAACATTAGAAGGATTTCCAAGAAACGAAAGTACCTAGTAATTCAATTGACGTGCGCGAGCTCTAGTAATTGGTCCTGTATGTATAGCAGTCGGAGTTGTGGGTGTAACATTAGTAGGGATGTCCTCATCACCCCATCCATCAACGTGCGTCTTGCAATGACGAAGCTGAATACGTCATCTCTCCCGCAGCACAAATTGCACGTCGTGACACTGCACCAAGCTCTCCTGCACCAACCTCCACCAACCATACTGCACTATAGTCTTCAACTCCAGTGGGGACGCGTAGTGCTCAATGTCTTTGCCCTTTTTGGTCATTCGTGTTGGGGAACGTTGCATGGGAAACAAAAAAATTCCTACACACACGCAAGATCTATCCATGGTGATGAGCATCTTCGAGAGGGAGAGTGGATCTACATACCCTTGTAGATCGCTAAGCGGGAAGTGTTGAGAAATGCGATTGATGTAGTCGAACGTCTTCACGATCCAATCATGATCCGTCTCGTGATCTCATCACGAGTCGTCTCGCGATCCCATCGTGGTCCTTCCGACCTAGTGCCGAACGAACGGCACCTCCGTGTTCAGCACACGTATAGCTCGATGATGATCTCCACCTCCTTGATCCAGCAAGCGAGGATGGAGAGGTAGATAAGTTCTCCGCCAGCACAATGGCATGGTGGCGGTGGTGGTGGAGCTATCCCGACAGGGCTTCGCCAAGCACAACCGAGATGATCTATTGGAGAACAGATCTAGAGGAAGAGAGAGAGGGTAGCACGTGGCATAGATTGGTGCGGCTTCCCTCCCTTTACCTCTCTATATATAGGGGGAAGGAAGGAGGGGTGGTGCCCCTAGATCCAATCTAGGGGGTGGCGGCTAGGGCAGATGGGGGCGCCCCCTAGGGAAACCCTAGGGTGACTTGGCCCCCAAGCCAGGTGGAGGGAACCCTAGATGGGGCACCCCACCTCTCCTGGTTACATGGGAAAGGGTGAGGGGCGCACAGCCCCTTAGTGGGCTGGTTTGCCCCTTCCCCTTGGCCCATGAGCCCCCCCCCCAACACTTGTCGGCGCCCCCCCCCCCCGAATCCCCTTTCGGTACTCCTGGTCACAACCGTGTACTCCCGGAACACTTCCGGACTCCGATTCCATTCGTCCTATATATCGATATTCACCTTCGGACCATTTTGAAGTTCCTTGTCATGTCTGGGATCTCATCTGGGACTCCAAACAACCTTCGGTCACCAACATACATAACTCAACTATACCGAAATGTCACCGAACCTTAAGCGTGCAGACCCTGTGGGTTCGAGAACTATGTAGACATGATCGAGACACCTCTACGGTCAATAACCAATAGCGGGACCTGGATGCCCATATTGGTTCCTACATATTCTATGAAGATCTTTATCGGTCGAACCTCTATGTCAAGGATTCAGTTAATCCCGTATGATGTTCCCTTTGTTCTTCGGTAAGTTACTTGCCCAAGATTCGATCATCGGTATCTCTATACCTAGTTCAATCTCGTTATCGGTAAGTCTCTTTACTCGTTCCGTAATACAAGATCCTATGGTTAACACTTTAGTCACATTGCTTGCAAGGCTTGTTGTGGTGTTGTATTACCGAGTGGGCCCTGGGATACCTTTCCGTCACACGGAGTAACAAATCCCAGTCTTGATCCATGCCAACTCAACAGACACCCTCGGAGATACCTATAGAGCACCTTTATAGTCACCTAGTTATGTTGCGACGTTTGATACACACAAGGTACTCCTTCGGTGTCAGTGAGTTGCATGATCTCTTGGTCCTAGGAACAAATACTTGACATGTAGAAAACTGTAGCAATAAACTCACACGATCATATGCTACGTTTATAGTTTGGGTCTTGTCCATCACATCATTCTCCTAATGATGTGATCCCATTATCAAATGACATCTCATGTCCATGGCTAGGAAACTTTAACCATCTTTGATCAACGAGCCAGTCCATCAGAGGCATACTAGGGACATGGTGTTGTCTTTGTATCCACGCATGTATCTGAGTTTCCGATCAATATAATTCTAGCATGGATAATAAACGATTATCATCAACAAGGAAATATGATAATAACTAATTTATTATTGCCTCTAGGGCATATTTCCAACAGTCTCCCACTTGTAGTAGAGTCAATAATCGAGTCCACATCACCATGTGATTCGCATTGTTATGAATCTAACACCCAATGAGTTATGGGGCTCGATCATGCTTTGCATGTGATAGAGGTATTTTGGTCAACGGGTTTGCGATATTCAGATTCGTGTGTACTTTGCAAATCTCTATGTCATACTGTAAACACTGCTACCACACTGCACTTGGAACTATTCCAAATGGCTGCTCCACTATACGTATCCGGATTGCTACTAAGAGTCATCCGGATTGGTGTTAAAGCTTGCATCGACGTAACTCTTTATGACAAACTCTTTATCACCTCCATAATTGAGAAACATCTCCTTAGTACTCTAGTTAATAAGGATAATTTTGACCGCTGTCCATTGATCCACTCCTGGATCACTCTTGTACCCCTTGACAGACTCATGGCAAGGCACACACGAGGTGCAGTACACAACATGGCATAATAGAGAGCCTATGCTAAGGCATAGGGGACGACCTTCGTCCTTTCTCTTTCTTCTGTCGTGGTCGAGCTTTGAGTCTCACTCAACTTCACACCTTACAAATCCGGCAAGAACTCTTTCTTTGACTGATCCATTTTGAACTCTTTCAAAATGTTGTTAAGGTATGTACTCATTGAAAGTCTTATCAGACGTCTTGATCTATCTCTATAGATCTCTATGCCCAACAATTAAGTAGCTTTATCCAGGTCTTCCTTTGAAAAACTCCTTTCAAACAACCATTTATGCTTTCCAGAAATTCTAATCATTTCCGATCAACAATATGTCATCCACATATGCTTATCAGAAACTCTATAGTGCTCCCACTCACTTTATTGTAAATACAAGTTTCTCATAAACTTTGTATAGACTCAAAAACTTTGATCACCTCATCAAAGCGTATATCCCAACTCCGAGAAGCTTGCTTCAGTCCATAGAAGGATCACTGAATCTTGAACACCTTTTAGCATCCTTAGGACTGACAAAACCTTCTCGTTGTATCTCA
Source organism: Hordeum marinum (assembly GCA_022496015.1). NCBI lineage: Eukaryota > Viridiplantae > Streptophyta > Magnoliopsida > Poales > Poaceae > Hordeum > Hordeum marinum. The sequence goes on from CM039673.1 coordinate 244,625,656, forward strand.
TACAACCTTTCCTCAAGGAAGGAAACGATGTTTTGACATCCATCTGCCAGATTTCATAATTGAAAAACGCAACAACTGCTAACATAATTCCAATAGACTTTAGCATTGCTACGAGTGAGAAAGTCTCATCGTAGTCAACTCCTTGAACTTGGCGGAAACTTCTTTGCGACAAGTCGAGCATTATAAATGGTGACATTCACCATCAATGTATGTCTTCATCTTAAAGGTCCATTTGTACTCAACGACCTGCCGTCCAACGAGCAAGTTCTACCAAAGTCTATACTTGGTTTTCATACATGGATCCTTTCTCGGATTTCTTGGCCTCTAACCATTTGTCGGAATCCGGACCCATCATCGCTTCTCCATATCTCGTAGGTTCATCGTTGTCCAACAATATGACCTCTAAGACAGGGTTGTCGTACCACTCAGGAGCAGTACACGTCCTTGTCGACCTACGAGGTTAGATAGTAACTTGATCTGAAGCTTCATTATCATCATCATTAACTTCCCCTTCAACTAATGTAGGTTCCACAGAAACATCTTTCTGTGCTGTGCTACTCTCTGGTTGAAACAAAGGTTCAACAACCTCATCAAGTTATATTTTCCTCCCACTCAATTCTTTCGAGAGAAACTCTTTCCCAAGAAAGGACCCGTTTTTAGCAACAAACACTTTTGCCCTCGGATCTCAGATATAAGGTATACCCAATTGTTACCTTAGGGTATTCCATGAAGATGCATTTGTCCGCTTTGGGTTCGAGCTCATTAGGTGAAGACCTTTTTCCAGCTAAGCATCGCAACCCCAAACATTAAGAAATGACAGCTTAGGTTTCTATCAAACCATAATTCATACGGTGTCATCTCAACGGATTTAGATGGTGCCCTATTTAAAGTGATTGTACTTGTCTCTAATGCATAACCCCAAAATGATAGTGGCAAAAACGATAAGAGACATCATAATTCGCACCATATCCAATAGAGCACGACTACGATGTACGGACACACCATCACACTATGGTGTTCCAGGTGGCATGAGTTGTGAAACAACTTTTCACATTGTCTTAAGTTGTATACCAAACTCGTTACTCGGATATTCACCTCCACGATCATATCGTAGACATTTTTATCTTCTTGTCACAATGATCTTAAACTTCACTCTGAATTTGTTTGAACTTTTCAAACATTTTAGACTTGTGTTTCATTAAGTAAATATACTCATATATACTCAAATCATCAGTGAAGGTAGGAAAATAACGATACCCACTGCGCGCTACAACACTCGTTGGACCGCATACATCAACATGTATTATTCCCAATAAGTTACTAGCTCGCTCCATCATACCGAAAACGGGGTCTTTAGTCATCTTGCCATTGAGGCATGGTCTGCATGTCTCAAACGATTCAAAATAGAATGAGTCCAAAGATCCATTAGCATGGAGTTTCTTCATGTGCTTTACTGGTGAAATTTAGCGGCAATGCCACAAGTATGTGGTATCATCATTATTAACTTTGTATCTTTTGGCATCTATGTTATGAACATGTGTACTACTACGATTAGGATTCAAAAAACCATTCACTGGGTGCATGACCATTGAAGGTATTATTCATGTAAACAGAATAACCATTATTCTCTGACTTAAATGAATAATTGTATTGCAATAAACACGATCTAATCACATTCATGCTCAACGCAAACACCAAATAACATTTATTTAGGTTCATCACTAATCCCGAAGGTAGAGGGAGTGTGCGATGTTGATCACATCAACCTTGGAAACATTTCCAACACACATCGTCACCTCACACTTAGCTAGTCTCCGTTTATTTTGTAGCTTTTATTTCAAGTTACTAACATTTAGCAACCAAACCGGTATCCTATACCCAGGTGCTACTAGGAGTACTAGCAAGGTACACATCAATAACACATATATCAAAATATACTTCTGTCAACGTTGCCAGCCTTCTTATCTACCAAGTATCTAGGGTTGTTCCGCTTCAGCGACCGCTCTCCTCATAATAGAAGCACTTAGTCTCGGGTTTGGGTTCAACTTTGGGTTGCTTCACTGGAGCAGTAATTGACTTGCCATCCCTGAAGTTTCCCTCTTTGCCCTTGCCCTTCTCGAAACTAGTGGTTTTACTAACCATCGGCACTTGATGCTCCTTCTTGATTTCTACCTTCGCGGTGTCAAACATCGCGACTAGCTCGGGAATCATTATTTCCATCCCTTGCATTTTATAGTTCATCACGAAGCTCTAGTAGCTTAGTGACAGTGACTTGAAGAACTATATAAATCACTATCTTATCTGGAAGATCAACTCCCACTTGATTCAAGCGATTGTAGCACCCAGACAATCTGAGCACATGCTCAACGATTGAGCTATTCTCCTTCATCTTGCAAGCAAAGAATCTTGTTGGAGGTCTCATACCTTACAACACAGGCACGAGCGTGAGATCCCAATTTCAGCTCTTAGAACATCTCATATGTTCCGTGACATTCAAAATGTTTTGGAGCCTCAATTCTAAGTCGTAATGCATGACGCACTAAACTATCAAGTAGTCATCGGAACATGTCTGTCAGATGTTCACAATATCTACAGACAACGCTAGAGGGGGTGGCGCACCGAGCAATGCATTAAGGACATAAGCCTTCTATGCAGCAATGAGGACAATCCTCAGATCACGGACCGAGTCCACAATATTGCTACCATCATCTTTCAACTCTATTTCTCTAGGAACATATAAAAATTCAAGGGAGCTACAGCGTGAGCTACAACATAATTTGCAAAGACACTACTGACTATGTTCATGATAATGAGTTCAATTAATCATATTACTTAAGAACTCCCACTCAAATTGACATCCCTCCGGTCATTCAAGTGATACATGATCCAAATTCACCAACTCAAGTCCGGTCATCACGTGAGTTGAGGTGGTTTCAATGGTGAACATCATCATGTTGATCATATCTACTATATGACTCATGTTCGACCTTTCGGTCTCTTGTGTTCCGAGGCCATGTCTGTACATGCTAGGCTCGTCAAGTTTAACCCGAGTGTTCCGCATGTGCAACACTGGCTTGCACCCATTGTATGTGAACATAGAGTCTATCACATCCGATCATCACGTGGTGTCTCGACACGACGAACTTTTGCAATGGTGCACACTCAGGGAGAACACAAATTATCTTGAAATTTAAGTGAGGGATCACCTTATAATGCTACCGTCGTCCTAAGCAAAACAAGGTGTATAAAAGGATTAACATCACATGCAAATCATAAGTGACATGATATGGCCATGAACTTGTGCTTTTGATCTCTATCTATAAAGCACCGGCATGATTCCATCATCACCAGCATGACACCATGATCTCCATCAATGTGTCGCCATTGGGGTTGTCGTGCCCACCATGCTTCTACAACTATTGCTACCGCTTAGCGATAAAGTAAAGCATTAAATAGCGCTTAATGATTGACATGCAGGTCATACATTAATTAAAGACAACCATATTGCTCCTACCGGTTGCCGTACTCATCGACATGCAAGTCGTGATATTCTATACAATACATGATAATCTCATACATCACATATATCTCATCATGTAATTGGCCATATCACATCACAACATACCCTGCAAAAACAATTTAGACGTCCTCTGATTGTTGTTGCATGTTTTACGTGGCTGCTATGGGTATCTAGGAAGAACAATTCTCACCTACGCAAAACCACAACGATGATACATAAGTTGCTTTTCAACCTTCTCAAGGACCGCATTTATCGAATCCGATACAAGTAAAGTAGGAGAAACAGACTCCCGCCAGCCATCTTTGTGCAACGAAGTTACACGTCAGTCGATGGAACCGGTCTCTCGTAAGCGTACGAGTAAGGTTGGTCCAGGCCGCTTCATCCCACAATACCGTTGAACCAAAACACAACCAAGGGAGGAAGCAATCTAAGCATCAACGCCCACAAACTCCTTTGTGTTCTACTCGAGATCTCATCTACACATAGACCTAGCTCATGATGCCACTGTTGGGGAACGTTGCATGGGAAACAAAAAAAATCCTACGCACACGCAAGATCTATCCATGGTGATGAGCATCTACGAGAGGGAGAGTGGATCTACATACCCTTGTAGATCGCTAAGCGGGAAGCGTTGAGAAATGCGGTTGATGTAGTCGAACATCTTCACGATCCAATCACGATCTGTCCCGCGATCTCATCACGAGCCGTCCCGTGATCCCATCATGGTCCTTCTGATCTGGTGCCGAACGGACAGCACCTCCGCGTTCAGCACACGTACAGCTCGATGACGATCTCCACCTCCTTGATCCAGCAAGCAAGGGTCGAGAGGTAGATGAGTTCTCCGCCAGCACAACGGTGTGGTGGCGGTGGTGATGGAGTTGTCCCGGCAGGGCTTCGCCAAGCACAACCGAGATGATCTAGTGGAGAACAGATCTAGAGGAAGAGAGAGGGCAGCATGTGGCATAGATTGGTGCGGCTGCCCTCCCTCTACCTCTCTATATATAGGGGGAGGGAGGAGGGGTGGTGCCCCTAGATCCAATCTAGGGCGGCGGCTAGGGCAGATGGGGCGCCCCCTAGGGAAACCCTAGGGTGACTTGGCCCCCCAAGCCAGGTAGAGGGAACCCTAGATGGGACGCCCCACCTCTCCTGGTTACGTGGGAAAGGGTAAGGGGGCACACAGCCCCTTAGTGGGCTGGTTTGCCCCTTCCCCTTGGCCCATGAGGCCCCCCAACACTTGTCAAGGCCCCTCGAAACCCCTTTTGATACTCCTGGTCACAACCCTATACTCCCGGAACGCTTCCGGACTCCGATTCCATTCGTCCTATATATCGATATTCACCTTCGGACCATTCTGAAGTTCCTTGTCATGTCTGGGATCTCATCCGGGACTCCAAACAACCTTCGGTCACCAACATACATAACTCAACTATACCGAAATGTCACCGAACCTTAAGCGTGCAGACCCTGTGGGTTCGAGAACTATGTAGACATGATCAAGACACCTCTACGGTCAATAACCAATAGCGGGACCTGGATGCCCATATTGGTTCCTACATATTCTATGAAGATCTTTATAGGTCGAACCTCTATGTCAAGGATTCAGTTAATCCCGTATGATGTTCCCTTTGTTCTTCGGTAAGTTACTTGCCCAAGATTCGATCATCGGTATCTCTATACCTAGTTCAATCTCGTTATCGGCAAGTCTCTTTACTCGTTCCGTAATACAAGATCCTGTGGTTAACACTTTAGTCACATTGCTTGCAAGGCTTGTTGTGGTGTTGTATTACCGAGTGAGCCCTGGGATACCTTTCCGTCACACGGAGTAACAAATCCCAGTCTTGATCCATGCCAACCCAACAGACATCCTCGAAGATACCTGTAGAGCACCTTTATAGTCACCTAGTTACGTTGCGACGTTTGATACACACAAGGTACTCCTCCGGTGTCAGTGAGTTGCATGATCTCATGGTCATAGGAACATATACTTGACATGCAGAAAACTATAGCAATAAACTGACACGATCATATGCTACGTTTATAGTTTGGGTCTTGTCCATCACATCATTCTCCTAATGATGTGATCCCGTTATCAAATGGCATATCATGTCCATGGCTAGGAAACCTTAACCATCTTTGATCAACGAGCTAGTCCATCAGAGGCATACTAGGGACATGGTGTTGTCTATGTATCCACACATGTATCTAAGTGACCGCTCAATACAATTCTAGCATGGATAATAAACGATTATCATCGACAAGGAAATATGATAATAACTAATTTATTATTGCCTCTAGGGCATATTTCCAACAATTCGATGACAAAGGGGGAGAAGCATTGGTTGATAGTCTTCCAACGGGTCACTATATGGGCTCGGTGCTTTATTTTTAAAGTTTGCAATTCTCGTTCTTGACATTTGCTATTTGGGTTGTAAAACTTAAGTCCTCATGGATGTCTGCACACTTCTGTTTTATCGTACCTTTGGCGCTATCTTCAAGTTTATCACATGCGCCCAAAGCCATACCGCAGATGTCCATTTTTTATTATGCATTTATTATCTTCGAAAAATATATAATATGCATAGTGATTGAGATTCCAAGATATAGGGGGGATCTCCACAAACTAAAACCTGCCATGTGCTTTTGCATTCCAAGCAAATATAATCTTCATAAGCACATCTTCAGGGGGGAGCTATCTATATCTTGCAATCATAATCTTCAAATCCTTATCTTTACATATTTTTATCCCCGTTGAAAACTTCAACCAGTTTGTCATCAAACACTAAAAAGGGGGAGATTGTAAGTGCATCTAGGGCCACCTCATTGGTTTTGGAGTATTGAAGACAAACGTGGTTGAGGGACTAATGTGTTTGTGAGATTTCACAGGATAACACAGATAGAAGTCCCTAGAGTTTCGGTTTAACCATCGAAGACGACCCTCAAAAATGTCTGAAGACATTGATGACGGCTGAAGCCATTGGTGGTATGCGAAGATATTTGCTTGAAGATAATGAAACGCGAAGACGAAGTCTTTTGGTAGTTATGTTTCTTCTTTCTTGAGTCATAGGAACCACCGTACTGTTAAGTGGGGTTGATGTGAATGAAGTCAAATGCTGACGTGATGCTCAACCCATACCCATGTCTTCACGTGAAGACATTGAGAGGAAATCTCTTCCAGAGTTGGTTGAGTCCAGTTTACTTGTAGCCCGAGTAATGTTGGCACATGCGTTTGAAATTCGACTGTTGTGACACTTGTCGGTTGGCCACTAACATAGGGTTATTTTGGTCATATTAGGTCGGGTTGCCTTCTGGCTATAAATAGCCCACCCCCTCCACCATAAGTAGGTGGCTGCTCACAGAGAGATACGACTGTTGTCGTTTTGGAGCAACCCACCTCGAAGACATATCGAGATAACTATTCTGCGAGGATACACCTAAACACCTAGAGCTAGTGTGTTTGAGCATCACCGGAGTCATTCTATTCTGAGAGAACTAAAGACTTATTACACTTGAAGCTGTGATCTTCCATACGGTTAGGCTTGTGGGTCTAGAGCGTCCAAGAGTCATTGTGGACTGTCGGGTGACCAAGTTTGTATGGGTTTCAGAAGTCTCCCCTGAAGACTTACCTGAGTGATTGGGCGTTGTCTAAGTGACTTTGGCTTAAGGGGAATAAGGTCAAGACGAGGTCTTCTGAGTTCAATCTCAGCCTCCCTAACCAAACGTACAGTTGTCACAGCAACTGGAACTGGTCCAGCAAATCATGTGTCTTTATCAAGCAACTGGTTCCATCCCTCACTCTTACAATCCTGCATTGCACTATGAAGCCATTGCTTGTTCATCTTACTTGAATACATTCACCGAAGACATTCCTTCTTACTGTTTATCTTCATACTGTCTAAGTTTATCTTCGATATATCTTAGCTTTCATGATGATTATGATGTACCTATCTGAATGTCTTCGTTGTTTTCTTAGCCTTGCATAAACCCTTGATTGATATCCCTACCTGATCATGAATAGCTTCCGCTTACTTTGAATACATTTACTGTTCCGAAGCTTTTGATAAAAATCGCTTATTCACCCCCCCCCCCCACACACACACACCTCTAGTAGATAACTAGCACTTTCAAACCTCATTGAGACAAATTCTTGATCAATATTGTGCAAGCTCTGGTCAATTAGTTTGCGAGGCAAAGTGTAGTATTTTTTCAAAATGTGGATGTAGAAGTGAAAGTTGATGTTTGATCTGAACTCAACATTATGACTAAGGCCCTCACTGATAAATATCTTGGACTGTCATCTATGATAGGAACGGATAGAAGTGATAGCTTTGTTTACTTGTTGGAAAGAGTAATAAACAGATTGCAGGGATGGAAGGAAAAATTTCTCTCTGTTTTTGGGAAGGAAATCCTCCTCAAAGCTATTATTCGGTCTTTGCCAGTTATTGCTATGTCTATTTTTAAGATCCCAAAGAAGACGTGCAAAGAGATAACTGATACTATGTCAAGATTCTGGTGGGGAGATAAGGAGGAGCAAAACAAAATGCATTGGTGGGCGGAGTGGAAAATGTGTATTCTGGAGAAAGATGGAGGATTGGGATTCAGAGATTTGCATGCTTTTAATTTAGCAATGTTGGCAAAACAGAGTTGGAGTTTAATAACCAATCCTGACACCCTATGTGCAAGGTTACTTTGAGCTAAATACTACCCTCACGGTAATTTATTGAAAGCAGACCCTAAGAAAGGTTCTTCTTTTACTTGGCAGAGTATTCTTGCAGGCTTGCAAACATTCATGAGAGGGCAGGAGGATCATTGGGTTCCAGGTAGCCCCTCAAGGAAAGTATTGACAAATAAGGGACAATGTATCCTCCAAACAGTTGACGAGCTTATTAATCCCATGACAGGTAATTGGGACAAAGCTATTATTCATGATATTTTCCTTTCAGTTGATGCGGAGAGAATCTAAGAATATTGTTGAGTTAATAGATGATCGAAGATTTTGTAGCATGGCATAAAACGAAGTCCTACTCCTTTTTCCGTACGTTATGCATACTACGTGGTGTGGGATCACCAGTTTGGAACCAGAGTTAAAAACAATGATATCGGTCCCTCAAGAAGTAATCCTATTTGGAAAATTTTGTGGGGTCTGCATGTACCCAACAAGTTCTCCATGGAATTATTCCGAGCATGTGTGTGCTCGCTAATCACCACATTCCAATTTCAGCACAATGCCCAGTGTGCAATGAAGGAGCTGAAGATGTGAGACACCTAATGTTCACATGTAAGCATGCAAAAAGGTATGGAAAGCTTTGAGCCAGAATGAAACGATAGAACAAACATTCAGTGTTGACAGATCAAGATGTGTTGTTTTTGAGCGTCTCCTAAGAGATAAGCGACGACAATCCCCCTCCATTGATTCTTTGGGCTTACAAGAAGTCATTCTAGTAGGAGCTTGGTATATCTGGTGGCAAAGAAGAGAGGTTGTGAAAACATAGCGAATCCAACAAGAATTGCACTAGCCATTCATGCGATAATAGCAAACTCAGTTGCTTCGTCTGCAACAAATCAAGTTAGGACTGTGAAATGGTCCAAACCAGCTCCTTATTCATAAAAAGTTAGTGTTGATGCGTGTTATTTCAAGGACGGGACGGGAGCTACAGCCGATGTTCTGCGTAACCACCTGGCTGAGGCACTGGCAGGGGCAACCTCCCTCTTAAACCATGTCCTGGACGCCCCAACTGCCGAGCTCTGTGCGTTGAAGAAGGGGGTGGAAATGATAGACCAATTAAGCTGCTCTATGATCACCTTTGAATCTGACTGTTTGAAAATTATACAAGTGTGTAATGGTATATCAAAGATTGGATGCCCATACTCGACAGTACTCGCTGATTGTTTTCAGTTGGCTCAGAGAGTTGGTGATGTTCATTATACTCATTGTCCGAGGGATGCAAACACAGTGGCACACACGTTAGCTAGGAAATCTTTTATTTCAAACTCTGTAATCTGTTGGGACGGTCATCCGCTTGAGTTTCTTCTAGTACCTGATTTGGTTAGAGATGTAACCATCATTTGAGTTTAATAAAGTGTGTCACACCTTCACAAAAAAAAGGAGAACTGCGACTGGTTGGGAGAAACAAACCACCCTAAATTTATGCACATGCATCAAAGCCCTTCCACGATTAGAATTCTGCAAGAATAGACCAAACATATGTGGTCAGGAGACAGTAGCAGCTTCCTCGTATATCATTCCGAAAAATCCGGGCACATCCGCAGCACGCAATGCCCTCTTCCTCTTCCTCCAACGTCCTTATTATCCACTTCCTGTCAATACATCCCAGTTTTTTCTTCTTCAAGACGTAGCTTTGTGATATTACTTACCGGCATTGTTCATCCTGGGGAAGGGGTAGCGAGGAAGATGGAGATCGCTGTCATCCTGCTTATTCTGGCGACGATGCTTGCCTCCAAGGCCGCATCACAGAACAACGGCTGCTCGGGTGTGATGATGACCCTATCCCCATGCCTTGACTTCATCGGGAGCAAAGCCCAGGAGCCCAGCTTCTCCTGCTGCACCACGCTCGCCGGCGTTGTCCAGACCGACCCCCGTTGCCTCTGCATGGTTCTGGATGGCACCGCGGCGTCCTTTGGCATCGCCATTAACCACACGAGGGCCCTGGAGCTCCCTGGCATCTGCAAGGTCCAATCACCGCCGATTAGCCAATGCACAGGTTTGTAAATGTTACGACTTTCGATCCATTGCACCCTAGAGTAAGTAGCATGTCGCTTCTTAAACTCATCACATCAGACTTCTCAAATTCCAGCCATCCCAGTTCCACCAGCAACAGCGCCAGAAGACCCACCGGAGGAGACGAGTGATCAAGTCGCAGATGCACCTAAAGGTAAAGACATAAATAAATAAGCCTAAAGATGGAACATAACGTGTGTTCATTTAAGATGCTTCATTATTATTTAACTGTACAAAATGCAAGATCAAAATTTGCATCGACTGTGGCATCCATTTCTGCCCAAATAAAAGTTCTTGTACACATCACTGTAGAGTACACGAGTATTTACTACCCTAGACAAATGTAAGTTCAAAACTTCTGATGATCAAGGTATCCCAATACATACATAAAAAACTGCTTCCAGAACTACACGATGAGATCAGCAGTAGTCTAGTGTTCCTCCAAATCCAGTATGCAATACATGGTGAAAACTCAAGGACTAACTGCTACATTATTCAATTTAATGCAGGAAGCTCGAATTCGAATGCAACATCAAGCTCCGGGAAGAATGCAGCAAATTTGATGGTCACTATGCTTATACCTGCTTGTGCATTAATCTATGTCTTCTAAGGGTTGCACAGTTTCATTTTCAGGATGTCATGTGGGAGTTAGATTTTTGACTTGGCCATGCAGTGATGTATTTTTAGAAGTAAATTTTGCCTGGAGATTTTTGACTTAGCAAACTGGTTTGCAAGGAATCATTTGAGACTTGGTTTGTGCATGACATGAATTAATTTATACTACCTCTTTTCCATAATTTATCCCACATGGAAACGCAGAATTGAAGTAATATTTGATGGAATAGCATACTTGTTCTCACCAGATCTATTGGTAGCATTCACATTTCATGAAAGCAAGAACGATAAAATTCCACCAAATATCACTCACTCTTTTGGCCTCCTAGGTATGCATGCGGGACAGATACTGTGAAACAAAGGATGTATAAAATAGCTGCAGTGATGTAACATGTTTGCAAAAAGTATACTTTTCCTTGGGATTTTGACTTACCATATCAGTGGTATATTGCCTAGAGTAAAATGCGTAGTCCTAATTTTTTTGTTAGTTAGTCCTAGTTCTTCAAAATTGCACATCTGCGTCCTCGAAGCATCAAGTCATTCACGGCAGGTCCTATGCAGCTCTAATCCCATTTGACATGAACGTGCGGCAAGTTGACCACCACCGCATAGGCAATATTTTGAACAAAACACCCTGATTTTCTGCTCTTCTTACTTAGTGGCCTCTCTCTCTCTCTCTCTCTCTCTCTCTCTCTCTCTCTCCTCTAACTGCTCTCTCAAACCCACTCACATCACATCCCAGTCAGCCATGAAGGAGCTCCCACTGCGCCACATCAGCTACGGCCTATAGCCACCTATCGTGGCCAGTAGTGCTTGTCGAGTACGTGTTGTCGCTGTGTGCTAAGGTCTAAGCTGAGTAGCAGCCACACCATCATTTGCACCACTCAGACCAAATCATTCACACACTCAAGCACAATACGGCTCCAGGCAGAGTCAGGAGTCACAATCAACTAACTGGAGCAAACAGTGATGAGAATCACGAGCCCGTTTAAGCAGAGAGATGGACGGAGAGAGTAAACACCAAAACAGATGGCCATGCAGCGTGCTCATCAGTCCGAACGCGATGGCCAGGCGTTCGCTGGGTACATGTCGTGCAGCACAAGGGGGGTGTCTGATACGTAACCTGCCCTGCGTAGCTCCTCGTGCAGCTCGCACACATCTCATACACCTCCCTCTGCTTCGTCTGTGCCCTTGCCTGGCGCCCGCCTTGAAGCTCCATCTAGGACGTGGCATGCGTCACTCGGGACCATCGAACCAGGACTTGGACTTGGAGGGTCTCATCTGGGATAGGCTAGCGAGCATGTGTCGGCGTAGCACTGAAGAACCACGGCCTGCTCTTCCAGCGCAAGTTGGCCCGACGAGCCAGCGCTGTCTCTCCGGTAAAGCACTTCGTCGAGCACATTAATTGCTCCCCCAAAATCAGGTTCTTAGCAGATCATCACCTGCCGCGCGCCCTGAAACTTATCCAGCAGAGCACCATGTCGCGCACCTTGAAGCTTATCGAGCAGAGCGCCATGTCGCGTGCCCTCCAGCGTCTTGCACTCCTGCAGTTGCCTCCGCCCGCCATTAGCTGACGCCACCCGGCACACTGTTAGACTGCTGGAGAGAGAGAGAGAGACCTACGGCGGGGCTCTTCCCTTGTCTGGCGTGCCCCAAGAAAATCTCCAGCGCGTGCCGGGGATGCATACAGAGAGCAGGTTGCCATTGATAGAGGCACGCCAGAACGTCCATAAAATTAGAGGACGGAATTTTTCACGGGGGGTTTGCAGGAATTGTGTCTACATGGCACTGGCAGTGGTCAACCGGCCACCTGTGGACATGAACAATTTAAATACTTCTAGGATATAGATATGCAGTTTTACAGAATTAGGACTAACTTGACACCTCCAGAAAAATATTAGGACCATTGATGCATTTTACTCTATTGCCTAGGAATGAGAATCTTCATGTGTACAAAATCACTTCACGGAACTCACACTTACTTGGCATTAACTAATAAAATAACCATGAGGGTGGTAAACATTAATGGTAACAAGGAACAAGAAACAACAGGATTAGGAAACATATGTAACCTGTTCACGTCTCGAAGTTAGAAACACATAAAGGTATATGGAGAGCATAAGATATAAATGGGAGTCCTCATTGGCACAAGGCAATTCATCCCTCCAACACCTGTCAAGAAATTATCTGCATCTGTAATTATAGTATGTGTGCAAGATAGGGCAGAAATAATTTGGAGATAGCACTATAAGCGTTTCATGGAAAATATGCAAGGGGTTTGGTTTGTCAAATCACAGTAGAATGTATTACTTAGCTGTAAACAACTACCTGAGGATGTCACATTATCAGTATGCTCTATAGAATCAATATTCCAAGGGTATACTGTTTTTCTGGTTAAAAAAAATCCTATGGTATGATGCTTACAGTTTACCTAGGAAGAAACCAACTTCACAGAAAGGACTTGCCAGATAACGATGGTCTATGCAAAAAATATAATTGACAAATTTATTTTGTACATTGAACTATGAAATGATAGTGATATCCTTTAACCAAAACAAAATTCAAGTTCAGCAATAGAAGTACAAATAAAAAAAGTTAAGGACAAATAGATCATAATATCATGAATTACAGCTCCTACATTAGTATCAGATTCCATCATGCCTTACATAAAAGATTATTTGAATCAATTATGGTAATCCAAATAGTTCTAGTGTAATACTACTGGCATACTCGTCAAAATCTTATTAAGAAGCTCTAAAGAAAGACTTTACTTCCTCTCTGACTGTATCAAGTGTGGTACCAAAGAAGGTGTATTCACAACACACAAAAACACTTGCACGTGAGGATTTTAGGCCCTTATAAGTGAAATAATAGCAAATCACCAAAAAAATCATGAAACATTTAGTTTTATCCTCAGAAGTTCAGTAAATCACCATCAGGCATGTCAAACACCAAATGTAATAAAATAGGAACTGTGGTCTAGTAGTCTACCAAAGATGAGGTAATGAAGCATTCATGACTAGTACTGTCCACAGCATGACATATTATGGACAGTACTCGTAAAAGGGCAGGAGAACTCATGTTTAAATAATAATCTAACATGGATTCAGTTATAATATATACAATAAAATTGTGTAGCTAGTGACAATAGCGCCTCAAAGACGATTCCTTCACCCATTTTCGAAGAAAAAATTGATATCCTTGATTTCAAACAATTGACCTCAGAAACAATATGAAACTCAACATGATAGGATTGTCATCATTAGGAAAAAATTAACTCAACATGTGTTTCAAAGTAGCTAATTACTGAAGGAATAAATCACACCATTCATGCAGAATCTTTACTGTAACCATCAGGTCTGATTAAACTAGAACATGAACATTAAGGATAACTGAGGGAAATAACAAAAGAACGAAGACACATCATCGCATCTCCAACTATGCTTCCGTCCAGCTTGATTCAGTTTGATATTGCTTCATAAGTTGGGAGATGTCCTGTAATGACCTCTCTAATTACTTTGCCATTAGGATTCTCTTGCTGGCAGTTCTCTTCATTATAACCATTATCATGATGATCTGGAAGCTGAATATCCGGAAGCAGTTTGTCGTTGCAGTCCAGTATTATATTATGAAGCAGACAGCACACCAGGATGATACTCGGTAACTTATTTTTATCAGGCCTCCACATGACTTTGTGCAAGATCTTCCAGGAGCCTTTCAGCCGTGCCAATGCTCTTGTTCCAAGCATCCTTGCAGTTTTTTGCCGGGCATTAAAGTTGATCATTGGGATAGATAGACTTTCTCCTTGGTACGGAGTCATAAGCCATGGCAGTAGAGGATAACACATGTCACCAACAATGAATTCCCTTATTTCTGAATCCTCCCCTGAAGTTCTGACAGGGCCATTCAAGCGTTTTCCAGCCTCACAGAGCTTGTTAAACCCAGAGCATTTTAACAAGCGTGAGAATGTCATGCTGCCTGGCCAACCGGTGACAATATCAATAAATCTCATCTCATCATCAACAATACCTTGCAGGAACATACTGTAGTTTTTCGCAGGGTCACACCAGTCTTCAGATGACTCAACAGCAGGAAGCGTCATGATAATGTGTGTGGCATCAATGGCACCGCAGCAATTCGGTAGACCAGAGACAGCCTCCAACCTAGCTTTGATCTCCTCCATCCTCTCCTGGCCCGGCCACACCAAATGATGCCGAGCCCTCTCTTCCATCGACTCGATAAACCTCCATGTGACTTGGGAAACAGTAGACTGCCCCACACCAAAAGCAGCTCCAACGGACACCTGCGAATCCCCAGATGCCAGCCTCCTCATCGCAATTGCTACTTGCTTCTCCACACTAAGCAGTCTCCCCTCAATGTTGATCAGCCCAGAAGGCGGCCTCGATATCAAATCCTCCCGTACAATCGAGCAGATGTAGTCAAAAGTCCTCCTCGATGTTCTGAAGAAGTACCTGAACGCTTCCTCGTCATCTGAAGGCACTGGAGCACGACCACCTGAGTGAACAAAAACTCAAATTATATCTCCAAGATTCGTCTCGACAGCATTGAATTGCAAGGTCACAATTAATGTACAAGATTCGTGCTTCCAGCAAGAACACGGCTGCCCACCCCCCAAATCTGGGGCAGTAACCAGAGACAAGAAACGGTCAGCGTTTGGGGAGATGCAAGCGTGAGGGTTTGGGAGGTGCGTACCTGATTCGGCGTCCTTGTGGAGTTCCGCGTGCTTGCTGAGGAAGACATACCACCATTCCGTGTCGGGGCCACGAAGGTCCGCCGGAAGCACCGCCAAGGAGCCGCCGGACTTGGCTCTCTTGACCTTGCTGGCGTCCTTGGTCTTCGTCTCGCTGGAGTCATCGACCTTGATCTCGCCAGAGTCACTGATCTTCCGCTTGGCCTTCTTGGGCTTCTTCACCGGAGCCATCTTCTGACTCCTCTCCTCTATCCTGCCGCCTCCTTCCAACCCTTCTTGCTCTTGTCCGGTGGCTTTCTCTTCGCTTCCTTGGGAACCCATGGTGCTTCTACCAGCGGCCTACCAGCAACACCGACGAGTGGGTCTCTCAAGAACAAAACACGCTAACAGGTGGGGCCACATGTTGCATCATTTTTCCTTTATTTTATAACACCATATTTATACTCCCTTATCCTTCATAATCTTGATATACATGGCAATTGATGCAAAATAATATTTACCATCATTCATCCGGGACAGTATTTAGACGGCAGCGGCTAGGCGCCAGCCGGATGCATCCAGCTAAAAAACATTCTCTAATCGGTCGTCGAATGCACACAAGCACAACCATCAGTTCATGCTCCATGCCCGCGACTTATTCGTCGTCTTCCGTTGGTTGGTGTTTATTCAAAACAAACAGCGGCTATGACATGCATGATTCACATAGCTAGAGATGAAATTAGCATAGGATTACGTCTAGGGCTAAATTAGCTTGAGTGGTGTACTTTAAAAAAATGTACTTTGTAAGAAGATATTACAAAGACTATTGTCACTACACTTAGGGCTATAAGCCCATGTACCATAGGCTTGTCTCTGCCACTGCACACAGCAAGACATCATCCCAATCAGCATCATATTAGAACTTGATGACCCACAAGTGTAGGAGGTCAATCGTAATCCTTTCAATAAGTAAGAGCAACTCCAACGGTCCAACCCAAACGGACGGCGATTTTGTCCGCTTTTTGTCCGTTTGGGTCGGCCAGGCGGACACGGACGTCCGCTTCCGCGTTTGGGTCGCCGCGTGCGTCCAACGCTGGCTCGACCCATTTTGACGGCGCTAAAAAAAACGCATGCATATTTAGAAAAACATTAAAGCCAACCACGAAGGCCGGCGAGAGTCTACGCGTCCACACTTGCATTTAAGAAAAATAAAAACAACCTAAACTACGAGGCGGCGCACTGCCCTAGGCGTCGTCGGCGTCGTCCTGGGGTCCGTGAGGTCGATGAGCGTCGGCGCCGGCCCGGCCCAAGGGAACGCCGTGTTCCAGAGCGCGTTCATGTCGGGCGCGGGCTGTGCCGCCGCCTAGGCTGTCGCGGCTTGGCGCGCCTCCTCCTCCTCCTCCTCGGCCTCGCGCTCGAGCATCGCGAGGTGCTTGCCCTCTTCGCTCTGCGACCAGCCGGATCTGGCGCCAATGCTCGAGGTACGTCACCTCCTGTGTCGGCGTCGCCCCATCCAAACCAGTGGCGCGGAGACCCACTCGCGCACTACGCCCTTCTAGATGTAGCTCTCGATGGGGGACGGCTCCAGCTCGGGCTCCGGCTGCGGCTCCGGCTCGCCTTTGACAGGGCGTCGGGGAGGGGACGGTGGGGCCGACAGCGGCAGCACGCAGTCGCCCGCCGCGGAGAGGGCAATGGCCTGCGCCCATGCCGCCTCGCACCGAGCCTCCTCTTCCTCCACCGCCGCCGCCCTGCGCCGCTCGTCCTCCTCGCTCTCTCGGTAGACGGCTGCAAGGGCCTCCTGGTAGGCGTACTTCGCCGCCTGGTCCTCCTCGCGGACGACGAGCGGCAGCGGCGGCACGCTGCGGTTGACCTCGCGCACGCCCCATCGCCTCGCCTCCTCGTGCTCGAAGGCGAACCACCTCGCCCAGTTGGGCGAGTCGGTTGCGTAGGCGGGGTCATGGCGCTGCTCCGGCGTCAGCAGCGCCCGCCGGCGCCGCACCTCCTCCGTATGAGCCCGAGACGATCGCGGCGCCGCCAGCACTGGGATCCTATCCGGATCTAGATGCCAGTCGTGCGGCAGGGTGGCGTTGGGGTACGGGAGAGGCACGCGATGCTTCCAGTGCCACTCCGCCTGGTGCATTGGCACGTTCATGCGCTGCCTCTATCGGGAGAGGCACGCGATGCTTCCAGTGCCACGCCGACGGAGGCGGGAGGAACTGCGAGAGGAAAGGGATGGCAGGGGCCTTGCCCTTGGCCTTGTTGCTGCTGGCGTCGGAGAAGAGCCTCATCTCGCTGTGGTGGTGGTGGTGGCTAGGGTTTGTCGGCGACGGGGGAGCAGAGATTGGACGACGAGTTTGGATGAGGACGGCCCCGCTGCACGGTCGGCTTAAAAAAGGACGGGTGTCGTCGCTGACACGTGGGCCCGTGGTCATAAATTAAGCTGACCGCATGGGCAGCGGGTAGTTGGACGGCCGACAGGTGGGGACATGGCGGACACCGAGAAGGCGCGCGAGGAGTCCGTTCCACGTCTGCGCTGACGCATTTGGGGCGCAAATTTGGGCCGCAAATGCGTCGGCACGGACGCGAAGCGGACGTGATTTGGGTTTGGGTCGGCGCTTTGGGCCGCCACTTTTGTCCGCGCCGACCCAAACGGACGGCCGCAGACGAAATGGGTCGCCCCATTGGAGTTGCTCTAAGAGTGTCGAACCCAATGAGGAGCAGAAGGAACTGACAAGCGGTTTTCAACGACCTATCGCACCTTATTCGTCCTCAGATAAATCTGCAACATGACAAGTTGCAGCCGTGTAGGTCAATACATGGAATGTACTGGCAAGTAACATCATAAAGTGTAATGAGCCTACATAGTACATGCAATTTGGCTGGTGGAAAGCTCTAAGTTTAGTTTTGCATAAAGCTAGTTTTCCCTATCAAAAAATATTGTTCTACTTCTACAAATATCATAAGTCTGAGATGATGCCCATCTCAGTCATTCCAAATTTTTGTACCCAATTGATTAGTTAAGAGTGATGAGATCTCCCTACATTTCCACTACTAAAAGCTCAAGTTGTCCATGACCGGGGACACGACTAATCAATTAGATTTTAACTTTGCGGAGGTTGTGCACTTTTCCCCACAAGACTCGACCACATCCTTGATCGGAAGATCGAGACATAGTCTTCCGAAAGCATTTCCCCTAAACCACGGATAGGCCGGTACGCCTACATCACCTACATCTACTAGCCTATCCCAGAAGAGGTCACACCATCTACTCAACTAAGCCAGAGCCCATATTGGCTTGCAGCTGCACACGGAAGCTCCTAGACATGAAAATAAGGTTGATCCCTTTGAGCCTGGGTGGACGGACCACTAGTGTGCACTCCCATGGATTCCCATGAATGCTCCCACTGTACTTTGCCACCATACAAATCAATTTCCACCCAGGTAGTTCATTAGATTTGGTCATAATTACTACTTTGTCACTCACATCTCAAGGTGATAACACTCCCCAATCCACGTCTACTTTGGCGAGGCATTGTAACATAACATGGTGGCGACAAAGTTGATACGGTTCAGGCCTACCTCAAATGAACTACTAGGTGCAAGCATAGCCCTCGGGCATAAAATTCTACCATGCAATCCTACAACGAAGGACTACGTGCATATATAAAACATAGGTAAAAACTGATATGATCAAAATGTAACTTGCCTTCGTGATGGGAGTGGAGTTCTAGGGAATGGTAGTACTCTGCTTTGCACTCCGAACAATCTATCGCAAAGTAAATAAACACACATAAACAAGCATTCATACAATTCAAAGAAAACATGCAACAAAATATTTGCAAAAGCCAAATAAAATCCAACCCAAGTCATTAACATGAAATTTTTCAAAGTATAAATAGTGTTCAAAATTCATGACGTGCACTAGTGTTCTTACAAGGCATTCTAGAAAAATTATGATGAACAGAAAATAATCGTGTAGAATATATAGTGGCAAAATTTCATGGCAAAGGATTTAGTTCATGTGACGTGGTGCAAAAAGAATCACTTCGAACGGGTATACCGTTTGGAGGATATGGCCTAATAAAATTTAAATTCAAATCTGAAATAATTTCAAATTTGAACTTGCAAAAATTTGCAACAATGGGTTCTCTGGTTAGGGCTATTCGAGACGAAAATTTAGCCGTTGGTTTCATCTCGTTTCGATCTACGGTTAAAAAGTTAAGGCCTTTTGAAGTTTTGAAACAAATTTGGAAAAAAACTGCTATAATAGCGTTTTCTGAAAACACTATGTTGTGAACGTTCGTGGCTAGAGCGCGAAGTGGATGGCTCTGGTTTGCTGGCTGCGTTCGCTGCGGTAGCTACGCGGTGAACATTCACGAAATATGTAGGTTTGGCTAAACTAAAAGAAAACCAACGTTCGGTTCAAATAAACCGCACGGTTTAGATCAAAACGCGGTTAACCGCGTACCTCTTTGGTCTAATAAAAAACCTAATCTAATCTACAGGTTCAAACCTAAAAAAAAACTATGCTAATCTAACTAAACGAGTGAGGCGAGCACTTACAGAGAGGAGGACGGGGTCAGGCAGGAACTGGGCGAGGACGTGGCGGCGGCTCCGGCGATCGCCGGCGTTAGTGGAGAGGCGGGGAAGATGCGGCTCGGCGAGGGCCTCCGGTCGGTGGTGACGCGGGGTGGCGGCGATGTCCGGGTGGAGCGGAGGTAGTGGCAGAGCTCCGGTGAACTCCGGCGATGCGGGTCGTCGGGGTGGCGTCTCTGGCGGTTCCTATGGTTAAACAACATGTAGGGAGATGCACACGGACGAGGGGGTCCGATTTCATGAAGAAAAAGAGATAGGGGAGGTTCACCGGCGACGTGGCACTCCGGCGAAGGAGCTTCGGCCGGTGAGATCCAAGTGGCAACAGCGGCGGCTTCGAGCGGCAAGAGGTGGTGCGGGTTGGCTGAATGGGACGAGGGGATCGAGGGCCTTTTATAGGCCCGGCTAGAGGTGATGCGGAGCTGCGGATAGGCCCTATCCCGAGAGCCTCGCGTGGCCGGTGCGGGAGCTGCGAGCGCTGGGTTATCCAGCGGGTGCTGCGCGGGAGGTTGAAGACGATGGGGTTGGGCCCACCTGAGAGGCGTGTGAGAGAGGGAGAGAGAGTTGACCGAGAGAGAGATGGGGCTCGGGCGAGCGTGTGTGCGTGCGGTGGCTGGGGCGCCTGATGCCCTGGCTGGGTCGGCCTCGCTCGCGAGCGAGCGGCCTCACTGGCTAGCGAGCGCCCTGGCTGGGCCGTGTGGTGTGTGTGCGTGCGTGTGGTGTGTTTCTGTTTTTTATAACCCTTTCTTTTTAGATCCGAAGCAGAAAACAAAAAGAAAAAATATCAGAAAAATTCCTAAAATCCTTTTTGGTAAAATAGAGCACAAGGAACATTAATTCCTGCTCATATAATTTAGAAATATTTTTTTTCTCTAATGAAATAAATTAACTTGTGGCTGACAAAAATAATTTTCATGCAACCTTGAAAACACCAAATATACTTTAAATACTTTCGCACTCATTTATATTTTGAGGAAGTCATATTATCCCCTCTCTATTATTTTATGTGAGTGGAAAACTTGAACATCATAAACTCCAAATGCAATAAAATATGATATGCAATATGATGATCCTATTAACATCCTAATTTAATAAAATTGGGATGTTACAAACCTACCCCCCTTAAGATGAATCTCGTCCTCGAGATTCGGGTTGGCCAAGAAAAAGGTGAGGATGGTCACGCTTGAGATCTTCCTCTCGTTCCCAAGTAGCTTCCTCCTCGGTGTGGTGACTCCACTGAACCTTGCAGAACTTGATGACCTTGGTACGAGTGATCCTCTCGGCAGTCTCAAGAATCTTAACAGGCTTCTCCTCATAAGTTAGATCGTTATCCAACTGAATTGCTTCTAGAGGCACTGTATCTCTCAAAGGAATATCTGCCATCTCTGCATGACACTTCTTCAGTTGGGAAACATGAAACACATCATGAACTCCTGACAAACCCTTTGGTAGTTCCAACTTGTATGCAACTTCTCCTTTGCGTTCCAGAACTCTGTATGGCCCCGCGAATCGTGGTGCTAACTTTCCTTTGACTCCAAACCTCTTAATACCTCGAAGTGGAGACACTCGCAGATATGCTCTATCTCCCACTTCGTACATCACTTCCTTGCGTTTAGCATCGGCATAACTCTTCTGTCTAGACTAAGCTATCTTAAGTCTATCACGGATCAACTTGATCTTCTCCTCAGAATCTCAAATCAAATCCGATCCAAACAATTTGCGATCACCAACTCCATCCCACATCAACGGTGTTCTTCACTTCCTCCCATACAATGCCTCAAAAGGAGCCATCTGCAAACTGGCTTGATAGCTGTTATTGTATCGAAACTCTGCATAAGGTAAGTTATCATCCCAACTAGACCCGTAGTCTAGCGCACAAGCTCTCAACATGTCCTCCAGAATCTGATTCACCCTCTCTGTCTGCCCATTTGTCTGTGGATGGAAGGTTGTACTGAACTCTAGCTTGGTACCCAAAGTTTCGTGTAGCTGATGCCAAAACTTTGAAGTAAACTGTGTTCCTCTATCTGATACAATGGTCCTTGGAACTCCATGCAGACATACAATCCTGGTCATATATATCTTCGCCAGCTTAGCACTTGTATAGGTAGTCTTCACGGGAATGAAGTAAGCAACCTTGGTCAAGCGATCAACAATCACCCAAATGGAATCATAACCTGAACGGGTCCTGGGTAATCCCGTGATGAAGTCCATGCCAAGTTTATCCCATTTCCAATCAGGTATCGGCAATGGCTGAAGTAAACCTGTTGGTTTCTGATGCTCTGCCTTTACCCTCTGACATACATCACATACTGCTACATACTCAGCAATTTCCCTCTTCATACCGGTCCACCAAAATCTTTCCTTCAAGTCCAAATACATCTTGGTGTTTCCCAGGTG
Organism: Hordeum marinum; assembly: GCA_022496015.1. Lineage (NCBI taxonomy): Eukaryota > Viridiplantae > Streptophyta > Magnoliopsida > Poales > Poaceae > Hordeum > Hordeum marinum. The sequence goes on from CM039673.1 coordinate 244,648,207, forward strand.
TATCGAGTAAGGCGAATCATGAGCCTCTTGAAGAATCAACTTCCTGATCTCTGGATCATTGGGCATACAAATACGTTGCTCAAACCATATGGTCCCATGCTCATCCTCACGGAATCCTTCAGCCTTTCCTTTGCTGATCCTCTCCTTTATCTCAGCAATACCTTGATCCAACTTCTGAGCTTCTCTGATCTTTCCCAACAAGGTGGACTAAACTTCGAGTGCGACAACATAGCCTCTTGGAACTATTTCCAACTCGAGATCTCTAAGTTCATCACACAACTCCTGAGGTAATCCTCCTGTGACAAGAGTGTTGACATAGCTTTTACGGCTCAACGCATCTGCCACGATGTTGGCTTTTCTGGGATGATAATGCAAACTCATGTCATAATCCTTTATGAGATCCAACCATCTCCTTTGCCTAAGGTTCAACTCTTTCTGCGTGAAGATGTACTTCAAACTCTTGTGATCGGTGTAAACATCACATTGGTTCCCGATAAGGAAATGTCTCTAGGTCTTGAGTGCATCCACCACTGCTACTAACTCCAGATCATGCGTGGCATAGTTCAACTCATGAGGTCAAAGATGACGTGAAGCATAAGCTACAACCTTTCCTTCTTGCATAAGCACGCCTCCAAGTCCTTGGCGTGAAGCGTCGCAATACACCTGAAAATCCTTGTGTATGTTCGACAGAATTAGCACTGGACCTGTAACCAAATGTTTCTTCAACTCCTGGAAACTGGCTTCACATTCCTCAGTCCAAATATACTTGGTGTCCTTCTTCACTCCGTCATGGGCTTTGCAATCTTGGAGAAATTCTCAATGAACCTCCGATAATATCCTGCAAGTCCAAGGAAACTGCGGATCTCGCTAACTGAGGTCGGTGCCTTCCATTCTGTGACTGCTTCTACCTTGGAAGGGTCCACGACAATTCCTTCCCCTGACACAACATGTCCGAGAAATCCGACTTCCTTCAACCAAAACTCACACTTGTTGAACTTGGCATAAAGTTGGTGTTCTCTGAGTTTCTCCAGAACTAAGCGCAAAGGTTCTGCGTGCTCCTCCTCATTCTTGGAGAAAACCAATATATCGTCAATGAATACCACGACAAACTTATCCAAGTACTCCATGAATACCTTGTTCATCATGTCATAAAATAGGCAAGGGCATTAGTCAAACCAAAAGACATGATTGTATACTCATAAAGCCCATACCTTGTGGTAAAAGCTGTCTTAGGTATATCCTTCTCACGGATCTTCAACCGATGATAACCTGATCGAAGGTCAATCTTGGAGAAAACACTAGATCCTTCTAGCTGGTCGAACAAGTCATTGATCATCGGCAGTCGATACTTGTTCTTGATGGTCACCTCATTTAAAGAGCGATAATCCACACACATCCTCAAGGTTCCATCCTTCTTCTCCACTAAGAGTACTGGGGCTCCCCAAGGTGATGAACTCTGGCGAATATACCCCTTCTCTAGCAACTCCTCAATCTGCTTCTTGACTTCCGCTAGATCATTAGCGGGCATCCAGTATGGCCTCTTGGAGATAGGTCCGGTGCCTGGCAGTAACTCAATGAGAAACTCAATCTCCCGATCCGGTGGCATACCGGGTAACTCCTCTGGAAATACATCGGGATAATCCTTCACCATTGGTACTTCTTCCTGGACAACTCCCGTAAGAGAGTTCACTTGAGTCCTCTTAGGCTTAAGCCTGGATACATACTTGATCCTCTTCTTCTCTAGAGTGGTGAGAAGAATTGACCTACTGGCACAATCAATGCTTCCCTGATACTTGGACATCCAATCCATACCTAGGATTACATCCAACCCTTGTGACTCAAGTACGATCATATCTATGGGAAAAACATGTCCCCCTATGTTCAAAGGCAACTGAAAACATGCCTGACTAGTCATAGACTCTGCTCCTGGGGAACTCACTAGAATAGGTGACTTAAGAGCTACGGTAGGCAACTTATGTTTATCCACAAATCCCCTCGATATGAATGAATGCGATGCACCAGTGTCAAATAGAAAGAGTGCTGGAAAAGAATTAACCAAGAACTTACCAATCACCACATCTGGTTGTTCATAGACTTCTTCCACATTGACATGATTCACATGCCCCTTAGTGAAAGGATTGGACTGCTTGCCTCCAGAACTTCCATTGCCATTCCCATTCTGTAGCTTGGGACACTCATTGGAGTAGTGCCCTGTCTTCTTGCACTTGAAGCAGGTGATGTGACTTAGATCCTTCCTCACTGGTGTAGCAGGGGTAGGGTGATGGTGATTGTCGTTTCCTCCATTCCCATTGCCATTCTTATGGCCATTGTGGTTGTGTCCATTGCCTCCATGCTGAGAATGGCCACCATGGTTATGATGGTTGTGCCGTCCAAACTTACTGTGTCCTATACCAGAATATCCTGAGAAAGGGGCGGAGCGAGGCTTCTGCTGAGCTCCAGACTGAAACTTGCCTTGACTGTATTTCCTCTTGCGATTTTCCACCTGCTGATGCTTGCCCTCTAGAGTGATCGCCTTGTCCACAAACTCTTGATAGTTCTCGAAAGTCGCTACCATCAACTGAATTCCCAGCTCATCATTCAGTCCCTCCAGAAACTTCTCTTGCTTGGCTGCATTGGTTGCCACATCACCTAGGGCGTAACGGGACAACCTACTGAAGTCATCAACATACTCAGACACTAAGCGACCTCCTTGGCACAAGTTGCGAAACTCCCTCTTCTTGAGAGCCATAGCTCCTGCTGAAACATGAGCAATGCGGAACGCCTGCTAGAAATGAGCCCAAGTCACATTCTCCATGGGGTACGTGGCGGTGTAGTTCTCCCACCACGAAGTTGCTGGTCCATCCAGTTGGTGAGAGGCGAACCTCACCTTCTCCTGATCAGTGCATCCTGCTGTGGCTAGCTTCCTACCCATGTTGTGGAGCCAGTCATCTGCGACAATCGGCTCCGGGCTGCTCGTGAAGATTGGAGGATTCAGCCTCAGAAAACGTGTAAGGCTGTCAATTTGTGGTGGAGGTGGAGGTGGAGGCGGGTTGTTGTTGTTGTTCTGGGCCATATTCTGCATCATCAACTGTATCATCTGGTTCTTGGCCTGAAGCAAGTGTTCCAAGGCGGGTGGGATATCATTCCCTGAGCCACTCCCGGAAGGGTCGCGCCTTGGTGGCATCTGTTGGGTCAGCATAAATGCGGTATAGATAGAATTAGGCCTAAGGGAGAAACACTACCCATATGCAAATGATGTCAATAAAAATCCAAATCACTCCAATTCAATTCAATCAAAGAGTTCACACGAAACAAATCTAAGGTGAGCCATGTCACAAGATTTGACAAGGTCCCACAAATAAATAAATCAAATACTAATCAAATATCGAATCCTAATCTCTCATGGTGGTCGAAATCTACTCCTCATCGGAAGACATATCTATCATGTTGATGTCGGCTCCAGCGGCATCACTCTGTATCTCCTCATCATCGTCCTCATAGTCTTTGTCCTGACTGACGTAGTCCCCGTAAGAGTGATCCTCTTGGAGATTCTCCCCGTTATAAAGCTTTTCCTCAGCTTCCTCCATCTGAAGCTTCAAGTCATCGAACTTATCCTGCAATGCATCGAGCTCCTCCTCATGCTCTGTGCAAGCGTTCTGAAGCTCTTCTTCCAGCTCGACCTTGCGGGTAGTCAGGTTGTGGGTGGTGACGAGGTTGTTGTCCATCTCTTCCTTCATCCTTGTGATGAGCTCCTCCAGGTCCTCAATGTGTGAGGTGATGGTGTCGTCCTCCCTGGTGCGCACCACATCTCCATCTGAGTCGCGGCGCGCGTACATGACGTAGTTAGTCTTCCTGAGATCCTCGCGGTAGTCCTGGCGGATGCGCCTAAGTGCAAAGAGCGCAGCGATCCCTTGCCAATGCCCCATGATCTTACTTCTATGTAAAAGTCAATCGGCTCGATGGTATTTCCAAAAGTTCGCCCTGGAATGTAGACGTCAATCCTCTAACGCATCTCCTCAGGTAGAGTGGCCGTGAAGGTATGGGCAGGGCATTGCGTAGATGTCCTGTGATATCCACGAGCTATCTTCCAAAGGGCATGGTTGTGTCGGGCTGAGCAAACTCAACGATGGGGGGTCGACATCTACAGTTTGAAAGAGAGGAGAAATTAGTAGTGAAGCAGGGAAAAGTATGAGACCAAGACAGGGGTATAAAAGTGTTGTAAAATATGGTTTTTATCCTATGGCTTTCCATTTTCTAGGGTCGCGTCCTACAGTCAACGTGTGCTCTGATACCATCTTGTAGCGACCCGATCTCAAGGGATCGGAGTCTCTGTGCTTAAGTGTCATCCCTAGATCGGTATGCTGACACACACAGTACCTGAGGATTTACAACAGAGTTCAATCACACATTTATTACATCGAGAATCCTCAAAGAGTATTTATTACATTAATGTGGCCTAAGGCCAAGTAAAACAAAATCATGCGGAAGCAATAAGTGTAACGAGTCCATCAACTCCACGAGCAAGCTGAGTGCAGAACAATGACCTATCGCACCTTATTCGTCGTCGGATAAATCTGCAAACATGATAAGTTGCAGCCGTGTAGGTCAGTACATGGAATGTACTGGCAAGTCACATCATAAAGTGTAATGAGCCTACATAGTACATGCAATTTGGTTGGTGGAAAGCTCTAAGTTTAGTTTTGCATAAAGCTAGTTTTTCCCTATCAAAAATAATTGTTCTACTTCTACAAATATCATAAGTCTAAGATGATGCCCATCTCAGTCATTCCAAAATTTTGTACCCAATTGATTAGTTAAGAGTGATGAGATCTCCCTACATTTCCACTACTAAAATCTCAAGTTGTCCATGACCAGGGACACGGCTAATCGATTAAATTTTAACTCTGTAGAGGTTGTGCACTTTTCCCCACAAGACTCGACCACATCCTTAATCGGAAGATCGAGACATAGTCTTTCGAAAGCATTTCCCCTAACCCACGGATAGACCGGTACACCTACATCATCTACATCTGCTAGCCTATCCCGGAAGAGGTCACACCATCTACTCAACTAAGCAAGAGCCCATATTGGCTTGCGGCTGCACACGAAAGCTTCTAGACATGAAAATAAGGTTGATCCCTTTGAGCCTGGGTGGACGGACCACTAGTGTGCACTCCCATGGATTCTCATGAATGCTCCCACTATACTTCGCCACCATACAAACCAATTTCCACCCAGGTAGTTCATTAGAGTTGGTCCTAATTACTACTTTGTCACTCACATCTCAAGGTGATAACACTCCCCAATCCACGTCTACTTTGGCGAGGCATTGTAACATAACACGGTGGCGACAAAGTTGATACGGTTCAGGCCTACCTCAAATGAACTACTGGGTCAAGCATAGTCCCCGGGCATAAAATTCTACCATGCAATCCTACAACGAAGGATTACGTGCATATATAAAACATAGGTAAAAACTGATATGATCAAAATGTAACTTGCCTTCGTGCTGGGAGTGAAGTTCTAGGGAATGGTAGTACTCTGCTTCGCACATCAGACAATCTATCGCAAAGTAAATAAACACACATAAACAAGCATTCATACAATTCAAAGAAAGCATGCAACAAAATATTTGCAAAAGCCAAATAAAATCCAACACAAGTCATTAACATGAAAAATTTCAAAGTATAAATAGTGTTCAAAATTCGTGACGTCCACTGGTGTTCTTACAAGGCATTCTAGAAAAATTATGATGAACAAAAAATAATTGTGTAGAATATATAGTGGCAAAATTTCATGGCAAAGGATTTAGTTCGTGTGACGTGGTGCAAAAAGAATCACTTCGAATGGGTATACCATTTGGAAGATATGGCCTAATGAAATTTAAGTTCAAATCTGAAATAATTTCAAATTTGAACTTGCAAAAATTTGCAACAATGGGTTCTCTGGTTAGGGCTATTCGAGACGAAAATTTAGCCGCTAGTTTCATGTCATTTTGATCTACGGTTAAAAAGTTAAGGCCTTTTGAAGTTGTGAAACAAATCTGAAACCCCCCCTGCTATCATAGCGTTTTCTGAAAACACTATATTGTGAACGTTCGCGGCTAGAGCGCGAAGTGGATGGCTCTGGTTTGCTAGCTGTGTTCGCCGCGGCGGCTACATGGTGAACATTCGCAAAATAGGTAGGTTCGGTTAAACTAAAAGAAAACCGACGTTTGGTTCAAATAAACCACACGGTTTAGATCAAAATGCGGTTAACCGCATACCTCTTCGGTCTAATAAAAAAACTAATCTAATCTACAGGTTCAAATCTAAAAAAAACTACGCTAATCTAACTAAACGAGCGAGGCGAGCGCTTACAGAGAGGAGGATGGGGTCAGGCAGGAACTGGGCGAGGATGTGGCGGCGGCTCCGGCGATTGCCGGCGTCATTGGAGAGACGGGGAAGATGCGGCTCGGCGAGGTCCTTCGGTCGGTGGTGACGTGGGGTGGCGGCGGTGTCTGGGTGGAGTGGAGGGAGTGGCAGAGCTCCGGTGAACTCCGGCGACGCGGGTCGTCAGGGTGGCATCTCCGGCAGTTCCTAGGGCCAAACAACATGTGAGGGAGATGCACACGGATGAGGGGGTCCGATTTCGTGAAGAAAAAGAGGTAGGGGAGGTTCACCGGCGACATGGCACTCCGGCAAAGGAGCTTCGGCCGGCGAGATCCAAGTGGCAACGGCGGCGGCTACGACCGGCGAGAGGTGGTGCAGGTTGGCTGGATGGGACGAGGGGATCGAGGGCCTTTTATAGGCGCGACTAGAGGTACTGCGGAGTTGTGGATAGGCTCTATCCCGAGAGCCTCGCGCGGCCGGTGCGGGAGCTGCGAGCGCTGGGTTATCCAGCGGGTGCTGTGCGGGAGGTTGAAGACGATGGGGTCGGGCCCCACCTGATAGGCGTGTGAGAGAGGGAGAGAGAGTTGACCGAGAGAGATATGGGGCTCGGGCGAGCATGCGTGCGTGCGGTGGCTGGGGCGCCTGATGGCCTGGCTGGGTCGGCCTCGCTCGCTCGCGAGCGGCCTCGCTGGCTAGCGATCGGCCTGGCTCGGCCGTGTGGTGTGCGTGCGTGCGTGTGTTGTGCTTATGTTTTTTTGATAACCCTTTCTTTTTAGATCCGAAGCAGAAAACAAAAAGAAAAAATATCAGAAAAATTCCTAAAATCCTTATTGGTAAAATAGAGCACAAGGAACATTAATTCCTGCTCATATAATTTAGAAAAAAATGTATTTTTTCTCTAATGAAATAAATTAACTTTTGGCTGACAAAAATAATTTTCATGCAACCTTGAAAACACCAAATATACTTTAAATACTTTCGCACTCATTTATATTTTGAGGAAGTCATATTATCCCCTCTCAGTTATTTTATGTGAGTGGAAAACTTGAACATCATAAACTCCAAATGCAATAAAAATATGATATGCATTATGATGATCCTATTAACATCCTAATTTCATAAAATTGGGTGTTACATTCGGAGTCCTTTTACTTACCGTATCACGTACCTCTTGTTTTTCACGATTCTGGAGTGTTCCGGAAGGTTTCTCTTATGTGTTCCTCTGGTGTCATTGTTTGGATAACATTGCTTTCAACATTAATAGGCGTACCTTAGATATAGTGTTTAATTATTTGTCCATTGACCACCTTCAGGTTAGCACCTTCAACATTTTTATTCTTAATAGATCCAGAGTAATAAATATCTTCGATAACATATGGTCCTTCCCATTTGGAGAGAAGATTTCCTGCAAAAAATCTAAAATGAGAATTGTACAAAAGAACATATTCTCCAATTTTGAATTCTCTCTTTTGGATTCTTTTGTCATGCCATCTTTTAACCTTTTCTTTGAATAGTTTGGCATTTTCATAAGCTTGGGTTCTCCATTCATCTAGTGACCTAATATCAAATAACATCTTTTCACCGGCAAGTTTGAAATCATAGTTGAGTTCTTTAATTGCCCAAAATGCTTTGTGTTCTAACTCTAGAGGCAAATGACAAGCTTTCCCATATACCATTTTGTATGGAGACATACCCATAGGATTTTTATATGTTGTTCTGTAGGCCCAAAGTTCATCATCTAGTTTCTTAGACCAATTCTTTCGGGGCCTATTGACAATTTTTGGTAATATAAATTTTATTTCTCTATTGCTCAGTTCAACTTGGCCACTAGATTGAGGATGATAGGGTGATGCAATTCTATGGTTAACATCATATTTAGCAAGAATTTTACAGAAAGCACCATGAATAAAGTGTGAACCACCATCAGTCATTAAATATCTAGGGACTCCAAACCCCGGGAAGATAACTTCTTTAAGCATTTTAATGGAAGTGTTATGATCAGCACTACTAGTTGGAATAGCTCCTACCCACTTAGTGACATAATCAATAGCAACCAAAATATGAGTATACCCATTAGAGGAAGGAAAAGGTCCATATAATCAAAAAAACATCAAATGGTTCAACAAGAAGTGAATAATTCAAAGGCATTTCCTGACGCTTACCGATATTACCAATTCTTTGACATTCATCACAAGACGAGACAAACTTACGGGCGTCCTTGTAAAGAGTAGGCCAATAAAAACCAGAATGTAATACCTTATGAGCGGTTCTATCTCCCGCATGATGTCCTCCATAAGCTTCGGAATGACATTCCGTAGGATTTGTTCATGTTCATGCTCAGGTACACAACGTCTAATAATACATCTACTCCTTATTTATAAAGATGTGGGTCATCCCAAAAGTAATGTCTTAAATTATAGAAGAATTTTTTTCTTTTGTTGGTATGTGAAACTAGGTGGTATATATTTAGCAACAATGTAGTTAGCATAGTCAGCATACCAAGTAGTGTTCTGAGAAACATTTATTGTAGCTAAATGTTCATCAGGAAAACTATCATCAATAGGTAGTGGGTCGTCAAGAATATTTTCTAACCTAGATAGGTTATCAGCTACGGGGTTCTCAGCTCCTTTGCTATCAGTGATATGTAAATAAAATTCTTGAAGCAAGAGAACCCACCTAATGAGTCTAGGTTTAGCATCTTTCATTTCAATAAGATATTTAATAGCACCATGATCGGTGTGAACAATAACTTTTGAATCAACAATATAAGATCCAAATTTATCACAAGCAAACACAAGTGCTAAAAATTATTTTTCAGTAATAGCATAATTTCTTCGGGCACTGTCTAGAGTTTTGCTAGCATAATGGATAACATTTAATTTCTTATCAACTATTTGTACTAAAACAACACCAACAACATAATCACTAGCATCACACATAATTTCAAAAGGCAAGTTCCAATCGGGTGGTTGAACAATAGGTGCAGTGGTTAAGGCTTTCTTAAGCCTTTCAAAGGCTTCTACGCAATCATCATTAAAAACAAGGGGAATATCCTTTTGTAAAAGATTAGTAAGAGGCCTAGAAATTTTGGAGAAGTCCTTAATAAACCTCCTATAGAAACCAACATGACCAAGGAAACTCCGAATACCTTTAATATCTTTAGGACATGGCATTTTCTCAATTGCATCAACTTTAGCTTGATCCACCTCAATACCTCGTTCGGAGATCTTATGCCCCAAGACAATGCCTCCATTAACCATAAAGTAGCACTTCTCCCAATTAAAGACGAGATTAGTTTGTTCACATCACTGTAAAACTCGATCAAGGTTGCTTAAGCAATCATCAAAAGACGTTCTGTAAATAGAAAAATCATCCATGAAAACCTCCACAATCTTTTCACGAAAATCATAGAATATAGCAGTCATACATCTTTGAAAGGTAGCAGGTGTATTGCATAAACCAAAATGCATACGTCTATAAGCATAGGTTCCAAAAGAACAAGTAAAGGTGGTCTTCTCTTGATCAGATTGTGACACAGGTATTTGAGAGAAACCAGAATATACATCCAGGAAACAAAAGTGTGTGTGCTTAGATAATCTTTCTAGCATTTGATCAATGAAAGGCAGAGGGTAATGATCTTTTCTAGTAGCTTTATTTAGTTTTCTAAAATCAATTACCATTCTATAGCCAGTAACAATTCTCTTTGGGATAAGTTCATTTTTATCATTAGGAACAACAGTAATACCTCCCTTTTTAGGGACCCAATGAACGAGACTTATGTAACGCCCAAGATGTGCGCCTATCCATATTTGGAACGGGGCTCGATAGGGATAGAGGCGCATCTAGTCGTTTCGCAAGTTCAATATCATTACATACATTTATGAAGAGAGGAGTATATGAGTTGGCTTACACTCGCCACATGCTAAATTAAAATTCCACACAATTTATTCAAACATCAATCCAAAGACAGGGTTCGTCTATGGACGAAAACAAACGATAAAAGAGATGCAATGAAACTGTCTTGCTAGCCCCGAAGATCACGACCAAGGCCTCTCTACTCGTTTGGATATGTGATGTACATCCTGCCACGCTCCTCGTCATACTCCCACTAGAGCTGCGTCACATCATCTAGCACGGTCTCATCTGCACCTGCACCTGTATTCGTTGTAGTAATCTATGAGCCACGGGGACTCAGCAATCTCGCGACCGAGTACCGAGACTATTCAAGCTTATTGGGTTGGATTGGGGGTAAGTGTTTAGTTTGCAGCAACACTAAGCATTTATGGTGGCTAACCTTATGAAGAACATGAATGTAAATATGTGGTCTACGATAAATGAGCGAGAACTAGCATGATCGCTAAGCGATCCTGAACACCTACTTACGTCAATCATAACCCCACCGTGTTCTCTTTCGGATCATGTTCATGAGCAGAGACGATCACGGTTACTCATACAGTTGGTGTATTTTATTAGACTTTACTTCAAGTTAACTATAACCGGGTGTTAAACAAATATCCAAGTTCCACATAACCGCGAGCATGGCTTTCCTAAAGATTTAACCCTGCAGGGGTGCTCCAACTAGTCCATCACAAATTAATCACACTCCGCGGGAATAACCTCGACCATGGATCTTGTGATCATCCTAGGCAACTCCAAAGGGAATCCGACACCTCGAGATAGCCTGAAGAAATCAGAGTCCCTCACGCAAGCCACTCGAGAAAGGTAAAACAAGTCCAGCAAGACCTCCTCACGTGTCGACGAACCCAATAAGAGCCGCATATCTCGTTCTCAGGACACGACAGATAAGCTACTCGTAAGGTGGCCTAATAGAAATCTCCTGAGTTGCCCCGGGTTGGCCCCACACAGTGTTGTAGTTTGGACCAACACTCATGAGGAGCACTGGCCCGGGTTGTTGATTAATTATCCATGGGGTTGCAAAGCACTATGCAATCTTATTAAGTTGTTTAAGCAAATAGTACCAATGTTGGGTCTTGCTAGACAAGTTTTAATCTCAACCGAATAATCAAGGGGGTCCCCATAACAACCCCGCGCATGTTAGGAGCACAAAATATGGAAACATAACACCGGTAACAAGAAACTATGGTGATAAAGTGGAACAAAACACTGAGGAAAAGGCCAAGCCTTCCACCATACCAAGATATATATGTGCATTAAATTAAATAGCAATAAATATTGTGATATCTCCAGATATCCATGTTATCACATGGAAACAACCTGCACCTGCAACTAAGAATGCTATAAGAGGGGCTGAGCAGTGGTAACTTAGCCAAACAAGGTTTGCTAGGACGTGGAGAGGTTAGAGGCTATCATGGCAATGTAGGAGGCTTGACATTCAAGTGTTAGGTAACGCTTATGTAATGATAAGAGTGAGACATCTAGCAAAGCAAAAAAAGTGTCGGGATCTGAGTACGATCATCTTGCCTGTTGGTTCTTCGAAGGGACAAAATGCGGGGTCCTCGTAGTGGTACTCTCCTCGATCCTCGTACTCAGGTTCAACACTCGCGTCTACCCAAGAGAAACAACAACAATAAACAACCAACCACAGTGCAATGCATAAACAAGATGATGCATGATTCATTTGAAGTATTTAGCATGGCAATCCTGAGCTAGTCATGTTTCTCATACCATAGTTAAGTTATTTACAATTCTGGATAGAACCTCATGTTAAGTTGTTTGAACATGCATGATCATGGAAAATATGGACGCTTCATGCAAAATCGATGCAAATGCATATGCGGAACGTAGGAAACGGAGTTACGGTTCTCACGCTACGCTCACGGCAAGGTACGAAGGCAAATACAAGACAATGAAGGCCATGGGCTATTCCTCGGCATTCCAAGGTAGCCACTGGTTAGGCAATGAAAAACCAACCACAATAGAGCCAGACAACAAACAAATCATGTATAGAAACTACATAACATGCTTATCAAATCATAGCTCCCACAAGTCACAAAACACTAATACACACAATCTGCCTCCAAACAGCAACATAGCAACTTTCATAGCAAATATTTAGAGCTACAGGAAGTTTCCAACCTCAAACAAAACATGTATAGAAACTACATAACATGCTTATCAAATCATCCAACTACACAATCTGGAAAGGAAGCACATTTCAATAAGCATGAAGCTCACAAGGTGGCATGATGAAACAGATTCTAGGGACTTGGTGAAAATCACAGTTTTCTGGAATCTGAGTTAAGCTGATAGCAAGTTGACAGCAGAAACTAATTGATGAGGACATGACTACCTTGGATACTACCAAAAATGTTGCATACATGCATATTTGTGAGGTGATTTCTTATAAGAATTATGCAATAATTTATTTATGTTATCCGGAACAAAAATACTTCACCTATTTTTATTTTATGCCTAAATGCAGAATGGTCCAACACTTGTATGAACCACGTGTGATGACAAAGGAAGAGGAAATGGTTGTGTGCTATTCAAGAGGTCCTCTAATGTCAAAGGAAACAATTAGGTGTTGTTCAATAAGTTCTTGTTGGGGAACGTTGCATGGGAAACAAAAAAATTCCTACGCACATGCAAGATCTAGCCATGGTGATGAGCATCTACGAGAGGGAGAGTGGATCTACATACCCTTGTAGATCACTAAGTGGGAATCATTAAGAAACACGGTTGGTGTAGTCGAACGTCTTCGCGATCCAAATCGCCGAGCGTCCCGCGATCCAATCATGATCCGTCCCGATCAAGCACCGAACAGACGGCACCTCCGCGTTCAGCACACGTACAACTTGATGACGATCTCCGCCTTCTTGATCCAACAAGAGGGAGCGGAGAGGTAGACGAGTTCTCCGGCAGCGCGATGGTGTTGCGACGATGGTGGTGGAGCAATTCTGGTAGGGCTTCGCCTAAGCACTGTAGAAAACCGATCTAGAGGAGAAACTATGCACTAGAGGAGAGGGTAGCACGTGGCTGAAAAAAACTAGTGCAAAAACCCTAAAACCTCTAGTATATATAAGAGGAAGAGAGGAGGAGGCTTGGCGCAAGGGCCAAGCCCTCTAGGCTTCGGCCGAAGTGGGAGGAGAGGAGGAATCCTCCTCCAATCCTAGTAGGACTAGGACTCCTTCCCTTTTTGCCTTTTTCCACCTTTTCTCTTTGGGCTTTTCTTTCCCAGCCGCATGGGCCTTGTGTGGGACTTCCACCAGCCCACTAAGGGCTGGTATTCATCCTCCCACAGCCCATGTAGCCTCTTGGGTCGAAATACCCCTCCCGATGGTCTCCCGGTACACTACCGGCACTCCCGGTACACTACCAATGAGCCTGAAACTTTTCTAGCGACCAAAATAGGACTTCCTATATATCAATCTTTAAGTCCGGACCATTTAGGAGCTCCTCGTGACGTCCAGGATCTCATCCGGGACTCCGAACAACCTTCGGTCACCACCATACATAACTCTATACTACCAAAACGTCATCGAACCTTAAGTGTGCAGACCCTGCGGGTTCGAGAACTATGTAGACATGACCGAGACACCTCTACGGCCAATAACAAATAGCGGGACCTGTATGCCCATATTGGTTCCTACATAGTCTACGAAGATATTTATCGGTCGAACCTCTATGTCAAGGATTCAGTTAATCCAGTACGATGTTCCCTTTGTTCTTCGATATGTTACTTGCCCGAGATTCGATCATCGGTATCTCCATACCTAGTTCAACCTCGTTACCGGCAAGTCTCTTTACTCGTTCCGTAATACAAGATCCTGGTACTAACACTTAGTCACATTGCTTGCAAAGCTTATTGTGATGTTGTATTACCGAGTGGGCCCTGAGATACCTCTCCGTCACACGGAGTAACAAATCCCAGTCTTGATCCATGCAAACCCAACAGACACCCTCGAAGATACCTGTAGAGCACCTTTATAGTCACCCAGTCATGTTGCGACGTTTGATACACATAAGGCACTCTACCGGTGTCCATGAGTTGCATGATCTCATGGTCATAGGAACATATACTTGACATGCAAAAAACAGTAGCAATAAACTGACACGATCATATGCTACGTTTGTAATTTGGGTCTTGTCCATCACATCATTCTACTAATGATGTGATCCCGTTATCAAATGACATCACATGTCAATGGCTAGGAAACCTTGGCCATCTTTGATCAACGAGCTAGTTCACTAGAGGCATACTAGGGACAAAGTGTTGTCTATTTATCCACACATGTAATGTGTTTCCAATCAATACAATTATTGCATGGACTATAAACAATTATCATGAACAAGGAAATATAATAATAAACACTTTATTTATTGCCTCTAGGGCATATTTCCAACAGTCTCCCACTTGCACTAGAGTCAATAATCTAGTTCACATCACTATGTGATTTACATTGTAATGAATCGAACACCCATGCAGTTCTCATGTTGATCATGTTTAGCCCTTGGAAGAGGTTTAGTCAACGGATCTGCAACATTCAGATCCATGTGCACTTTGCAAATATTTATGTCCTTCTCCTCGATGTAATCGCAGATGGAGTTGAAGCATCGCTTTATGTGTCTGGTCCTCTTGTGAAACCTTGGTTCCTTGGCCAGAGCAATGGCACCAGTGTTGTCAGAGAACAGTCATTGGATTCAATGCACTAGGCACTACTCCAAGATCTGCCATGAACTGCTTCATCCAGACACCTTCCTTCGCCGCCTCCGAGGCTGCGATGTACTCCGCTTCACATGTAGAATCGGCTACCACGCTTTGCTTGGAACTGCACCAGCTTACCGCTCCCCCATTGAGAATAAACACGCATCTGGTTTGTGACTTAGAGTCATCCGGATCAGTGTCAAAGCTTGCATCGACGTAACCCTTTACGACGAGCTCTTCATGACCTCCATAAATGAGAAAAATCTCCTTAGTCCTTTTCAGGTACTTAAGGATATTCTTGACCGCCGCCCAGTGCTCCATTCTAGGATCACTTTGAAACCTTCCGGCCATACTTATGGCAAGGCTGACATCGGGTCTTGTGCACAACATTGCATACATGATAGAGCCTATGGCTGAAGCATAGGGGATGACACTCATCTTTTCTCTATCTTATGCAGACATTGGGCATTGAGTCTTACTCAACTTCACACCTTGTAACACAGGCAAGAACCCCTTCTTGGACTGATCCATTTTGAACTTCTTCAAAACTTTATCAAGGTATGTGCTCTGTGAAAGTGCTATTAAGCGTCTCGATCTATCTCTATAGATCTTAATGCCTAATATGAAATCAGCTTCTCCTAGGTCCTTCATTGAAAAACTCTTGTTCAAATATTCCTTCACGCTTTCCAGCATTTCTATATTGTTCCCAATCAACAATATGTCATCCACATATAATATTAGAAATGCTATAGAGCTCCCACTCACTTTCTTGTAAATACAAGCTTCTCCATAAACTTGTATAAACCCAAACGCTTTGATCACCTCATCAAAGCGCTTATTCCAACTCCGAGATGCTTGCACTAACCCATAAATGGATCGCTGGAGTTTGCAAACTTTGTCAGCATTCTCTGGATCGACAAATCCTTTTGGTTGTATCATATACAACTCTTCCTCAAGGAAACCGTTGAGGAACGCTGTTTTGACATCCATCTGCCAAATTTCATAATCGAAATAAGCAGCTATTGCCAACATGATTCTGAAAGATTTAAGCATCGCTATGGGTGAGAAGGTCTCATCGTAGTCAACTCCTTGAACTTGTGAAAAACCCTTAGCCAGAAGTCGAGCTTTATAGACGGTGACATTACCGTCCGCGTCCGTCTTCTTCTTAAAGATCCATTTGTTCTGAATGGCCTTTCGCCCTTCAGGTAATACTTCCAAAGTCCATACTTTGTTTTCATACATGGATCCCATCTCGGATTTCATGGCCTCTAACCATTTCTCGGAATCCGGGCCCATCATCACTCCTCCATAGCTTGTAGGTTCATTGTTGTCCAACAACATGACCTCCAAGACAGGGTTGTCGTACCACTTAGGAGTAGTACGCGCCCTTGTCGACCTCCGAGGTTCAATAGTAACTTGATCCGAAGCTTCATGATCATTATCATTAACTTCCTCTTCAACCGCCACCGAAACATCTTTCTGCGATGTGCTACTCTCTGGTTGAAGTAAAGGTTCAATAACCTCATCAAGCTCTATTTTCCTCCCACTCAATTCTTTTGAGAGAAACTCTTTCTCAAGGAATGTTCCGTTCTTAGCGACAAACACTTTGCCTTCGGATCTGAGATAGAACGTATACTCAACTGTCTCTTTCGGGTATCCTATGAAGACGCATTTCTCCGCTTTAGGTTCCAGCTTTTCAGGTTGAAGCTTTTTGACATAAGCATCACATCCCCAAACTTTAAGAAATGACAACTTTGGCCTCTTGCCAAACCATAGTTCATATGGCATCGTCTCAACGGATTTCGATGGTGCCCTATTTAAAGTGAATGCAGCTGTCTCTAATGCATAACCCCAAAACAATAGTGGCAAATCAGCAAGAGACATCATAGAACGCACCATATCTAATAAGGTTCGATTACGACGTTCGGACACACCATTACGCTATGGTGTTCCAGGCGGTGTCAACTATGAAACAATTCCACACTATCTTAAGTGACTACCAAACTCATAACTTAGATATTCACCTCCTCGATCAGATTGCAGGAATTTAATCTTCTTGTTACGATGATTCTCAACTTCACTCTGAAATTGCTTGAACTTTTCAAATGTTTCAAACTTGTGTTTCATTAAGTAAATATACCCATATCTACTTAAGTCGTTAGTGAAGGTGAGAAAATAACAATATCCACCACACGTTGTAACATTCATTGGACTGCACACATCAGTATGTATGATTTCCAATAAGTCACTTACCCCTTCCATTGTTCCAGAGAACGACGTTTTATTCATCTTGCCCATGTGGCATGGTTCACATGTGTCAAGTGATTCAAAATCAAGTGACTCCAAAAGTCCATCAGGATGGAGCTTCCTCATGCGTTTTACACCAACATGACCTAAACGACAGTGCCACAAGAATGTGGTACTATCATTATCAACTCTACATCTTTTGGCGTTAATGTTATGAACATGTGTGTCATCATTATCAAGATTCAATATGAATAAACCCCTCACATTGGGTGCATGACCATAAAAGATATTACTCATATAAATAGAACAACCATTATTCTCTAAATTAAATGAGTAACCGTCTCGCAATAAACAAGATCCAGATATATGTTCATGCTTAACGCAGGGACTAAATAACAATTATTCAGGTTCATCACTAATCCCGATGGTAATCGAAGAGAGAGCGTGCCGACGACGATCACATCAACCTTGGAACCATTTGCCATGCGCATCGTCACTTCATCCTTTGCCAGCCTTCGTCTATTCCGTAGTTCCTGTTTTGAGTTGCAAATATGAGCAACCGAACCGGTATCAAATACCCAGGCACTACAACGAGAGCTAGTAAGGTACACATCAATAACATGTATATCATATATACCTTGTTTGTCGTTGGCCGCCTTCTTGTCAGCCAGGTCCTTGGGGCAGTTCTGCTTCCAATGACTAGTTCCCTTGCAATGAAAGCACTCAGTTTCTGGCTTGGGTCCAGTCTTGGGCTTCTTTACAGGAGTAGCAACTGCTTTGCCATCCTTCTTGGTTTTACCCTTCTTGCCCTTGCCCTTGCCATTCTTCTTGAAACTAGTGGTTTTATTGATCATCAACACTTGATGTTCTTTCTGGATTTCAGACTCGGCGACTTTTTGCATCGCAAACAGCTCGGCGACTGACTTGTTCATCCCGTGCATGTTATAGTTCATCGCAAAGCTCTTGTAACTAGGTGGCAGTGATTGAAGAACTCTGTCAGTGATCGCCTCTGGCGGAAGGGCAATTCCCAACTCTGCTAGACAATTCGAATACCCAGACATTCTGAGTATATGCTCACTGATAGACCCGTTCTCCTCCATTTTGCAAGCACAGAACTTATCGGAGGTCTCATACCTCTCGATCTAGGCATTCTTCTGAAAGATTAACTTCAACTCCTGGAACATCTCATATGCTCCATGATGCTCAAAACGTCTTTGAAGTCCCGGTTGTAAGCCATGCAATATTGCACACTGAACTATTGAGTAATCTCCAAAACGTGCCTCCCAAGCGTTCTTAACGTCTTCGAATGACATGTCTTCTGGTTGGTCACCAAGCGGTGCATCAAGGACATATGATTTCTAGGAAGCCGTGAGGATAATCCTAAGATTATGGGCCCAGTCAACAATGTTACTTCCATCATCTTTTGACTTAGCTTTCTCTAGGAACGCATTAAAATTCAAGGGTGCTACTACGCGAGCCATTGATCTACAACATAAATATGCAAAGGTTACTTAGACTATTGTTCAAGATAATGAGTTTAGTTAATCAAATTACTAAAGCTACCACTCAAATTGACATCCCTTAGGTCATCTGAGTGTTACATGATCCAAATTCACCAACTCAAGTCCGATCATCACGTGAGTTGAGGTGGTTTCAATGGTGAACATCATCATGTTGATCATATCTACTATATGACTCACGTTCGACCTTTCGATCTCTTGTGTTCTGAGGCCATGTTTGTACATGCTAGGCTCGTCAAGTTTAACTCGAGTGTTCTGCATGTGCAACACTGGCTTGCACCCGTTATATGTGAACGTAGAGTCTATCACACCCGATCATCACGTGGTGTCTCGACACGACGAACTTTCGCAATGGTGCACACTCGGGGAGAACACAATTTATCTTGAAATTAAGTGAGGGATCACCTTATAATGCTACCGTCGTCCTAAGCAAACCAAGGTGCATAAAAGGATTAACATCACATGCAAATCATAGATTTTTTTCAGAACTAGTACTATTTTTGTAGCATTTTTGAAAACAGGTGTCTGAGTTGAAAAAATATCAAAACTACTACCCTGTCAGCCGATTGTGGGCTGACCGGACGCCCGTTGGCCTAAACGGGCCCGAAACAGGCCAGTCGGCCATAGCCAGGCCGACGCGCCGGGCAGTCGGCCCGCTCCTAGCCGAGCCCCACCTGTCGGCCTGCTGCCGGCCGAAAGGTCCCAGGATAAGGCCCCGTCGGCCACCTGTCCTTCTTTCTCCTCCAGCTTACCTTTTAGCCTATTTTAGGCCGAAATCCCCCCTTTGATCTCCCATTCCGTCCACTCATTTGCCGTTTGAATCCGATGAAACGATAGATCGTGTGTTTCTCCTCTGCCGTAAGGTTTTATTTTTCATAACAGTGTATTGGTTTGTTCGTGTGGAGGAGAAAATGGTGTGGTGGTGGAGGTTTCAATGGTAAGAAGGTGGAGTGGTGGAGAGGAAGAAGAAGGTGGAGAGGAAGAAGGAGTGCACTCACGCGTCGAGGGTATAAATTTTTGTTGTTTTTTTTTGTTTTTTTTGTAATGTATGTACAATTAGTGTATGTTATTTTTTGTAGCATATTTATTTTAGGTTACTTGTGTTAGTGTAGCGATTTTAGTGTAGTCATATTAGTGTAGTTTTAGTTAGTTTAGTCATAGTAGTGTCGGTTTTTTTTGTGTACCTCATTTTAGTGTAGGTTTTTTAGGTACATTACAGTGTACGTTTTATTTTAGTGTCGATATATTCGTTGCGAATAATGAGAAGCTGGCATTGTCTGACAGGTTAAAATGTCTGAATCCGTAAATCTGACTGTGTATTACGGCCCTGGTACTATTTGATATAATGAGTTGGGGGTTGATCTTAGCGAGTTTAAAAGAGGCGAGATGACACTTTCAGACCCGGATAGACTGGACATTCGGCAGTTGAAGCACTGGTTGACTACTAGTTTTGGCCTCGATCCTGAAGTTTGTTCCGTCAGTATTCATGCCTTGTGGACCAAACTATAAAACTGTGAAGTGGGATTTGATTCCGATAGATAGGAGCCAGCATTGGTTGTCTTTGTTAAGTCGTTGCAGAGACCAAAGAATCCATCCGTATGCCCTAGTGCAACCAGTGGAGAAGGAGGAGAATATCGTACCACCCAACGTGGGGTATGAACCAGGCCAGAGTAGTCAAGTGGCTAATGAGATTTATGTATCCGGGTCACAGCCACCGGATGTGAATGCTACCCAAGCCGACAATGAGTCAGATTATGTTAGTGGTCATGCCGCTGGTCAGAGTATTCAACCGGTAGTATTAGCTGCCTCTAGTGTTGATGATGGGGATGAGGAAGGCGAGGAAATGCAGAGGGTGATGGAGGAAGAGGACGAGGATGGGATTGCAGAGGAACTTGATTCTAAAAATTCCGAGGAGGAGGAGGAGGTACCAATTCCTGTTGCATGGGAGCAGGACATATCCGCCGGCTTTACTGTCAACGATGGCCATGAGACTCCATGGCAATATAATCTGAACCAAGTCCAGATCGGGGCTATGTTTGACACAAAGAAGAAAATGAAGTATGTGGTGATAAAGTGGGCTATGTCTACCCAGAGGGTTTTCCGGACAAACATATCTAGCCCAACGAAATATACCGTCAAGTGTGTTGAATCAGGTTGTCCTGCGAAGGTGCATGCCCATGTGCCAAAGTATCACATCCACTGGGTTGTGACAAATGTTGTACCGCATAATTGTGTTAGGAAAAACATGTTGGCTCGTCATCCAAACCTTACTTCAACTCTCATAGCGCAACTCATGTATACTGAGATAGTGACGAAGAAAGATATGGAAGCAAAGCACATCCAAACAGTAGTGAAGGTCATATGGAAGTATGACATTCCATATGGGAAGGCTTGGAGAGCTAAGCAGAAGGCTATGGAGGAGAGGTTTGGGACGTTCTTCGACTCCTATGATAATGTTGTGCGTCTCCTTGACATACTGAAGGAGAGGAATCCCGACACTTATGTTAACATTCAACACACGAGGTTGGAAAGCATACCGGATTACAAGGTGTTGAAACGGGTATTCTTCTCTTTTGGTATGTGCATCAAAGCTTTCAGGCATTGTCCTCTTGTGATGTTTGTGGATGGTACATTCCTGACTGGTCAGTACAAAGGGCAAATCCTGACTGCTATTGGTGTGGACGGGAACAACCAAATCATCCCACTAGCCATGGCATTTGTGGAGTGTGAGAACTTTCCGAGCTAGGTATGGTTCTTCCGTCAAATTAAAATTGCGATCGTGTAGGACCGATCAAATGTGTGTCTCATTCATGACAGACATCCCGGTATATTGAAGGCCGTGAAGACACTGAGTAATCCAAGTGTTGACGAGCCAACACCTTGGAAGGACTTGCAAAGCCGGTGGTGCATGCGCCATCTGGGTGCTAATTTTTTCTCACAGTTCAAGAACAAACGGTTGATGAACTTGTTCAAGAAGTTATGCAAGCAGAACCAACGGCGCAAATACGATTTTATTTGGTCGAAACTATATGAGTTCACTAAGAAGCAGGTCGTTGCTAGGAAGAAAATGGAAAAAGTCTAGGTTAAATTAACAGCACTCATTGCAGAGATGGAGGGGCCAGTTGGTCTTTGTGACTTGCCAGCAATTGACCCTCCTAATACGAAGAGAAAGAAGGGCAGGGCAATAATTTTTTTCCTAAGTGGATAGAGAAAGAGCCTCCAGTGAATTGGTCCTTGCTGCATGACACCCATGGAGCTAGGTATGGCCACATGACAACCAATCTTGCAGAGATCTATAACTTTGTTCTCAGAGGGAATAGAGCATTGCCACTGACAGCTATTGTGGAGGGTGTATTCCATGGCACTGTGAGGTATTTCAGAGAAAGGCATGAGTTAGCAAGGAAGCATATTGCAGATAATTAGAACACTCCTTACTGTAGCTGTGTCATGGAGTACATTGCTGAGAAGATAAAGAAAGCAAAAAAGCACACCGTCACACTCATAGGTAATCAGGAAAGGAGGTATGAGGTTCAGCTTCCTACTGATGGTTTTGGTTCTGCAAATGAGGTGAAGACACATGAGGTTACAATCGGAGCAGAATTTCATCCAACTTGTGAGTGTACATGCAACAAGCCTCAGTTGTTGCACCTGTCTTGCTCACATGTGTTGGCTGCCTGTGGCCAGATTCAGTTGGTCGCTATCTCCTTCGTGTCTCCGTACTATTCAAAGGAGGCAGTACTCAATGTCTGGACAGGTGAGATGATAGGGTTTAGAGTCGTCGGCAATTTCAACAAGGTAAACAATGGTGATAGAGTATATATCCCGGATCCTGCACTACGGCGCACTAGCAGGAGCAGGCATAAGGTAAAGCGCATACGAAATGATATGGACCAATCTGAAGCTGGTGGAGCAACCCGACAATGTTTGCTCTGCGCAGCTTATGGGCATAGGATGAAATATTGCCTCGACCTGAAGAAAGATGGTGCTTCCACATCGACGAGCGCTTCCACATCGACGACTGCAGCAACAGTTGCAAGAGGCGGTCCTGGTAGTCATGGTGGACGAGGTTCTCAAGGCCGAAGGGGCGGACGAAGAATAAATAACTCTGAAGCTGCATAATATGTCGTACTATGTTTCTATTTGTAATAAGTCGGACTACTTTTTTATTTGTGATATGTGTGCACTATGTTTTTATGTGTAAGAAACAAGCACTATGTTTTTATTTGTAATATGTGAGACTATGTTTTAATGCCTCTCAGATACTCAGTTTTTATTTTTAGTACGCAAGCATCTATGTTTTATTTTGTAATATGTTTGTACTATGTTGTCATTGCAGATATGGCTTCGTATCTGATGCTTAATGCTAATATCGATAGAGGGCACCGAGGCGCACTTATGGAATCGGGCATGAACTTAGACGTGTTGATCACTCACACCCCAAAGTCTAACTGGATGATACACCCTGCATGGGTTGATAGGTATGTGTTGGTACAATCACTTAGTACGTTCAACATCGTTTTGATAGAATCTAATTGTAAGCTACATTCTGTTCGTTTTGTAGGCTAAATTGGGCTGGACTTCTACCCTTGGCACGACTGGTTGAGGGTACATTGGATGAGTGGGTTGATCACCTGGACTTGGATGACGCGGGTGAACCAATGCTGCTACGCGAGAGGCCAGTATCACGCTTCTCTTACGACAGGTCACTCCTTAGCTGCTTAGTAGATAGATGGAGACCAGAGACACATAAGTTCCACTTTCCCTGGGGAGAGATGGCTCCTACTTTACAGGACAAGTCTTACTTGTTAGGATTACCTCTCGCCGGTGCTGTCATAGGACCTTTAGAGGTGGAAACTGGTTGGCTAGCATCTATGCATGCCCGTTTTCTGGCTGCGGTGCCAACTACTGGTACCCTAGACAACGATCGGCACGGGCCTCTTTTCAGGTGGTTGAGCCAGTTTCAGATTGTTGCCTTAGGATATCCCACTTATCAGTTGTTAGAGGCATAGATTGACCGGTCCCTAGAGGCATATATTATGTGGTTGTTTGGCAATACTATGTTCATAGAGAACCACGTGACCACTGTAGATGCACGACTGATCGGCATTGCATGAGAGATAGCTGAGGCACGTTCCCCTGAGGACATTGTGCAGAGGAGTTTTGGTTCTGCCGTGTTAGCAGCTACGTATAGAGGCCTCTACAAAGCTTCCAGTTGAGGTCTAGGAAATCTGGTCTTCTCGGATGTCCACTTCTGTTGCATCTTTGGTCTTATGAGAGATTCCCTATTGGTCGACCCTACGTGAGCGTTGACAAACCTTTTGGTAATGAGGACATGGCTGGACATTACGTGCCTTCTATCGGTGACTTGCCTACTATGGGATCTGTTTGGGCACGGAGAGAGGTATTTTCATTATTAACAATATGAATTGGTAATGTTTATTTCTCGCTATTTAATATTATGTACTAATGTTAGTTGTCATGCACAGAGATAGTTCACGCCTAGCCAGGTGAGGGGCTGCTACCCCTCATTCACGGTGCAGTTTGATAGTCTGCACGAGGATCAGGTTATATGGGAACCATACACCCGTAAGGCTATTTTAGATAGGTACCCAGGTGGGATTTCTGGATACTGCACTAGATATCAGCATTACTGGATGACCAAGTCCAAGTTGGTCTTCGATGTGACAGTTGAGGAGATGGCTATTAATAGGGTGATGAGACAGTTCGGTCTGTTCCAAGAGCCTGACATTCCGGCTATTTCACGATTACCAGATCACGTGCACAAGTAAGTAATAGTACTTTGGTTCTCATCTCTATATTAATAGGTTATTGAGACTAATCGGTCTACTTATAGCTAATCATGTAACGTGCATTTCAATCTCAGGTACAGTCGCAGCGGAGGAAACAAGTCCCATACTTCTTGGGTTCGCGATATCAGACCTTACCTCGAGGAATGGAATACTGCCCCGACAAATATATGGGATGAAGTTCGTGTCTTTGACTGGGACAGGTACGGGTTGTATCTGAAGCGTTACAGACAGAGCACGAGGATCTACCTGGTTCCATCATCTGCTCCGAAACATATCCCAGTTCCTCTCGCTAGTGATCTATTCCCAACTTCCTCACCTGTGGGAACCAGACACCACGCGGTATGTCCTCAGTTGTTCTCCACATGCTACATTTTCCATATACATGAACATGTACAATTGGTTAACTTTCTGCATACAAGGTGAATTGTCAACTCAGGCGCTAGATGAGGTTACCGCTTTGGTTGACCGCTTTGAGAGAGAGGAGAAAATATCCCACAGCGAGATGTAGTATCAAGGTTGAAGAGTCTTCAGGCGAAGATACGCGGGATCATCGCAGCTGTTACATGTAGGCGATCTTCCAATGTTGTTGACACTCGAGCAACACATCATCCGCCACGCCCCTCTCTGCAACGTTCAGAACCTCGGCCTTCACAGCCAGGGAGCTCCTCCGAGTAGCAGGAACCACCTTCACAGCCAGGGGGCTCCTCCTGGCAGCACACACCTCCTTCACAGCCAGGGAGCTCCTCCTGGCAGCAGGCACCTTCTTCACAGCCAGGGGGCTCCTCCTGGCAGCAGGCACCTCCTTCACAACCTGGGGCTATTTCTGCCAGCAACCACCTCCTTCACAGCCCGGGGGCTATTTCTACCAGCAGGCACCTCCTTCACAGCCCGCGAACTCTTCCTGGCTTTAGCAGATGGACCTAGGTAACTTAACTTTGTACATTCTTTTACAAAATTTAGTCTCGTAAGTCATTCCTTACATGTTTTATTTCACTAGCAGGAGGCAGCCAGTCGCAGCCGTTTATGACTTCAGTTTAGTCACCTCTATTTACTGGTCCTGGTTCGTACATACCTGGTGACGGCGAGGACGATGATCGTGTTGCATGCACCTATGGTATCTCGAAGACAGTTCTTGCCACTCCACCACCACCGTCGACGCAGACACTGACGGAAGAGGTGTTCTATGGTCGTTGTCACCTTGCTACTCGGCATGAAGATGTCGTCTTCATCCTCCATCGCTGCAGAAGTATTCCCCTTTGTCGATGTAGAACTCTTGCCCTTTGTCGATGTAGAATTCTTGCCCTTCGATGCAGAACTCTTCACCTTGTTGCTCGGCATGAAGAGGTCATCCTCGTCCTCACTTTCTGCTGACCATAAACCTGAATTATTAACAGCAATCCTGAGATAAGCATCACCCTTGTGCAGTTGCTTCTGCCATCTGGCGTGCAACCTCAGAAGTTCTTTCCGTATCTCCTCAAAAGTCCTGGGAGGCCACCCAGCCCTATCTAATTGGTGAGACAACTCATTCATTATGAAGTCACTACTAATGAGTTCCTCCCAAGGTACTACTCTATCATTCATCTTGAAATTGGCAGCTAGACGAAGAAGATGGTCGGACATACCCTTGTGAAAACTACGATCAAAAGGATAGTGAGGATGAGACATCTCCAGGAAAGAATGGCGAGAGCGGAAGGAAGGATGCGGGAGCGACAGGGAAAGGAAGTGCCTGCTCACCCTCCTTACTGCAAATGTGGTTATATAGGCGGGAGACAAAGTGGCGAGAGAGAAAGGCGGGAAAGACAATGGCGGGAACAAATGGCGAGTAGAGAAAGTGGCGGGAATCAAAGTGGCGGGAGAAAATGGAAGTGGCGGGAGAGACTGGCGGGAGAGAAAGTGGCGGGAGAGAATCAATGCACTTGCACAAGAGGCAAGTATCATGCTTCTCACTGAAATTAAGATACAATATGCTGAAATTAAGATACATCTTGCTGAAATTAAGATACAACTTGCTGAAGTTGAGTTACTGCAATCTAAATCTAGTGAGTCCAACGTGGATATTTTCCTTTTCCATCTCCAGCTTCTTCTGCTGCCTAGGCTGCACGAGCCCTTACTTTCTTTCTCTGCCTCTCAGCTTCATGAGCCTCCTCTCGCTGCCGGTAGACCTCCGCCAGTCAAAGTTGGTTTTCTTGGTTTTTTTTCTTCATCTCAGCAAGAAAATCCCTCTGCTCCACACAGTGCTCTTGCCAAGCTCTATCCTGCTCTGCTTTATCCTCTGGTACCGACTTCTCGCGGCGCTCCTCCAAGTCCAAACTTGCCCATGCACGATGACTTCTTTCACGAATCTCAGTCACCGCCCAGTCCGACATTTTTGTGTCTATCCAACGATAGTACTGGCACAAGGGCGGAGGAGACTACAAAAGAAACAGAAATATGAAAATCAAATAAACAACAATACGAACAACGTGTTTCATCTGTGTGACTAAAACATACCGGAGGCGTGATGTATGGTGAAGGACCAACGGGTGGATCTTCCTCATAATTAGCGCACATGAAAAACTTCATGCCTAACCAATCTGAAAAATCCGTCACCTCCTTCACCTTGCAGAGATCCCCGCACCAACAACGAACTGCTTCCACCCCCTGAGGCAACTTCACACTCTTCCATTTGCTAGGCCTAATGCTTTGATCCGAACAAGGCAAACTCACAATGACTACCGCGCTGGTTTTTACGAGTGTTGGTGGCCGATGGAGGAAGGCAGATACAATGCCTCGTTTTATAGGCAGATGACAACCGCAATGGCGGGAAATAGGGTGGCAGAGGATGGCGGGATAGAGAATGGCAGGAGAGAATGGCGGGAGAAAATGGCAGGAGAGATGGCGGGAGAGAATGGCGAGAGAAATTGGTGGGGGAGAATGGCGGGAGAGAATGGCGGGAAAGATAATGGCGGGAGATAATGGCGGGAAGGAAAGTGGCGGCAGAGATTGGTGGGACAAAGGTGGCGCCATAGTATGGCGGCAAATAAAAACGAGAATAGTACGGCTTGCTGAAATTAAGATACATCTTGCTGAAATTTAAGATACAACCTACTGAAATTAAGATACAACTTGCTGAAATTGAGTTACAAGAATATAAATCTACTTAGTCCAACGTGGATATTTTCCTTCTCCATCTCCAGCTTCTTCTGCTGCCTGGGCTGCACGAGACCTTTCTTTCTTTCTCACTGTGGCAGATAGCTGAAAACAATAGCTAGCTCCTGTTCACGCTGTTTGAATGTGATGAGCACCAAATTGTTGACTTCGATAGACGATGCCAGTAGAAATTTTCCGAAACCTTCTTCAACACCATTCGATCACCCAAGCCAATGAAGTAGGAACAAGGAATGCTCAAAAATATATCATCATCTTCTGAATCGAAAGTAATTTCAAGAAGTAAAGAACCAGTCCTAGGAATAGCCACAAATTCCATCAAACTCCTCACAACCATGGTAGGAATAACCTGACAAAAACAAGCAAGTTATATGATCCATCCTATGAGCCAGCAAAGAACAAACAAATAATAAAAACCAGATATCAAAGCTTACCATATGTTGGGAAATAACGTTCATGCGATCCATCCTATGAACAAAAGGAGTACACAGTATGTAGTTGTCATCAAAGAGCTGCCGTGACATGACATACATTTGCTGATAATTCAGAGTGACGCCACGACTAGAAAAATAGCTGTCAACAAGTTCCCTCTGAGTTTCACTCAGATCCTCAAGAGCTACAAAAAAATGATTTCACTAACTGAGATGAACCACAAAACGTATAAGCTGAATCAAATATGAAAATCAATCAAACAAATATCTTACCAACATGGGGTAAAGGAAACAACATAACACCATCCCGGTGGAATTCGACTCTAATATAAGTTCCATAGTGCTCAAGCATAACAGTCATCATGTCACTGTGGCGGAGACCATAATCATTCATGAGTTCCTCCCACGAAGGACCATGCAATTTACTGCTCATCCTACCATGTGTGAACATAACATGGTATAAGTTACCCTCAGTGTTGTGCAGAGCAAGATCAACATCTGTGTCACCTCTCTGAATAGCTAAAGCTCTGCACTCCTCAATGTACTGAGCAAGATGCGATCTAACACTGCAAGGAACATACTACAACAAGAATGGAAGCAAGGATCATAAACTTATAAACAAAGGCATTCGAATATGCTATAGTCAGATAATCAAGACATAGAATCTTACAACACATCTAGAACATCGACGATCCAGCACCACAGTAAATATAGACGCACCGGAATCAACGGCATCACAAGGGCCACCTGGAGCTTGGCAAAATGGGCAAGCCATTACCTGCAGACGGACGGTGGCAAATAAGAACTAAATCCACTACCGACTTGAGAGTTCTCATTCGATTGAGTTGGAAGCCAAAAAAATTACCGTAGGCCGGTGGAGAGCGCCCTGATCTATTGTTTACGCGGGTAAAATAACAAAATGGGTGGTCCAGCGAAGAGATCGGCGAGGCGGTGGAAGCACTTGAGAGCAACGGGAGTGAGACGTGAAGAGGGGCAGGCTACTGGACGGGGGAGGGTGAAATGACTAGTCAGAGGAGGAAGAAAGGAGGGATGGGCCTTATCCAGGGGCCCATCGGCCTCCCACTGGCCGACAGGTGGCCCGTTGGCCACCCTATGGCCGACAGGCATCCTCCCCTAGCCTCTGATTGGCCGAGAGGGTCTCTTCGACCTACTTGTGGCCGACAGGTCTCTGGTCGGCCCGGTGGTGGCCAACAGGTCCCTGCTCGGCCTGATACTGGCTGACAGGGTAGTAGTTTTGATATTTTTTCAACTTAGACACCTGCTTTCAAAATTGCTACAAACATAGTACTAGTTCTGGAAAAAATTCCAAATCATAAGTGACATGATATGGCCATGAACTTGTGCTTTTGATCTCCATCTTGAAAGCACCGTCATGATCTCCATCGTCATCGGCACGACACCATGATCTCCATTGTCTTGATCTCCATCAACGTGTCGCCATCGGGGTTGTTGCGCCCACCATGCTTCTACTACTATTGCTACCGTTTAGCGATAAAGTAAAGCACTACATAGCGCTTAATGATTGACACGCAGGTCATACAATAATTAAATATAACCCTACGGCTCCTGCCGGTTGCCGTACTCATCGACATGCAAGTCATGATATTCTATACAAAACATGATCATCTCATACATCACATATATCTCATCATGTAATTGGCCATATCACATCACAACATACCCTGCAAAAACAAGTTAGACGTCCTTTGATTGTTGTTGCATGTTTTACATGGCTGCTACGGGTATCTAGCAAGGACAATTATCACCTACGCAAAAACCACAACGTTGATACATAAGTTGCTTTTCAACCTTCGCAAGGACCGCCTTTGTCAAATCCGATCCAACTAAAGTAGCCATCTTTGTGCAACGAGGTTACACGTCAGTCGATGGAACCGGTCTCTCGTAAGCGTACGAGTAAGGTTGGTCCGGGCCGCTTAATCCCACAATACCGCTGAACCAAAACACAACCAAGGGTGGAAGCAATCTAAGCATCAACGCCCACAAACTCTTTGTGTTCTACTCGAGATCTCATCTACACATAGACCTAGCTCATGATGCCACTGTTGGGGAATGTCACATGGGAAACAAAAAATTTCCTACGCTCACGCAAGACCTATCCATGGTGATGAGCATCTACGAGAGGGAGAGTGGATCTACATACCCTTGTAGATCGCTAAGCGGGAAGTGTTAAGAAACACGGTTGGTGTAGCCGAACGTCTTTGCGATCCAAATCGCCGAGCGTCCTGCGATCTCATCACGATCCGTCCCGCGATCCAATCATGATCCGTCCCGCGAACTCGTCACGATCCGTCCCGCGATCTCATCACGATCTGTCTTGCAATCTTGATCACGGTCCTTCCGATCTAGCGCCGAACGGACGACACCTCCGCGTTTAGCACACGTACAACTCGATGATGATCTCCGCCTTCTTGATCCAGCAAGAGGGAGCGAAGAGGTAGACGAGTTCTCCAGCAACGCGACGGTGTTGCGGCGATGGTGGTGGAGGAATCCCAGCAGGGCTTCGCCTAAGCACCGCTGAAAACCGATCTAGAGGAGAAACTACGATGTAGAGGAGAGGTAGCACGTGGCTATTAGGGTTAGATTTTCCCTCTAAATCCTCTAATATATATAGGAGGGAGGGAGGGGAGGAGGCAGCCTCAAACCCTCATGGTTTGGTCGAAATTGGAGGTGGACGAGTCCTACTCCAATCCTATTAGGAGTAGGATTCCTCCTTTCCACTTGGAAACTCTTTCCACCTCTCCACATTTGGATTTTTTTCCTTCTCAAACTACTCCAGCCACATGGGCCCTTAGAGGAGGCTTCGACCAGCAAGGGGCTGGTTTACCTCCTCCCATAGCCCATGTAGCCTCTTGGGTCGAAATACCTCTCCCGATGGTCCCCCGGTACACTACCAGCACTCCCGGTACCCTACCGATGAGCCCGAAACTTTTGCGGCGACCAAAACAGGACTTCCTATATATCAATCTTGACCCCCGGACCATTCCGAAGCTCCTCGTGACATCCGGGATCTCATCTAGGACTCCGAACAACCTTCGGTCACCACCATACATAACTCTATACTACCGAAACATCACCGAACCTTAAGTGTGGAGACCCTGCGGGTTCGAGAACTATGTAGACATGGCCGAGACACCTCTACGGTCAATAACCAATAGCGGGACCTGGATGCCCATATTGGTTCCTACATATTCTACGAAGATCTTTATCGATCGAACCTCTATGTCAAGGATTCCGTTAATCTCGTATGATGTTCCCGTTGTTCTTCGGTATGTTACTTGCCCGAGATTCGATCATCGGTATATCCATACCTAGTTCAAGCTCATTACCGGCAAGTCTCTTTACTCGTTCTGTAATACAAGATCCCGTGACTAACACTTAGTCACATTGCTTGCAAGGCTTGTTGTGATGTTGTATTACCGAGTGGGCCCTAAGATACCTCTCCGTCATACGGAGTAACAAATCCCAGTCTTGATCCATGCCAACCCAACAGACACCCTCGAAGATACCTGTAGAGTACCTTTATAGTCACCCAGTTATGTTGCGACGTTTAATACACGCAAGGCACTCCTCCAATGTTAGTGAGTTGCATGATCTCATGGTCATAGGAACATATACTTGACATGCAGAAAACAGTAGCAATAAACTTACACGATCATATGCTACGTTTGTAGTTTGGGTCTTGTCCATCACATCATTCTCCTAATGATGTGATCTCGTTACCAAATGACATCTCATGTCCATGACTAGGAAACCATAGCCATCTTTGATCAACGAGCTAGTCTATTAGAGGCATACTAGGGACATGGTTTTGTCTATGTATCCACACATGCATCTAAGTCTCCGGTCAATACAATTATAGTATGGATAATAAACGATTATCATGAACAAGGAAATATGATAATAACTAATTTATTATTGCCTCTAGGGCATATTTCTAACAAATTATTGGTTGCATCGTCGTGTCGAGTTGCTGGTCTTAGCGTCTAGTCTTTTAGGGTTTCGAGTTCTATTCACAACTTGTCATGCCGGCGTCGCACCATCTTCATCGCTGCTGCCATATACCACCACACGCCACCGTCATCCCTTTCGTTGTCACCCACCACTATCCATCAATTTTCACCACATGCTACCATTGTTCATTGTCATTATCACACTTGAGGTCGTTCACATGTACGCTTCATCCAATCTACATCTTATCTAATTTGTTGGATAGAATTAAAGTGGCAGAGAAAAAAAAGGAAACAAAGCAGAGAAAAAAAGAAAAAAAGTGAGAAAAAATTGGTGAAAAAAATAGAGAGAAAAAAACAAATTTTGAATCTATTTGACTCAAATCTCATATCTGAATTCGGAGTTAAATCTGTTTTGCGCAGTGTTCAATAAACCAAACGTATCTTCCTCATACGAACTCAGAATTGAGTGATTCTTTTTGCATACGAAAACTTGAGTCAGTAGCATTCTTGAGAAAAAATATCAGAATTTTGACATATTATCTTACATAGGATAGTTGTAGAGAGAGTTTTGGTACATCCTGCTTGCCGATCATTTGTCATCATTATCTTTACTGTCATTGTGATCTTCACTTATATGTTGTTGTCCAGAGCTAATTCATATTATCCGTTGCTGCTATTTATTGTATGATGTGACTCCATTCGTGTTCTAGGATCGCGTCTCTAGTACGGTCTAGCCTTGGACCAGCATAGTATCGTCATTGAGCGTCTATTCAACATTGTATCTCTGAATTGATTATTGCTAAACTTTTGCTACCATATATTAAGCCTTCCAAGCTCCACATATTTCTACATCGTGTATCCATACGTTCACCTGGTAATCGCTTTACCCAATCTTCGGAGATATTGACACCTTCGGTTGTCGGTCGCCACCTGCTGCATGGTAAGAATTTGTAAGACATTGATATTTGCTTTACTGTGAGCGTTTTACCACCACATCCCAGTAGTTCATAGGAACAATATACTTGGATCTTTGTTTCTTGTTTCTACTAGTCATGACAGGATCCATAGTTGTCAGTTCATGGGTTTCTTCGATCGTGGGAGACGTGCCACCACAACAACCGCTACGAGAGCTGCGAAGAGATCCAAATGCACATGATCAGGTTAATGTTTCTATACCATCATTTAATGGCTGTTTTAGACCTGCTTTATATATTGAATGAGAGTTTGAAATGAATGATATATTTGCTTCCCATAATTTTGTTGAACATAAGAAAGTTAAGTTCGCGGTTGGTTCTTTCACTGGTTATGCTTTAGTTTGGTGGAGCGGATATTGTCGGTTACACCATGATATTATACCTACTACTTGGGATGATTTAAAACTTGCCATGAGACACACATTCATTCCTGCTTATTATACTCGTGACAAGCTTAAAAAGTTACAATATTTAAAACAAGGCAGTGACACCGTAATGAAATATTATGATGATTTACGAACGACCTTGTTGCATTCCTCATTAGAAGAATGTGAAGCAGATTCTATGGATAGATTTTGGGGAGGATTAAATCGTGATATTCTGGAGATACTAATTCATGAAAAGTGTTATTCTATGGATCATTTGTTTCGTCTTGCTTGCAAAGCTGAATAGGAAATAAAACAACGTGTTACCCACAAGGAGACACAGCACAAGGTGCACATTCCAAGAGTTGATACAGTTGTTCCTTCAACTACTAGGCGAACTATGACAACCAAATCAATTCTTGTGAGGGCTACATCACCTTCACCATGTAATACGTCACAACCGAGAGTGCCTACATCATCTGAGTTGATCATAAGTGGTGATGGCAAAGGTATTGGTCTTCCACCTCCACATGAGTATGATGAATGCCTTATCAATTCCAATGTACCCTGTGATGAGCTACCAATTACTTTGATCACACCACCTATTTTAGAGGACTATGTTCATGATTTTACTTCATCATGTGATCAAATAACTACAATATCAACAATTGTGAGTGCACCCATTGAATTAACTATTGATGAGCAAGAACCATGTGAATCAGGAAATAAATCAAGTTTGGGTCAAATATGTTTGCAAATAATTCTGTCGGTGTTTAATCATTTTGATATGACCTCCAATCTTGGTGATAATTCTGTGTCAAATTACATGTTGCATGTTTGCTTATTTAAGCATGTTGTAGCATCTAAATTTGAAATGGTTCACATTTATTTACCAATATTGGGATGGTTTAATGATGAACATTATGAATCTTTTGATATGAATAAGGACTTCACTTATATGTGCAAACTGAGTTGCAATATCGTGATGCCTTCTACTTCTTGTCATAATCTTCTGGCTTTATATTTCATGACATGTAATGAGTGCCCTTGTATATATGTGTCACATGTGTCAAAACTGAGAACAATAAAAATGGATGACATATACATATACAATGTGTACGCCTTTTCTCTTTTGGTAGCCACATTTTAGATTAAGCAACGCCGAGGACGGCTTTGTTTTCAAGAAGGGGAAGATGATGAGGACATGACTACCTTGGATGCGACCAAAAATATTTCATACATGCATATTTGTGAGGTGATTTCTTATAAGAATTATGCAATAATTTATTTATGTTATCCAGAACAAAAATACTTCACCTATTTTTATTTTATGCCAAAATGCAGAATGGTTGAACACTTGTATGAACCACGTGTGATGACAAAGGAAGAGGAAATGATTGGGTGTTATTCAAGAGGTCCTATAATGTCAAAGGAAACAATTAGGTGTTGATCAAGAAGTTCTCTCAGTCACTTTTAGCCCAAGAGAAGATAGAGTCCAAGTCTCTCACGTTCTGGACTCAGATTCGGACTGCACAGACACACCTGTCTCAAAACGCCCACAACGTTCTCATACAGACTCGAAATTGGGTGATTCTTTTTTTGCTGGAAACTAGATTTTATATGAGTTCCATTCCAGTTGGAATCACCTTCAAATTCATCTGGATCGCGATGATATCGACAAAATAATCTGACGTTGCAGCAGAATCCGAGTCAAACTACAACTCCAAAGGTGTTGCATCACCTCCACTTGGGCCTATGGGCCTTGTACGACATAGGGTTGGTTTTAGGGTGTCTTGGGACGTCCTCCCACTGCCTTGGCCGCCACCCCTTGCTCCTATATAAGTATATCAATCTAGTAGCTTTTTCCCTTGGGTTTTGTTTAGTTAAAAGTTTGCCATTGCAACTTCGTGTACTTCGTTTGTGTCCAACGACCAAACCAAGACCGCTTTCGGAACACCACCATTATCAATACTTCATCTATATTTGCAATATTCAGATTGCAATATCATATTGTTGCTTGTTCTTCGATTGCTTGCAGGAAAAGACCTTCGTGGTGAGGTTGATCGTGCTCCGGCGTGGTCAATAACCTCTTGGAGATTGGTTTAGCGATTGCTAAGGCGCAACATCATGCACGTTTGTAGTCGGATCGTCAAAGTCGTTTCCACCAAATCGGTAGTTATCATCTCATCGAAAGATCGGGACCCTCGCCTCTATCACTAATGGTGATAGAGACCATCTCATGGCATTAAAATTAACAGGATGGTAGAGGGCAACATCTACTTCAAAACACTAGCACTGAGCTTGAGCTAAAACACAACATATCACTTGGTAGCACCCACTCATCATGGCATAAAAATATTAACAGGTTCTCAGACTTAGCAATATTTAGCATGTTGAAAAGAACAACATTTTAATAGCCACTTTGTAGCATGGTTCCCACTTATATGCAAGATTATCATGTCAAAATAAAATACCATGGCATTCTACTCATGAAATGCTACCACTTACATGTTGACATAAAGATCATAGCAAACATGGATTAATTCTAGCTAAAATGACAAAATGGCACTTTGGGACAAAATGACATTTTTTAGAACTTGCTCAAATGACCAAACAAGTTGCACCAATGAATTCCTTGGGTGATTCTACCCCAAAATCATATATCATACCCATATACTTGCATGGATCAACATAGCACAACACTAGCTCCAAAAAACCCATACATTCCCATAAGTGAAATCTTACTAAAAAAGCCCATGTCCAAATAAGCTCATGTCCAGATTTAGAAATATACCAGAAAAGGAAAAATCTATTTATATCACAATAAAACAATCAAACAAGAAAAAATAAAAAAACAATAGGTAGGAGGGGCCCACCTGGCTTAGACACCAGGGCCCCTCTAGTGGATGACAAGTGGGGCCAGGGCCCACTTGTCATACACACGCTAACACACATACACACATACACACACTGCCACACACAACAGACACACACACACACCTACACAGGATCTTGCTGTCCATAGGAGATCCAACACACCCCTACACACAGGCAGGCACACACACACACACAACTGCACAAGCACACAAGATCCGGGTGTAGCCACACCGGATCCGCAACACCACACACCACAATACCCAATGCAAAACCCAGACAAAAAAAGGGGCGAGCCAGAGATCGAACCGACGACCTCCCTCTCAGGAGCGGGGGCGCTGACCAGCCGGGCTATCGAGCGGGTACTGACAGGGAAGGGGACGCACCCCACTAGTACTAGCCTGAATATAACTGACGAAACTGAACCTACGCGGCGGCGCTAGCGACGGCGGAGAGAGGCGAGCATGGGGGGGGGTCTCCGGCGAGGGAGGCCAACGGCAAGGCTACATGAACTCAAGGTACGGCGCATGGGCGCACGCGTGACGGAGCGAGGGAAGGCACGACTCGAGCACAACCAGACACACACACACACATCTAAAGGCCAAACTTTTGATTGGAGTTGCGGGAACACGATGATGGCACGGATGTGGCGATGACTACACGGCACGAACGACGACAAGGAAGGGTAGACGGTAGGGGAGTCTCACCTAGTGTCCACTGGACATGAAGGTGTGTCCGAGCGTGTGATGAAGATGAAGCGAACGATGACGGAGCGCGGCGATGCCCCTGGAGCAAAGCAGAGGACGAGGAGCTCAGGGACGCAGCGATCTGGAGGTCCTGGTGCTCCCTCGGTCGATGAGGAAGAAGAGGCCGAGGCAGGGTGTCCTTCCCGCGTCGACCAGCACGGCGGAGAGTGGCGAGGAAGCTATCTCCGGGCACAAGCAACAGCTTGGCCGGAGCACGGCGGTCATGGCGACGGCATGGCTTTGGGGACTTACGTGTGGCGACGACGAGGGAATGGGAAGAGGGGAGACCCTAGGTCATGAGAGACAAACTTATAGGAGCAGGGAGGGCGCCGTCAGCCGTCAAATCAGCCGGGAGGCGACATGGCTGCTCTGGAGAGGCCCAGGTGGGCTAAGACCCTCTCTCTCAGAAAACAAAGGAAGGGTTTTCCGTTTAAAATAAATCCCAGAGCGAAACAATTCACAACAGAAAAAGGAAGGGTCTTCAACCAAAATAAAAATTACTTTTGAGCTCTCAAAAAGGCAAGCTATCTAAGTAAAATGGTTAGAGAATTTTTAGAACTAACAAATATTTTACCTAATATTTACTATGCATGGTTTTCAAAAATTAGTAGAAAGGTACTAGACCCCAACCATGGCATAGGACTACTTAAGAATTCTTAGAAGAATATTTATAAGTTGGCCAACATTTAAAACAAGGGAAAACAACAAGCAATTATTTAACAAGCAACAATAAATTGAATAGAGTGAGAGAGGAGGAGTTGTCTTGACTTGGGAGTAACTAGAGTAGCACTCCAACACACACATCCATGACCACATCACTCTTCATACCACAACACTTCACAACACAAACAACACTAGTATGCAAATGATATGATGAGCAAGATGCATGATGCATGAGATGGAAATGGCAATGAGCAAAATCATATTCATTCAAACACATGGCAACATAGGTTCACAAGTTACATGACCATAAATGGCAAGGGTAGCACTTGGGTTGTTACAACTTACCCATCTACTATCAGCTATAGGATAGATTAAACTTGCTTCTAGAAGCTTTAGTATCTCAGTTCTTACCACTTCTTTCATCGTAGCATTTAATCGTCGTTGGTGATCAACAACGGGTTTAGCATCAGGTTCCATATTAATCTTGTGCTGACATAGAGTGGGACTAATGCCCTTAAGATCATCAAGAGTGTATCCAATAGAAACCTGATGCTTCCTTAGAATTTTTAATAATCTTTCTTCTTCATATTCTGAAAGTTTAGCACTAATAATATCAGGATATATCTTTTTCGGATCAAGATAAGCATACTTCAAAGTGTTAGGCAATTGTTTTAATTTAAACACAGGATCACCTTTAGGTGGAGCAGGACCCCTAGAGTTTCAATAGGCAAATTGTGTTTTAGTAGTGGTTATTGTTCAAAGAAAATTTTGTCTATTTCATTTCTTTCACGCAAGTGCATATCATTTTCATGGTCTAGGAAATATTGTTCTAGTGGATCAGTAGGAGGAACGGCAATAGAGGCAAGACCAATTATTTCATCCTTACTAGATAATTCTTTGTCACGAGGTTGTCTACTAAACTTGGAAAATTTAAACTCATGAGACACATCACCAAACTTAACACTAACGGTTTCTTTTTGACAATCTATCTTAGCATTAACAGTGTTCAAGAAAGGTCTACCAAAAATAATGGGACAAAAG
Source organism: Hordeum marinum (assembly GCA_022496015.1). Classification (NCBI taxonomy): domain Eukaryota; kingdom Viridiplantae; phylum Streptophyta; class Magnoliopsida; order Poales; family Poaceae; genus Hordeum; species Hordeum marinum. The sequence goes on from CM039673.1 coordinate 244,687,014, forward strand.
TCATCTTGTGGGGAACCAAGAACTAGAAAATCAGTAGAATATCTTATTTTCCCACACAAGACTTCAACATCTCTAACAATCCCAAGTGGTGTGATGCTTTCTCTATTAGCAAGTTTAATAGTAACATCAATGTCTTCTATTTTAGCAGGTGCTATGTCAATCATAATTTCCTGGTATAAGGTAAAAGGAATAGCACTCGCGCTAGCACCCAAACCACATAAGCCATGATAGCAATGATCTCCTATTTTAACTAAGACAATAGGCATGCCAACTACGGGTCTATGTTTATCTTTTTCATCGGGTTTAGCAATTCTAGTAGCGTCATCACAAAAGTAAATAACATGGCCATCAATATTTTCTACCAAGAGATCTTTAACCATAGCAACACCAGGCTCTACTTTAATTTGTTTCGAGGGATTAGGTTCTTTAATATATTACTCTTGCAAACCACAGTTGATACCTTAGCATGTTCCTTTATCCTAACAAGGAAAGGTGGTGTCTCAATATAAGTAGTAGGCACAACTAGATGAACATTGTATATGATAGTCTCTTGTTTAGCTATGACCGGTTCTTTGATTTCTAATTTAATAGGGGGATTATATTTAAACCACTTCTCCTTAGGGAGATCAACATGAGTAGCAAATGATTCACAAAAAGAGGCTACTATCTCAGAGTCAAGTCCATATTTAGTGCTAAAATTGTGAAAAGCATTGGTATTCATAAAAGATTGAACACAATCAAACTCAAGCTTAACAGCTGACTCATTACCTTCGTCGAGTTCCCAATCTTTAGAGTTGCGTTTAATTCTTTCTAAGAGATCCCACTTGAATTCCATAGTCTTCTTCATAAAAGAACTAGTACAAGAAGTATCGAGCATGGATTGATCATTATGAGAAAGCCGAGCATAATTTTTTTGAATAATAATTTCTCTCGAGAGATCATGATTGGGGCATGAATATAGCATTAACTTAAGCCTCCCCCAAGCTAGAGCGATGCTTTCTCCTTCACGAGGCAAAAAATTATATAGTCCCTCCGTTCCTAAATATAGGGTGTATAGTTTTTGGAACGGAAATTAAAGAACACACGTGAAGGGAAAATTTCACAAGTGTTGGGCAAGATTACACCTCACTAATTTACATAAAAAATAGAGGAGCTTGCTTGATATAAGGAAATGTACTCAAATCCCTAAAACAAATATCCAAATGAGTGGTATAATGCAATACACCTTATATTTTGGGGGTTTTCTCAAAAATCTATACACCTTATATCAAGGAACCAAGGTATATAATTCGGATCACGATGAACTAGATGCATAGGATAAAACTTTTGGTGGAATTCCAATTTCAATCGATTCCAGTTCGATGACCCAATATCATGACATAGCCTATACCATGTCAATGCTTTTCCTTCAAAGATAAAGGGAAAACCTTCTTTGTAACTTCATCTTCGGATAAACCTGCAAGATGAAATAATCGGAAAATTTCATCCGCGTGTATTAGGTGCATATCAGGATGTTCAGTTCCGTCTCCTGCATAAGGATTAGCTAGCAGTTGTTCTATCACACCCGAAGGAATTTCATAACCAATATTTTCAGTAGGTGCAATAGGTTGAGGGGCAACTAATTATGGTTCCTGTCGAGGTGAAGATACCGCGAACAAACACCTCAAAGGATTGTTCTCCATAGTGACAAGTGACAGTAAATTTCAGCATGTAGTATAAGTTTTTCCTTGCCGATTTCCACTAACCAAGAGCGCTTCACTCCCTGGCAACGACGCCAGAAAAGAGTCTTCATGACCCACAAGTGTAGAGGGTCAATCATAGTCCTTTCGATAAGTAAGAGTGTCGAACCCAACAAGGAGTGGAAGGAAATGACAGGTGGTTTTCAGCAAGGTAATTTCTACAAACACTAAAACTGTAGGTAATAGGTAGTTTTATAGAAAGATAATTGGTAATGAGCAAGTAACGGTAACGGTAAATAAAGTGCAGCAAGGTATCCCAATCCTTTTGTGTCAAAGGACAGGCCAACGCGGTCTCTTATAATAAGCAAAGTGTTCTCGAGGGTACACGAGAATTTCATCTAGTCGCTTTCGTCATGTTGGTTTGATTCGTGCTTGGGTGCTGTTCTTACTTGAACAACCTCCCACTTATGATTAACCCCCTCGAAAGCATCCGCAACTACGAGCAAACCATTAAGATAACATCTAACCATAAAATTAAACACGTGGATCCAAATCAGCCCCTTACGAAGTAGCGCATAAACTAGGGTTTAAGCTTCTGTCACTCTAGCAATCCATCATCCAATAACAACTCCACAATGCATTCCCTTAGGCCCATGGTGTTGGGGAATGTTGCATGGGAAACAAAAAATTTCCTACGTTCACGCAAGATCTATCCATGGTGATGAGCATCTACGAGAGGGAGAGTGGATCTACATACCCTTGTAGATCGCTAAGCGGGAAGCGTTAAGAAACACGGTTGGTATAGTCGAACGTCTTCGCGATCCAAATCGTCGAGCTTCCCGCGATCCAATCACAATCCGTCCTGCGAACTTGATCACGATCTGTCTCGCGAACTCGATGACGGTCCTTCCGATCTAGCGCCGAACGGACGGCACCTCCGCGTTCAGCACACGTACGACTTGATGACGATCTCCGCCGTCTTGATCCAGCAAAAGGGAGCGGAGAGGAAGAAGAGTTCTCCGGCAGCATGACGACACTCCGGCGATGGTGGTGGAGCTATTCCGGTAGGGCTTCGCCTAAGCACTGCAGAAATCCGATCTAGAGGAGAAACTATGCACTGGAGGAACGGGCAGCACGTGGCTAAAAATTCTAGTGCCAAAAACCCTGAAACCTCTAGTATATATAGGAGGAAGAGAGGAGGAGGCTTGGCTCCCAAGGAGCCAGCCCTTGGGTCGGCCGAACCAAGGAGGAGAGGAGGACTCCTCCTCCAATCCTAGTAGGACTAGGATTCCTCCGTATTTTGCCTTTTTTCCACCTTTTCTCTTTGGATTTTCTCTCCTAGCCGCATGGGCCTTGTGTGGGACTTCTGCCAGCCCACTAAGGGCTGGTATTAACTCTCCCATAGCCCATGTAGCCTCTTGGGTCGAAATATCCCTCCCGATGGTCTCCCGGTACACTACCGACACTCCCGGTACACTACCGATGAGCCTGAAACTTTTCCGGCGACGAAAATAAGACTTCCTATATATCAATCTTTACATCCGGGCAATTAAGGAGCTCCTCGTGACGTCCGGGATCTCATCTGGGACTCCGAACAACCTTCGGTCACCACCATACATAACTCTATACTACCAAAACGTCACCAAACCTTAAGTGCGCAGACCCTGCGGGTTCGAGAACTATGTAGACATGACCGAGACACCTCCACGGTCAATAACCAATAGCGGGACCTAGATGCCCATATTGGTTCCTACATATTCTACGAATGTTTTTATCGGTCGAACCTCTATGTCAAGGATTCAGTTAATCCCGTATGATGTTCCCTTTGTTCTTCGGTATGTTACTTGCCCGAGATTCGATCGTCGGTATCTTCGTACCTAGTTCAACCTCGTTACCGACAAGTCTCTTTACTAGTTCCATAATACAAGATCCTGTGACTAACACTTAGTCACATTGCTTGCAAGGCTTGTCGTGATGTTGTATTACCGAGTGGGCCCTGAGATACCTCTCCATCACATGGAGTAACAAATCCCAGTCTTGATCCATGCCAACCCAACAGACACCCTTGGAGATACCTGTAGAGTACCTTTATAGTCACCCAGTTACGTTGCGACATTTGATACACTCAAGGCACTCCTCCGGTGTTAGTGAGTTGCATAATCTCATGGTCATAGGAACAGATAGTTGACATGCAGAAAACAGTAGCAATAAACTGACACGATCATATGCTACGTTTGTAGTTTGGGTCTTGTCCATCACATCATTCTCTTAATGACGTGACCCCGTTATCAAATGACATCTCATGTCCATGACTAGGAAACCATAGCCATGTTTGATCAACGAGCTAGTCTATTAGAGGCATACTAGGGACATGGTGTTGTCTATGTATCCACACATGTATCTGAGTTTCCGATTAATACAATTATAGCATGGATAATAAACGATTATCATGAACAAGGAAATATGATAATAACCAATTTATTATTGCCTCTAGGGCATATTTCTAACAGTCTCCCACTTGCACTCGAGTCAATAATCTAGTTCACATCACCATGTGATTCGCATTTTTATGAATCTAACACCAAATGAGTTCTGGGGCTCGATCATGCTTTGCATGTGAGAGAGGTCTTATAGTCAACGGGTCTGCGACATTCAGATCCGTATGTACTTTGCAAATCTCTATATCAAACTGTAAACACTGCTACCACACTCCACTTGGTACTATTCCAAATGGCTGCTCCATTATACGTATCCAGATTGCTACTACGAGTCATCCAGATTGGTGTTAAAGCTTGCATCGACGTAACTCTTTAGGACGAACTCTTTATCACCTCCATAATCGTGAAACATCTCCTTAGTCTTTTAGTTACTAAGAATAATCTTTACCGCTGTCCACTGATCCACTCCTGGATCACTTTTGTACCCCTTGACAGACTCATGTCAAGGCACAGACCAGGTGCGGTACACAACATGGCATAATATAGAGCCTATGGCTAAGGCATAGGGGACGACATTCGTCCTTTCTCTTTCTTCTGCCGTTGTCGAGATTTGAATCTCACTCAACTTCACACCTTACAAATAGGGCGAGAACTCTTTCTCTAACTGATCCATTTTGAACTCTTTCAAAATCTTGTCAAGGTATGTACTCATTGAAAGTCTCATCAAGCATCTTGATCTATCTCTATAGATCTTGATGCTCAACAATTAGGTAGCTTTATCCAGGTCTTCCTTTGAAAAACTCTTTTCAAACAACCGTTTATGCTTTCCAGAAATTCTACATCATTTCCGATCAACAATATGTCATCCACATATGCTTACCAGAAACTCTATAGTGCTCCCACTCACTTTATTGTAAATACAAGTTTCTCATAAACTTTGTATAGACTCAAAAACTTTGATCACCTCATCAAAGTGTATATTCCAACTCCGAGATGCTTGCTTCAGTTCATAGAAGGATCACTGAAGCTTGCACACCTTTTAGCATCCTTAGGACTGACAAAACCTTCTGGTTGTATCTCATACAACCTTTCCTTAAGGAAGGAAACGATGTTTTGGCATCCATCTGCTAGATTTCATAATTGAAAAATGCAGCAACTGCTAACATAATTCCAACATACTTTAGCATCGCTACGAGTGAGAAAGTCTCATCGCAGTCAACTCCTTGAACTTGGCGGAAACTTCTTTGCGAGAAGTCAAGCTTTATAAATGGTGACATTCACCATCAGCGTCTGTCTTCATCTCAAAGGTCCATTTGTACTCGACGACCTGCCGTCCAACGAGCAAGTCTACCAAAGTCTATACTTGGTTTTCATACATGGATCCTTTCTCGGATTTCATGGCCTCTAACCATTTGTCGGAATCCGGGCCCATCATCGCTTCTCTAGAGCTCGTAGGTTCATCGTTGTCCAACAACATGACCTCCAAGACAGGGTTGTCGTACCGCTCAGGAGCAGTACACATCCTTGTCGACCTACGAGGTTTGATAGTAACTTGATCCGAAGCTTCATGATCATCATCATTTACTTCCTGTTCAACTGACGTAGGTTCCACAGAAACATCTTTCTGTGCTGCGCTACTCTCTGGTTGAAACAAAGGTTCAACAACCTCATCAAGTTCTATCTTCCTCCCACTCAATTCTTTCGAGAGAAACTTTTTCTCGGGAAAGGACCCATTTTAGCAACAAACACTTTATGCTTGGATCTGAGATAGAAGGTTCACCCAACTGTTCTTAGGGTAATCTATGAAGATGCATGTGTCCGCTTTGGGTTCGAGCTCATTAGGTGAAAACATTTTTCCACACGAGCTTTGCAGCCCCAAACATTATGAAATTACAGCTTAGGTTTCTATCAAACCCTAATTCACATGGTGTCATCCCAATGGATTTAGATGGTGCCCTATTTAAAGTGAATGTAGTTATCTCTAATGCATAACCCCAAAATTATAGTAGCAAAACGATAAGAGACATCATAGCACGCACCATATCCAATAGAGCATGACTATGACATTCGGACACACCATCACGCTATGGTGTTCCAGGTGGCGTGTGTTGTGAAACAACTTTAACATTGTCTAAAGTTGTATGCCAAACTTGTAACTCAGACATTCACCTCCACGATCATATCGCAGACATTTCTTCTTGTCACGATGATCTTAAACTTCTTGTCACGATTCAGACTTGTGTTTCATTAAGTAAATATACACTATATCTACTCAAATCATCAGTGAAGGTAAGAAAATAACGATATCCATCGCACGCTATAAGACTCATTGGATTGCATACATCAACATGTATCGTTTCCAATAAATCACTTGCCCGCTCCATCAAACCAGAAAACGGGGTCCTTAGTCATATTGACCAAGAGGCATGGTTCGCATGTCTCAACCGATTCGAAATCGAATGAGTCCAAAGATCCATCAGCATGGAGTTTCTTCATGTGTTTTATACCAATATGACATTTAGCGGCAGTGCCACAAGTATGTGGTACTATTATTGTTAACTTTGTATCTTTTGGCATCAATGTTATGAACATGTGTATTACTACGATCAAGATTCAACAAACCATTCTTACTGGGTGCATGACCATTGAAGGTATTATTCATATAAACAAAATAACCATTATTCTCTAACTTAAATGAATAACCGTGTTGCAATAAACACGATATAATCACGTTCATGCTCAATGCAAAACACCAAATAACATTTATTTAGGTTCGTCACTAATCCCGAAGGTAGAGAGAGCGTGCGATGTTGATCACATCAACCTTGGAAACATTTCCAACACACATCGTCACCTCACCCTTACCTAGTTCTCTGTTTATTCCGTAGCTTTTATTTCGAGTTACTAACATTTAGCAACCGAACCGGTATCCAATACCCAGGTCCTGCTAGGAGTACTAGCAAGGTACACATCAATAACACGTATATCAAATATACTTCTGTCGACGTTGCCAGCCTTCTTATCTACCAAGTATCTAGGGTTGTTTCGCTTCAGCGACCGCTCTCCTCATAATCGAAGCACTTAGTCTCGGGTTTGGGTTCAACTTTTGGTTGCTTCACTGGAGCAGCAACTGACTTGCCATCCATGAAGTTTCCCTCCTTGCCCTTGCCCTTCTCGAAACTAGTGGTTTTACTAACCATCAACACTTGACGCTCCTTCTTGATTTCTACCTTCGCGGTGTCAAACATCGCGAATAGCTCAGGGATCATTATGTCTATCCCTGGCGTTTTATAGTTCATCACCAAGTTCTAGTAGCTTAGTGATAGTGACTTGGACAACGATATCAATCACTATCTTATCTGGAAGATCAACTCCCACTCGATTCAAGCGATTGTAGCACCCAGACAATCTGAGCACATGCTCAACGATTGAGCTATTCTCTTTCATCTTGCACGCAATAAATCTTGTTGGAGATCTCATATCTCGCAACACGGGCACGAGCCTGAGATCCTAATTTCAGCTCTTAGAACATCTCATATGTTCCGTGACGTTCAAAACGTTTCGGAGCCTCAATTCTAAGCCGTAATGCATGACGCACTAAACTATCAAGTAGTCATCAGAACGTGCCTGTCAGATGTTCACAACATCTACAGACGACGCTAGAGGGGTTGGCGCACCAAGCAGTGCATTAAGGACATAAGCCTTCTGTGCAGCAACGAGGACAATCCTTAGATCACGGAGCCAGTCCGCAATATTGCTACCATCGTCTTTCAACTCTATTTCTCTAGGAATATATAAAAATTCAAGGGAGCTACAGCGTGAGCTACTAATCTACAACACAGTTTGGAAAGACACTACTGACTATGTTCATGATAATGAGTTCAATTAATCATATTACTTAAGAACTCCCACTCAAATTGACATCCCTCCGGTCATTCGAGTGATACATGATCCAAATTCACCAACTCAAGTCCGATCATCACGTGAGTTGAGGTGGTTTCAATGGTGAACATCATCATGTTGATCATATCTGCTATATGACTCATGTTCGACCTTACGGTCTCTTGTGTTCCGAGGCCATGTCTGTACATGCTAGGCTCGTCAAGTTTAACCCGAGTGTTCTGCATGTGCAACACTGGCTTGCACCCGTTGTATGTGAATGTAGAGTCTATCACACCCGATCACGTGGTGTCTCGACACGACGAACTTTCGCAACAATGCACACTCGGGGAGAACACAATTTATCTTGAAATTAAGTGAGGGATCACCTTATAATGCTACCGTCGTCCTAAGCAAAACAAGGTGCATAAAAGGATTAACATCACATGCAAATCATAAGTGACATGATATGGCCATGAACTTGTGCTTTTGATCTCCATCTTAAAAGCACCGGCATGATCTCCATCGTCACCGGCACGACACCATGATCTCCATCAACGTGTCGCCATCGGGGTTGTCGTGCCCATCATGCTTGTACTACTATTGCTACCGTTTATCGATAAAGTAAAGCATTACATAGCGCTTAATGATTGACACGCGGGTCATACAATAATTAAAGACAACCCTATGGCTCCGGCCGGTTTCCATACTCATCGACATGCAAGTCGTGATATTCTATACAACATATGATCATCTCATACATCACATATATCACATCATGTAATTGGCCATATCACATCACAACATACCCTGCAAAAACAAGTTAGACGTCCTCTAATTGTTGTTGCATGTTTTACGTGGCTGCTACGGGTATCTAGGAAGAACAATTTGCATCTACGCAAAGACCACAACGGTGATACACTAGTTGCTTTTCAACCTTCTCAAGGACCGCCTTTGTCGAATCCGATCCAACTAAAGTGAGAGAAACTCGCACCCGCAAGCCATCTATGCAACATGTTGCGGTTGAGGGAACCGGTCTCTCGTAAGTGTATGAGTAATGTTGGTCCGGGCTGCTTCATTTCACAATACCGCTGAACAAAAACACGACCAACGGAGGAAGCAATCTAAGCATCAACGCCCACAAACTCTTTGTGTTCTACTCGAGATCTCATCTACACATAGACCTAGCTCTGATACCACTGTTGGGGAACGTTGCATGGGAAACAAAAAAATTCCTACGTTCACGCAAGACCTATCCATGGTGATGAGCATCTACGAGAGGGAGAGTGGATCTACATACCCTTGTAGATCGCTAAGCGGGAAGCGTTAAGAAACGCGGTTGGTGTAGTCAAACGTCTTCACGATCCAAATCACCGACCGTCCCATGATCCAATCACGATCCGTCCCACAATCCAATCACGATCCGTCCTGCGAACTTGATCACGATCCGTTCCACGAACTCGATCACGGTCCTTCCGATCTAGCGCCGAACGGACGACACCTCCGCGTTCAGCACACGTATGGCTTGATGACGATCTCCGCTGTCTTTATCCAGCAAGAGGGAGCGGAGAGGAAGAAGAGTTCTCCGGCAGCATGACGACGCTCCGGCGATGGTGGTGGAGCTATTCCGGCACGGCTTTGCCTAAGCACTGCAGAAATCCGATCTAGAGGAGAAATTATGCACTGGAGGAACGGGCAACACATGGCTAAAAATTCTAGTGCCAAAACCCCTAAAACCTCTAGTATATATAGGAGGAAGAGAGGAGGAGGCTTGGCTCCCAAGGAGCCAGCCCTTGGGTCGGCCGAACCAAGGAGGAGAGGAGGACTCCTCCTCCAATCCTAGTAGGACTAGGATTCCTCCCTATTTTGCCTTTTTTCCACCTTTTCTCTTTGGGTTTTCTCTCCTAGCCGCATGGGCCTTGTGTGAGACTTCCACCAGCCCACTAAGGGATGGTATTCACTCTCCCACAGACCATGTAGCCTCTTGGGTCGAAATACCCCTCCCGATGGTCTCTCGATACACTACCGACACTCCCTATACACTACCGATGAGCCCGAAAAATTTTCGGCGACCAAAGCTATATATCAATCTTTACCTCCAGACCATTCCGGAGCTCCTGTGACGTCCGGGATCTCATCCGGGACTCCGAACAACCTTCGGTCACCACCATACATAACTCTATACTACCAAAACGTCACCAAACCTTAAGTGTGCAGACCCTGCGGGTTCGAGAACTATGTAGACATGACCGAGACACCTCTATGGTCAATAAACAATAGCGGGACCTGGATGCCCATATTGGTTCCTACATATTCTATGAAGCTCTTTATCAGTCGAACCTCTATGTCAAGGATTCAGTTAATCCCGTATGATGTTCCCTTTGTTCTTCGGTATGTTACTTGCCCGAGATTCGATCGTCGGTATCTTCATACCTAGTTCAACCTCGTTACCGGCAAGTCCCTTTACTCGTTCCGTAATACAAGATCCCATGACTAACACTTAGTCACATTGCTTGCAAGGCTTGTTGTGATGTTGTATTACCGAGTGGGCCCTGAGATACCTCTCCGTCACACGGAGTTACAAATCCCAGTCTTGATCCATGCCAACCCAATAGACACCCTTGGAGATACCTGTAGAGTACCTTTATAGTCACCAAGTTACGTTGTGATGTTTGATACACACAAGGCACTCCTCCGGTGTCAGTGAGTTGCATGATCTCATGGTCATAGGAATAGATAGTTGACATGCAGAAAACAGTAGCAATAAACTGACACGATCATATGCTACGTTTGTAGTTTGGGTCTTGTCCATCACATCATTCTCTTAATGACGTGATCCCGTTATCAAATGACATCTCATGTCCATGACTAGGAAACCATAGCCATCTTTGATCAACAAGCTAGTCTATTAGAGGCATACTAGGGACATGGTGTTGTCTATGTATCCACACATGTATCTGAGTTTCTGATTAATACAATTATAGCATGGATAATAAACAATTATCATGAACAAGGAAATATGATAGTAACCAATTTATTATTGCCTCTAGGGCATATTTCCTACACAAGAATGGTGACGTTTCATGTAGTCGACATTCACATGACACCACTAAGGGAATCACAACATACATACCATCAAAATATTGAACACATATCAAATTCACATGATTACTTGCAACATGACTTCTCCCGTGACCTCAAGAACAAAGGTAACTAATCACAAATAATATGCATGCTCAAGATCAGAGGTGTATTGAATAGCATAATGGATCTAAACATATAATCTTCCACCAAATAAACCATATAGTAATTAACTACACAAGGTAATCAACACTACTAGTCACCCACAGGTACCAATCTGAGGTTCCGGTACAAAGATTGAACACAAGAGATGAACTAGGGCTTGAGAGGAGATAGTGTTGTTAAAGATGTTGATGAAGAATGGCCTCCCAAAGATGAGAGGGTTGTTGGTGATGACAATGGCTTTGATTTTTCCCTCCGTGAGGGAAGTTCCCCCGGTGGAATGGCTCCACCGGAGGGCAAAAGTGCTCCTGCCCAAGTTCCACCTCGAGACGGCGGCATTCCATCACGAAAGTCCCCTCCTGATTTTTCTAGGTCAAAACACCTTATATACCAGAATATGGGCTCCGGAGGTGGGCCGTGCTGAGCACAACCCACCAGGGCACGCCTAGGGGGCCCTGGTGTCTTGTGCTCACCAGGGTGGCCCCCTCCGGTAGCCATTTGATCCAATATTTCTTATATGTTCCATAAAAAATCCTTGTGAAGTTTCAACTCATTTGAAGATGTGCAAAATAGGTATCTGTGGTATGCTTTTTCAGGTCCAGAATTCCAGCTGCCGGTATTCTCCCTCTTTGTGCAAACCTTGCAAATTATGATAGAAAAGGCATTAGAATTACTCCATGAAGCATTATTATTCATAAAAACATTGTAAATAACATTAGGAAATCATGATGCAAAATGGACGTACCAGAGTTCCACCGGAGCATCGTCGGAGTGTCATTGCATGGTTTGCAACACCGCCTCGCAACACATCGTCGTGGCACCGCCTCGCAGCATGGTGGCATAGTCGCAGCACGTCACCAGTCATCGCAATATCACCTAGAAGCATGATGGTGCCGTCGCCGCACCACCTCACAACACGTCACCGATTGTCAGCTCGTTGCAATGATGACTTTACGCATGGAGGCACCGTCGCAACAATGCCTCGCAGCATGTCACCGATGTCGTAGCAGCGCCCCCGCACAACGTCACCGGTGTTCGTACCATCGCCTCACAACACGTCGTCAGTTGACAGCTTGTCACAACACTGGCTCGATGCACGATGACCTCGTTGTAGCACCGCCTCGAAGCACGTCGCCGGCCGCCGCACCATTGATGTTGAAGTGCTTGCTTGCAACTCACTCTGCCTTGTAGCAGCCCTATGCCCCTGCAGCTCCACCATGCAACACAGCGAGCTGTATACGACGTGTTTTGTGGGAGCAAAAAAGAGATAACGAAAGAGATGATCACAGGGAAGGGGATAAAGGAAGGAGAAGGGCACATGTGGAAGAGTGAAGCAATTTCGTTTTTAGGCCATGGGACCAGTAACTATCTCTTTTTCTTTCTTTGTATTTCTTCTTTATGTTAGTTTTTGAAATTTTGAAATAACATGTTCTCTTAAATAGGCTTTGTTGTAATTAACATATTAGTGGAGAACTAACCATGTTTACTGAATGCATGAAATGTTTGCCAACACAAAAGGTTGTAGGTGAAGATGGATCGTTATCACTCATTGCTAAAGAGGGAAGAAAGTTAGCGCATTCAAATTATACATCTTTTCTCTTTAATTTTGGGTCACATGACAGACCCATTATTAAATGAGGTAATATATGGAGACGTTTAATGCTTGCGTTCGTGTGGTCTTCAAATCTAGCCATGTTTATCTATCATGATGACTGACATGTAATAAAGCCAATTAGTGTGAAAATATTATGTGTCCTCACGAACAAGAATATAGTTTTGCTGAGCATAGAATGGTGGTCTCTGGTGTGCTTGAGCCAAGCGTTGTCGCGACTAAGGGCGAGCTGCACATTCCCGTGGTTCCTGCAATCTGTTGTGTTGAGTTGTCTATTGTAGCAGTTGGCATGCTCATGTTACTGATGACCCACAAGTATGGAGGGTCGCGATAGTCTTTGAGGGAAGTATTTCAACCCAAATTTATTGATTCAACACAAGGGGAGGCAAAGAATATTTTTAATCCTTAGCAATTGAGTTGTTAATTCAACCACACCAAAACAGATAACTTTCTTGTGGTGGTATATTAGTAGCACAGTAAAATTATAGGAGTAGCGATGGAGTAACAGTAGCAGAAACAATAACAAGTTTGAAGAGTAGTAGCAAAATGTGACACTGGTAAGAGTAACGAAAACAATATCAATGCAAGCATAGGGATGGAGTAAGAGATGGGGTTGTTCATATGAGATTCAATATACAACAGTCATAACCTAGAGTGATAGCAAACTAGTTCCAGTCATCAATCCTATGTAGGCATGCATTCCATAAATAGTCATACGTGATTGCGAAAAAATTGCAGAACATATTTGGTCCTACCTTCCCGTGGCAGGAGGGTCCTAATGGAAACTAAGGGTAATTAAGACACTCATTTTGATAGAGAATTGCAGGAAAGCATTAACATATAGTGAATGCATGTAATCCTCAAGTTAAAGTCATTCTCGTTAATATCCCAATTATTGTCACCTTGGGGTCTAGGGTTTAAAACAATAACAGGTGCATACAATTTGCTGATAAGATCAAGAACACAAATATCCTAGCTGTCAGGGGGGAATCATTTTTTTGCTTAACAAGAAGGCACTTCTTTTCGTGAGAAGATGTAGCTAGTGGGTCCCGGCTATCAGGTAAAGGAAGTATATATTTTCCACGTAATAAGGAGGCACTTCCTTGCATGCAAAGATATAACCGGTTGGTCCCAGCTGTCAGAGGGAACCAAATTTTTGCGTAATAAGGAGGCACTTCCAGTGGGTCACAGCTAATGGAGTCCTGGATTAAGGGGTCCTCGGGTTGCCGGCTTGTCTCTATGGGCCGGACGGTGGGCCAACTTGTCATTGTCAATAAAGGCCCGAACACTATGACGTCGCAACCACGATGGAATCTCCCAAGACCGTGACGTGTACTCCAAGAACAATATGATTAGTTCAGTATATTCTTCTTTTGGTGTAACCGACATTGTGTAACCCTAGGTACCCCCGGTGTCTATATAAACCAGGGGATCTTAGTCCATAGAACAGGTGAAGCTCATTACTCCTAGGGTTTTATACCATATCATACGATCTCAGGGTAGAACAACTCTATACTCGACACTCCATCGTCAATACAAAAACAAAACAGGACGTATGGTTTTACCTCCATTAAGAGGGACCGAACCTGGGTAAACACCGTATCCCTTGTCTCTTGTAACCCATCAATCTAAGATCCATACTTTGGGACCCCCTACTCGAGATCTGCCGGTTTTGACACCGACACTAGCTATTGGGTGGAGGAATCATTACTTTGCGCTTAATAACGAGGCACTTGCGTGCGGTCGTGGACCAGGTGGGTCCCAGCTGTAAGAGTCTCCACGTACAATCCTGTTTCGATGGCTGTCGGTCATTGACCCTGTTGATCATGTCACGCTAAGAGCACCAAGGCGGTGGACGACGATGAGTCCTAGGAAGGGAACGAGCTGGAGCAAGGGAAGAAGCGATAATGAATGCTCATACAGAGGGAGTATGAGGGTTGACTGGTTCGGTTGTAGGGTGAGCTTTCCATCATCGGAGAATAACATAAGGTGTGGGTGACTAGAGGGATGGCCTGGCCACCGATGGGAGTAGGGTGGGACACCAAGGCATGTGGGGCAGCATGATACATCCATTTTGCATCATGTTTTTCCGTTGATATTTATTATGTTTTGAGTCATTATTCCAATTTATGATGCAATCATAATGCCTTTTCTCTCTTATTTTGCAAGTTTCATACAAAGAGGGAGATTGCCGACAGCTGGAATTCTGGACCGAAAAAGACCACTGAAGAGTTGGATATTCTTTGGAAGTCCAAATGGCCTCAAATTTTATGAAGAATGTTTTGGAATATATATAAAATAATAGCAAAATAAATACCATAATGGGGCCCACTAGTATGCCATGAGGTTGGGGGTGTGCCCTACCCCCCTAGGGTGTGCCCCCTAAGCTCATGGGCCCCCAACAGGCCTCTGGTGCCCATTTTATCCTATATGATGCTATTTTCCCTAGAAACAAAATCAGAAGAAAGACTTTCGAGACGAAGCATCATTATTTCGAGTTGTAACTTGGGTAGGAGCACTTTTGCTCTCCGGGGAAACATCCTTCCGGGAGGGGGAAATCGAAACCATTGTCATCACCAATGCTTCATCCATCATGGGAGGACCAATCTTCATCAACATCGTCACCAACACCACCTTATCTCAAAGCCTAGATAATCTCTTTTATTCAACCTTTGTCTCAAAACCTCAGATTGGTACCTATGGTTTGCTAGTAGTGTTGATTACATCTTGTAGTTCATGCTAGGTGGTTTAATTGGTGGAAGATTATATGTTCGGATCCTTAATCGTATTAATTAGACCTCCGATCTTGAACATGATGATGATTTGTGAGTAGTTACTTACATTCTTGAAGACATGGGAGTAGTCTTGTCATAAGTAATCATGTGAAGTTGGTGTTCGTTCGATATTTTGATGATGTGTGTATTGCTCTTCTTTTAGCGGTGTTATGTGAATGTCGACTACATGAAACATCACCATATTTGGGCCCGAGGGAAAGCATTGGAGAGTAATAAGTAGATTATGGGTTGCAAGAGTGACAGAATCTTAAACCCTAGTTTATGCGTTATTCCATAAGGGGCCGATTTGAATCCATATGTTTTATGCTATAGTTAGATTTATCTTAATTCTTGTTTTGTAGTTGCGGATGCTTGCGAGAGGGGGTAATCATAAGTCAGTTGTTTGTTAAAGTAAGAACAACACCCTACCACCGGTCCACCCACATGTGAAATTATCAAAGTACTGAACGTGAATCAACTAAACATGATGAAACGTGACTAGACAAAATTCCCATGTGTCCTCGAGAGCGCTTTACTTCCTATAAGAGAACTTTCCGCTTGTCCATTGCTATAAAAAGGTTTGTGTCACCTTGCTGCACCTTTGTTACTATTTTTACTTGTTACAAAACTATCTATTACTGCTAATTTCAATGCTTGCAGAAAATACATTGCTGAATATCACTTGTCATTTCCTTCTGCTCCTCATTGGGTTCAACACTCTTACTTATAGAAAGGATTATGATTGATCCCATATAATTGTGGGTCATCAAGACTCTTTTCAAACACATTGCCAGGGAGTGAAGTGCCTTTGATAAGGAAACATTTTTGTTATGCGCTGAAACTTACTGTCACCATTTACTATGGAGGATAATCCTTTGAGGGGCTTGTTTGTGGTATCTTCACCTCGACCAGAAGTGGAAAGGGCGGCTCCTCAAGGTACCCTACTGAAAATATTTATTATGAAACTCCTTTGGGTATGTTAGAAAAACTGCTAGCCAATCCTTATGCAGGAGATGGAAGAATACATCGTGATATTCATTTAATCTATATAGATGAAGGGATCCTTTGATTCAAAGGAATTCTATAGGGTTTTTGGAGGATCGAGATCCTTGGTTTTTTTTCCTACTTTGGTCCTTTAATTCATAGGATTGGATCCCATAGGATTGATTCCTATGGAATATTTTGTACTACATTTCATAGGGAATCTAACATCCACTCCAACCACTTCTTACAATTTTTTTTGTTTTTCCTATGGCATCAAACGCTCCTTGCTAATCCCATAGGGTTCAAATGGACATGCCACTCCAACCCTATACTGTTCCTATTCCTACCTTGATGTGGAGCATCCCATGAGCACCACCATGGACGCATCATCAACACCTCAAGCTCCAAGTGGCCCATTGACGAGAGCCCGTGCACGTGCCATTACAAACGAGGTGACCTCACTCCTTTATGGATCTCTCTTTGATACTCTTGGAACGTGGATGCTACCTAAAGCGGAGACACTTTGTGTGCTTAGGTATCAAGAAGGAGGAAGGGAGCAAGAGGAACACCAAGATCAAGGAGAAGGACGAGGAGCTGCCTAGGAATTAGAGGTTCAACCGCTGCACCGGTTCAACCGGCCAACCACCGCCAACCACCGCGACCACTGGGGCAAGGAATTTGTTAGGGAGCGGTGCAAGACCTATGCTACCCTGGTTGTGCCGGTTAATGCCTCATGACCAGTACAACCGGTCCAACCATCGGTCCAACCGGCCTGCCTGCCTGCAGGAACGGGCCCGAGGCCCATGTATCTCCCTCTCACTTACCCTTTCGAGACTAGCACTATATATACTCCATCCCCTCCCCGTTTTTAGGGTTAGCTAAGATTTTCACTAGAGCTTAGCTCCATTACTTGCCCTCTCTTGAGGAGTTGACCTCCTTGTGGAGAAGATCCAAGTGATGCCAAGGCCCCTCTAGAGGGAAGATCCCTCATGGATTCAATGCCCCTCCTTCCGGAGTGGGAGATCACATACTGCTACTTGTATCGTTGTTTGACTTGTGGATCTCGTTCCTCATGTGTTTTCGTGAATCTAGTGGATGTGTAATCGTGTTTGGCCTTAGTGTTCTTCATGTTCTTGAGATTTTCCCCTCCAATTCGTGAAAGATCGACACACACGGGCTTGCCCCGTATCATATTGGTATCATGAGCCACGTTGATCACGAATTTGGAGTCTCCCCCACCGTTTTCTAGCCAATTTTTGCTTTGTTTTAACCTAATTCAGAAAACCCCCACAAAAATAGCCATACCAAAATTTGTTGGATTCATTGGATTTGAGAAGATTTTGTTGATGTGATCTGTGGATTCAGCTATGAACAAGTGGATCTAGATTTTCCCCATCATCCCCACCGATTCCCTATGCAAAATCGCCCGAATTTTTCTTTTCCCACGATTTCGGATTTGCAGTCTGGCCAGGAGCGGTACAACCGCCTGCATGACCAGTACAACCGGTAATTCACCAGGAGCGGTACAAGTGCCCGTTCTAGCAGTACAACCTCTAATTCCGAGGAAATCCTGGAGCGGTACAACCGCCGATCACACGTGGTACAACCGCAAACTCCCAGTTTCATCTTTGTTGATTCGCTCTTTCGCCCATTTTCTTCCGCACCCCATTTGCATTTGAGATTTTGAGTTGCGAGCCCTGCCACTTCCTAAGGTGTTTTGGCTAATTAGGATTGGTTCTTCATTGACATCGCCGCTCATCATCGCCCCGCAAGGTTGCCAACCAACTCTTCATTGACACTACACCGCAAGCAAGGACGGTAACCGCGATGACACTCTTGACTTATACCCTTGCCATTGCATTGTCACCCCCTAGCCTATTTGCATTACTTGCCTATCGAGACTAGCCATTGAGTATTGACAGGCCATGCTACTTGTGCACATTAGTGATACATACTCCGCATAGCTACCATTTCATGCATATACATCTTAGTATCATCTCTTGTGTTACAAAGTACCCGCATACATAATTGCTATCTTGGTGTGCACATCCCGCATTGTGACAATCCAAATATCATTGCAAAAGGAAAGACAAGTGAAGCTTTGAAGCAAGGTCAAAAGAACAATAGCATCGCCACAATTGCATATCATACATCATCACTTTGGATCACTTGAGTGAGTGACTCGTGCCACATACATAGAAAGTCGGGAGTAGGAAGACGTCACATTTTTGTCTCTTATAGGTTGTGCACAAGTTAGTATCACACCCATTAGAGCAATCATGCCATCGTCTCTCTAGAGTTGTGCAACACGAGCATTTTTCCGTGGTTTACACATTTTGATCTCACTTTTGTTTGCACAACTCCACTTTTCTATTTCGTGTGTGTGTTTCCGAGTTCCCTCATTGCTATTGATTCACATTGTCTTACTTGCTTACTTGCGGATCTCTCTCAACTTTATTGCCTCATATTCTCGAATTGCTTGAAACTTTGTGCCACCATCCTAACCAAGCTACTCCAAAAGCATTACCTTTTTAGGTGTGAGAAGGCAAACTCGGTACCAATTCTTCTATTTCCACGATTTCACATTGAGTGATTGATCCTCATCTCAAGCTTCAGAACGGTATTTGGTATTGTGTTTTCCCATTCTTCCACTTATATCTACTTGAGTACCATGGATAGGAACAGTATAACGAACCTGGCATTCGAGGAGCATGACGATGACGCGAACACCAAACTACAATTCTTTGCCGCACAAAAGGGAATGTGCCAAGCACATGACGTCCTCACGGACCGCATAGAGCACCTCGCCACCAACATACGTGAATCCAAGGAGCGGACGTGGGATTTCATGGCAACACCAATGTATGAGCTTAGCGCTTTGGTGGTGAATCGCGCCTCATCTACGTCTACCTTAACTCACCGACGCACCGCAAGTCGACACTCCTCCGAGGACTCTTCCGGTGAAAGTCCTCCTCCTCGAGCTCGACCACACCAACGTGACATGCGTCGCCTCTCTCAAGATTCAAGCAACCCCTTCCACGATGAGCCTCAAGGTCGACATCGCGAGCATGACCACCGTCGCCAACAAGAGCAAGACGACTACGAGCACGATCACCTACGTCACCGTCGTGGCGAAGACCGGCGCCGTGAAGAACAAGCACCAGAGGCACAACAGGCGCTTCGTGACGCAAACTATGCCATGCAAGAACGCAACCGTCTAGCTCGTGAGGAACAAGAAGCTCTATGTCGAGAACGCCAAGAAGAAGAAGCTTGTCAAGAGGAGCACCAAGAACGTCAACAACGGGTGCGACAATGATGTCCACAACACCCAAGGCAAGAGGAGTAACACATTGATGAGCTCGCCCCAAGGCAAGAGCAAGACCAACATGATGACAATGCACCTCTGCGTCAAGATGCACGTCCTCATGCAAATCACGTTGACCACGTGGATGACCACGCTCCAAGGCATGGCCAACGTCAACAAGACAACTATGCTCCTCCAAGACAAGGATATTGCAATAACAACAACAATGAAGAAAATCGCTTTGGCAAGCTCAAGTTCACCATGCCTAAGTTCTCCGGAAGCAACGATCCCGAAGACTACCTCTCTTGGGAACTCAAGGTCAACAAAATATTCCGGTTACACAACTATGAAGAAGACAAGAAGATTGCCATGGCCTCCCCCGAGTTCCAAGATTACGTGCTCATTTGGTGGGAACAAGTGATTGCGCAACAAAGAGAAAGAGGTCACCCTCAAATCACAACTTGGGAACAAATGAAAGAACTCATGCAAGCGCAATTCGTCCCAACACCCTATAATCGCGATCTCTTCAAGAAACTCCAACTACATGAGATGGAAGAGTACTATCAAGAGACGGAGATGGCCATGATAAGAGCACATGGGAAGGAGGACAATGAGCAAACTATGGCACGTTTCTTGAATGGTCAAAAATTGCGGTTTTCCAACCCTACTCCAACTTACTCGAGCTAGTGCATCAAGCCTCCAAGGCGGAACGTCAAGTTCAAGAAGACTACAAGTATGCCAAGACCTCCTACAAGACCTATGGTGCAATTACTGAAGCTACTCCAACTACGTCTCCTTCTACAAGACCTCCATGACAAAAGATGACAAGTCAAGCTACAAGGACAAGTCGTCTTCATTCTCATGCAACACACCTACAAGCAAGACAAGAGCGTCATCCTCTACACCAACACCGGATGACATCAAAACAAGCTCCATCAAGTGATTCACATGCCAAGGCCAAGGCCACAAGATGCATGAGTGCCCAACAAGGCGAACCATGATACTCCAAGATGACGGCTCCTATGACTCTATGAGTGACGATGAGATGGAAGCCTTGGAACAAGTGGCCATGCACCGGCAAGTCAATGAAGATGAAGACTTCCAAGTCTTTTGTGACAATGATCCAAGCCCCGCTCTCATTGTATCAAAGGTTTTGTCTCTTCAACAACAACAAGACGAGGACCAACGTTGCCACATCTTCCACACCAAGGCCGGTATCCAAGGGAGATCCTCAAGGTCATCATCGACGGAGGAAGTTGCCATAATTTGGTAAGTGAAGAACTTTGCTCCAAGTTGCACTTGACCAAGAAAAAGCATCCTCGCCCCTACAAGGTCCGATGTCTAAGCGACTCCGGCACAATCCAAGTCGACCACATCGTGCAAGTTTCCTTCAAGATCGGCGCTTACGAAGACACCTTGGAGTGTGATGTGGTGCCCATGACCGTTTGCAACCTCCTCCTTGGGAGACCTTGGCAATTTGACCGTGGAGCCATACACAACGGGTGCACCAATCAATATATCTTCAGGATGAAGGGCATCGAATATGTGCTTCGCCATATGTCTCCTAGCCAAGTGATCGCCGACAAGCAAGCTTCGTCCCATCATGGAGAGAAAAGTGAGAGAGTGATCCACCTCAAAGCGAGTGAGCACCACAAGCCAAACTTGAGTGACTCCATGATGAGGGACATGAGTGACCTAGTTCTATTTGCCACCAAAAGAGATTTGAGGGATGTGAGTGAGATCCCATCGACCATCCTTCACTACGTGATAGTGTGCAAGGACGACGTTACCCGGCCTAACCCTTCACAACATCTTCCTCTTGTATTATTTCAATTGCTGCAGGAATTCCAAGATGTGTTCCCCGACAAGCTACCTCCGGGACTACCACCAAAACGAGGGATCGAACACCGCATTGACCTCATACCCGACGCGTCGCTTCCCAACAAGGCTCCCTACTGTGTCAACCCCGACGAAACAAACGGGATACAAAGGCAAGTCCAAAAACTCCTAGGTAAAGGGCATGTTCGCGAGAGTTTTAGTCCTTGTGTGGTTCTCGTGATCCTAGTGCCTAAACATGATGGTAGTATGTGCATGTGTTCCGATTGCTGCCCCATAAATGCTATCACCATTCGCTACCGTCACCCTATCCCACTCTTAGATGACATGCTAGATGAACTTAGTGGTGCCACTATATTTTCCAAGATAGACTTGAAAAGTGGTTACTACCAAATTCGCATACAAGATGGGATTTTTTGTTCAAAACTAGGTCGTTTTCTGTAGAAAATTTGAAAAGTACTAGTGCGAACACATTATTTTGAAAAGTAGCACCCCGTCGATCAACCGTTGGCCGAAGAGGACTCTTCGGTCATCCGTTGGCCGAAGACGACCTCTTTGGTCAGGCATTGGCCGAAGACCTGCTGTGTTGGGCCGAAGAGTACTCTTTGTCTTTGGTTGGCCGAAGAGTACTCTTTGGTCTTTGGTTGGCCAAAGAGTCCTCTTTGGTCTTTGGTTGGCCAAAGAGTTCATGCACTTTATGTCACTGCCTGACCAAAGTTGCATGTGACACATTTCGGCCAACCAAAATTTTGTTCGTTATGATTAATGAGATGGAATGTGTCACATGCAACTTTGGTCATACACTGACGTAAAGTGCATGAACTCTTCAGCCAACCAAAGACCAAAGAGTACTCTTCGGCCCAGCATAGCAGGTCTTCGGCCAATGCCTGACCGAAGAGGTCGTCTTTGGCCAACAGATGACCGAAGAGTCCTCTTCGGCCAACGGTTGACCGACGGGGTGCTACTTTTGAAAATAACGTGTTCGCACTGCTACTTTTCAAATTTGCAATAAAAACGACCTAGTTTTGAAAAAAAATCTACAAGAGGGTGATGAGTGGAAAACCGCTTCCAAAACCAAATTTGGTCTCTATGAATGGCTAGTGATGCACATGGGCTTATCCGGAGCATCGGGTACGTTCATGCGCATGATGCATCATATGTTGCGCCCCTACATTGGGTATTGTGTGTTGGAAATTTTCCCTAGAGGCAATAATAAAATGGTTATTATTATATTTCCTTGTTCATGATAATTGTTTATTATCCATGCTATAATTGTATTGACTGGAAACACATTACATGTGTGGATACGTAGACAACACTTTGTCCCTAGTATGCCTCTAGTAGACTAGCTCGTTGATCAAGGATGGTTAAGGTTTCCTAGCCATTGACATGAGATGTCATTTCATAACAGGATCACATCATTGGGAGAATGATGTGATGGACAAGACCCAAACTATAACCATAACATATGATCGTGTCAGTTTATTGCTATAGTTTTCTGCATGTCAAGTATCTGTTCCTATGACCATGAGATCATGCAACTCACTCATACTGGAGGAGTGCCTTGTGTGTATCAAACGTCGCAACATAACTGGGTGACTATAAAGGTGCTCTATAGGTATCTTCGAGAGTGACTGTTGAGTGGGCATGGATCAAGACTAGGATTTGTTACTCCGTGTGACGGAGAGGTATCTCAGGGCCCACTCAGTAATACAACATCACAACAAGCCTTGCAAGCAATGTTACTAAAGTGTTAGCCACGAGATCTTGTATTATGGAACGAGTAAAGAGACTTGCTGGTAACAAGATTGAACTAGGTATAGAGATACCGACGATTGAATCTCGGGCAAGTAACATACCGAAGAACAAAGGGAACATCATACGGGATTAACTGAATCCTTGACATAGAGGTTCGACCGATAAAGATCTTCATAGAATATGTAGGAACCAATATGGGCATCTAGGTCCCGCTATTGGTTATGGGCTGTAGAGGTGTCTCGGTCATGTCTACATAGTTCTCGAACCTACAGGGTCTGCACACTTAAGGTTCGGTGACGTTTCGGTAGTATAGAGTTATGTATGGTGGTGACCGAAGGCTGTTCGGAGTGCCGGATGAGATCCGGACGTCTCGAGGAGCTCCAGAATGGTCCGGAGGTAAAGATTGATATATGGGATAATAGTGTTTGGTCCTCGGAAGGGTTCCAGAATTCACCGGAAATAGTTTCGGATGTTTCCCGAAATATTCGGTGTACAAGGACACTTTATTTGGGCCAAGGAGTAAAGCCCATGAGGCTTTAGGGAGGTGCAAAAGGTGTTTTGTGGAGGCCAGGGGCCAGACACCAGGGACCCTGGCGTCTGGGGCCAGACGCCGAGGACCTTGGCGTCTAGTCCTGGAGTCTGAGGAGGACTCTTGCCTTGCGGGCAAACCGACCTTGAGGAGGATTTTTCTCCAAGTTTCGACCCCAGGGCTCAGCATATAAATAAAGGGGCGGGGCTAGCACTTGGGACACATCAAGAAACCCTAAGCCACGTGTTGTCTCTCCTCTAGTTTGTAGTTTCTCCTCTAGATTGGTTTCAGCGGTGCTTAGGCGAAGTCTTGCTGGAATAGCTTCACCACCATCGCCGCAACGCCGTCGCGCTACCGGAGAACTCGTCTACCTCTCCGCTCCCTCTAGCTGGATCAAGAAGGCAGTGATCGTCATCAAGCTGTACGTGTACTGAATGCGAAGGTGTCGTCCGTTCGGTGCTAGATCAGGACGGATCATGATTGGATCGCGGGACGCTCGGCGATTTGGATCGCAAAGACGTTCAACTACATCAACCGCATTTCTTAACGCTTCCCTCTTAGCAATCTACAAGGGTATGTAGATCCACTCTCCCTCTCGAAGATGCTCATCACCATGGATAGATCTTGTGTGTGCGTAGGATTTTTTTGTTTCCCATGCAATGTTCCCAATAGTGGCATCATGAGCTAGGTCTATGTGTAGATGAGATCTCGAGTACAACACAAAGGAGTTTGTGGGCGTTGATGCTTACATTTCTTCCTTCCTTGGTCGTGTTTTGGTTCATCGGTATTGTGGGATGAAGTGGCCCAGACCAACCTTACTCGTACACTTAGGAGAGACCGGTTCCATCGACTGACGTGTAACTTCATTGCACAAAGATGGCTGGTGGGTGTCTGTTTCTCCTACTTTAGTTGTATCGGATTCGACAAAGGCGATCCTTGGGAAGGTTGAAAACCAACTTATGTATCACCGTTGTGGTTTTGCATAGGTGAGAATTGTTCTTGCTAGATACCCATAGCAGTAACATAAAACTTGCAACAATAACTAGAGGACGTCTAACTTGTTTTTGCACGGTATGTTGCAATGTGATATGGCCAATTACAATATGAGGTATATGTGATGTATGAGATGATTATGTATTTTATAGAATATCACGACTTGCATGTTGATGAGTACGACAACCGGCAGGAGCCATAGAGTTGTCTTTAATTATTGTATGACCTGCATGTCAATCATTAAGCGCTATGTAATGCTTTACTTTATCGCTAAGCGGTAGCAATAGTAGTATGAGCATGGTGGGCGTGACAACCCCGATGGCGACACAATGATGGAGATCATGATGATGAAGATCATCGTGTTATGCCGATGACATTGGAGATCATGTCGGTGCTTTGGAGATGAAGATCAAAAGCACAAGTTCATGGCCATATCATGTCACTTATGATTTGCATGTGATGTTAAACCTTTTATGCACCATGTTTTTCTTAGGATGACGGTAGCATTATAAGGTGATACCTCACTTAAATTTCAAGATTAATTGTGTTCTCTCCGAGTGTGCACCGTTGCGAAAGTTCATCATGTCAAGACACCATGTGATGATCGGGTGTGATAGACTCTACGTTCACATACAACGGGTGCAATCTAGTGTTGCACAAGCAGAACACTCGAGTTAAACTTGACGAGCCTAGCATGTACAGACATGGCGTTGAAACACAAGAGACCAAAAGGTCAAACATGAGTCATGTAGTAGATATGATCAACATGATGATGTTCACCATTTAAACCACCTCAACTCACATGATGATCGGACTTGAGTTGGTGAATTTGGATCATGTATCACCCAGATGACCCGAGGGATGTCAATTTGAGTGGGAGCTTTAGTAATTTGATTAACTAAACTCATTATCTTGAACAGTAGTCTTAGTAACCTTTGCTTATTTATGTTGTAGATCAATGGCTTGCGCAGTAGCACCCCTGAATTTTAATGCGTTCCTAGAGAAAGCTAAGTTGAATATGATGGAAGTAACTTTGTGGTCTGGGCCCGTAATCTGAGGATTATCCTCACGGCTTCCCAGAAGGCATATGTCCTTGATGCACCGCTTGGTAACCAACCCGCAGACATGTCATCCGAAGACATTAAGAATGCTTGGGAGGCACGTTATGAAGATTACTCAATAGTTCAGTGTGCAATATTGTATGGCTTAGAACCGGGACTTCAAAGACGTTTTGAACATCATGGAGCATATGAGATGTTCCAAGATTTGGAGTTTATATTTAAGAAGAATGCCCAGATCGAGAGGTATGAGACCTTCGATAAGTTCTATGCTTGCAAAATGGAGGAGAACGGGTCTATCAGTGAACATATACTCAGAATGTCTGGTATTCGACCCGTCTGGCGGAGTTAGGGATGCCCCTTCCGCCAGAGGCGATCAC
This sequence comes from Hordeum marinum, assembly GCA_022496015.1. NCBI lineage: Eukaryota > Viridiplantae > Streptophyta > Magnoliopsida > Poales > Poaceae > Hordeum > Hordeum marinum. The sequence goes on from CM039673.1 coordinate 244,713,481, forward strand.
TGACAGAGTTCTTCAATCGTTGCCACGAAGCTACAAGAGTTTCGTGCTGAACTATAACATGCACGAGATGAACAAGTCAGTCGCCGAGTTGTTTGCGATGCTGAAAGTTGCCGAGTCTGAAATCCAGAAAGAACATCAAGTGTTGATGGTCAATAAAACCACTAGTTTCAAGAAAAATGGCAAGGGCAAGAAGGTAACTCAAAGAAGGGTGGCAAAGCAGTTGCTCCTCCCATGAAGAAACCCAAAGCTGGACCCAAGCCAAAAACTAAGTGCTTTCATTGCAAGGGAACTGGTCACTAGAAGCAGAACTAACCCAAGTATCTGGCTGACAACAAGGCGGCCAACAACAGACAAGGTATATATGATATACATGTTATTGATGTGTACCTTACCAACTCTCGTTGTAGTGCCTGGGTATTTGATACCGGTTCGGTTGCTCACATTTGCAACTTAAAGCAGGAACTACGGAATAGATGAAGGCTGGCAAAGAACGAAGTGACGATGCACGTGGGAAATGGTTCCAAGGTTGATGTGATAGCCATCGACACGCTCTCTCTTCGATTACCATCAGGATTAGTGATGAACCTGAATAATTGTTATTTAGTGCCTGCGTTAAGCATGAACATTATATCTGGATCTTGTTTATTGCGAGATGGTTACTCATTTAAATCTGAGAATAATGGTTGTTCTATTTATATGAGTAATACCTTTTATGGTCATGCACCCAATGTGAGGGGTTTATTCATATTGAATCTTGATAGTGATGATACACATGTTCATAACATTGATGCCAAAAGATGTAGAGTTGATAATGATACTACCACTTTCTTGTGGCACTGTCATTTGGGTCATATTGGTATAAAATGCATGAAGAAGCTCCATGATGATGGACTTTTGGAGTCACTTGATTTTGAATCACTTGACACATGTGAACCATGCCTCATGGGCAAGATGACTAAAACGCCGTTCTCTGGAACAATGGAATGGGCAAGCGACTTGATGGAAATCATACATATTGATGTGTTCGGTCCAATGAACATTGCAGTGCGCGGTGGATATCATTATTTTCTCGCCTTCACTGATGACTTAAGTAGATATGGGTATATTTACTTAATGAAACACAAGTTTGAAATGTTTGAAAAGTTCAAGCAATTTCAGAGTGAAGTTGAGAATCATCATAACAAGAAGATTAAATTCCTGCGATCTGGTCGAGGAGGTGAATATCTGAGTTATGAGTTTTGCAGTCACTTTAGAGAGTGTGGAATTGTTTCACAATTGACACCGCCTGGAACACCACAGTGTAATGGTGTGTCCGAACATCGTAATCAAACCTTATTAGATGTGGTGCGTTCTATGATGTCTCTTGCCGATTTGCCACTATCGTTTTGGGGTTATGCATTAGAGAAATCTGCATTCACTTTAAATAGGGCACCATTGAAATCCGTTGAGACGACGCCATACGAACTATGGTTTGGCAAGAAGCCAAAATTGTCGTTTCTTAAAGTTTGGGGACGTGATGCTTATGTCAAAAAGCTTCAGCCTGAAAAGCTGGAATCCAGTGGAGAAATGTGTCTTCATAGGATACCGAAAAGAGATAGTTGGTTATACCTTCTATCTTAGATCCGAAGGCAAAGTGTTTGTCGCTAAGAATGGAACATTTCTTGAGAAAGAGTTTCTCTCGAAAGACTTGAGTGGGAGGAAAATAGAACTTGATGAGGCTATTGAACCTTTACTTCAACCAGAGAGTAGCGCAGCACAGAAGGATGTTTCTGTGGAGCCAACGACGGTTGAAGAGGAATTTAATTATAATGATCATGAAACTTCGGATCAAGTTAAATTGAACCTTGTAGGTCGACAAGGGCGTGTACTGCTCCTGAGTGGTACGGCAACCATGTCTTGGAGGTCATGTTGTTAGACAACAATGAACCTACGAGCTATGGAGAAGCGATGATGGGCCCGGATTCCGAGAAATGGTTAGAGGCCATGAAATCCGAGATGGGATCCATGTATGAAAACAAAGTATGGACTTTGGAAGTATTACCTGAAGGGCAAACGGCCATTCAGAACAAACGGATCTTTAACTAGAAGGCGGACGCGGACGGTAATGTCACCGTCTATAAAGCTCAACTTGTGGCAAAGGGTTTTTCACAAGTTCAAGGAGTTGACTACGATGAGACTTTCTCACCCATAGCGATTCTTAAGTCCGTCAGAATCATGTTAGCAATAGCTGCATATTTCAACTATGAAATTTGGTAGATGGATGTCAAACAACATTCCTTAACAGTTTCCTTGAGGAAGAGTTGTATATGATGCGACCGGAAGGTTTTGTCGATCCGGAGAATGCTGACAAAGTTTGCAAACTCTAGCGATCCATTTATGGACTGGTGCAAGCATCTCGGAAGTTGAATAACGCTTTGATGAGGTGATCAAAGCGTTTGGGTTTATACAAGTTTATGGAGAAGCTTGTATTTACAAGAAAGTGAGTGGGAGCTTTATAGCGTTTCTAATATTATATGTGGATGACATATTGCTGATTGGAAACAATATAGAAATGCCCGAAAGCGTGAAGGAATATTTGAACACGAGTTTTTCAATGAAGGACCTGGGAGAAGTTGCTTTCATATTACGCATTAAGATCTATAGAGATAGATCGAGACGCTTGGTAGCACTTTCACAAAGCACATACCTTGATAAAGTTTTGAAGAAGTTCAAAATGGATCTGTCCAAGAAGGGGTTCTTGCCTGTGTTACAAGGTGTGAAGTTGAGTTAGACTCAATGCCTAGTGACTGCAGAAGATAGAGAGAAGATGAGTGTCATCCCCTATGCTTCAGCCATAGGCTCTATCTTGTATGCGATGCTGTGCACAAGACCCGATGTTAGCCTTGCCATAAGTATGGCCGGAAGGTTTCAAAGTGATCCTGGAATGGAGCACTGGACGACGGTCAAGAATATCCTTAAGTACTTGAAAAGGACTAAGGAAATGTTTCTCGTTTATGGAGGTGATCAAGAGCTTGTCGTAAAGGGTTACGTCGACGCAAGCTTTGACACTCATCCGGATGACTCTAAGTCGCAAACCGGATACGTATTTATTCTCAATGGGGGAGCGGTAAGCTGGTGCAGTTCCTAGCAGAGCATGGTAGCCGATTCTACATGCGAATCAGAGTACGTTGCAGCCTTGGAGGCAGCGAAGGAAGGTGTGTGGATGAAGGAGTTCATGACAGATCTTGGAGTAGTGCCCAGTGCACTTAATCCAGTGAATCTGTTCTGTGATAACACTAGTGCCATTGCCCTGGCCAAGGAACCAAGGTTTCACAAGAGGACCAGACACATAAAGCGACGCTTCAATTCCATCCGCGAGTACATAAAGGAGGAGGACATAAATACTTGCAAAGTACACACGGATATGAATGTTGCAGACACGTTGACTAAACCTCTTCCAAGGGCTAAAAATGGTCAACACCAGAACTGTATGGGTGTTCGATTCATTACAATGTAAATCCCATAGTGATGTGAGCTAGATTATTGACTCTAGTGCAAGTGGGATACTGTTATAAATATGCCCTAGAGGCAATAATAAAATGGTTATTATTATATTTCCCTATTCATGATAATTGTTTATTATCCATGCTATAATTGTATTGACTGGAAACACATTGCATGTGTGGATACATACACAACACTTTATCCCTAGTATGCCTCTAGTATACTAGCTCGTTGATCAAATATGGTTAAGGTGTCCTAGCCATAAACATGAGATGTCATTTGATAATGGGATCACATCATTGGGAGAATGATGTGATGGACAAGACCCAAACTATAACCATAACATATGATCGTGTCAGTTTATTGCTATAGTTTTTTGCATGTCAAGTATCCGTTCCTATGACCATGAGATCATGCAACTCCCTGATACTGGAGGAGTGCCTTGTGTGTATCAAACGTCACAACATAACTAGGTGACTATAAAAGTACTCTACAGGTATCTCCGAGAGTGTCTCTTGAGTGGGCATGGATCAATACTAGGATTTGTTACTCCGTGTGACGGAGAGGTATCTCAGGGCCCACTCGGTAATACAACATCACAACAAGCCTTGCAAGCAATGTTACTAAAGTGTTAGCCACGAGATCATGTATTACAGAACGAGTAAAGAGACTTGCGAGTAACGAGATTGAACTAGGTATAGAGATACCAACAATCGAATCTCAGGCAAGTAACATACCGAAGAACAAAGGGAACATCATACGAGGTTAACTGAAACCTTGACATAGAGGTTCAATCGATAAAGATCTTCATAGAATATGTAGGAACCAATATGGGCATCTAGGTCCCACTATTGGTTATTGGCCATAGAGGTGTCTCGGTCATGTCTACATAGTTCTCAAACATGCGGGGTCTGCACACTTAAGGTTCAGTGACGTTTTGGTAGTATAGAGTTATGTATGGTGGTGACCGAAGGCTGTTAGGAGTCCCGGATGAGATCACGGACATCACGAGGAGCTCCGAAATGGTCCGAAGGTAAAGATTGATATATGGGATAATAGTGTTTGGTCTCCGGAAGGGTTCCGGAATTCACCCGATTAGTTTCAGATGTTTCCCAAAATGTTTGGGGTACAAGGGCACTTTATTTGGGCCAAGGGGTAAAGCCCATGAGGCTTTAGGAAGGTGCAAAAGGTGTTTTGCGGAGGCCAGGGGCCAGACGCCAGGGACCCTGGCATCTGGGGCCAGACGCCGAGGACCTTGGCGTCTGGTCCTGGAGTCCGAGGAGGACTCTTGCCTTGCGGGCAAACCAACCTTGAGGAGCATTTTTCTCCAAGTTTTGACCCCAGGGCTCAGCATATAAATAAAGGGGTGGGCTAGCACTTGGGACACATCAAGAAACCCTAAACCACGTGCTGCCTCTCCTCTAGTTTGTAGTTTCTCCTCTATATCGGTTTCAGTGGTGCTTAGGCGAAGCCCTGCTAGAATAGCTCCACCACCATCGCCGCAACACCGTCGTGCTGCCAGAGAACTCATCTACCTCTCCGCTCCCTCTTGCTGGATCAAGAAGGTGGAGATCGTCATAAGGCTGTACGTGTGCTGAACGCGGAGGTGGCGTCCGTTCGGTGCTAGATTGGGACGGATCATGATTTGATCGCGAGACGCTCGGCGATTTGGATCGCGAAGACGTTCGACTACATCAACCGCGTTTCTTAACGCTTCCCGCTTAGCGATCTACAAGGGTATGTAGATCCACTCTCCCTCTCATAGATTCTCATCACCATGGATAGATATTGTGTGTGTAGAGGATTTTTTTCCCATGCAACGTTCCCCAACATTGTGTTGTTGTATACTTCGATGACATCCTTGTTTTTAGCAAATCCATAGAACAACATGCCATGCATGTTCGGAACATTTTGCAAACTCTTCGACAATAAAAACTTTTTGCTAACATGGACAAATGCATTTTTGGTGTGGACAAAGTTGTTTTCCTAGGATTTGTTGTTTCCTCAAAGGGTGTCCATGTTGATGAGTCTACAATTGAGGCAATTAAAAATTAGCCTACACCCACCGATTTGCAACAAGTGCGTACCTTCTTATGTCTAGTGGGTTTTTACCGTCTCTTCATGAAAGATTTTAGCACTATTGCTACTCCTCTACATGCTTTGAGCAGAAACATGCACCGTTTATTTGGGGACCATCCCAAGACATCGCTGTCCATGAACTTAAGAATTTGCTTACTCGTGCACCTTTGCTTGCCTTGCCTAATTTTGACAAAAGTTTTGAAGTGCATTGTGACGCTAGTGGTAATGGCATAGGAGGTGTGCTTATGCAAGAAAAGCGCCCAATTGTGTATTTTGTTGAGAAACTTTCCGGCGCTCAACTCAATTATCCTTTCTATGACAAGGATTTATATGTTTTGGTAAGAGTTTTACAAGCTTGGGAACATTATTTGCGTCCGCATGAATTTTTCGTTCATACCGATCATGAAACTCTAAAGTACCTCAAGGGCCAAACTAAGTTAAACAAACGTCATGCTAAATGGAGTGAATTTACTGAGTCATTTCCTTATGTTATCAAATACATTAAGGGTAAAGAAAATGTTGTGGCGGATGCTCTTTCCCGCAATTGCATGCTCGTTACTCAACTTGAATTAAATGTTGTTGGATTTGAGCACATCAAAGACTTGTATGAGCATGATGATTCTTTTGCTACTCCTTACGCCAATTGCAAAGTGAAAACTTGTTGCGAGAACTACTACTTTAAAGATGGCTATCTTATGTGTGCTTAGAAACTTTGCATTCCCAAGTCTTCTCTTCATTTGTTGCTTTTGCAAGAAGCTCACGGTGGAGTACTCATGGGTCACTTTGGACGCAACAAGACATATGCCACCCTCTCCGACAAGTTCTATTGGCCAAAGATGCTTCGTGATGTTGCCTGCTTCACCAACCGATGCTCTACATGCCGCAAAGCAAAGTCAAAAGCCCAATCCCATGGTCTTTACATGCCTCTTCCTATTCCGTTCCAACCTTGGGAGGATATTAGCATGGACTTTGTGCTTGGATTGCCACGAACAATAAATGGCCATGATTCCATCTTTGTTGTTATGGATCGGTTTTCAAAAATGGCTCATTTCATTCCTTGCCACAAGATCGATGATGCTTCACATATTGCCAATCTCTTTTGTAGGGAAATCTTACGCCTACACGGAGTACCAAAGACCATTGTCTAGGATCGCGACGTCAAGTTCTTGAGCTACTTTTGGAAGACCCTTTGCGCCAAGCTCGGCATCAAGTTACTCTTCTCTTTGGCCTACCATCCACAAACCGATGGCCAAACAGAGGTGACAAATCAGACACTTGGAACTCTCCTACGCGTGTTGATCAAGAAGAACATCAAGGAATGGGAAGATTGCCTCCCCATCGCTGAGTACGCCTACAACCGCGCAAGACACGTCACCACCAACAAGTCTCCCTTCGAGGTGGTCTACGACTTAAACCAATTGTCCCCACTGGACATTCTTACGCTTCCACTACAAGAATGTGTCAACATGGACACAAGTGCAAGGGTGAACTACATCAAGAAAATGCATCAAGATACAAGGAACACCATCGAGCGCCAAGTGGAATGCACCACCATCAAGCGCAACACCAACAAACATCCCATGGTCTTCGAACACGGAGACCTCATGTGGCTACACCTAAGGAAGGAACGCTTTCCCAATGAGTGCAAGTCCGAGATGCTACCTCGCGCCGATGGCCCATTCAAGGTCTTGGAGCACTACAACAACAATGCTTACAAGATCGGCATTCCGCACGACAAGTACAACATGAGCGACACCTTCAACGTCGCGGACCCCTCCCCTTTCCATGGTGATGAAGAGCTTGATCCGAGGTCGGATCCCTCGCAAGGGTGGGGGGAGATGATGCGGAGCATCCCATGAGCACTACCTTGGACCCATCATCAACACCTCAAGCTCCAAGTGGCCCATTGACGAGAGCCCGTGCACGTGCCATTACAAACGAGGTGACCTCACTCCTTTATGACTCTCTCTTTGATGCTCTTGGAACGTGGATGCTACCTCAAGCGGAGACACTTTGTGTGCTTATGAATCAAGAAGGAGGAAGGGAGCAAGAGGAACACCAAGATCAAGGAGAAGGACGAGGAGCTGCCCAGGAATTAGAGGATCAACCGGTGCACCACCGGCCAACAACCGCTGCACCGGTTCAACCGGCCAACCACCACCAACAACCGCAACCACCGAGACCAGGAATCTGTTATGGAGTGGTGCAAGACCGCTGCTACCCCGGTTGTACCGGTTAATGCCTCATGACCGGTACAACCGGTCCAACCTCCGGTACAACCGGCCTGCCTACGCGCAGGAACGGGCCCGAGGTCCATGTATCTCCCTCTCACTTACCCTTTCGAGACTAGCACTATATATACCGTGTCCCCTCCCCATTTTTAGGGTTAGCTAAGATTTGCACTAGAGCTTAGCTCCATTACTTGCCCTCTTTTGAGAAGTTGACCTCCTTGTGGAGAAGATCCAAGTGATGCCAAGGCCCCTCTAGAGGGAAGATCCCTCATGGATTCAAGGCCCCTCCTTCCAGAGTGGGAGATCACATACCGCTACTTGTATCGTTGTTTGACTTGTTCCTCATGTGTTTTCATGAATCTAGTGGATGTGTAATCGTGTTTGCCCTTAGTGTTCTTCGTGTTATTGAGATTTCCCCCTCCAATTCGTGAAAGATCAACACGCACGGGCTGGCCCCGTATCATACCTATTCAAAATCCTATGAATAGAAGAGGCCCGAATTTTGTAGATTAATTAAGCTTGCAAGTTTATCTGAAGATGGTGTTAAGAAGAATGTTTTCCCTTTATCTTTGGAGGGAAAATCATTGATATGGTATAGGCTATTGGTGATGCCGAAACATGGGATTGGAATCGATTGAAGTTGGAATTTCACCAGAAGTTTTATCATATTCATTTGGTTCATCATAATCGTATATATGTATGTATGTATGTATATATATATATATGTATGTATGTATATATATATGTATGTATGTATGTATATATATATAGAGAGAGTGGATTTGCTATCAACCCTAGCTAGAGAGGTGGTTATCGGAACCGTTGATGTGCATTGAGATCTACACCTTTCAGTGGATAAGGTTTCGATTATTTGAACTTTTGAATTTCGCCATGATAGAAGAGAAATGGCCATCATGCACCTTTATGTATTTGTAGTCCATAGATGGCAAGCTAGAGTCTGACTTTGGAGGAATTTTTAGGGCAATGGCTGCCTCTCCTTTCTCATTCGGTAGTGTGGACATGAGGTATTTCGGGTAAACATGTACAGTGGTTGATGGAGCTGAAATTGCAAAAGGTTCTGATCGTGTTGCGCTCTTCCATGCATTAATGGTTTCCATTAATACCTAGTTGTGTACATGGTCCGAACCATTCGCTAGTGAACAAAGTGCCATTTTGACGTCCTCTTTATTTTTACAGCAGGAAAGCCCTATTTAATACACCGCATAAAGTGGTATGTGAATAAATGGCATTGTACTTGGGTGGCCGTCATCGAGCTGCATGTAATCACCATCACCACCAGCCAGCTACATGCGTAAACTATCTCCACTGCCTGACGTTTTCTTTGCATATAAAAAGATCATCACTCACTTGTGCACCACTGTGTTTCATTCCCGGTAGTACAGTTTGATCTAAGTGTGTAGAGTTCAAGCAGCTGAAGCCGGAGCTCCCATCAAGTACATTGCCAGAATGGAAGACGCGTTTACAGGGGCTATCGTGCCTGTTGGTGTTGCAGCGATTCACAATATCGGGCGATAGGTAATCAGCCGTGTGTCCGACAATTATGTTTCATTAAGATAAAATTGTGTACTGAATAATAGTTTTGGTGTTTTCCAGTACCTTTGTGGGAGTCCAGGACTAAGGGGTCCTTGGGCCTCCGGCCTATTCCCTATGGGCCGGACAGGTGGGCCGGTTTGTGCCCAATACTTGTAAACCGAACTATAAGACAACCACGTATACGGGAAGGAAACTTTCGATGCCTTGGTGTGTCCTCCAAGTCAAGATGACAAGATCGACGTGTTTATCCTTGATGGTAATCGACTATGTGTAACCCTAGGAACCCCTGGTGTCTATATAAACTAGAGAGTTTAATACGTAGAGGAGAGAGAACCATTATTCCAATTCATCTAAGGTTTAGTTCGTTTGATCTTGTTGTAGATCGACTCTGTAATCGTCATACACTCATCAATACAATCAAGCAGGATGTAGGCTTTCACCTCTTAAAGAGGGCCCAAACCTGGGTAAACATCGCCTCCCCGTTTCCTATTCCCAATTGATCCATGATCCATACCTCGGGACACCCTACCCAAGATCTGCTGATTTTGACACCGACATTGGTGCTTTCATTGAGAGTTTCGCTGTAGGATCGCCAAAAATATTGATGGTGTGGTTAGTCATCAGCAACGACATTTGTAATGGGGACGTCTTTGTTCCTAGACAGATCTTTGCGTTTGGCAGCATCGTGCTGCATGCCGGCCTGACCGACCATCTTGGCCAGATCAGATGTTTGGCCACCGATCAGGAGATCAGATTTGAGAGCCTGGAATTCGTCGCCGACTCCCGGGAGGATCTCTTCCTGACAAAGCTATCGGTCCCCTGGAGGAGCTCGCAAGTCCCGACGCTTCGACGTCGGAAGCAGTGAACCCTACCATCGATGGAGCTTCCATCCCGTGTGCGGCCTTAAAACCAGATCCGATCAAGGTGCCCAAATCAATTTCGGTCGAACACTGCCCGTGTGTGGCCTTAAACACCCCCGAATCTACAGTACTACAGATCAACCCTATGCACTCTAGGAGCATGGATCCTGCAGACCACTCGTGGTTGAATGAGCTACTTGATCGGATTCAAGCCATAGGAACAGTCAACCCTCGATCTATGATCGGATCGGGATTAAACTCGACAATAGGGAAATTAATATCCCACATATCACACACTTGGTCGCAACCATCGACGACTTGGCCGATGGTTCTCCTTCGCAGTCACCGGAGCTAAGGACGGTCTATGTCCGGGTTCCCGATCACCCGGATTAGTCTCTATTTTGGAATCCGAACCTTCCCCCGGAAGGAGTTTGGGATCGAGCCCCGATTCGACACACGACCTAGAGTCTATGTGAAAGTGTCCAGCCGATAGCTCGAACCCCAAACCCGCCGCATCAGATTCCACTTTGCAACAAGACACGACCGCCAATGTTTCGAGCTCACACCCCATAGGGATGCAAAGTTTTCCCCACCCAACCCCACATCCAGTACTCCCCAAGTAATTCGGGAATACCTGATGTATGGGACTTAATTTACATCAAAGAACAGCCAGGGAAAACGGTCAAAAAACACGATGGCAGAATGCAGCGATCAGGACATTATATCAACCTTCTGGTATAATTGCCATGATGAAGGAGTCCTGAACACTCTTGCCCAGCGCCACATTCAAAACTTTGCCAAGTTGGCAGACCTTGTACACAAATACTTCGCCATGGAAAGTACCTGGCAGGCTCAACAGATGCGCATGGAGTAAATCCATGCAAAGAAACCTAGGAGGAGTTGGCGTAAGCACGCACATACACGATGTCTCGCCGAGCATGAGCCCGCCGAGAAAAAGAATAGACCCCTTACAAGACCCAGAACTGTCCTAGATGACTTATTTGATAAGTCATGCCCCATACACTCTGTCCTAGAACACGAACTCGTCGCACAACCTGCAAGCTTGCTGGGTCGTCAGGCAAGTCACTAAGAGCGGAGAGACCACCCTTGGGATCTCACCGTCAAGAAGACGATCGCCCACGCCACCGGATAACAATGCCAAGATCCTAATGATCTAGGATACATTTCACTCAAATAATTAGAGGAAAAGAGCTCTTCGAGAACTCGACCAAATACACCAAGTGGCAGCGAGGAATTCATGGACGAACACACCTATCACCATTGCCACCTCTTGAGTGTGCGTTGGTTTTCGCTTGAAGAGGAAAGGTGATGCAACAAAGTAGATACATATTTCCCTCAGTTGTTGAGAACCGAGGTGTCAATCTAGTAGGAGGAACAAGCAAGTCACCAATGGTTGCACCTACACAAACAATCAAACTCTGCACCTAACGCTATAAAGGGGTTGTCAATCCCTTCACGATTATTTGCAAGGATTAGATCTGAAAGAGATATATGTAAACGAGTGCGAAAAGTAAAACATAAATAAATTGCAGCAAGGTATAGATCTGAAAGTATATGATGGAAAATAGACCAGGGGCCATAGGTTTCACTAGAGGCTTCTCTCTTGAAGGCAAATATCATGGTGGGTAAAACAAATTAGTGTCAAGCAATTGATAGAAAAGCGAATAATTATGTAGTTATCCAAGGCAATGATCATGCATATAGGCATCATGTCCGTGACAAGTAGACCGAAACGATTCTGCATCTACTACTATTACTCCACACATCTACCGACTCCTTCCTGCATCTAAGTATTAAGTTCATGAAGAACAAAGTAACGCATTAAGAAAGATGACATGATGTAGAGGGATAAACTCAAGCAATATGATGAAAACCCCATCTTTGTACCCTTGATGGCAATAATACAATACGTGCCTCGCTACCCCTACTATGTCACTGGGTGAGGACACCGCAAGATTGAACCCAAAACGAAGCACTTCTCCCATTGCAAGAATTATCAATCTGGTTGGCCAAACCAAACCAATAACTCAAAGAGACTTGCAGGGATATGAAATCATGCAAATAAGAATTCAGAGGAGATTCAAATAAGATTCATGGATAATCTGAATATAAACTCACAATTCATAGGATCTTGACAAACACACCATAAAAGAGGATTACATCGGATAGATCTCCATGAAGATCATGAAGAACATGGTATTGAAGATCAAAGAGAGAGAAGAAACCATCTAGCTACTAGGTATGGACCCGTAGGTGTGTGGTGGACTACTCACGCATCATCGGAGGGGCAACGGAGTTGATGTAGATGCCCTCCGTGATCGAAACCCCCTCCGACTGATTACCGGAAAAGGCTGCAAGATCGGATCTCTCAAGAACGGAGGCTTTCGGTGGCGGAAAATTATTTTCGTGGCTCCGTTTGATGTTGGGGGAATATTTGGGTGTTTATAGGCCAAGAATAAGGGTTAGGAGACCTGCCAGGGAGCGACAAGCCTGCTAGGCGCGGCAGGGGGGCCCGCGCCTGGCGGGCTTGTGGCGCCCGACACCTCCCCTCACGTGCACTCCAAGCTTGATCGACTTGTTTCCTACCAGAAAAATTCCTTCCGAAGGTTTTTTCCCGTTTGGACTCCGTTTAATATCCCATATCTGTAAAACTCAAAAACAAGGAAAAATAGAAACGGGCACTTGGCTCTAGATTAATAGGTTAGTCCCAAAAATAATATAAAATGGCATATTAATGCATATAAAACATCCAAAACAGATAATATAATAGTATGCCATCATCAAAAATTATAGATACGTTGGAGACGTATCAGCATCCCCAAGCTTAATTCCTGCTCGTCCTCAAGTAGGTAAATGATAAAAAAAATGAATTTTTGATGTGGAGTGCTACCTAACATATTTATCCATGTCATATTCTTAATTGTGGCATGAATATTCAGATCCATAAGACTCAAAACAAAAGCTTAATATCGATATAGAAACAATAACATTTCAAGGATACTAGCAAAGCAATCGTATCTCTTCAAAATATAATGGAAAAATAAAGTTATCCCTGCAATATCATATGGTCTGGCCATTCACCATCTTCCCCACACAAATTATTTATATCATGCACAGCCCCGATGAAAAGTCAAGCAATTGTTTTCACACCTTTATTTTCTCAAACTTTTTCAACTCTCACGCAATACATGAGTGCGAGCCATGGATATAACTCTATAGGTGGAATAGAATATGGTGGAGGTTGTCAAGGAAAGGGAGAAGATAGTCTCACATCAACTAGGTGTATCAACGGGCTTTGGAGATGCCCATAAATAGATATCAATGTGGGCGAGTATGGATTGCCATGCAAAGGATGCACTAGAGCTATAAGTGTATGAAAGCTCAAAAGGAAACTAAGTGGACGTGCATCATGAAAACTTCTACTAGCTATACGAAAGTGACAAAATAGGAGACTCTCTATCATGAAGATCATGGTGCTACTTTGAAGCACAAGTGTGGAAAAATGTAGTAGCAATGTCCCTTCTCTCTTTTCTCTCATTTTTTATGTTGGCATCTAAGGCCTCTTTTTTTTATTTGGGCTTCGATGGCCTCTTTTATTTTATTGTTATTTTTTAGTCCGAAATCTCATCCCCACTTGTGAGGGAATCATGGGACATGCTCTATTAAGGATAATCATCACACTTTTATTTACTTACAACTGAAAAGAAAATTACAACTCGATACCTATGACAAGATATGGCTCTATATGCAATATGGAAGTGATGGTGCATGCCATAAAAGGAAACGGTGGAAGTCGCATGGAAATATATCTCGGAATGGCTATGGAAATGCCATATTAGGTAGGTATGGTGGCTGTTTTTAGGAAAGATATATGGTGCCTGTTTTGGGGAAGGTATATGGTGGCTGTTTTGAGGAAGGTATATGGTATACCGGCGAGAGTTGCGCGGTAATAGATAGGCTAGCAAAAGCGAAAGGGTGAGAGTGCGTATAATCCATGGACTCAACATTAGTCATAAAGAACTCACATACTTATTGCAAAAGTCTATTAGTCATTGAAGCAAAGCATTAAATGCATGATCCTAGGGGGGGGGAGGTTGGTAGGAGTTAACCATCACGCGCCCCTGACCCTCACACAAAGGTCAACAATCTATAAACAAGCCATGCTCCGACTTCCTCACATAACGGTTCACCATACGTGCATGCTACATGAATCACAAACCTTTACACAAGTACTTTTACCAAATCACAATTTACTTCCTAACATGTCTCTTAACATTACCATCTTTATATCTCAAAACTTTATGCAAGGAATCAAACTTCTCATAAATACTTAATGCACTTAATATGGAAGTTTTTATTATATACCTTTTGGATGCCTATCATATTAGGACTAAATTCATAACCTAGACCAATTACCATGATATTTTATAAACTCTCAAAATAATATAAGTGAGGTATGAGAGTTCAAGTATTTCTATAAAACGCAAACACCACCGTGCTCTAAAAGATATAAGTGAGGCACATAGAGCAAAATTGCCCAACTCAAAAGATATAAGTGAAGCACATAGAGTATTCTAATAAATTCACGATTCAGCGTGTCTCTCTTAAAAGATGTGTGCATCAAGGATGATTGTGGCAAAATGACAAGCAAAGACTCATATCATAGAAGACGCTCCAAGCAAAATACATATCATGTGGTGAATTAAAATATAGCCTCAAGTAAATTTACTGATAGATTGAAGACGAAAGAGGGGACGCCTTCCGGAGCATCCCAAGCTTAGGCTCTTTGGCATCCTTGAATATGACTTGGGGTGCCTTGGGAATCCCAATCTTAGGATCTTACCAGTGCTTATTCCATAGTCCATCAAATCTTTACCCAAAACTTGGAAACTTCACAACACAAAACTTAACAGAAAACTCATGAGATCCGTTAGTATAAGAAAATAAATCACCACTTTAGGTACTGTTGTGAACTCATTATTTATTTATATTGGTTTACCTACTGTAATATAACTTCTCCATGGATTATACCACATGATACAACCCATAGATTCATCAAAATAGGCCAACAACTGAAAGAAAACAGAATCTGTCAAAGACAGAACAGTCTGTAGAAATCTGAAAACTTTGTATACTTATGTAACTCAAAAAATTCTGAACAATTAGGAAAACCTGGGAAATTTATATATCAATCTTGTTTAAAAGTTTCAAACTCATTCGATGCTCTAAAAACTTTATAAAATTCCTGGCCAAGCACAAAAGTTTTTGTTTTTTCAGCAGTATCAAATCAACAACTACCATAGGTAACACCAAAGGTTTTACTTGGCTCAAACACAAATTAAAACACTAAAACACAAATACTACAGAAGTATTAATGTGAGTAACACTCAAAAACAGAAGCAAAACAGAACACAAAAATAAAAATGGGTTACCTCCCAACAAGCGCTATTGTTTAACGCCCCTAGATAGGCAAAACACAATAGATCTAGGTATTGTCATCTTTGGTATGCAATACAAAAATAGATCTAATAATAGATTCATAAGGCAATCTTATTTTCTTTCTAGGAAACTGTTCCATGACTTTCTTTAATGGAAATTAGAATCTAATGTTTCCTTCTTTCATGTCAATATTTGCACCGATCGTTATAAGGAATGGTCTACCAAGAATAATAGGACATGTAGGATTGCAATCTATATCAAGAACAATGAAATCTACGGGCACATAATTCCTATTTGCAAAAATGGGAACATCATGAATCAAATGGAAAGTATATTTAAGTCTAACCCACTTCCTATGCATAGGGATTTTGTGAGCAAACAAATTATGGGAACAAAAATCAACTATCATAGGAAGGCAAAACAAGCATAACTTCAAAACTTTGAACACATAGAGAGGAAACTTTATATTATTGCAATATGTAAAAGCATATGTTCCTCTCTCATAGTAATTTTCAATAGCAGCATGAAGGAATGTCACAATATAACTATCACACAAAGCATTCTTTCCATGATCAATTATAACATATGTGTCATCAGCAAAACTTGGGGAACAAAAAATATCGTCTTCATCAAGCATAGCATACCCAAGCTTGTGGTTTTGCATATCATTAGCATCATGGATATTCAGAGAATTCATACTAACGACATGGCAAACCAGCTTTTTATTCAAGGAACTATCATGAATCTCCTTATAAATTTCTTCTTTCAATACTTCATCAAAAATTTCAGATTCATGATTTTCTAACAAAGCTTCATAGAGATAATCAAGTGCACTTAACTCACTAGCAGTTGGTTCATCATAATTTGGTCTTTTGAAAAGTTTGGCAAGTGGATGAGGATCCATATCAATAGATTTTTAGCAAGCGAAGATGCAAGCAAATAGAAGGCACATGGCAACACAACCAAACAAAAGGCAAACGAAAGAAGGGCGAATAAAAGGGAAACTCTTTTTGGTATTTTCTGAAAAACGTTTTGGAAGTGGGGGAGAGGAAAATGAGAAGCGAATGGCAAATAATGTAAATGCAAGAGATGAGTTTGTGATGGGTACTTGGTAGGCTTGATGTGTATCTTCCCCGGCAAAGGCACCAGAATCCTTCTTTCTACCTCTTGAGCGTGCGTTGGTTTTCCCTTGAAGAGGAAAGGGTGATGCAACAAAGTAGATAAGTATTTCCCTCAGTTGTTGAGAACCTACGTATAAATCCAGTAGGAGGAACAAGCAAGTCACCAGTGGTTGCACCTACACAAACAATCAAACTCTTGCACCCAACGCTATAAAGGGGTTGTCAATCCCTTCACGATTATTTGCAAGGATTAGATCTGAAAGAGATAGATGTAAACGAGTGTGGAAAGTAAAAGATAAATAAATTACGACAAGGTATAGATCTGAAAGTATATGATGGAAAATAGAACCGGGGGCCATAGGTTTCACTAGAGGCTTCTCTCTTGAAGGCAAATATCACGGTGGGTAAACAAATTATTGTCAAGCAATTGATAGAAAAGTGAATAACCATGTAGTTATCCAAGGCAATGATCATGCATATAGGCATCATGTCCGTGACAAGTAGAAGAAAATGATTCTGCATCTACTACTATTACTCCACACATCAACCGACTCCTGCCTGCATCTAGAGTATTAAGTTCATGAAGAACAGAGTAACGCATTAAGAAAGATGACATGATGTAGAGGGATAAAATCAAGCAATATGATGAAAACCCCATCTTGCTAACCTTGATGGCAACAATACAATATGTGCCTCGCTACCTCTAATATGTCACTGGGTGAGGACACCGCAAGATTGAATCCAAAACCAAACACTTCTCCCATTGCAAGAATTACCAATCAAGTTGGCCAAACCAAACCAATAACTCGAAGAGACTTGCAAGGATATGAAATCATGAAAATAAGAATTCAGAGGACATTCAAATAAGATTCATGGATAATCTGAATATAAACTCACAATTCATCGGATCTTGACAAACACGTCACAAAAGAGGATTACATCGGATAGAGCTCCATGAAGATCATGAAGAACATGGTATTGAAGGTCCAAGAGAGAGAAGAATCCATCTAGCTACTAGGTATGGACCCGTAGGTCTGTGGTGGACTACTCACGCATCATCGGAGGGGCAATGGAGTTGACGTAGATGCCCTTTGTGATCGAAACCCCCTCCGGCAGATTACCGGAAAAGTCTCCAAGATTGGATCTCTTGTGAACGGAGGCTTCCGGCGGTGAAAAAGTATTTTCGTGGCTCCTTTTGATGTTGGGGGAATATTTGGGTATTTATAGGCCAAGAATTAGGGTTAGGAGACCTGCTAGGGAGCGACAAGCCTGCTAGGCCTGCGCCTAGCAGGCTTTTGGCGCCCTGGGACCTCCCTTGACGTGCACTCCAAGCTTGATCGACTTGTTTCCTTCTAGAAAAATTCCTTCCGAAGGTTTTATTCTGTTTGGACTCCGTTTAATATCCCATATCTGTAAAACTAAAAAACAAGGAAAAACAGAAACTGGCCCTTGGCTCTAGATTAATAGGTTAGTCCCAAAAATAATATAAAATAGCATATTAGTGCATATAAAACATCCAAAATAGATAATATAATAGCATGCCATCATCAAAAATTATAGATACGTTGGAGACGTATCAACCATCGACAAGGAGGATGAGCCACGAATCCGCCTCGACCGAACAGCTTCATCCCTAGTCCTCAATCCCATTGTTGATCGCTTCAGACTCCATAAGGTACTGATGGACGACAACGGCTTAAACCTCATTTATGAGGATACCTAGGAAAAAATGCAATTCGATAGATCTCGGATCGAACAAAGTCATACCACCTTTTGAGGAATCATCACCGGGAAAGAAGTGTGTTGCGCCGGACGAGTTATCCTTGATGTAGTATTCGGCACTCCTGAGAACTATAACTCCGAAGAACTTATCTTCCACATTGTGCCTTTTCACAATAGTTATCACGCACTATTGGGGCGTGATGCTTTCACAAGATTTTAGGCCATACCACATTACGGGTATATGAAGCTCAAAATGCCAGGGCCGAATGTCATGGTGACAATCATAAGAGACCCGGATAGAGCTCTTCGGGACAAAAACAAAATAGCTTCGCTCGCCCTGGAGGCACTGCCTGAGACTCTTGCAGCAGAAGAATTAACCTAACTCCGCTCGATTGTGGATAGGGACGATGTAATCCTTAGCAAAAGGCCCAAATCCACATCCTTCAAACCAGGAAATGAACTCGTTAAATTTCAACTGCATCCCACGAACCCCAATAAAACAACGTCCATAGGAGCTTGGCTCGACCCCACGATGCACGAAGCATTCGCACATTTCTGTGCATAAATTGCGACATATTTGCCTGGCACCTTATGGGGACCCCGATCCTAAGCCATACAAGTCTAGCATGTAACACATCATATCACTTTGCGGCCACACGCACGGTAATCCCCACGTTTGCAACCTTACCTTCGCCGGGACTGTTTGCGCCTTTTGGCTCATGTATATGATTATGTCGCTAGCAATCATATGTCAAAGAACTCGGGTCGACATGGCTAGTTATAGACCCAAGTGGCACAACCGCACAGGGACAGACATACATAACCTAAAAATGGATGTGCCAGTCATCAACGTGTGTAGACAAGTCATTGAAAGCTACATGGACTCCATTACATCGCATGACATTTCCCTGTAGGGACAGACACATGAGCAAAGAAGGATACATGTCGGTCAATCAATGTGTCCGGAGCAGTAGCAAGCTACCGGGGCTCGACGGAAGCACAAAGAGGCATTTCTCTGTAAAGAAGGCTACCATAGGCATATGAATAGGTGTCGATCCCACACATACCAATGTAGTTCAAACATACACACATTATGCATGAATTGCGTAGATAGAACATGGCATCACAACATAAATCTATGACTCAAGTGTTTATTAACGACTCATAGGAGCCAACATAGTGTGGTATTACAAATAGGGGTCACATGACCCAACACTCAAGTCATACAAGAAACAAGCGGAAACATCACATGTCTGAGTACAGACATCTTCTAAAAGTGGCTAGACGAGCATGAAAATCTACAACGACCCTCCCAAAGGAGCCAGACCTCTGTTTGGGATTCCCAAGCTAATTTGGTCAACATCAAACTTCACGTTGTAAGAATCACTAATGAGACTGAAGTCTCATTTGCAAATATATAAATAAGCAAACATCAGCACAAAGGTACTCATCAAGACTTACATCAGAATTATCTACATATGCATCATTGTCAACAAGGGGGTTGTGGAGTTTATTGCAGCAAGCCAACTTTGACTCTTGGCTAACCTATACTACGATTGTGAATACTTTCCTTGAGGTGGCATATTGCACACGAGTCCACATATTCACCACACCAATACACCACTATGGATCCTCTCCCATCTTCCTACAAGAAGCCATCCATAGCACTCACACTTATTTGGAGCATTTTAGAGTATCCATTTAAAGTTATTTATGAACAATGCAAGTCTCCAAGTAGTCCATATCCGCGGACGCGGCTATTCGAATAGATGGTTTACCCTGCAGGGGTGTACTTCAACACACATGCTCCCGCCACTTATCGCCATGTGCAAATAAAAAGGCACCTCCACAACCTTCAAGCTGAAGCCAGGTGAGGGAGTCGGCCTCGAACGTTAACTTACAACGACTCACGTCCAAGGTAGTTGCCTATCTAAGTTGGAACCCATAATGGAAGTCCGGTCGAGGTTTCCAACATGGCCTCAAACGTTGTGAGCAGGGCCCCAAGCCGGTCCCTACTGGGCCATTCATCCACTTCGGATGACGTGCCACACCTATCAATGTTTCAAACTACTTCGACTCCTGGACTGAGAACAGGGAAGTTAATAGGCCAAGAGGGTCCATTGGTTTCGGACCCAATGTGCGGTAGTAACTAGTCTTGGAACACAAACACGGACCTCAGTTCCTATGAGCGATTTAAATGAGACAACCCATCATGTAGTCCTACATGGCCTCTCATCACTACCTTTACCAAAACAGGTTCAACACTTAACCCTCATCATCAGGACACATCCATTTCACTCCGATTCATCACCCAGATGAATCATACCTGAGACAACTCTAAGCATAGCAAGCATAACAGGGTTATGGCACAACATGGCTCAAGCATTTACCAGGTATGCTAGGTTGCTTGGTTTAGCTATTTACTGTGATAATGACAGGTCATGCAAAGGAGTGCGTTTAGCTGGCGGAACACAAGTAATAGTTGAATCGTTTGTCCCAATGCATTGAAATGAGAGCAATAGCGAGAGAGTGGGATTATATCAAAATGCTCAAGGGGGGTTGCTTGAATGTTTGTCGAAAGAACTCAGTTGTTCTTTGATGTCATCGATAACTACGTCTTGCAAGTCTATCGACAACATAAAAAAGGTACAAATAAGCACGGAAAATGCTTCACAATGATGAATCACATGTTGCTAGTTTTATCTAATGCAAATTACCACAAATTAAATGGGAGTTATTTGATCAATATAGATCAAATTCAAACTCCACATAAGCATTTCAAATGCCATTTATGAATTTGCCCTAAACAATGCAGATGAGTTGTTCAAACATGCATTAAAATGATACCAGCAGATTCCTTGCATTTTTCTGATAATGTTTCAGATATAGTTTATTTCATTTGGAGCTACGGTTGAATTTATGTGATTTTTAGGTAATTCTTGGAATTAAATAAATCCATAAATCACTTATTGCGTCAGCTATGTGTCGCCATGACATCATGCGGTCAAAAGCGCCTGAGCTAGGCCAAACCTAACCAGTGGGGTCCACTAGTTAGTGACCCAGGTGTAAGGGCATATTTATGCCCTAATGGTTTTGGTGATTGATGACGATGCATTTGCGGACTAACCATGTGCATTAAGATTTTAGAGATTATCAGGTGGCACGAGATGGTTATTTTCCCCTCCGGATTATAAAAGAGAAGATGGTTATTTTCTGATGATTTAGTGTTGCTGACTTGAGTCATAGGAAAATCCATACTATCAAGAGGGGGTCCGCATTTGGAAAGGCTGGGTTGAATCAACACGCACACTTTTGCACCCGTCCATTTCTGCAACTGGAGCACTGCCCTGTGCCCTTGGCTGCCTCACAAATATCTAGGCGGTAGTACCGCTGACATGAATGGTAGTACCGCGTGGTACTACCACTTGTGTCCATGGTAGTACCGATGTATATTTCTGGCACCTCACGCGGGGCATCAGACACTCGTCAGGCACGTGTCTGAGGTTGTGCGTCTCCAGAGCCGCAGCTGCTACTTCTGTGAGGGCGGTAGTACCGCTAGGAATAGCGGTAGTACCACTAGGGTGTCCAGGTTTCCTACGCAGGGCACCAGACTCTTCCTCTTGAGTTGTTTGGTAACCTGCGCCATTAGAGCGGTAGTAAGGGTGGTAGTACCAAGTGGTACTAATGCTGCCCCTAGTACTAGGCGTTTGTACCTCTCTCCAGAGTGGTAGTACCTCTGAAGTGCGGTTGGTTGGTGCGTAAAGGGCAGATTCCCTTCTCCACTATATAAGGGGTCTTCTTCCCCAAGGAGACTCACCTCTCATCCTTCCAAAATCGTCATTGTTGCCTAAAGCTCATTTTGCCCGATCTCTCTCCCTAGCTATCAAAACTTGTGGATACTCTAGGGTTTGGTTGAGAGGGCCCCGATCTACACTTCCACCAAGAGATTTTTGATTCCCCTCACTAATACCTTGCGGATCTTGTTACTCTCGGGTATTTGAGCACCCTAGACGGAAGAGGTCACCTCAAAGCCATAGTCCACTATAGTGAAGCTTCGTGGTGTCGTTGGGAGCCTCCAATTCAGTTGTGGAGATTGCCCCAACCATGTTTGTAAAGGTCCGGCTGCCGCCTTCAACTGCACCACTAGTGGAATCACAACACTTCGCATTGTGTGAGGGTGTGAGGAGAATATGGTGGCCCTAGTGGCTTCTTGGGGAGCATTGTGCCCCCACACGGCTCCAACGGAGACGTACTTCCCTTTACCGAGAAGGAACTTCGGTAACACATCCTCGTCTCGATCGGTTCCTCTTGTGGTTACTTCTTACCTTTACTTTGTGCAAGCTACGCATATTGTTTATCTTGCTTGCTTTCTTGTGTTGTTGTGTTTAGCATCATATAGGTTGCTCACCTAGTTGCATATCTAGCCAACCTATTTGTTGCTAAGCCTACATTGTTAAAGAAAAGTTAAAAACTGGTAGTTGCCTATTCACCCCCCTCTAGTCAACCATATCGATCCTTTCAATTGGCATCACAGCCTTGTCTGTTTATTAAGGGTTTCACCACCTGAAGAGTATGGCTAGCGAAGAGGTGCGGTCTAGTGAACTACCCGAGGCCGTGAGTGTGAACACGGTCTCTCACGAGGATTTGAATGAGGCCATAACCTCTCTCAAATCTACCATGACGACTGAGGTCAAATCCATGTTCAAAGAATTCCTTGATACTATTAAACTTTCCATCGATCCAGTGCAAGTGGCTAATACCACTAAACTCGACATCGGATGTCAACTCCGGTAAGGAGGGGCTAGTGCTGATAAGGACACTCATCTCAAGGAATTAATGGGCCGGGGACATTTGCCTCAGTTCCCCCTCCCTTGGTCTATGGAGGACCGGTGCACCCACCTCATATAGTTAATCTCAGTCCTCCTCCAAAACTTGTTAAGAATGATTTTGCTAATTGGATTTTTCGTATCAAGTCTCATTTGGATCACAGCTCAATTCAAATCATGCGAGTCATTGAAGAAGGATACTATCCTCGTGATCCACGCAACCTCACCCCAAGAGAAGAAGCTGATAAACAACTAAATTCCTCCGCCTTTTTCATACTCCAAGCTGTAGTTCCTACTGAAGACCTACCTCACATGCGTCCCTTCACTGTTGCTAAAGAGTGTTGGGAACACATTGTCTCCATGTACAAGGGCAGCTCAAGCAATCAACAGTCGAACTATGTGGTTGTGCTTGATCAGTCAGATGAGTTTGTAATGATAGAAGATGAGGAACCGCGTGAGCTTTATAGGAGGGTGACTACGCTTGTTGTTGCCCTCTGAGATCATGGCAGCAAGGATGTGGATGACACTTGGGTCAAGCGTAAGTTTCAAAGGCCATCATGCCCTTCAACAAGGCCATGTCCGCCATCATCCTTCAAAGACCCTACTTTCACACCTTATCCTCTGGTGATGTGTTGGATGAATTTATTTCAATGAACATCTTGAACACAACCGCACACAATGCTCTTACTCGCGTGCAACAGTCAAA
Organism: Hordeum marinum; assembly: GCA_022496015.1. NCBI lineage: Eukaryota > Viridiplantae > Streptophyta > Magnoliopsida > Poales > Poaceae > Hordeum > Hordeum marinum. The sequence continues at coordinate 244,737,523 of CM039673.1, forward strand.
GAAATCATATGCCAACCTTTCTTTGAAGGCTGAGGTCAGTCCAGAGGAAGAAGAAGAATAAGAAGAAGATGGTTGCCCCGAGGACACCAAATACGCTTACCATGAGCATATGGCTCTAGCATCCAGGCAATTTTGGGGCAACAGGAGAAACACAAGGCCTAACTTCTCCAAGAACAACTCAATTGGGTCAAGGGGCAATCAACGTGTGAGGACCTGCTACAACTGTAGTAATGTGAGTCACTTTGTGGTGGATTGTCCATATGAGAAGAGGGAAGACAATGGTGGCAAGCTCATCCGCAAAGATAAGGCCAAGTCTTTCCCCAACAAAACTAACTTCACCAAGAAGACTCCTCACAAAGTTCTTGCGGAGGAAAATGCTAATCTGAAAGAGCAGCTTGAGAAAGGCCTAGTGACATGTATCCAAGGTGAGAAGACTCTCAATGGTCTTTTGAGCAATCAAAAGGAAGTGGTTGCAAAGGAAGGAGTTGGGTTTGCACCCCAAGTCCAAAATGAAGAAGGTGAAGACCAAGCAAGAACCCCCGCTCATGGAAACTTTTGTCAAAGCAGGGGCCTACTCATGAGAAGAATAAGGACAAGGGTATGGGTGGTAGTGCCAAGAAGAGCAAGCCCACTCCCTCCAACAGGGATGGGGACTTTAACCCCTCTTATATCTTGTGTCATGCTAGTGATCGGCATGTTTATGCCAAATATGTTGGGTCTTCTTATGTACATTGAGTGGGCTATTTAGGTTCCTAAGACCCTTGCCACTAACATGAAAGGACCCATTAAATAATGGGTACCTAAAATCAAGCATTGATCTATTGTAGGAGTTTCCTTCCGGAGGAGTCTCATGGTTGCTCGATAGTGGAGCAATAAATCATATGACCGGAAGGAAGGACTTGGTGGTGGACGTTCGACCTGATAAATCTGTGGCCACTCAAGTCTCCTTTGGCAACGACACAATCTCAAAGGTATTGGGTCTTTGCAAGATGGTTATATCTCCAACCTTAACCATTGAAAATGTCATGCTTATCGAGACCCTTGCATACAATTTACTTTCCATTCGTTAACTTGCACTTATGGGTTTTAGTACTTTCTTTGGCATTGACACTATGACCCTTTTGTGGAGCAAGACTCTTAAAGTAGCCTTTGTTGGGCATGTCAAAAACGGTCTCTATGTGGTTAAATTCTCGGAGCGGCCCACTAAGACCGCGACATGCCTAATGGATAAAGTTGATGTGGGGTGGCTTTGCCATCACCGACTAGCCCATCTCAATATGAGATCTTTGCAAAGTCTCCTCAAAGGGGTTCACATTCTTGGACTAACAAATGTGAGTTTTGCTAGAGATCGTGCTTGCAGTGCTTCTATCGAAGGAAAGCTACATGAAAAGGCTCATTGTCCTACCACTACGATATACTCAAAAATAACCCTAGAGCTCCTTCATATGGACCTCTTCGGTCCTCCATCTTTTGACAGTCTTGGTGGGAGAAAGTATTTCTTGGTGATTGTGGATGATTACTCAAGATACACATGGGTATATTTCTTCAAGAAGAAGAGTGAGACCCAACAGACCATCATCAACTTTGCAAATGAAGTCCAATGCCAACATGAAGCAAAGATCCTGATGATTAGAAGTGACAACGACACTGAGTTCAAGAACTACACCCTAGATGAGTTTCTCAGTGGCGAGGGGATAAAACACCAATATCCACTCCTTACACCCCTCAACAAAATGGTGTTGTGGAGAGAAAGAACCGGACGTTGATGGATGTGGCAAGAACCATGATGGCAGAGTTTAAATATCCTTACAACTTTTGGGCCGAAGCCATCAACACCGTGTGCCATGCATCAAATCGGCTCTATCTCCGTAAAGGCTTGAACAAGACTCCTTATGAGATTCTTACCGGGAACAATCCCAACTGCAAGTACTTCCGGGTGTTTGGTTTTAAGCGTTTCATTCTCAAGAAAGGTGTTCGTTTGTCAAATTTTGAATATAGAGCTCATGAGGGCATATTTGTTGGTTATGCTGCAAACTCTCATGCTTACCGTGTCCTCAACAAGTCCACAAGACTCATTGAGGAGACGAGTAACGTAGAGTTTGATGAAAATAATGGCTGCCAAGTGGAGAAAAGTGGTCTTTGTGATGTTGGGATGAAATTCCTCCCCAAGCCATAAGAAGAATGGGAGTGGGATACTTCCTACCCGTTGAGGAACCCCTTGTGGCTGAAGGAGAAGGACAATGTTCCACCCAAGTGGAACATCACCGACGCACGACCTACACGCTTCCGAAGAACAATGTGAAGGCCCTCAAACCTGTGATCAAGACCAAGAGCAAGATCAACTTAATGATGATGATTCTTCATCACACGATGCTCGAGATCTTGCTCCCCTCCCCCCCCCCCCCCCGTGCAAGCTCAAGATCAAGATGAAGCTCTATACCAAGATCAAGCTCAAGATCAAGGTCAAGTTAAAGATCAAGATCATGCTCAAGAGTAAGAGCAAGCCAGTGCTAGTACCGAAGTTCGTGAAGTTACCAAGCCTCAACTCTCCATGGAGGAAATTCTTGAAAGACGAGATGCCAAGATTGATTACAAACTAAGAGTCAAGATACACCTATTAAAGGAATTTTATGGAAGCTTGAAGAGAGGGGTAACTACTCGTCGTCAATTAACAAACTTTTGTGCACATCATGCATTTGTTTCTTTCTTTGAACCCCTCAAGGTACAAGATGCACTCGAAGATGAGGAATGGCTTGAACCATGCATGAAGAAATCAACAACTTCAAGCAACAAGGTGTGATGATTGGTGCCAAGGCCAAAGGAGAAGCACAATGTCATTGGAACCAAATGGATCTTTAAGAACAAGCAAGATGCACATGGTATCATTATTTGCAACAAGGCAAGCCTCGTGGCTCAAGGCTACTCCCAAGTTGAGGGTATCGACTATGATGAAACCTTTGCGCCTATTGCTCGCCTTGAATCTATTCGCATGTTGCTTGCTTATGCCTCTCATCATGATTTCAAGTTATATCAAATGGATGTGAAGAGTGCTTTTCTTAATGGACCACTTAAGGAGTTGGTATATGTCAAGCAACCCCCGGGGTTTGAGGATCTCAAGTTCCCCAATCATGTATACATTCTCGATAAGGCACTCTATGGCCTTAAACAAGCCCCACGCGCGTGGTATGTGCACCTTACCGAGATGTTGCAAGATCATGGGTTTGAAGTTGGGAAAATCGATCCCACCCTTTTTTACTAAGAGGTTTAACGGGAACTTGTTCGTATGCCAACTATATGTAGATGACATTATCTTTGGTTCTTCTAACAAAGCTTTTAATGATGAGTTCCCACACTAATGACCAAAGAGTTTGAGATGTCCATGATGGGAGAGTTGATGTTCTTCCTTGGATTCAAAGTCAAGCAAGGAAGCCAAGGAACCTTCATCAACCAAGCTAAATACACTCAAGACATGCTCAAGAGGTTCAAGTTGGATGATCTCCATCCTCTCAAGGCCAACACTCCTATGCAGCTCAAATGCCAACTTTACAGTGATCCCAATGGTAAAGTTGTGGATCAAAAGGTATATCACTCCATGATTGGATCCCTGCTTTACCTTTGTGCATCTAGGCTAGATATCATGTTGAGTGTGCGAATTTGTGCACGATTTCAACCTGCACCTAAGGAGAGTCACTATGTGGTTGTCAAGTGAATCTTTCAATATTTGGCTCATACCCCAAACTTTGGCTTATGGTACCCCAAAGTTTCTTCATTTGATCTCATTGGATATACTGACTCGGATTGGGTGGGAGACCGTGTGGAAAGGAAGTGAACTTCCGGAGGCTGCCAATTTCTTGGTTGCTCTTTGGTAAGTTGGTCTTCAAAGAAATAGAACTTTGTTTCTCTCTCGTCCGCCGAGGCTGAGTATGTAGTCGCCGCAAGCTGATGTGCTCAGATTCTTTGGATGAGGCAAACCTTAAAGAATTATGGTGTCAACAGTCACAAAGTTCCTATTTTCCGCGACAATGAAAGCATGATCAAGATCTCCAACAACCCGGTTCAACACTGCAAGACGAAGCATATTGAGATTCGTCATCACTTCATCCAGGACCACATCAAGCATGGAGAAATTGATCCCATTCATCTTTATACCAAGGAATAGCTTGCAGATATATTCACGAAGCCATTGGATGAAGCAAGATTTCACGAGTTACGTCATGAGCTAAATATCATTGATTCGAGCAATGTGGCTTGACTTAGTGCACACCCCACCACACTCATCATTATGTCTTGTTTAGATGTAGGCTTAGATGTAGGCATGGACTTAGGGGGAATCTAGTTTTCTCAATGAACTATCCCTCCTCCTATTATGCATAAACTAATCAAAGTCTTTCACATCCGCCACTTTTTATGGTTACTATGCTTCAAAGACGAGTTTTGGTCATGGGCCCAAGGTTCAAATCTTCGCGGTGCCATACCAACTGACTCAAACATAGGTGGCCTTGGCCACCGCCCCTCCTAGCGAGGCATTTTCTTTTTGAGAAGCACTTTTTTGTGGTTTCAAGGTCTCTCCAACTTGCTTGTTTTGATTAAGATCGGCTCCATCAAAATGTTTTGCTGTTGGTTCCTCAAAGATTTGATGTCTCCAACCTGTTCTCCAAACCAAAGTCTTGCATAAGCCTTTTTTGCTTGTTGGTTTTCTATCCTAATGTCACCCTGAGTGGTACTACCGCTGTCTTGGGCAGTAGTACTAAGCGGTACTACCATTGTGCCAAGCGGTACTACCGCCCATGAGGTTTCACGAAGGGATTTGGGGCAGGCAGAGGAAGTGGCAACTTCCCCATACCCATTCACCCCTCTCTCTCTCGTGTCTCTATCTCTACAGGGCGCTTCCAAGGCTGCGGAGGCCGTCGCCGACCCTCCAATTCCGGTCAAGCTTTCGTAAAATCTTCTGGAGGAGTTGATCTCCAACCCCCCTCTCGCCATGGACGCCAGTATTGTCCTGTTTTTATCTCCCTAGGTCTTCCTCCTTTTGAATCTAGGTCTTGAACAATGTGTGGTGTTTCCATATATTTTTGTCAAATCTAGGCATGATTCTCTTCTAAAAGATTGCTAGGAAGTATTTCTCAAGGTTTAGCTGTCAAATACGTGCATTTAACATCTCCGATAGTACCGATTCTCACTGGTAGTTGTAGGTTTGCCTGCAGTTTTCGCTCACCCAGTACTACCGCCCCTTGGAGCGGTAGTACTAAGCGGTAGGACCAAGTGGTACTACCGCTGGTGATAGCGGTACTACCGCTAGTGATGCCAACTGCCCATGTTTTTTCTTTTAAAATCTTCATAATTGTTTTATTTTTTTCTAGCTTATGCAAACTGTTTTACCCTCTTTTCCCCTCCTTTGGTGTTCTCGTTTGGTTTCCAGGTGGTAGTAGGAGGAACCCTAGCCGTGATGGTGGTTCCAAGCGTCCACTCACCTCAAAGGACGACAATTCTATCGTTCCCCCTCGTGCTCCTATCAAGCAGCAACAAAAGAAGGTCGCCTCCAAACAGCCATCCCTGGATAAGATACCTGCTCAAGATTTCCAGGAACTTCGTTGCCAAGATCCTTATGTCAACCCTCAAGAATCTGTTGTTCGCAACCGTCCCTTCTGGACCAAGTGTCAATTATCCATCTACGATGAGGTTCTTCTGAGTAAGGAAAATTTGTTTGTGCCCAACATCATGTTTTTTTATATGGAGTTCCTTGAAAAGAATGGCCAATACTTTACAGAGGCTCTTGAGCTCTGTCAGAAGCTTGGAATTACCCATCTTATGGAGTTCAACAAGGACTTTGATGCTGCGATGGTGGCTGTGTTTTATGCTACCGTTCACCTTGGTACTGGTGATGCCCGTACTATGACTGTCACGCCCAAGATGCGACCCTATCCTTATTTTGGCTCGAGGGCCTTGACAGGGATAGGAGCGCATCTTGTCGTGTTGCAAGAATGGATATCATTACAAGTACATGTACAGAAGAGATGAGTATATGGAATTGGATTACCATCACCACAAGCTACATCAAGATCACATCAATACAACAACATATTCAAACATCATACAAAAGGGCAGGGTCCGACTATGGACAAAATCAAACGATAAAATGACATCCATCCTTGCTATCCCAGGCTCCCCGCCTGGAACCCATCTTAGATCGGTGAAGAAGAAGAAGAACTCCAATTCAAACAAGCATCGCGCTCATGTCAAATCATCGCATTACCTGTACCTGCAATTGTTGTTGTAGTAATCTGTGAGCCATAGGGACTCAACAATCTCATTTCCAAGGGTATCAAGACTAGCAAAGCTTAATGGGTGAGATATGGTTAAGTGGTGAGGCTGTAGCAAGCGACAAGGCATTTATTTGAGTGGCTAACTTACGAATACATAAAGTAAAGTATGGTGGTCTACGAATAACGGACGTGACTAGCAATGATCACTAAGTGATCCTAAACACCTACTTACGCCAAACATAACCCAATCGTATTCTCTCTCGGATAAGGACTCACGAGAAGAGACAGTCACGGTTACGCACACAGTTGGTGTATTTTATTAGAGTTTACTTCAAGTTTGCTATGACCGGGTGTTAAACAAAGTTTCCAAGTTTGCCACATAACCGCGGGCATGGCTTTCCAAAAGATTTAACCCTGCACGGGTGCTCCAACTAATCCATCACAAATTAACCACATGCCGCATTGGAATTCCTCAACCGCGGAATCACTCGTAGTATTTGCGGAATCCTGATGGAAAATCTCAACTTCAAGATAGCCCGAAGTATCATCAAAATCCCACGCGCAAGACGTTGGAGACAGGTAAAAACAAATCCAGCAAGGCCTCCCGGTGAGCCAGATCCGCATCTAGAGCCATGCGCTCTCTATCCACGGGCATCATCCGTCTATGCGAAGTGGATGGTAGCCTGAAAATGCCCCGAGTTGCCCCGAGGTGGCACCGCCGACTGCTAGGTAGGTGGACCAACACTCACGAGGAGCATTGGCCCGGGTTGTTGATTAAAGATCCGTGGGTTCCGGCGGGTCCCTATGCAATTTTAGTTATTAGGCAAATGGTAAAACCAATGTTGGGCCTTGCCAGACGAGTTTTATCCCAAAACGAAAATCAAGGGGGTCCCCATAACAACCCCGAGCATGTTAGGAGCACTCAATTATGGAACATAACACCGGTTCACAAGTAACTAGGGTGGCAAATATGGAACAAAACACCGAGCAAAAGGCCAAGCCTTCCACCCTTTACCAAGTATATATGTGCATTAAATTAAATAGCAATTATATTGTGATAACAAAAGAATGTCCATGTTGACACATGGAAGCAATTGCACCTGCAGCTAGAAACGCTATAAGAAGGGCTGAGCAAGCGGTAGCATAGCCAGACAAAGGTTTGCTGGGAAGGTTGACGGTTAGATGCTTTTCATGGCAATGTTGGGAGGCTTCACAAAACAAGTGGTAGGTAGCAAGACATAACGATGGAAGCGAGACAAAGCATAGCAATGATAGTAGTGGTATCCAGGGAAATGTGTCATCTTGCCTGAGATCCCGCTTGGAAGAAGAACGAGTCCATGAAGAAGACGATCCGTGAAGTAGAGGAACAAATACTCACACTCCTCACACTTTCGGAAATCTATCGAGAAGAAGCAATCCGGAACAAACAATCAATACATGATACAACACAACATATGCGTGACATGATGCACAACAAAATATTATGCATGTCCGGTTTAATTATGCAAGACATGACAAAGCACATCAATCAAACACTACACATTAAGTGAAGCTCAATATGCAACGAGTTGCATATTGACGAAACTCCACGATCGATTATTTAGTTCACTCTTGTTAGGTACTCATCAATGTTAAATGTTGTTAAACATGACAAGAGGTGAAGCATAAACAACTACATCATCTAGGTACTTTAAATGAGGCTAGAAGCAATGAATAACAATTCCAAAACGACCTCATATGCATATTTTAAGTTTGGTCCAGATCTGAACTAACCATATTTTAGAGTTGTTAAACAGCAAGATAATTGGCACATGAGATTCTACACATTTTTCTAGGCAAGTTACATATATATAACATTTTAATCGGAGCTATGGTTCAAAAGTTATGAAATAAATCATCTTAGCATGGCATTTATGCAAATTAATGCAAACAACCACGTTAAAAAATTTAAACACATGTGAGAGTTGGATATTGTGAATCTACATGAAATTCCAGTCATTTTACATATATAGACCATTTTAATCCGACGAACGGTTGGTGAGTTATGATATGCATGAAACTTAGGTTTTTTCTGCAAATAGGTAATCATGGGATAATTACTAAATTCGCTAGGACAAAACAAAAACAGAACGGGCCGAATCAAATAGTGGGCACAGGATAACTATCCGGTGCTCGAGCGAGGAATAGGCTAGTGGCACTCACCCCGGGTTGGGCCTTGAGGGGCTGCGGGAGCTGGGCCACTCCTAGCGATGCAACTGGCCGAGGTGGTTGGGGAAGGCAGGTCGAGGCCCACCTGGCCTATGCGAGCGGGAGTGCTCGTCTCCCTCGTGCTCTCACACGAGCAGGAGGCAGCGCCACCGACGGTTGCAGGGGCTCCAGCGGCGGGCGCGAGGGTCTCCGGCGAAGGCAACGGCGGCTCCGGGCAGATCCGGTTAGCGGGGTTACGGATCCGGTCACGGTACCCCAAATCCGGCAGTCGATGGGGACAAATGGTGCGATGGCTCACGGAGCTCGTCCAAGGCGGGGCGGAGTTCCATGGGGAGGCGCCAGCGCGTATCCAAGGCCGAGGGTGAGCTCCTTCGGTCGAGGTCACCGGCAGTGGCGGCTCTCCGGCCACCGGCGTAGGGAGGCATGGCGCGGGGCTATGCTGGTCGGGGCTGCGGAGTCGAAGGGACCCCTCCCTCGATCCAGATTGGATCAAGTGCGAGGAGGCAGCGAGCGACGGCGGGATCTGGGCCCGGGCGGGCCTACGATGGGCTTCGGCGGGCTGTGTACGATGGGAGAGAGGAGGCTGCGGCTAGGTGGCTGCTGGGGGTTGGGGACGCATGGAAAACGAGGTGGGAGGCTAGGGATTTAAAAAATGGCATGGGGAAGCTGCTTAAATAGGCAAGGATTAGGGTTAGGGGTGTTTTGCACCGTTTTCGGACCTCCAGATCTCGATCCGATGGTCCGAAAGCGGAGGGGTGTGTTGCTGGGCTTAGTGGGCTGTGTTAGAGAGGCTAGGCAGGGAAGAGAGGGAATATGGTGGCTCGTGGCAGGAGTTTTAGCAACATCGAAAACATCCTACAATAAACCGATGATGGTGCCGTTACGATCGACCGTTCGGGTATCAAATGACCTCTGATTGTGACGAAACTTGCCAGACGGTCTACCTACAATAAAACAAGACCGCACACCAATTTTCAACCCAATCCGAGAAAGTTTTATGCGCACTTTAAAAATAATATTTTATCGATGTCGTGTGCGTGTGCGTATGTGGTTGGTCTCAAAATGGTCAGCGACGAGAACTGAGAGAACCAACAACTACGAACAGATGCAAGTTTTCGAAAACGAGTGACCATGCTATGTAGATGATGCGAATGATGCAATGATGAATGCGACAACCATATGAATTACACGACCAGAATGGAAATAAAAGGGGAATCTTCTCGAGCGTCGGTCCCGGGCTGTTACAATGACCTGGATGACAAATGGGAGGAAGTTGACTGCCTCATGGAAGGAGTTCATGGACTTGCTCCACATTGAGGATAAGGGGATCCATGACTCAGTCGGATTTCGCCCCCACAAGGAATCTTAGGCCACTCACAAGCGTAATCTCTGGCCCTATTCCACTGATAAGGTATCCTCCACAACTGGCAAATCTTAATATGTGCTGCTGCCATTCCTTGATATTATGCACCGCATCTTCTGGAAAAATCTCTTCCCTCGTGTTGGGAACTTGGACATGGTGCACTCCTACTTGGTGGATTTTTTGCTCTTCTGTCAGCATGTGAAGGGGGCTATTGACGTACCTGCTCTGGATGTTTCTCACATCATGTGGTCTGAACTTCACTCTGCTATCTTTGACCGCAAGGTTCCTATTTATGGACCATACTTGATGCTTCTTCTTGAGAGCACTTGGCCTAAGACCTATCCCGACATCAACTTTGAGCACAATGAGGTGGTCTCTCATAAGGTTGTGCAGCTCTGACAGAAGAACAAGTGGGCATACTATGTTGCCCCCGAGGCTGATGATGAGGATGAGGATGAGGATGAGGATGATGAGGACTTCATCGTTCAGGGTGGTGCTACTACTCCTCGTTTTGCACCTTCTCTGGCTGAACCATCTTGGGCTAAGAAGCTCAAGGAGAATATGAAGAAGTTGTTCTGTGTACAAGCTAAGGGTCAGTACAGGGCTCACGTTGTTGAGAAAGAAGCTAGACGACCACAAGGCTCTTGGTAGACACATTGGGTTGGAGGTTAGCAGTGGTTCTGAGAAGTCTAATGAGGAGGTCTAGATTTCACGACACTTCAAGTGGGGCTCTAAGGATGATCTGCCTAGCTCTTCTGCTCCAGCTCCACCAGACACCCTTTCCCACACTCCAGAGTCTAGAGAGCTCTGATGATGGGTCCTTGTGTTCTGCCACCTGTGTGTCTTAGTCTGCCCCCTACCCTTTTGGTGTCTTGCCACCAAAGGGGGAGAGAATGTAGGGATTTGTTGAGTCACGAGCACGCGTTTGCTTTCTGAGTTGCCTTCTTTTATATCATTGCTCGTGAACTTTTTCTAGTTGCCTTGCTTTGCTTTGCTTATGGTTGTGAGACTTTAGTCACTTCGTCGTATGGTATAAGACATATGCTACCCTAAATTATCCTTTTATGTCTCATTTTGTGAGTTAGTTTTATCATACCATCTGTGCTATACTCTCACATTGTGCTCCTTGCTTAATTATCTTTGTCATAATATATATTATTGCAAGGAGTATTTGTATCCAAAATATAGGGGGAGTGTTAATCCTAGCATGTGTGTTTTGCATTCCAAAAACATATCAAATAGTGCACGCATCTAGGGGGAGCCCGTCTATATTTTGTAGATCTTTGGGGTTTGCTTCTACTCTTATATATTATTCTCTATGCACATCCTGTGTTGTCATCAATCCACCAAAAAGGGGGAGATTGTAAGGTCATATTTATGGCCTAATGGTTTTGGAGATTGATGACAATGCATTTGCGGACTAACCATGTGCATGAAGATTTCAGAGATTATCAGGTGGCACGAGACGGTTATTTTCCCCTCCGGATCATAAAAGAGAAGATGGTTATTTTTTGATGATTTAGTGTTGGTGGACTTGAGTCATAGCGAAATCCGTACTATCAAGAGGGGTCCTAATACGTCTCCAACGTATCTATAATTTATGAAGTATTCATCCCATGTTTACAATAATTCTATATGATTTTGGTATGATTTTATTAGAACTAACCCGGACTTACGCTATTTTTAGCAGAACTACCATGATGTCATTTTTGTGCAGAAATAAAAGTTCTCGGAAGGGGCTGAAAATTTATGGAGAATATTTTTGGAAAATATAAAAAATACTGGAGCAAAAAGATACCGAAGAGGAGCCCTGAAGAGGCCACAAGCCACCAGGGTGCGACCACCCCCTGGCCATGCCTAGCAGGCTCATGGGCCCCTCGGGAGTACCCTTGATGTGATTCCAACGCCAAGTTCTCCTATAAATCAAGAAACCTCTGAAAAGAAACCTATATCGGGAGTTTCACCGCTGCAAGCCTCCAGAGCCATGAAAAACCAATTGGGAGCCCGTTCCAGCACCCTGCCGGAGGGGGAAACCATCACCGGAGGCCATCTTCATCATCCCGACGGTCTCCATGACGAGGAGGGAGTAGTTCAACCTCGGGGCTGAGGGTATGTACCAGTAGCTATGTGTTGGATCTCTCACTCTCGTGTTCTTGAGATGGCACGATCTTGATGTACCGCGAGCTTTATTGATATAGATGAATCATATGGAGTTTTCCCCTCTCTATCTTGTTGTGATGAATTGATTTTTCCCTTTGAAGTTTTCTTATGGGATTGAGTCTTTAAGGATTTGCGAACACTTGATGTATGTCTTACGATGGGATATCCGTGGTGACAATGGGATGTTCTATTGATCCACTTGATGTATGTTTTGGTGATCAACTTGCGGGTTCCGTGACCTTGGGAATCTATGCATAGGGGTTGGCACACATTTTTGTCTTGACTTTCCGATAGAAACTTTGGGGCACTCTTTGAAGTTCTTTGTGTTGGATTGAACATGATGAATCCGAAATTGTGTGATGCATATCGTATAATCAAGCCCATGGGTACTCGTGGTGACATTGGAGTATCTAGGTGACATTATGGTTTTGGTTGATGTGTGTCTTAAGGTTTATTTTAGTACGAACTCTAGGGTTGTTCGTGACACTTATAGGGATAGCTCATAAGATTGATCGGAAAAGATAACTTTGAGGTGGTTTCGTACCCTACAATAGTTTCTTTGTTAGTTCTCTGCTATTTGTGACTTTGGAGTGAACTCTTTGTCGCACGAGAGGTATTTACATATGATTCAACTATGTCATTATTGTTGAGAGAAATTGCAGTAGTGAAAGTATGTACCCTAGGCCTTGTTTCTAAGCATTGCAATACCGTTTGTGCTCACTTTTATCATTAGTTACCTTGCTGTTTTTATATTTTCAGATTACAAAAACCTATATCTACCATCCATATTGCACTTGTATCACCATCTCTTTGCCAAACTAGTGCACCTATACAATTTGCCATTGTATTGGGTGTGTTGGGGACACAAGAGACTATTTATCATTTGGTTGCAGGGTTGTTCGAGAGAGACCATCTTCATCCTACGCCTTCCCCGGATTGATAAACCTTAGGTCATCCACTTGATGGAAAATTGCTATTGTTCTACAAAACTCCGCGCTTGGAGGCCTAACATGAGTCTACAAGAAGAAGGTTGTGTAGTAGACATCAAGCTCTTTTCTGGCACCGTTACCGGGGACGTGAGTGCTTGAAGGTATATCTTTAGATCTTACAATTGAATCTTTTAGTTTCATGTTTTATCACTATTTTAGTCTATAAAAGAAAACTGCAAAAAAATGGAATTGAGGTTGCCTCATATGCTTCACATTTTTAGTATCTTCATGAAAATGATGGAAAGGAAAATTGTGCTCAAGTGTTAAGAAGAAGTTAATAAAATGTTTGGAACTAAATCTTTGAGTGATGAGCATGATTGTAATGTTTTTAGTATGAATTCTTTGAATATCCATAGTACTAATGATGATTGCACTAGTCATGATAAAAAGATTTCTTATAAGCATGTCAATTTTTGTGGAGTGCATAGAGTTTGTGAAGACATGCCTAAAATGGAAGATAGATTTTTAAGAGGCATAAGTATTTAGAAACTAAATGGTTGCAAGAGAGGCTATATGTTTGTGCTGAAAGACTTCATATTTCTCGTCGTCCTTGTGAACTTTGCAATGAAAGTGGTCATTTTAATTTCCAATGTGAATTATTTCATGATCGAATTGTGTCCAAAAATTGTGATAACCTCATTACCCTTGAGCATCATAATGAACTTAGTCTATTTTTGGGGTATGAAGAAATGAAACATAAAACTAAGGATGTTCCAGCTTGGGTTCTCATGAAAATGATTGATTTTGATCTAAATGAAATCTATATGTATTGCGTGGTAAATTGTATCGAGAATCCTTATATTGCCAATTACTTAAAGACGAGAAAACAAATAGAAGATGAAGGGAATACTAATGAAGGGGAAGAGGTTTCCCAATATCCTCGTAATTTTTCTTATGATGAATCAGGTAACGATGAGGAGCTTTTTATTCAACCAACCTCTTCAAAACGAAGCTCAAAGGAATTAAATAAACCCACACATAACGTGGTGAAGAAGAAGAAAAGAAGGAAAAGTAAAGGTAAAGAGGCATCTCTCCCAAATAATGTTGCTCCCATTGTTGATAAGCCTCATGAGAATGAATCAAAAATAGTTGTGGAAGATGATACACTTGAGGATGATTTTGTTATGCCTATTGCTTGTTGTGATAATTATGATTGGGAAGATAATGATACTTCTTATAATCTTGAAAATATTTACGGCACCAACTTGGAGGATGATGGCAATAATTTCTATACTATTGGTGCTATTCATACTATTAATGATGAGAGTGATTATGTTTATGATATACAAAGCCACAAACTTGGGGATGCTATATTTGATGAAAATGACATGTTTGAGAATTTATTTTCTGCAATTAATGTTTGTCCCAAGCTTGGGGATGCTATGCTTAAAGAAGATGATCTTTTTATTCCCCCTACTTTGAATGACCAAATTTGTTATAATGATTGCATGCCTCCTACTTATGATGATTATTGTGATGATACTTATGCGATGATAAAGAGTGATGATTACTATTATTATACTTGTCATAATTATGAATATCCTTTTACTGAATATTACTCTTTTAGTGTGGAACCAATTTGTAGTATTCAAGTCTTTTATGATACTCCCACTATTAGTCATGAGAAGAAATTTTCTTGTGTGGAGAGTAGTAAAATTTCTATGCTTGTAGATCATGAAAAGAATGCTTTACGTGCTGGTTATATTGTGGAATTACTTCATGATGTTACTGAAAATTATTATGAGGGAGGAACATATTCATGTAGGAATTGCAATAATATCAAGTTTCCCCTCTATGTGTTCAAAGTTTTGAAGTTATGCTTGTTTTGCCTTCCTATGCTAGTTGATTCTTGTTCCCATAAATTGTTTGCTCACAATATACCTATGCATAGGAAGTGGATTAGACTTGTGCTTGTCATGAGATTCATGATGCTCTTTTGCATGTTTCAACTACTATTCCTATATGAGCATCATCGAAATCATCATGCCTAGCTAAAAAAGCATTAAAGAAAAGCGCTTGTTGGGAGACAACCCAACACTTTTACTTTCCGTTTTGATGTGTTCACATAATTAAGATTCTATAGTAATCATGTTTTGTGTCTTTTATTTCAATAAAGTGCCAAGTAAAGCCTTTGGGATAGTGTGGATACTTGCTTGTTTGATTCTGTGCAAAAACAGAAAGTTTTGCATCCAGTATATGAATTATCAGATTTTACTGGAGAGTTAAAAAATTCTGAAATTTTTACAAAACATTTATATGCAAATTCTATGATATGTCCTACTTTTTCAGAATTTTTAGAGTCAGGGAAGTATGGTGATCATTCAGATCTTTATAGACTGTTCTGTTTTTGACAGATTCTGTTTTGCATGCATAGTTTGCTTGTTTTAGTGTTCACATAGCTTATATTCAGTGATATAAATTATGTGAATAGTATAATAAAGTAGGTATTATGTGATAAAAATTATGAATCTTGTCTTGACAGTACCTAAGTGAATGATTTATCTTTATTACACTAACACTTCTCACAAAGTTCCGTTAAGTTTTGTGTGATTGAAGTTTTCAAGTTTTGGGTGAGACACCGATATGAAGAGAACAAGGAGTGACAGTAATGCAAGATTGGGGATGACCAAGGCACCCCAAGGTAATATCCAGGGAATACTCAAGCGCCTAAGCTTGGGGATGCCCCGGAAGGCATCCCCTCTTTGGTCTTCAACACTATCGGTATATCTTACTTGGAGCTATATTTTTATTTGTCACATAATATGAGTTTTGCTTGGAGAGTCATTTTATTATGTTTTTATATGTTAGGTGTTATTTATAATCTTGTTTTTTAAAAATAAGTCCCAAGAATTGCCTTAGGATGGATTGCATTGCATGTTTGATGTGTGGTATGTAAAAAACAGAAACTTTTGTTGTAGTGTTTGAATTTTCATATTTTATTGGAACATACAAAATTTCTTAAATTTTTACACAGTATTTTCATATAAATTATTTATCATGTCCTAAATTTTCATAATTATTTTAGTTACATAGGTACACTGTTTTGATAAATTGCTACAGACTGTTCTGTTTGGACAGATTGTTGTCATAGTTTTGTTATCCACTTGTCCTATAGTTGATATAGCCTATATTGGTAAATATAAATTATGGAAATGATAGTATAAATTACCTAATGTTTGAAAATTATTGTGAAACTTGTCTTGGCAGTACATGAAGTGTTGATTTATTCTTATGTGTATTAACCTATCTCATGAGTTCTTTTCGAGTCTTGTGTGGATGAAGTTTTTGAGAATAGGTGAAACCATGAAATGAGAGGATTGAACGAGATACAAAAGCTCAAGCTTGGGATGCCCAAATCACCCCAAGTAAATATTTCAATAAGTATCAATCATCTAAGCTTGGGGATGCTACGCATCCCACCTCTCTTCGTCAACTATCGGTTAGCCTTTGTTGAGCCTAAATCTTCATTCATTCACATCATGCATGCTATTCTTGGAGTGCTATTTTTATTTTTCTTGGTTTTTAAATAAAATACTCAGGTCTTAAAATATTTATTGAGAGAGAGATAGAGAGATATAGGGAGAGAGAAAGTCCTCATATAGCTACTTAATTGTTTGACTACTCATTGATCTTCACTTATATGTTTTGGAGTAGTTTTGTCATTCACTCTCGTGCTTCACTTATATTCTATGATTAAATGGTTGAATGAATTGAATATCATAAATATTAAATTATATATGTTTTATATGCTTATCCCATGGGGAGTAATGACTTCACATATAAGAAGTATAGGTGGTAAAATTTATTGAAAGTTAGCAAACACCGCATTGGTCACCTGAACAATTCATGAAAGAATATTGAAGGAAGAGAGATTTCACATATAAATATACTATATTGGACATCTTCTATGATTGTGAATACCCATTAATTATTTTCAAACTTGAGCAAATTAGTTGAAGTTGGACAAGCAAGACAACATAATGAGTTATGTTTGGGTATATTTGTATAGAAGTTATATTGTTATGGATCCTCAACCATGTGGTGCTTGCTTCCACCTCATACTAACCAAAACTTCCGCACCAAGTAGAAATACTACTTGTGCATCCAAACACCCTTAAACCCAAAGTTGTTCCATATGAGTGTCCACCATATCTACCTATGGATTGAATAAGATCCTTCAAGTAAGTTGTCATTAGTGCAAAAAGTAATAAAATTTGCTCCTAAATATGCATGATATTTTATTGTAAGGGAAAATAAGCATTGTACGAACTTGTGATGGTAAAGAAATAAAAGTGATGGACTGCATAATAAAGGTTGCTATCACAAAGGGCAATACAACGTGACGTTCCTTTACATTAAGGATTTGCACATCCAAAAACAAAAAGCGCATGACAACCTATGCTTCCCACCACGAAGGCCTGTCTTTTACTTTCTAGTACTTACTTTTATGCAAGAGTCATGGTGATCTTCATCACTTCCTATATTTCGCCTTTTTCTCTTGGCAAGCATCATGTGGTGGGGGAAAGATCCAAGCATATATGGCCATTCAAATATATTTGATCATGAATTATTATTGTTGACAATTATCTATATGATAAATAAGTTGGGAGGCAAAACTTTAAGCCCCTATCTTTCTCTGTGTTCGATGGATGCCATTTGCTCTAAAAATATGCTCTGAGTGTTAGCAATCATGGAAGACTATATGATAGTTGAGTATGTGGAATTTGCTAAATCAAAGCTCTTACATAGACCTTTCCTAAAAATAAGATGAATTGCAATTGTTTGGTGACTGAAAGCATAGTTTGTTAGTTTTCAAGAAACTTTATTGTCTATACTTTAACATGTGAATAGCTTGTTACTTCATCTTGAGAAGTTTTATGAGATGAGCTACTGTTTATGATATATAATGATGCAAGAAAAAAAGTGTTTGGGACTATCATTGATCAAATTTATGCACTATGCTAGCATTCGCACTTCATAAATTATTTCTTTTATCATTTACCTACTCGAGGACGAGCAAAAATTAAGCTTGGAGATACTGATACGTCTCCAACATATCTATAATTTATGAAGTATTCATGCCATGTTTACGATAATTCTATACGATTTTGGTATGATTTTATTAGAACTAACCCAGACTGACGTTGTTTTTAGCAAAACTACCATGGTGTCATTTTTTTGCAGAAATAAAGTTCTCGGAATGGGATGAAAATTTATGGAGAATGTTTTTTGGAAAATATCAAAAATACTAGAGCAAAAAGATACCGAAGAGGAGTCCCGAGGAGGCCACAAGCTACCAGGGCGCGACCATCCCCCGTGGTCGCACCTAGCAGGCTTGTGGGCCCCTCGAGAGTCCCCTTGATGTGATTCCAATGGAAATTGCTCCTATAAATCAAGAAACCTCCGAAAAGAAACCTAGATTGGGAGTTCCACCACTACAAGCCTCCAGAGCCACGAAAAACCAACCAGGAGCCCGTTCTGGCACCCTGCCGGGGGGGGGGGGAAACCATCACCGGAGGCCATCTTCATCATCCCGGTGGTCTCCATGATGGGGAGGGAGTAGTTCACCCTCGGGGCTGAGGGTATATACCAGGAGGGAGTACCGGTGTTGGATATCTCTATCTCTCGTGTTCTTGAGATGGCATGATCTTGATGTACCGCGAGCTTTATTGATATAGATGAATCATATGGAGTTTTCCCCTCTCTATCTTGTTGTGATGAATTGAGTTTTCCCTTTGAAGTTTTCTTATCGGATTGAGTCTTTAAGGATTGAGAACACTTGATGTATGTCCTACGATGGGATATCCATGGTGACAATGGGATGTTCTATTGATCCACTTGATGTATGTTTTGGTGATCAACTTGCGGGTCCCGTGACCTTGGGAATCTATGCATAGGGGTTGGCACACATTTTTGTCTTGAATTTTCGGTATAAACTTTGGGGCACTCTTTTAAGTTCTTTGTGTTGGATTGAACATGATGAATCTGAAATTGTGTGATGCATATCGTATAATCAAGCCCATGGGTACTCGGGGTGACATTGGAGTATCTATGTGACATTAGGGTTTTGGTTGATGTGTGTATTAAGGTGTTATTTTAGTACGAACTCTAGGCCTGTTCATGAAACTTATAGGGATAGCTCATAAGATTGATCAGAAAAGATAACTTTGAGGTGGTTTCATACCCTACAATAATTTCTTCGTTAGTTCTCTGCTATTTGTGACTTTGGAATAAACTCTTTATCGCACGAGAGGTATTTACATATGATTCAACTATGTCATTATTGTTGAGAGAAATTTCACTAGTGAAAGTATGAACCCTAGTACTTGTTTCTAAGTATTACAATACCGTTTGTGCTCACTTTTGTCATTAGTTACCCTGCTATTTTTATATTTTCAGATTACCAAACCCTATATCTACCATCCATATTGCACTTGTATCACCATCTCTTCTCCGAACTAGTGCACCTATACAATTTGCCATTGTATTGGGTGTGATCGAGACACAAGAGGCTCTTTGTCATTTGGTTGCAGGGTTGTTCGAGAGAGACCATCTTCATCCTACGCCTCCAACGGATTGATAATCCTTAGGTCATCCACTTGAGGGGAAATTGCTACTGTCCTACAAAACTCTGCGCTTGGAGGCCCAACACGAGTCTACAAGAATGAGGTTGCATAGTAGACATTAGGTCCGCATTTGGAAAGGCTGGGTGGAATCAACACACACACTTTCGCACCCGTCCGTTTCTACAACTGGAGCTCTGCCCTATTCCTTTGGCTGCCTCACAAATATCCAGGCGGTAGTACCACTAACATGAACGGTAGTACCGCCTGGTACTACCCCTCGTTTCCATGGTAGTACCATTGTATATTTCTGGCACCTCACGCGGAGCATCAAACACTCGTCTCACGAGTGTCTGAGGTCGTGTGTCTCTAGAGCCACAACTTCTGCTTCTGTGAGGGCGGTAGTACCGCTGGGGTATCTAGGTTTCCGACGTGGGGCACCCGACTCTTTCTCTTGAGTTGTTTGGTAAGCTACGCCACCAGAGATGTAGTAGGGGCGATAGTATGAAGTGGTACTACTGTTGTTCCTAGTACTGGGTGGTAGTACCGCTCCCCAGAGTAGTAGTACCGCTGAAGTGCGGCTGGTTGGTGGGTAACGAGAAGATTCCCTTCCCCACTGTATAAGGGGTCTTCTTCCCCAAAGAGACTGACCTCTGATCCTTCCAAAAGCTCCATTGTTGCCTAAAGCTTTTTTTTGCCCAATCTCTCTCCCTAGCCAACAAAACTTGTTGATACTCTAGGGTTTGGTTGAGAGGGCCCCGATCTACACTTCCACCAAGAGAAATTTGATTCCCCTCACTAATCCCTTGCGGATCTTGTTACTCTTGGGTGTTTGAGCACCCTAGACGGAAGAGGTCACCTCGAATCCATAGTCCATTGTGGTGAAGCTTCATGGTGTCGTTGGGAGCCTCCAATTCAGTTGTGGAGATTGCCGCAACCTTGTTTGTAAAGGTCCGACCGCCTCCTTCAAGTGCACCACTAGTGGAATCACGACACCTCACATTGTGTGAGGGCGTGAGGAGAATACGGTGGCCCTAATGGCCTCTTGGGGAGCATTGTGACTCCACACCGCTCCAATGGAGACGTACTTCCCTTTACTAGGAAGGAACTTCGGCAACACATCCTCGTCTTTATCGGCTCCTCTTGTGGTTACTTCTTACATTTACTCTGTGCAAGCTACGCATATTGTTTATCTTGCTTGCTTGCTTGTGTTGTTCTGTTTAGCATCATATATGTTGCTCACTTAGTTGCATATCTATCATACCTATTTGTTGCTAAGCCTAAATAGTTAAAGAAAGGTTAAAAACTGTTAGTTGCCTATTCAGCCCGCCCCCTCTAGTCAACCATATCGATCCTTCCACCAGAGATAATCCCATGTTGACTGGGGTGTGCCCCATGTTGGGGGCCCACTGTCAGTGGATGTGGGTTTATTTAGCAGTGTCATGAGGGGCTAATGGCCAAGCCACGTCGGTGCCCACCGGAGCTAGGCCGTCGGCGACCAAAACCGTGGCGGAGGCTCACCGGAGATGCTCAGAATCGCGTTGTGAGGCATCATTACCTGTGCGGTTTGTGGCTACGGCGATCTAGAGGTGTGGCTCATCTAGGAGGAATAGCACGGGGATCTGGGGTGGCCATGGTCGACGACAACAAGCTCATTTGTGGCAGTCGGCTTTCGGGCATCGGACGGTGCAGCGCTGCGGTGCATGGGGACGCTAGCTAGGCGGCTTCGCGGGATCACGAGAGCTTCAGAAGCTCGGGATTGCGCTCGGTTTCGACGTGCGTGAGCTCCAACGGCGAGGCGACGCAACTGGTGATGACCACTATCGGAGCTCACGGGAATGATGGTTGCGGCACGGGAGTGAGCTAAAGAGGAGGGTAAGACTGATCAAGGGCTCACATCGGGCCCATTGGCGGCGTCCACGAGCTGAGAGAAGTCATGTAGCCGGCAAATCGAGCATCAAAGTCCGGCGGGTCCGGAGGTTGAAGATGACGAAGATGGCGAGGAAGAAGGCGTCCGGGCTTGATTCCGGTGATGAGGAGACGACGAGGAAGAGCATGTAGTGAGGGAACATGTCGGCGGGGCTTCTCAAGGTCGATGGCAGTGGTGGCTGCAAGCGATGGCGGCGGTGGTGTTCGGGTCCGAGAGAGAAGGCGCTCAAGGAGGGGAAGGATAGCCAGAGGAGAGGGAAAAGAGGACGAGGGTGGACGAGACGTGCACGGGAACGTTCAGGGTTTCCATATCCATCTCTAGGTGGTTGTCGGCAAGCAAGAGGTGGCCGGTGCATGGCTGCGGGCGTCGGGCACGCGCTCTACGTCCGACTGGAGGGGGCGTTGAGGATGACTGACAAGGTGGGCTGGGCCAGCTCCCTCTTTGGCTAGGTAACTCTCTCTCTCTCTTTCTATTTTGTAATACGTTTTTTATTAATTCAATCTGTTTTGGTTTGAAGAAATATACCAAACCATTTTAGAAGAACCTAAAATTAATTATGTGGACCAAGTGGAATTAACCAATGCCACACATAAAGTTCCAGATTCATTGGACTTATATTTTATATATAGGAAATACAAATCGAATGCAAATATTATTTGGATTAAGTCAAATGCCCAAAATAAAATGTTTCTGTGATCCCAAAATATTGGTTGACATTTTTACCTCATGCCAATATTTTATTAGAAAACCAGGGACATTTTGTTGGATCTATTTGAAGCCATTTTTATATTGCTTATTTGGCAAATATTTATTCCTGAGGCTTGATCATTCCTCATTTCATTTTCTAATAAAAAATGCATGCATGAATGTATTAGCAATCATAATTAAACTAGGGATGTGACAACTCACCCCCACAAAACAAGAATCTCATCCCAAGATTCAGTCGTAGCGTAAGAGGAAGTGGGGACATCATACTAGAAATAACTTCATGGTCCAGCTGCATTTCTTGAAGATATTGATTCGCTGCATCATGTTGATTTTGACACCTTCGCCTTCGGGATCTTCACTCAATAAAACTATAAGGAACGGAAAACTCTACAAGAATAGATCTTCACGGCGATTGAGAAACTCATGATCAACTCATAGAATGAGAGGTGAGAATGTCTCTTGAGCTCAGACACAAAACACATTAACAGGGATGGAATGAGATAGATGATAAGGTTCAATTTGGTAGGCAACAATTCCACGCTAAAGCGGATGGTGATAAGGTTTCAAAGTAGCAAGGATTTAATTGCCCTTTATACCATAATAGGGCACCTTAGGGAGGTGACTCGTAGAGTTATTCCCTTAGGTGGCAAAAAGATTTACTTTTGATCCAGAGATCATTAAGACTCTTGATACCAGGTTAAAGCAATTCACAAACAATCGTTTGGAGAAATTCAAACGATTGTCATACTCAGTTTGGATAGGAAACTAGAGTTATAGGACAACTCAGCAAACGAAAGGCACATTCCAATTGATACCGAGGATATAACCTAGTGCTGAGCGTGCTCTCAAGAACTCGAGCATTCCCATATTCATGAGGGTTTTTCCAACATCCATGACAAGGATCCTGGCAACACATCATACTACCATGATGAATAACGATGGAGGATGCGTATACAACGGAAGACAACACTTTCTCATATTTCAACTTAACTATGCCAAGGAAATGAAATCTAGATGATCGGCCAAGAGACATTTAGCACTTCGCTTCTAATGTTCTCCTTGACATGCTAGCATAACCCAAATATAGGTATTGTGTAGAACATCAAGTGAAGATCGGTCTTCGGTACCTCAAAGGGTCAATGAAGAATGACTTCTAAAATAAGTCATATGAAATTCTCATGGGGAAGTGGCTAAATTGTTGAATCAAGATACTACAATAATATGTCTTTCGGCTAGGTCTGTTAGCCATGACATCACTTACCGGGTTACAAAAACCAATATTATAATCCTTGGGAAACGTTCCAACCATCATACCTTCCCAAGATTCAGAACTAGTTGGTGATAGGATACTTTAGACTCGGCGTGTCTGGAAAGGAAGGTTACAACACAAATCGACGAGATAACGTCGCAAGATTCTCGGGAAATGAACTCCAAGAGCCAACTCCAAAACATGAGCTGGATTGCAAAATACATGTGAACAAAATTTCGAGGGCGATCGTGTCCACATGGAATCTTACAACAAAACACTACCGAGTTCTTATTTGGAATCACCATTGGAGGTAACAGAGTCCTTGCATAAGTCATATGATTAGCTCTTAAGAAAGAACTTCTTTTCCTTGAACATCAACCAGTGGCTTGGTGTGCTAGGTAATGCATATGGATTGGAGGTTGCAAAGCTATCAAACCATATCATACTTTGTACATGCATGACTTACTTGAGATGATTTCAGAGGAAGCAAAGTAACTTTTCTCGAATTCATGGCGACATCTTGCGCTAAATGCTCGTGAAATGAGATGGAGTCACTTCTCACACCTAACATATACTTCATGTATGGAACAAGAAGATATTGCCTACCAAGTTTACAATGCTAGCTAAGTGTCCACCATGGATCATGGAACAGATGAAAATGTTGCCAATGGGCTTAACAACAACTCATCGAGATATCTATAGTTAGAATTCCACAACTATGTGAACAAGATGGTAGCATTGGTCAGGCCAAAAGGTATAATGGTGTATGCCCAAGGAATATCCATGAGTAAAACAACATTAGGATAATCTTTGGTTCTGATTTTGATTTGATGATAACCCACACTCAAATCATAGATTGGACAAGACAATAGATGCAACAATTGATCACAAGGATCAATCAATCAAGATATCATCTCTCTTATACACACACAAACACATACAAAGATAGCCCTTTGGAATGAACTAATTTAGGCGAAGCATTTATCTTCCAACTCTGCAAGTTGTTGTTTAGATTAACCAACTAGTTCAGGGGTATCGAACACAGATTCTTGGACAAGGGATGGTAACAAGAAAACCAACTTGATCACAAACTCAACATAACGGTCAGGGAACAACCTAGTAATACTTCTGAGAAGATAATCGGCAAATTACGAAGCACCTATATGTTATTGAGCCCAGGAAACAATCTCGCTTTTCAGGGAAAGACGATATTATCAAAAGAGCGAAGGATTGTCACAATTCTAACTCATTGATCGTAGAGTGCACCATGAAAGATGGACTAGGTAGCACGATCAAACTTAAAATGATGATTCAATAACCAACAGACCTAGAATGAAATTATTGTCCATTAATTTCCAA
The DNA here is from genome assembly GCA_022496015.1 of Hordeum marinum. Taxonomy (NCBI): domain Eukaryota; kingdom Viridiplantae; phylum Streptophyta; class Magnoliopsida; order Poales; family Poaceae; genus Hordeum; species Hordeum marinum. The sequence continues at coordinate 244,762,315 of CM039673.1, forward strand.
GCAATAAGATTGCTAGGAGTATTGATTTCACACATCACGGTTCACTTGTTGGCATTCCGGTTACAACTAACACGGAGACCGAGGAATAAATAATGATGGCGAGAAGTATCACTACATCAAGAGTTCATAAGACGGAGTGCAATTCTCATGACAATCTTGACATGAAGAGGGTAATACTCCAAGGTGGAACAAATCAAAAGCTGGGTTGGCATTTTGATCTGTGGAATACAACTGCTTTGACCCAATCCTGGAAATGGATACGGTACTAGAGTATGTTTATCCTAGTCATTCTGAAATAAAATGGCTTGACAAACCACAAGAATAATATGCATCGACGAACATGAATGCACAACTACTCTCGAGTATCCACTGACAGATGAAGGTCAGAATACAATTGAAGAGGGGCAACTCAAGAGCACATGGTTTTTCTGAGTTGTAGATGCATAGGTTAGTTTGTCAAACGAGTTCAACATAATTCTTCCGGATAACCCATGCAGAAAGGTAGGGGTGGCAGAGTCACAACTATGGAATAGATAACTCATCAAAGGGCTCTTGTTATGATCTTCAGTTTAGGAAGAACTTCTGCCATGATGGTTCATGATATCAGAAGAATGAAATATCACGGACCTCGGGGACTAGAACAAGGTCACTATTCATCCTAAAGGAATGAACAAACACTATCAACAGGAGTGAAAAGTATGATCCTTAGGTTCATGAATCCAAAATAAAAATACCTACTCACTATGTAGCATCTTAGGATGCTTTCAATAACGATGGCCAGAATTATCACACTGGGGCACAAATCACAGCTGGACTGTTGGTTGGTTCACTAGAATAACCTGGTTTCCTACCACTTCAACAAATACGTCAAGGTAATGGAGTACCTCAACAAGATAATTGGTGTGCTTTGTCTGGCCAAAAGACATTAACTCTGCAAGAAAGTATTTGCAAATGCATCAGATCATTTATAAACCTTGGATAACTCGGACAACATAACGGTTGTACGGGCATGAAATATGAGGCAACCTACATGAAACTGACAACATAGCACTGAATTCTTACGGAGACAACGATCTAGAAAGACAACAACCTGCCTATAAGTCTCCAACATAGTAACTCATCATCCTGATAGATAGATGAGAAAGCCTAGTTTTAATCCCCGTAGAAAAGAAGAGCGTGACTCAAAATAAGAAGGACACGAGGAAAGAGTAAAAAGAGCCTTACGTTCCCTTCCACAATCAATTCACTTATATAACTAAAGCTATTATAGACTCTACATCAACCAATTCGGCTTGGTAATCCTATAGGCAGTCAAGCTCTGATACCAACACTGTTAGGACCCCGATACTAAGCCATACAAGTTAAGCATGTAACACATCATATCACTTTGCGGCCTCATGCATGGTAATCCCCACAGCTGCCACCTTACCTTGGTCGGGACCATTTGCACCTTTTGGCTCACGTATATGATTATGTCACTAGCAATCATTTGTCAAAGAATCTGGGTCGACATGACTAGCTATAGACCCAAGTGGCTCAACCGTACATGGATAGGCATACATAACCCAACAATGCAGGTGTCAATCATCAACGTGTGTAGACGAGTCATAACAAGATACATGGACCCCATTACACCGCGTGACATTTCCCCATAGGGATAGACACATCAGCAAAGAAGGATACATGTCGCTCAATTAATGTGTCCGGAGCAGTAGCAAGCTACCAGGGCTCGACGGATGCACAAAGAGGCATTTCCCTGTAAAGAAGGCTACCATAGGCATACAAATAGGTGTCGAATCCCACACATACCAATGCATTTCAAACACACACACATTATGCACGATATGCTTAGATACAACATGGCATCACAACATAACTCTATGACTCAAGTATTTATTAACGACTCATAGGAGCCAACATAGTGTGGTATTACAAACAGGGGTCACATGACCCAACACTCAAGTCATACAAGCAACAAGCAGAAGCATCACATGTCTGAGTACAGACATCTACTAAAAGTGGCTAGAGGAGCCTGAAAATCTACAACGACCCTACCAAAGGAGCCAGACCTCTGTCTGGGATTCCCAAGCTAATCTGGTCAACATCGATCTTCACGTCGTAAGAATCACTAATGAGACTGAAGTCTCATCTGCAAAAACATAAATAAGAAAATGTGAGTACAAAGGTACTCAGCAAGACTTACATCAGAACTATCTACATATGCACATTGTCAACATGGGGGTTGTGGAGTTTATTGCAACAAGCCAGCTTAGACTCTTGGCTAACATGTACTACGATTATGAATACTTTCCTTGAGGTGGCATATTGCACACGAGTCCACAAATTCACCACATCAATACACCACTATGTATCCTCTCCCGTCTTCCTATGAGAAGCCATCAATAGCACTCACACCTATTTGGAGCATTTTAGAGTATCCATTTTAGAGAACAATGCAAGTCTCCAAGTAGTCCATATCTGCGGACGTGGCTATTCGAATAGATAGTTTACCCCGTAGGGGTGTACTTCATCACACATGCTCCCTCCACTTATCGACATGTGCACGTAAAAAGGCACCTCGGCAACCTTCAAGCGAAATCCATGCGAGGAAGTCGGCCACAGAAGTTAACTCACAACGACTCACGTCCAAGGCAGTCGCCTATATAAGTTGGAACCCATAGTGGAAGTCCGACTGAGATTTCCAACATGGCCTCAAACGTTGTGAGCAGGGCCCCAAGTCGGTCTCGACTGGGCCGTTCATCCACTTCGCAGGTCGTGCCACACCTATCAACGTTTTGAACTACCGCGACTCTAGGACTGAGAACAGGGAAGTTAATAGGCCGAGAGAGTCATTGCTTTCGGGCCCAATGTGCGGTAGTAACTAGTCTTGGAACACAAAGACGGAACTCAGTTCCTATGAGCAGTTTCAATGAGACAACCCACCATGTACCCATACATGGCTTCTCATTGCTACCTTTACAAAAAACAGGTTCAACACTTAACCCTCATCATCAGGACACATCCATTTCACTCTGGTTCATCACCCAGATGAATCATACCTGACACAACTCTAAGCATAGCAAGCATAACAGGGTTATGGCACAACATGGATCAAGCATTTACTAGGTATGCTAGGTTGCTTGGTTTACCAATTTACTCTGATAATGACAGGTCATGCAAAGGAGTGGGTTCAGCTGGCGAAACACAAGTAATAGTTGAATCGTTTGTCCTAATGCATTGAAATGGGAGTAAGAGCGAGTGAGTGGAATTATATCGAAATTCTCAAGGGGGGTTGCTTGCATGTTTATCGAAAGAACTTAGTTGTTCTTTGATGTCGTCGATAACTACGTCTTGAAAGTCTATCGACAAGATCAAACAAGGTACAAATAAGCACAAAAAATGCTTCACAATGATGCATGAGCATGGCATGTTCACATGTTGCTGATTTTGTCTAATGCAAATGACCACAAATTAAATGGGAGTCATTTGATCATTATAGATCAAATTCAAACTCCACATAAGCATTTCAAATGGCATTTATGAATTTTCCAGCATGCATGAAAATGATACCAGCAAATTCCTTGCATTTTTCTGATAATTTTTCATACATAATTTATTTCATTTGGAGCTATGGTTGAATTTCTAAGATTTTTAGAAGTTTTAGGTAATTTCAAGAATAAAATAAATCTATAAACCATTTAATGCATCGGCCATGCATCACCATGTCATCGGATGGTCAAAAGCGCCTGAGCCAGCTCAAACCTGACCATTGGGGTCGACTGGTCAGTGACCCAGGGCTAATCCCGCGCTCATTGGGGTTTGACCCATGTTGGGGGGCCACTATCAGTGGATGTGGGTTTATTTTGTGGTGTCATTAGGGGCTAATGGCCAATCCACGTTGGCACCCACCGAAGTTGGGCCGTCGGCGACCAAAACCACGGAGGAGGCTCACCGGAGATGCTCGGTATCACGCTATGAGGCATCATTTCGCGTGCGGTTTGCGGCTATGACAAGCTAGAGGTGCGGCGCATCTACCAGGGGTAGAGGGGGGAGCTGGGGTGGCCACGGCCGTCGATGGCGAGCTCATTTGCGGCGATTGGCGTTCGGGCATCGGACAGTGCAACGTTGTTGAAAGGATTGATATGGTTGACTAGAGCGGGGGTGAATAGGCAACAACCAAATTTTAACTTTTCTTTAACAAATTAGGTTTAGCAACAAATAGGTTGGCTAAATATGCAACGAGGTTTGCAACCTATATGGTGCTAAACACAACAACAAGATAAGCAAGCAAGATAAACAATATAGGTAGCTTGCACAAAGTAAAGGTAAGAAGTAACCCGAAGTGGAACCGATGGAGACGAGGATGTGTAACCGAAGTTCCTTCCCGATAAAGGGAAGTACGTCTCCGTTGGAGCGGTGTGGAGGCACAATGCTCCCCAAGAAGCCACTAGGGCCACCGTATTCTCCTCACGCCCTCACACAATGCAAGGTGTCGTGATCCCACTAGTGGTGCTCTTGAAGGCAGCGACCAAACCTTTACAAACAAGGTTGGGGCTATCTCCACAACTTAATTCGAGGCTCCCAACGACACCACGAAGCTTCACCACAATGGAATGTGGCTCTGAGGTGACCTCAACCGTCTAGGGTGCTCAAAAAGTCAAGAGTAACAAGATCCGTAAGGGATTAGTTGGGGAATCAAATTTCTCTTGGTGGAAGTGTAGATCGGGGCCTTCTCAACCAATCGCTAGAAAATCAACAAGTTTGATTGGCTAGGGAGAGAGATCGGGCGAAAATGGAGCTTTGAGCAACAATGGAGCTTTGGAAGGGAAGAGGTGGTCTTCTTGGGGAAGAAGACCCCCTTTATATAGTGGGGGAAAGATCCAACCGTTATCCCCACTCTCAGCCCGCGTATTGCGGTACTACCGCAAAAAGCCATGGTACTACTGCAAGAGACTGTGATACTACTGCTGTAGGGTGCGGTACTACCGCTCGCATGGTAGTGACTAGACGAAGAACTATTGCACGGGGCAACGAGTGGTAGAACCCTTGGGGCGGTATTACCGTGCTCCAATATAGTACTACCGCATGGTAGGAATCATCTGGCACAGGAGATGCACGGAAGTAAAAAATTACTTCCGTGCCTACCTCCGCTAAGGGCGGAGCTGTGCAAAATTCTGGCATGGTAGTACCAAACATTTATCATAGTACTACCGCTTGAGGGTGGATGTAAAAAAATACATCCACGCCTACTACCGAAAATGCACGTAACAGGTGCTGGGGACAACCGTACTACCGCTCTATGGAGCGGTACTACTGCTAGCTCCTACGGTACTGTCACTTCCTAGAGCGGTACTACCGGATGCCTCTGAAGCCTCCATCGAACCGAAGGAAAGGTGGTGCAAAATAATACATGTGTACGTGTTGATTCCACCCAAACCTTTTCGAAGCGGACCCCCTCTTAATAGTACGGATTTCCTATGACTCAAATCCACCGAAAAGAAAACTTGAGAACAACCATCTTTGATAGACTCTGAGGGGCACTGAATCATCTTGTGCCTAGACATGAGATATCTGAAATGCTCAATGCACACGATTAGTCCGCAAATGCATTGTCATCAATCGCTAAAATGACTAAGGGAGAAATATGCGCTTACAATCTCCCCTTTTTGGTGGATTGATGACAATACGTGATTTGCACATAAAGATATATAATGAGCATATGCAAACCCAAAATCTATAAAATATAGACAGGCTCCCCCTAGATGTGTGCAATCTATAGATATGCTTTGGACTGCAAAGCACACGCACTAGGATCAACACTCCCCCTATATTTTATAGACAAGGCAATCCTTGCAACAGAATGAATAACGCTAAGCAAGGAAACAAGGCATAGCATGTGAGCATGAAGATAAGGGAACATAACAAATAAAATCACAAGCTACTAATCATACTGGACAAGAATAAGATAAGAGTGATAGTGTGGGGACCCCGACTCATAAGTCGTGATCATAGAATGCACGTGTACAGTGATCCCAGAGATCAATGCTCACTAAACACACAGAAGCTGAATAACAAGAGTCTTACATCCACATTTAGCGTCTTACACAAATAAAGACCATGAAGGTCTAGTCTTACATAGATAGGGCCACATTGGCCGAACACTTAACTCAACAAGCAGCGGAAATCTTGATCGAAAGCGTGAACCCATGCCATCTGCCTTAAACCTACAGGCATTCTGACTGGGAAGCGTCCTAGTTTGCATGTTCGTCACCAGTGAACTCTTTGACGTACTCCTGTTCTTCCATGCCTGGTCAATTAAATAACTAGTGGCAAGCCAATGAGTACTTTGAATGTACTCGCAAGCAACCCAAGTTGTGGAATAAGGCAATAATGATGCATGACATATCACTAAGTAAGTTATTTGCGAAAAGCTAATTTTGAATGCAATGACATGATCAAGTAACTAGGTAAGCATGCATCAACATCTTGTAGATACCCATATGAACAAGTTACAGGTATCATTGTAAGCAGGGGTTGAACATCTCATGTTCAATCATCACATCAAGTCTTCAGACTTGACTCAAGTATCATTTTTCTGTCATCCGCACACACTCACACCAAGTTTGCGAAAACATCTCGACGTAGTTTAAGCATCACCACCCAACAGTCCTTGACCGTGGGCACGGCTATTCGAATAGTTTTACACCCTCCAGAGGTTGCACACTTTACCCACAAGACTCGGGGAACTTCCGTGTCATCCACGACTCGCGGTATATAACATACCCGAGGTAAGCACCCGAACAATGCCTTTCCCCTGGCGATACTAAACAAAGAGTCCACTTGATTGGTGCCCAGCCCACATGATGTACATCACTCGTATCATCCATGCAGGGACCAACGCTGTGCCCGGTGCCTGTGAAGACAACGCATGATCGTCTATAACGACACGACCCCGTATCGGGAGTGATCACGTTACTCCCGCCACTAGTAATGCGGGCTCCTTGCCCGTACCCACCAAGGTAATCAACAAAGCCCCGTTCCATAAGGGGTATCGTGGTTGCGCATGTAAGGTTGGGATGGTCGACAAATCTTAAATCTAATCCGTTTTTGAAAACATACCCTCAACTTGTTCCGGCACACCACTTCTTTCTCAAGTGGTCACCCATCTCATCATCATCTGCCTCGGGCATTAGTGTCACCCGACGGAGTTTTCGAAAAGTCTTTGAAACCATCTCTTTCTTTCCATCACTATGCATAATCCCGATCCCACTTGTGTAGCATCTACTAGCATCCTATCTACACCCACCCGCATAATCCTCATAAGGTGGTAGGGTCATGCTCGATGCAAGTGTCAACGGTAAAAGTGTCGGAAGCAACCCACCAAAGTGGTCTCTCCTCCACATGATCAAGTATAGTGAAAGTAAAGTGTTATATGACATGCAATGAAAATGGTTTCTTAACATGGTCAAAGGGCTGCTTTCCTGGCTCAACAAGGTCTTCGGGGTCTTCGAAGTCTTCGGGTCCAACTTCCTTGTCAACAGCGCAATCTATCGTCGCGATAAATAGCGATAAAAAAATAAGCATCACACAAAAACAGAGCACACAAAGCTAATAGCAAAATGCTACACTATTCTTTTACATACTAGAATCTATACTAAAAATAGTTGTCTAGGGTTTTGAAGTTAAAAAGGTTTTCAAAACTATTTAAATCAGGGGCTAATAATGCCAAATAGGGTTTTTAAATTAAAACAGTGCATAAAAGAGTTTCAACATTTTTCACAAATGGCACTATTAAATTCTAGGGAATATTTTAAGAATTTAGGTGGAAAAATTATTGGATTTACATTTATTTTCTTATCTGTGGGATTTTTAGAAAAATCCTCACAAAAGAAAAAGGGAAAAGGGGGAAGAAAGCCCCTGTGCCTGGGCCAAAGGCGGCCAGCAGCTGGGCCGGCCCAGCTGGCCAGCCAGCCAGCCTCACGCGCGGCCAGGTTCAAACCTGACGCGCAAGGCCCAGCCGTCGGCGACCGCGAGGTGGAGAGAGAGAGCGTGAGAGGGGGAGAGAGAGGCCGACAGGTGGGACCCCCCTGTTGGATCCTTCTCCCACCTTAGGGTAGAGAGGGGAGGCGCTCACCAGCGATGATGCAGGGCACGACAATGGCAGGCGAACGCGGGAACAGGCCCGGGGCAGAGTCGCCGTTCCAGGGGAGGTCGAAGCGATGCCGGAGGCGTTCGGAGTCGCGGTGGCGAGCACCCGTGGCGGGGGGAGCTTCGGGAGCGATCACTCGGGTCGTCTCGTGCTCCAAAGAGGACGGGGCGAGGGGGAATCGGGTCAGAGGGATGAGGGAGGAACAACCAAAGGGAAAGGAGCGCCGGAGACGGTCGCTACCAGGAGATCATCGACGAGGTGGCCGCGGCGGTCCTCTGCTCGATCCCGAGCTTAGAGGCGTCGGGAGCTCTCTGAGGGACACAGGAGGTCTGCTGGGGAGTGGAGAGAGGCCAGAGGGGAGAGAAGGCTTGGGCAGAGGCCCTTTGCAGGTGGACGCGAGTCCACCGAGGGTTTGTCTGCCGGCAAGGTCGGGGCGCTCGCTGGAGGGCGCAGGAGAGGGAGAGAGTGTGTCTGGGGCGCTTGTGGAGTCGGTCTAGGCCAGGGGGGAGAGGAGAGAGGCGGGGTAGCGTGCACATGTGAGCCTCGTGGTTGGCAGAGTTGGGCGGTGCCGGGCACGCATGAGGGAGTTCGCCAGAGAGAGAAGGAGGAGGGGCCGATCAAGTGGATTCTTGCAAACATCGAGGGTATCTCACGGGACAACTCCTCGCGTCCCAAGGCTATCGGGTGGCTCGGGATGGGTGCAGCTACAGTGCGGGCATGCACTATAGCATGCTCCAGAGCATGCCTTTGCCATGCCATGGCATGCCTGTGTGCTCTGGACGCGCTCCTGCATGTCCATAAGCCTTTGGATGACATGGAGATGCTATAGGAGCTAGGGGAGGCTAGGAGAAAAAGAAATGGGGTGGGGAAAGGGTAGAAATGATGCTGCCATGGTGAAATAGAGGGGTAAATGTGGGGTTTACCCCCATCTCCCAGTGGCTTATGGCCCTGAGGTTTTTACTGGAGGGGTAAGAGGTGAGGGAGCAACTGTGGTAATGATTTAGAGGCAAGGGGAAGAGTAGAAGTGGTGAAAATAGTAACTTTATCATTTCACCAGAAGGTGTTTGATGGGTGTTTAGGCAAGATAAATTCACCCACTTACTGTGATGTTCCACAGGATTAACTAGTGGGTAAAAATGAGATGGATCACCAAATTTGAGCTCAAATGGGCAAAGTTGACAATGGAAACTTTGTGAACCCTAGAAACTAACAGAATTACATTTTTGTAGATCTAGTTATGCTAAGCTATTACCCTTGATGCACCACTTAGTGTAGCATCATCATCTGGTGTTTAGAACATTTCCACTAAGTTTGGGGTCAAGGGAAGGAACTTCACAATGTAAAGTTGTTCCAATTTGAATCTGGACACGGAGGGTTTGGGGATGGTTTGATGAACCAAAACAACTTGGATTGAGATGAGACTTTTCAAGATCATCACCTATGATAGTGTTGACTTGCTAGAATTTTCCTGGAATTTATTGAGAATATTTCTTATAGAAATATTTCAAAAGCTTGATTTGGACAGAAAGGGTTTTGAGGGGGTTTTCCTATGATTTGAACATGACCATGTGTTTAAACTCATATATATGGAAAATATATGTCCACTGAGTCTCCCTAAATTTTCTCAAATATTATGAAAGCATTTAAAATTTTTTTCCCTATGAAAAAACATTTCTGGTCTTAAGAAAAACCCTTTAAATAAAATATTAAAATAATCTTTAAAATTAATATTTGGTGGTTTTGGGTAGTCATAAATATAGTAGGTTTGAAGTAAAGCCTTTGGGGAAGAAGGATCCACCCAATTTGAGGACTTGAAGTGCAAACCTCATTTCAGGGGTTTTTGAAAACCTAATTTGGATAAATTTTTGGTCAAAATAAAATTTGGTAAAAATAGTTTTGGGCACTATTCACATGGCATGATCATTGGGCAAGAAGTTTGGGTCTAGGAAGATGAATATGGAGAGGGATAGAATCTAAGAGTGCCATACACACCAAGCAACAAGCAACAATACAAGCAAGCACAAGCATTCAAAAAGTTTTAATTGGCTCCAAATTTTATAAATCCAAACATAACAAGGTGATACAAACACAGGGTGTGACAGATAGCATATGCCTCACACCATATGATAGAAGAAGTCTCCTCGTCTCACACACAAATACCATAAACCAAAGGAACAACGAAAGTTCAACGAAAGCAAGGAGACGATGAAAATGAACGAAAACACTCGCAAACCCTACACTCTCTCCCCCTTTGGCATCGACATGCCAAAAAGGCAAAGAGGACACGTAAGACACAGGTGGTAGATCCCACTGCAGAAATATCACCCATCAAGCTCCTCCTCTGATGCAGCTGGAATAGACTCCTCATCTGAATCAACCCACTGATAGCACTGCTTCTTCATCCAAGCAGCCTCAGGATTGATGTTCTTATCAGACCCACTCGAGATGGTCTCACCAAGCTTCCTTGGAATCTGCTTGTCGCGCTGATGACTCTCTTTTTGAGCAACATGAGTCTGGTACTATCACTTGGCCTGCATGCAGAACAATGTCTTCATCCTGTTTTTGACCTTCTTGGATCAACATGGCTCAGTAGACGGTTGCTCATACATCTCTGAACTGTCCTCCTCCTCCTCTTCAACCTCATCCTCATCGACATCCATATGTGCAGCAGCAGGCCTAGTGGTAGTTTTAGCCCACTTGTCCTTCAAACGCAGCCGAATGGGCTCATGACAGATCTAGTTGGGAGCATGAAAATCCTCACCCGGAAAGGTATTCTCCCAAGTCTTTTGAATCAAGAAGAACAAGTAGGGTCTATAGATGGGGACCTTATGGTGGAACACAGCAGACTGAAGCTCACTCCACATGATGTGAGAAACATCAAGTGGTCCAAGAATGTGAATCCGCCCTTGCTCACAAAGGAGGAGCATATCCAATAGACAGAAATGCACCTTATCCTTGTCTCCCATGCGAGGAAAGAGAGTGTTGCAAAAGATTCGGTGTATGACATGGAGCAATGGGTTTAGCACATAAATTGTCTCACTAGAGGGTAATTTCTTCTCAACAAGGTACGGCAGAAGCTTCTCCTTGGGTGCAGAATGTGGGTTGGCGTGCGGGCGCAAACCAACGGGCTCATCAAGCCCCTCATCACGAACGTGTAACAGATCCATGAACTCCTTCCAGTCAGCAGTCATCCTCTCTCCATTGGTCATCCAAGTCATGCTGCGCTTCACATCCGAGTGGAAATAGACAGAAACAAAGAACTGAGCCACAATCTCGGGATCATAGTCAAGATGGAACGAGATGATATCCTCGATACTAAACTACTCCACCATATCTAGAGGCTCACCAAAATATGCATGGTTATTCCTCAGATGTGCCATGTCAATCCATTGGACAGGAACATTGATATTCTTGTTTCCCTTGATCACATCTAAATAGATGAGATTTTGTTCCTTGGTCCAAAACAAGTCATTGCCCTTGAGATGTTCCCTAGGGTTGATGTGGGGGTTGATCTTCCAGCGAATTCGAAACTCTGCTTGAGGCATATCTTCCAAGCTGACAACTGGCTCCTCGATCTTGGTTGTGGTTCTCTTGAAGCTGCGTTGCAAGGCATTGGACCCCTCAGGTGCATCTTGATTGCATAGACGCTTTGAACCCGTATCACGAGGAGGATTCAAGTATCTTGAACCAGAACCGGAGCCACCACCTATGACACACAACGCAACCACACAAGAAGAGCGAGAGAAGTCATTTCAAAGACCAAGGTAAATAAGCAAACCACATAGAAGTGAGATGGGATGTGACAAAACAAGGTAGTTCCAGGTCATACGGTAGTACCACAGCATGCGGAAGTAAAAATTTCCTACCGGGCTGACTCTGGTAGTACTGCTCCAGGGAGGAGCGGTAGTACCGCGCTCGGCACGGAAGTAAAAATTTACAGCCGCCCGCGGGGCAGTAGTACCGCTCCAGGCGGAGCGGTAGTACTACACGTGCGGATTTCGCACGAACGGATCTAAAACATCCGTAGAGACGAAATGGTACAATTGTTGAGCAAAACTACATTTTTGTCTGACACCAAATAACACAACTTGTGCACAAGCACTCTCCAACCATCACCTCATGCAAAGATTTAGCCAAAAATCACAAGATGAACTCATATTTCGCCCTAAACCTAGATTCAAAAATAGAGAGGCAAAGAGAGAAGAACTAGGGGAAATACCGGGGTCCATGGAAAAAGGACGAGGTGGGGAACGACCCCACCGGTTGGAACGGGAGGAGAGTGGCCAGAGACGGAGATCCGGCAAGGTCCTCCGGTGCCGTTCGTGGGGATGAGAGAGAGAGAGAGAAACGTGAGGGGGAGAGATGAATGGGTATGGGGGAGTTTGAACTCCCCCTGCCCGCTCTTAACCCCCACGCGATTCTCACAGTACGGTAGTACCGCAAGTCATCGCGGTAGTACCGCTCCTCAAGCGGCAGTAAAATTGTACTACCATGCTGGAGGCGGTAGTATCATGCCGGGGCTGCAACTGTGCGAGCACATGAGCAACCCCACTCTAGCGGCAGTACCATGGCGTACCATGATAGTACCGCGCTGCCAACAAAATGCAGGTTTTGCCGAGAGATAGAAAGAAAGTCCTTTGTGCACAAATTCTAAGGAATTTTGAAATACAATAAGGCACGAAGATAAATCAATAATATTCAAGCAAAAAGGACACATTCGAAAAAGCACAAAAGAAGCAACTCAACCATGAATAAGGTCCAAACGATTAGGGAGGAGAAACTAGGACCAAACATCGAACCACTACCTCTCATGAAGAGAGGGCAGTGGCTGGAGCCACCTATGTTTGAGTCAATTGGTATGGCACCGCAAAGAATTATCCTTGGACCCATGACCAAAACTCATCTTTGAAGCACAAGTGCCATCAATAATGGCGAATGTGAAAGACTTGATTGATTTATGCATAATGGGGGGAGGGAGAGTTCATTGAGAGAACAATACTCCCCCTATATCCATGCCTACATCTAGAAAAGATAACATGACACTACAGGAATCAGGAAATTTTTCGTCAGCCATGGCTGACGGCAAAGGGAAGGACCCCGGACTGCGAAGGCCTTTGCCTTCCGTCAGCAAACGGCAAAAATGCCAGCAAAGAAAAACCCGCTAAAGCGGTCCTTTGCCATCCGCCTCAGGACCACGGACGGCAAAGAATCTTTGTCGTGGGGGAGCGGACGGCAAAGAGTTTGGATGGTAGACCCAGGGGCTATGGCCGTCAAGTGTTAACGATAGTTCTTTGTCGTCCGCTCCCTTTGTCGTCGGCCTTATGCCCCCCCTTTGCCGACGATGGGCGGATGACAAAGGGTAAGGACCTTTGCTGCTTGGGTCCACCTTTGCCGTCGGCCTTCATCCCCGCCTTTGCCGCCTGCCTTGGCCCCCCCCTTTGTCGTCGGCCTTATGCTCCCTTTGTCATCGGTGGGCCGACGGTAAAGAGTAAGGCCATTTGCCCCCTGTGATCCCCCTTCGTCGTCTGCCTAGGGCCCCCCTTTGTCGTCAGCCCACCGATGGCAAAGAGTATGGCCATTTTCCTTTTTTTATTTTTTATTAAAACAATTTTCACAGCAATATGACATATATATATATATTTCACAGAAATAAATATGTTGCCATATTGATAACCATATTCAAATAAGTTTCATCCATACATATTATGAAAGTTTCATCCGTACCCAACCATATTACAATAGTTTCATCCATACATACATAGTTTCAAATACATATGTAGCAAGTGTCACATTGTTCATCGACACAAATTAAAAAATATAAGTAACCTAACTCATAATTTACATCGGGGGTCGGGGGTCAGTGGCATTGGGGGTTGGGGGTCAGTGGCGTCGAGGTCGGGGGTCAGTGGCATCGGGGGTCGGGGTCAATGGCATCGGGGGTCGGGGGTCAGTGGCTTCTTCTTCCTCTTCTTTTTTTTTCCTTTTCTTTTTCTTCTTTTTCTTCTTGTTCTCCTCCTTCTCCTCCTCCTCCTCCTCCTCTCTTCTTCTTCTTCTTCTTCTTTTCTTCTTCTTCTTCTTCTTCTTCTTCTTTTCTTCTTCTTCTTCTTCTTCTTCTTCTTTCCTTTTTTTCCTCTTCTTCTTCTCCTCCTCTCTTATATTTCTTTTTCTTCTTCTTCTTCTTCTTCTTCTTCTTCTTCTTCCTCTTCTTCTCCTTCTTCTTTTTTCTCCTCCTCCTCCTCCTCCTATCCTTATCCTTCTTCTTCTCCTCCTCCTTCTTCTTTTCCTTCTTCTTTTCCTTTTACCTTTTTCAAATGTTCCTTCTTCTTTTCTTCTTTTTCTTCTAACCTAACTAACTAACCTAATTAACCTAATAAATAACTTAATAAACTAATAACACTAACCTAATTATTCTAAAAGCTAACCTAATAAACTAATAAAACTAACCTAATAAACTAACTAAACTAACCAAAAAATGAAAAAAAGGGCGGCAGATAGTGGTACTCACCGACGGTGGGTGGTGGGGGCGGCGGTGGACGGGGGCAGCGCAGTGATGCCGGGGGCGCATTGGCGGCTGGGGGTGCGGCGACGGTGGTGGCAGCCTGGCAACGGGGGGCAGGGCGGCGGAGCACGTCGCGGCAGCGGGGGGCGTCGGAGGCGGTGTGGCGGTGCGGGATAGGGGCGCCGGGGGTGTCGGGCGGCTGGGAGGGCGTCGGGGCGGCGGTGGCGGCTGGGCGATGGTGGGAGGGGGATGGCGGTGGCGGTCGCAGAGGGAGGGAGAGTGAGTGAGAGAGAGAGGAGTGTGGGGGCGGGGGACGGCCGTTATAGGCACGTCCCCTTTGCCGTCGGCCCCCAGACAGCAAAGATAACCACGGCCGATGGCAAAGGCCTGGTGGACGGCAAAGAGCCCTTCCGTTGGACCAGGCTAGGCCCAAGATCCAGTGGACCCACCTTTCCTTTTTGTCGTCCGCCCTTGGTCTTTTTGTCATCCGGGCGCAGACGGCAAAGGACTAGAAGATGGCAAACAGGGCCTTTGCCATGCGCCAGTTCTTTGTCGTCTGCTTTGCGACAGCTGACGACAAAGAGCATCTTTGCCATGTGCCAGCAGACGACAAAGGCCTGGCACATGGCAAATGACTGGATTCCAGTAGTGTGATGAGTATGGTGGGTGTGCAAAGGTTCAAGCCACATTGCTCAAATCAATGATATTTAGCTCATGCCTTAACTCGCAAAATCTTGCTTCATCCAATGGCTTCGTAAAAATATCTGCAAGTTTCTCATTAGTGTTGAGATGGATAAGATTGATATCTCCACGCTTGATGTGATCCCGGAGAAAGTGATGACGAATATCAATGTGCTTCGTCTTGCAATGTTGAACCGGGTTGTTGGAGATCATAATGGCACTTTCATTATCACAGTAAAGAGGAACTTTGTCACAATTGACACCATAATCAATGCACATCAACTGCCAGTAGCTACATACTTGGCCTTGGTGGACGAGAGAGAAACACAGCTTTGTTTCTTTGAAGACCAACTTACCAAAGACCGACATAGAAATTGGCAGCCTCCGGAAGTGGGATTCCTTTCCACACGGTCTCCCGCCCAATCCGAGTCAGTATATCCAATGAGATCAAATGAAGCACCCTTGGGATACCATAAGCCAAAGTTTGGGGTATGAGACAAATATCAAAAGATTCGCTTGAGAGCCACATGGTGACTCTCCTTAGGTGCGGATTGAAATCGTGCACAAATTCCCATGCTCAACATGATATCCGGTCTAGATGCACAGAGATAAAGCAAGGATCCAATCATGGATCGATATACCTTTTGATCCACAACATTACCATTGGGATCACTATCAAGATGGCATTTGAGTGGCATAAGAGTGTTGGCCTTGGGAGGATTGAGCTCATCCATCTTGAACCTCTTGAGCATGTCTTGAGTGTATTTAGCTTGATGATGAAGGTACCTTGACTTTGTTGCTTGACTTTGAATCCAAGGAAGAACTTCAACTCTCCAATCATAGACATCTCAAACTTATTTGTCATCACTGTGGAAAACTCTTCATTGAAAGCTTTGTTAGGAGAACCAAATAAAATATCATCAACATATAGTTGGCATATGAACAAGTTCCCGTTGGCCCTCTTTGTGAAAAGAGTGGGATCGATTTCCCAATTTCAAACACACAGTCTTGCAACATCTCGGTAAGGTGCTCATACCACGCACGTGGGGCTTGTTTAAGGCCATAGAGAGCCTTATCGAGAATGTATACATGATTGGGGAACTTGGGATCCTCAAACTCAGGGGGCTGCTTAACATATACCAAGTCCTTAAGAGGACCATTAAGAAATGCACTTTTAACATCCATTTGATATAATTTAAAGTTATGATGAAAAGCATATGCAAGCAACATGCGAATAGATTCAAGGCGAGGAACATGAGCAAAGGTTTTACCGTAGTCGATACCCTCGACTTGGGAGTAGCCTTGTGCCACGAGTATTGCCTTGTTGCGAATGACGAAATGGTTCGCATCTTGCTCGTTTTTGAAGGTCCATTTAGTTCCAATGACATTGTGGTTCTCCTTTGGTCTTGGGACCAATCACCACACTTGGTTGCGCTCGAAGTTGTTGAGTTCATCGTGCATGGCTTCAACACACCCATGTCCTCTAGTGCATCTTGTACCTTGAGGGGCTCAATGCAAGAAACAAACGTGTGATGTTCACAAAATGTTGTTAATTGTATACGAGTGGTTCCCCTCTTTCTAAGCTGCCGTGGACGTTTTGTAACAAATGTTGTTGTTTTTTTATCTTGGCAGCATCTTTGGAAGCTCGTCTCTCTAAGATCTTCTCCCTAGAAGGTTGAGGGGCAACATCCGGAGGGGGAGCATCATCTTCATGATGTTGAGTGCCGTCATGAGCTTGTTCTTGATCTTGAATGAGATCTTGATCTTGAGCTTGCTTGGGGTCGTGAGCTTGATCTTGGGTATCACTTGGTATGAGACCATTGTCAGTAATTGATGTTGCCCTTGATCTTGTCCATGTGGTAGAGGGCCTTCATTTTGTTCTTCGAAAGCATGTGAGTCTTGTGTCGGTGATGGTTCCACTTGAGTGGAACATTGTCCTTCTCCTTCGGCCACAAGGGGTTCCTCAATGGGTAGGAAGTGTCCCACACCCATTCTTCTTATGGCTTGGGGAGGAATTTATCACCTACATCACAAAGACCACTTTGCTCCACTTGAGAGCCATTATTTTCATCAAACTCTATGTTACATGTCTCCTCAATGAGTCCATTGGCCTTATTGAGGACACTGTAAGCGCGATATTTTGTAGCATAACCAACAGATATGCCCTCTTGATGTCTAGGTTCGAATTTAGACGAACGAACACCTTTCTTGAGAAGGAAACACTTACACCCGAACACCCTGAAGTACTTCAGATTGGGCTTGTTACCGGTAAGAATTTCATAATGACTCTTGTTCAAGTCTTTTCGGAGATAGAGCCGATTGGATGCATGACAAGCTGTGTTGATGGCTTCGGCCCAGAAATTGTACGAAGATGTAAATTCCGCCATCATGGTCCTTGTCGCGTCCATCAACGTCCGGTTCTTTCTCTCAGCAACACCATTTTGTTGGGGGGTATAAGGTGCGGAGTATTAGTGCTTGATCCCCTTATCACTAAGTGTAATGCCCAAGATGCGATCCTATCCTTATTTCGGCTCGAGAGCCTAGACAGGGATAGAAGCACATCTCGTCATTTCGCAAGAATGGATATCATTACAAGTACATGTACCAAAGAGATGAGTATATGGAATTGGCTTATACTCGCCACAAGCTACATAAAGATCACATAAATAATACAACATATTCAAGCATCATACATAAGAGCAGGGTCCGACTACGGACAAAATCAAACGATAAAATGACATCAATCCTTGCTATCCCAGGCTGATGCCTGGAACCCATCCTAGATTGATGAAGAAGAAGAACTCCAAATCAAAACAAGCATCATGCTCACGTCAAATCATCGCATTACCTGTACCTGGAACTGTTGTTGTAGTAACCTATGGTCCAGAGGGACTTGGCAATCTCATTTCCAAGGGTATCAAGACTAGCAAAGCTTAATGGGTGAGGTATGGTTAAGTGGTGAGGTTGTAGCAAGCAACTAAGCATTTATTTGAGTGGCGAACTTAGGATACAGAAAAATGAGTATGGTGGTCTACGCATAACGGGCGTGAACTAGTAATGATCACTAAATGATCTTGAACACCTACTTACATCAAACATAACCCCATCGTGTTCTCTCTCGGATAAGGACTCATGAGAAGAGATAGTCACGGTTACGCACACATTTGGTGTATTTTATTAGAGTCTACTTCAATTTTGCTATGACCGGGTGTTAAACAAAGTCTCCAAGTTGCCACATAACCACGGTCACGGCTTTCCGAAAGATTTAACCCTGGAGGGGTGCTCCAACTCGTCCATCACAAATTAACCACACGTTGCGGGAATAACCTCGATCACGATTCCCGTGATCTTCCTAGGAAATTCCACTAGAAAACATCAACGTCGAAATAGCCCAAAGTATCGGAATTCTACGCACAAGACGTTCGAGAAAGGTAAAACAAATGCAGCAAGGCCTCCCGGTGAGCCAGATCCGCATCTAGAGCCATGCGCTCTCTATCCACGGGCATCATCCATCCATGCGAAGTGGTGGGTAGCCTAAAATTGCCCCGAGTTTCCCCGAGGTGGCACCGCTGACTACTAGGTAGGTGGACCAACACTCATGAGGAGCACTGGCCCGATCTGTTGATTAATTAGCCATGGGGTCCGGAAAGTCCCTATGCAAGTCTTATTAGGTTGGAAATGGTAAAACCAATGTTGGGCCTTGCCAGATAAGTTTTATCCCAAAACGAAAATCAAGGGGGTCCCCACAACAACCTCGAGCATGTTAAGAGCGCAAAATATGGGACATAACACCGGTTCACAAGTAACTAGGGCGACAAAGATGGAACAAAACACCGAGCAAAAGGCCAAGGCTTCCACCTTTTACCAAGTATATATGTGCATTAAGTTAAATAGAAATAATATTGTGATGTAACAAAATATCCATGTTGTCACATGGAACAACTTGCACCTGTGACTAGCAACACTATGAACGTTGAGCAAGAGGTAACATAGCCAAACAAGGGTTTGCCGGGATGTGGAGGGGTTAGAGGCTTATCATGGAAATATTGGGAGGCTTGACATACAAGTGGTAGGTAACGTGACATAGCAATAGAAAATGAGACAACTAGCATGGCAATGATAGTAGTGGTATCCAGGGAAATGTGTCATCTTGCCTGAGATCCCGCTTCGAAGAAGAACGAATCCATGAAGAATACAAGCCAATGCAGTCGAACAAATCCTCAAACTCCGAACGCTTTCGGAACTCTATCGAGAAGGAACAATCCGAAAACAAAAATCAACACATGATAAACACCACAACATATGCATGACATGATGCACAATCAAATATGATGCATGTTATGGATGACATGGCAAAGCACAACAATCAACTCCTACACAATGAGTGAAGCTCAATATGCAACGAGTTGCATATTGACGAAACACCACATTGAGTTATTTAGTTCACTCTCGCTTAGGTACCCAACAAGTTTAAATGTTGTCAAACATGGCAAGAGGTGAAGCATAAGCAATCTATATCACGTAGGCATCTTAAATGAGGTCGGAAACAACTTATAGCATTTCCGAAATGACCCCATATGCATATTATGATTATGGTCTAGATCTATCATAAGCATGTTCTATATATGTTATCCATCAATGTAAAGCATACCACGTGATTCTACACATCATTCTAGTCGATTTACATATATAGAACGTCTCAAACGGAGCTACGGTCTAAAACACCCATACAAGGTTTAGTGCAAATTTGTCCAAAACAACAACATGGCATTTTGCACACATGAAAACAACAAGCTACAAACGTTTAAAATGCACAACAAAGACATAGGGCAGTAGCTTGCAAGATGCACAAAGTTATATCATAGGAGCAAGTTGTTTAGGATTATGGTTCACTAGGAAATAAGCTCACAAGATGGCTAATTGGAAACAGTTTCAAACTGAAAATAGCAGTTTTTGACAGTGCAGTTTTTAACACAAAGGCATATTGACATCAGTGAAACTATAGGCTATAGGGCATATAATGACATGAAACTTAACAACATGCTATATTACATTATGCGCTACAAATAACTTCACTGCACCAACCCCAAGAGATTCTAGATCCTTAGCAAAACACATGGCACTGGGCGACGGGAAAAATATACTAGTGGGCCGAATTGAAACAGGGCACTGGGCGACAGGTTCTATAATGCGCACATGAGCAGGAGGTAGGGAAATGTGTGCTCACCTTGTTAGGCTAAGCCCAATCGGCGGAGAGGCCTGGGGGCTGGCGAAGCTGGGCCGGTCTGCTCGCAGGAGGCCCACGCGGGCGGTTGTGCAGGGCGAGCGACGCTCGTCCTCCTCCTCGCTCCCGTGCCCGAGTGGGACGACAGTGGCGGCGGCCTGGCCAATGACGAGCGGTGAGGCAGCTGCAGGGCGCGGGAGGTCCAGCTGGCGAGAGGGAACGGCTGGATCCGAGCCAGGGGCTCCATTACCGGTGACGAGAGGGCCTTGGACGACACCGTAAGGGAGATCTAGGGCGGCCATGGCGGAGCTTGGCAACATGCGGCCATGGCGCGGGGCGCTCGGGAGGGACGAGCAGATCGGTGGCGCGGCTGGTCACCTCAGGCGGGGCGATGAGGGCCTCTGGTAGCCTATATGGACGACGAGGTCGAACGATGTGACGAGGTTGGAGGCAGAGAAGCGGAGCTCGGCTTCCTGTGTGGCGGCGGCGGTTGTTCGGGCCCAGATGGGCTTCGCGTGGGCCGCGCGAGTGCTTAGGCAGGGCCAATGGCTGAGGTGGTGGCTGGGAGGAGAGAGAGGACTAGGCGGCACGGAGTTTGAGGAAGGGTAGGCTAGGCGTGTTTATAGGAAATTGGGGGCTAGGTTAGGGAGTTTTGCTCTGTTTTGAGCTCTCTGGTCGCGATCGGACACTCGGAAGCGGAGGGGTTGCTAGGTGGGTTGTTGGACTGTGGAGAGGGGTTGGGATGAGATGAGAGGGGAGTTGGTGGCCTGTGACATGATTTTACAACGTCGAAAACGTCTGCTAATTAAAAAATGATGACGACTCTACACTTCAACATTGAGGTATCAAACTAACATAGAATGCGACAAAATTTGGCAGGAAGACTACCTATAATAAAACAAGACTGCATGCCAACTTTTGACCCAATCCGAGAAAATTTTATACACACTTTTGAAAACAATATTTTGCAATGGCGCGGGTGCATGCGTGTGTGGTTCGTCTCAAAATGGTCGTCGACACGAACGGAGAGAACCAGCAACAATGAACGGATGCAAGTTTTCCAGAACGAGTGACAATGCTATGTAGATGATGCGAATGATGCGATGATGAATGCGACAACCAAACGAATCAGACTATGAGAATGGAAATAAAGGGGAATCTTCTGGAGCATCGGTCTCGGGCTGTTACAACTTTCCCACACTACATGAGGATCTCATCCCGAGATCTAAGAATGAGAAGGGGAAGACAAAGAGCAAGAGGTAAACTTAGTTGCTTCTCTAACAAACGAGTGAAACCAATGATCATTGAAGGTTTCAACGACATGAAGGATGACACAAGGAACAAGGAAGAATTCGCAAGAAATTTGGGCAACACTTCACTAGAAAAGAGAGGCAAAATTTGATATGATGGAAAGAAATTGAAAGAGAGACACCAAAGTTCGATTGGATTAGAATCAAAACTTCATAATATGGAAGGATCATGAAAAGATTTCACAGCACTCCGGTTAAATGGACAAGCAAGGGAAGAACATGATCTTAATCAAACTAGATGTGAGTTGAAAAGAGCAACACCACAATGCCTCCGGAACAAAAGAATAGAAGCTAGATCTTTGGAGAGAAGAGAATGGAGAAGAAAATGACAACTTCTACCACCATTGAATTTGAAAAGCATGGTTGAATCGAGTTGATGGAGAATCAACAACAAAAAGAATAGCTTGTTATGGGCTTATGGAAAACAACTCAAAATTATGAGGTGACAACCTGCCACAATAGAAACAACAGATTTCTTGAGAGAAACAAGATATGCAAAACTTCTTTCACCAAGAGGTGGAGGAGACACTTGAATCATTTATAACACCATGATAGCAACAATCCTTAAGAAATGCCTTAGGTGAAACCCAATCCAAGATAACTCCGAGAAAGGAATGATGGGTTTAAATATCTCATTCTTGACAAATTTCCTTTGAGACCCTCATAAATTAAGAATGCTACAATACCATCTCAAAAGATAAAGGAGAAAGAATGGCATTTTGAAATGCAAGAGAAAGAATACTTGAGCTTCTCCAACAAAATCTTGAAGAGCACTTCGAGAATGACTTAAATCCTTGACAAACCACCATGAAGCACCTCTGTATACCAAAGAATGATAAAAAGAAACGAAGGTTGAAAGTATAAGACACGAAGCCTTGCAATGACTTAGATGAAGCTTCGAGGTGAGATACTTGCGAGAGCTAGAACTCCGGAAAAGAAAAGATAAGAACACTTGAGATCGATAATTTGATATCATGAACACTCCGGAAGAATGATGGGAATCCCTTTGATGAAACAAGAATAAGAATTATGTTATGCTTATCCTTCATCAAGTTAAATTGATGACAAGCAACAAATTTGGCATACTACTTATTCTTCTTGAAATAATTTTTTTGGAGAGATAAGAGAACAAACTTGAAAAGTCTTCATGAAACACCGGTGAGAATTTGCATTGAATGAGGACACTACGAATGAATAGAATTACATGAGAACAAAGAGATCATGATCCACCTACCAGAAAACTTGAACAAGTCACAGAAATAATTGAGATACGAACGAAGAGACGTCAATTGAGAAGAATTTGAGAATGAAAGCTGAAAGCTGAGAATGAAGAAATCTTCAGAAATTATGGCCTTTGGAGGATCGAGAAATAAAAACTACTCTGAATGCGTCAGATAGATATGGCAGTAATCACTCATTGACAACAATCGAGAAGATAGCACAAAGTTGAGATGACAATCTTCAAGGAACGGATAAAGATTTAAGAAAAACTCCCCTTCGGACTTCGACATTGCGGATGATGGCGAGAAACACCACCAAGGATTATTGAGACACTCCGAAACAAAAGAATAAAGAAGTTTGAGCCAACAATGAAAATGATTTAGAAGCGATCTTCGGGAAGGCATATGACTAGTGAAATTAATCCTTACGTCATTTTAGAAGAGAACTTGAGAACATCTCCGGAAAAGATTAGAAGAGTCAGGTAAGATCCTAGGCAAACCTGTGGGTTATGGGCCCACTGAAAGGAAACCACCATTGAAACAATTTCTTAGAAAGAGATATTGCACCGGACCAATTGAAACTTGATGAAGAGAGAACCTCAAAATAATTGAAAGTATTTTGAATGGAAACATGAATCTTCTTAGATGTCTTCAGCACCCGGATAGAATAGAGAGAGACGACAACCAAGAGATACTTGGACAAGAATTACCAACAAGGAAAACTTTTAGGGAATGAAAAGGATAAGATGAACACCAATAGCTTGACCTCAATTCACCGGAGAAGAAAACAGAGACAAAGAAATGATGAACTTGGAGCTCCTGAGCATCTTCACATGAATCATAGGAACAATACAGAAGAAAAGATAGCAGAAGCAACAATGAAAAGAGGGGCACTAGGATGAAAATTCAATCATTGAAAAAAAGAAGGGCGGGAGGGTGGGGAAAACAAAGAAAACTTGGGACGGATGAAATGAACTCCGAGAAAGAATAAGAGGATTGATCTTGCAAATACTGGAGATGATTGAATATCTTGAAGAGGAGTGCACTGGTTGAAAAGAATTTCATGACAACTCCAGAACAAAAGGAGTAGTAATCTTGTAAAATATGATAACACTACTTAGAAAATATATGAAATCACCACTTGATATAGAAGCAACACGAATTACCATATTCGAAAACAAAACAAAGGATGAGGCTTATGAAACAAGCCAGAACAAATACATAATATAGATTTCGTGTGATATTTTTGTGGTAAAACTTGCACGGGTTCGATCGTACATTGGATTGTCATATTTGGATGATGCTTGAATATGCTCCCTAGGCATAGTGAACTAAAGGCTTGACGAAGCATATCGAGACTATCCTTTGTAAAAAAGACCGTGAACAAACAAACCACTAGATGTCGAACCCCAACCTCACATCATGATCTGTTGGAACATAGCCTAGGTAACTACTTGAATTCCCACCTAAGAACATGGTTACGCATTCGGGTGTTGGGGATACAGGGAGGCAAAATTTCTCACACAACAAACAAGCCCTGCACTCCAACTGTATCCATTCGTCAACACATAACCAAGAAAACCTCAGAATTCATGTACCTCAAACCTTCGAAAGACATCCAATATACTAGTTGTGGCAATACAACTGATCGTTCTCCCCAGTACTGGGTGGCATCAAACTACTCTCACCACAAGGAGTATAGAAGCATTTTCAATGTCGGCGACCTCTGGTATACCGGAACTGCCACGATACAAATGTGAAGACAACACCTCGGGGCTCAACTCCCCGAGACACTGCCACAACCCCTAAATGTCAGCAGGCACGAAGAACAATGTTCTCGTCACAAAGATATTGGAACGATCCCAACAATACCCACATGAACCTAAAAAATTAAGTGAGAAGAGGGGTAGAATAAAATTCCTAAGTCGAATACCTCACGAGAGTAAAGAAGAGGAGTAAAAGAAACCTACTCTCCGATATATAACTAGACTCAAAATAGTTTTTCACTAGACTCGACTCGGCGAAGTTTGATCAATCGAGGGGGATCCTAGGTCGGTAAAGGCTCCAATACCAACTTGTAATGCCCAAGGTGCAATCCTATCCTTATTTCGGCTCGAGGGCCTCGACAGGGATAGAAGCGCATCTCGTTGTTTTGCAAGAATGGATATCATTACAAGTACATGTACAGAAGAGATGATTATATGGAATTGGCTTACACTCGCCACAAGCTACATCAAGATCACATCAATACAACAACATATTTCAAGCATCATACATAAGAGTAGGCTCCGACTATGGACGAAATCAAAGGATAAACTGACATCCATCCTTGCTATCCCAGGCTACCGTGTGGAACCCATCCTAGATTGATGAAGAAGAAGAACTCCAAATCAAACAAGCATCGCGCTCACGTCAAATCATCACAGTACTTGTACCTGCAACTGTTGTTGTAGTAATCTGTGAACCATAGGGACTCAGTAATCTCATTTCCAAGGGTATTAAGACTAGCAAAGCTTAATGGCGAGGTATGGTTAAGTGGTGAGGCTACAGCAAGCAACTAAGCATTTATTTGAGTGGCTAACTTACGATACATAAAAATGAGTATGGTGGTCTACACATACGGACATGAACTACTAATGATAACTAAGTGATCCTGAACACCTACTTACGTCAAACATAACCCCACTGTCTTCTCTCTCGGATAAGGACTCACGAGAAGAGATAGTCACGGTTACGCACACAGTTGGTGTATTTTATTAGAGGTTACTTCAAGTTTTCTATGACCGGGTGTTAAACAAAGGTTCCAAGTTGCCACATAAACGCGGGCACGGCTTTCCGAAAGATTTAACCCTCCAGGGGTGCTCCACCTGGCCCATCACAAATTAACCACACGCAGCGGGAATAACCTCGACCACGAATCTCGTGATCTTCCTAGGCAATTCCACTTGAAAACATCAACCTCGAGATATCCCAAAGTATTGGAATTCCACGCACAAGACGTTCGAGAAAGGTAAAACAAATCCAGCAAGGCCTCTCGGTGAGTCAGATCCGTATCTAGAGTCGTGCGAGAAAGAATTTGATGACAACTCCAGAACAAAAGGAGTAGTATTCTCGTAAAATATGAGAACACTACTTAGAAAAGATATGAAATCAGCACTTGATATAGAAGCAACTCGAATTACCATATTCAAAAACAAAACAAAGGATGAGGCTTATGAAACAAGCCAGAACAAATACATAATATAGATTCCGTCCGATATTTTTGTGGTAAAATTTGCACGGGTTCGATCGTACATTGGATTGTCATATGTATATGATGCTCGAATATGCTCCCTAGGCGTAGCGAACTAAAGGCTTGACGAAGCATACCGAGACTATCCCCTGTAAAAAAGACCATGAAGAAACAAACCACTAGATGTCGAACCCCAACCTCACATCATGATCTATTGGAAGATAGCATAGGTAACTACTTGAATTCCCACCTAAGAACTTGGTTATGCAATCGGGTGTTGGGAATACAGGGAGGCAAAATTTCTCACACAACTAACAAGCTCTACACTCCAAATGTATCCATTCGTCAACACATAACCATGAAAACCTCAGAATTCGTGTACCTCAGACCTTCGAAAGACATCCGATATACTAGTTGTGGCAAAACAACTGATCGCTCTCCCCAGTACTGGGTGTCATCAAACTACTCTCACCACAAGGAGTATAGAAGCATTTTCGATGTCGGAGACCTCTCGTATACCGGAACTGCCATGATACAAATGTGAAGACAACACCTCGGAGCTCAACTCCCCGGGAAATTGCCACAACCCATAAATGTCAGGAGGCACCAAGAACAATGTTCTCATCACAAAGATATCGGAACGATCCCAACAATACCCGCGTGAACCTAAAAAATTGAGTGAGAAGAGGGGTAGAATAAAATTCCTAAGTCGAATACCTCACGAGAGTAAAGAAGAGGAGTAAAAGAAACCTACTCTCCGATATATAACTAGACTCAAAATAGTTTTTCACTAGACTCGACTCGGCCAAGTTCGATCAATCAAGGGGGATCCTAGGTCGGTAAAGGCTCTGATACCAACTTGTAACGCCCAAGATGCAATCCTATCCTTATTTCAGCTCGAGGGCCTCGACAGGGATAGAAGCGCATCTCGTTGTTTTGCAAGAATGGATATCATTACAAGTACATGTACAAAAGAGATGATTATATGGAATTGGCTTACACTCACCACAAGCTACATCAAGATCACATCAATACAACAACATATTTCAAGCATCATACATAAGAGCAGGCTCCGACTACGGACGAAATCAAAGGATAAACTAACATCCATCCTTGCTATCACAGGCTGCCGCATGGAATCTGTCCTAGATTGATGAAGAAGAAGAACTCCAAATAAAAACAAGCATCGCGCTCACGTCAAATCATCGCAGTACCTGTACCTGCAACTGTTGTTGCAGTAATCTGTGAACCACATGGACTCAGTAATCTCATTTCCAAGGGTATTAAGACTAGCAAAGCTTAATGTGCGAGGTATGGTTTAGTGGTGAGGTTTCAGCAAGCAACTAAGCATTTATTTGAGTGGCTAACTTAGGATACAAAAAAATGAGTATGGTGGTCTACACATAACGGACGTGAACTAGTAATGATCACTAAGTGATCCTGAACACCTACTTACGTCAAACATAAACCCACCATGTTCTCTCTCGGAAAAGGACTCACGAGAAAAGATAGTCACGTTACGCACACAGTTGGTGTATTTTATTAGAGTTTACTTCAAGTTTTGTATGACTGGGTGTTAAACAAAGGTTCCAAGTTGCCACATAACTGCGGGCACGGCTTTCCGAAAGATTTAACCCTGCAGGGGTGCTCCAACTCGCCCATCACAAATTAACCACACGCAGCGGGAATAACCTCGACCACGAATCCCGTGATCTTCCTAGGCAATTCCACTTGAAAACCTCAACCTCGAGATATCCCGAAGTATCAGAATTCCACGCACAAGACGTTCGAGAATGGTAAAGCAAATCTAGTAAGGCCTCCTGGTGAGCCAGATCCGCATCTAGAGTTGTGCGCTCTCTATCCACGGGAAATCATCCGTCTATGCGAAGTGGATGGTAGCCTAAAAATGCCTCGAGTTGCCCCAAGGTGGCACCGCCGACTGCTAGGTAGGTGGACCAACACTCATGAGGTGCACTAGCCCGGTTTGTTGATTAATTGTCCACGGGGTCCAGAAAGTCCCTATGCAAGTTTTACTAGGTTGGCAAATGGTAAAATCAATGTTGGGACTTGCTAGATAAGTTTTATCCCAAAACTAAAATCAAGGGGTCCCCATAACAACCTCGAGCATGTTAGGAGCGCAAAATATGGAACATAACACTGGTTCACAAGTAACTAGGGCGGCAAAGATGGAACAAAACACCGACCAGAAGGCCAAGCCTTCCACCTTTTACCAAGTATATATGTGCATTAATTTAAATACCAATGATATTGTGATATAACAAAATATCCATGTTGTCACATGGAACAACTTGCACCTGCAACTAGCAACACTATAAAGGATGAGCAAGCGGTAACATAGCCAAACAAGGGTTTGCTGGGATGCGGAGGGGTTAGAGGCTTATCATGGCAATGTTGGGAGGCTGGACATACAAGTGGTAGGTAACGTGACATAGCAATAGAAAACGAGACAACTAGCATGGCAATGATAGTAGTGGTATCCAGGGAAATGTGTCATATTCCTTATGATCCCGCTTGGAAGAAGAACGAATCCATGAAGAAGACGAGCCATTGTAGTCAAACGAATCCTCACACTCCGAACGCTTTTGGAACTCTATCTAGAAGGAACAATCCGAAAACAACCATCAACACATGATAAACACCACAACATATGCATGGCATGATGCACAATCAAAAATGATGCATGTTATGCATGACATGGCAAAGCACAACAATCAACTCCCACACATTAAGTGAAGCTCAATATGCAACGAGTTGCATATTGATGAAAATCCACATTGAGTCTTTTAGTTCACTCTCGATTAGGTACCCAACAAGTTTAAATGTTGCCGAACATGGCAAGAGGTGAAGCATAAGCAAACTATATCACGTAGGCATCTTAAATGAGGTCGGAAACAACTTATAGCATTTCCGAAATGACCCCATATGCATATTATGATTTTGGTCCAGATCTGTCCTAAGCATGTTTTATAGATGTTATACCGCAATGTAAAACATACTCGTGATTCTACACATCATTCTAGTTGATTTACATATATAGAACGTCTCAAACGGAGCTACGATCTAAAAGATATGACCATTACAAGATTATATGTCATGAATGCAAAATGCATGACAATTATAACCACAAACATACCAAGTCATGGATGCAGTAAGATATTATGATACTACATGAAATTCTAAGCAAGTTTCATGTATGGCATGCCCAAAACGGAGCTACGGTTCAACCACAAACACCCATACAAGGTTTAGTGCAAATCTGTCCAAAACAGCAACATGGCATTTTGCACACATGAAAACAACAAGCTACAAAGGTCTAGAATGCACAGCAAAGAAATAGGGTAGTAGCTTACAATATGCACCAAGTTATATCACAGGAGCAAGTTGTTTAGGATCATGGTTCACTAGGAAATAAGCTCACAAGATGGCTAATTGGAAACAGTTTCAGACTTAGTGAAAATAGCATATTTTGACAGTGCAGTTTTTATCACGAAGGCATATTGACAGCAGTGAAACTATAGGCTACAGGGCCTGTTCGTGTCTTAAGGTGTTATTTTAGTATGAACTCTAGGCCTATTCGTGACACGTATAGGGATAGCTCGTAAGATTGATCAGAAAAGATAACTTTGAGGTGGTTTCATACCCTACAATAATTTCTTTGTTAGTTCTCCGCTATTTGTGACTTCGGAGTGAACTCTTTGTCGCACGAGAGGTATTTACATATGATTCAACTATGTCATTATTGTTGAGAGAAATTTCACTAGTGAAAGTATGAGTCGTAGGCCTTGTTTCTAAGCATTGCAATACCGTTTGTGCTCACTTTTATCATTAGTTACCTTGCTGTTTTCATATTTTCAGATTACAAAACCCTATATCTACCATCCATATTGCACTTGTATCATCATCCCTTCGTCGAACTAGTGCACCTATACAATTTTCCATTGTATTGGGTGTGTTCGAGACACAAGAGACTCTTTGTCATTTGGTTGCAGGGTTGTTCGAGAGAGACCATCTTCATCCTACGCCTCCCACGAGTTGATAAACCTTAGGTCATCCACTTGAGGGGAAATTGCTACTGTCCTACAAAACTCTGCGCTTGGAGGCCCAACACGAGTCTACAAGAAGGAGGTTGCGTAGTATACATTAGGTCCGTATTTGGAAAGGCTGGGTGGAATTAACACACACACTTTCGCACCCGTCCGTTTCTACAACTGGAGCTCTGCCCTGTTCCCTTGGCTGCCTCACAAATATCCAGGTGGTAGTACCGCTGACATGAACGGTAGTACCACCTGGTACTACCCCTCGTGTTCACGGTAGTGCCATTGTATATTTCTGGCACCACACGCAGAGCATCAGACACTCGTCTCACGAGTGTATGAGGTCATGCGTCTCCAGAGCCACAACTACTGCTTCTATGAGGGCGGTAGTACCGTGGGGTATCCAGGTTTCCGATGCAGGGCATCCGACACTTCCTCTTGAGTTGTTTGGTAAGCTGCGCCACCAGAGATGTAGTAGGGGCGATAGTACAAAGTGGTACTACCGCTACCCCTAGTACTGGGCGGTAGTATCGCTCCCCAGAGTAGTAGTACCGCTCAAGTGCGGCTGGTTGGTGGGTAGCGAGAAGATTCCCTTCCCCACTATATAAGGGGTCTTCTTCCCCAAAGAGACTCACCTCTCATCCTTCCAAAAGCTCCATTGTTGCCTAAATCTTATTTTTGCCTGATATCTCTCCCTAGCCAACAAAACTTGTTGATACTCTAGGGTTTTGTTGAGAGGGCCCCGATCTACACTTCCACCAAGAGAAATTTGATTCCCCTCACTAATCCCTTGCGGATCTTGTTACTCTTGGGTGTTTGAGCACCCTAGATGGAAGAGGTCACCTCGAATCCATAGTCCATTGTGGTGAAGCTTCATGGTGTCGTTGGGATCCTCCAATTCAGTTGTGGAGATTGCCCCAACCTTGTTTGTAAAGGTCCGGCTGCCTCCTTCAAGTGCACCACTAGTGGAATCACGACACCTCGCATTGTGTGAGGGCGTGAGGAGAATACGGTGGCCTAGTGGCTTCTTGGGGAGCATTGTGACTCCACACCGCTCCAATGGAGACGTACTTCCATTTACTAGGAAGGAACTTCGGTAACACATCCTCTTCTCCATCGGCTCCTCTTGTGGTTACTTCTTACATGTACTTTGTGCAAGCTACGCATATTTTTTATCTTGCTTGTTTGTGTTGTTGTTGTGTTTAGCATCATATATGTTGCTCACTTAGTTGCATATCTAGCATACCTATTTGTTGCTAAGCCAAAATAGTTAAAGAAAGGTTAAAAACTGTTAGTTGCCTATTCAGCCTGCCCCCTCTAGTCAACCATATTGATCCTTCCACCAGGGATAATCCCATGCTGACAGGGGTGTGACCCATGTTGGGGGCCCACTGTCAGTGGATGTGGGTTTATTGAGCGGTGTCATTAGGGGCTAATGGCCAAGCCACGTCGGTGTCCACCGGAGCTGGGCCGGCGGCGACCAAAACCGTGGCGGAGGCTCACCGGAGATGCTCAGAATCGCGTTACGGGGCATCATTTCGCGTGCGGTTTGCAGCTACAGTGATCTAGAGGTGTGGCTCATCTAGGAGGGATAGCAGGGGGAGCTGGGGCAGCCATGGTCGACGACGGCAAGCTCATTTGTGGCAGTCAGCGTTCGGGCATCGGACTGTGCACCGCTGCGTTTCACGGGGAGGCTAGCTAGGCGGCTTCGCGGGCTCATGGGAGCTTCAGAAGCTCGGGATTGCACTCGGTTTCGACGTGCGTGCACTCCAACAGCGAGGCGACACAACTGGTGACGACCACTATCGGAGCTCACGGGAATGATGGTTGCGGCATGAGAGCAAGCTAAAGAGGAGGGGAAGACTGATCAGGGGCTCACATCGGGTCCATTGGCATCGTTGACGAGCTCGGAGAAGTCATGTAGCCGGCGAATCGAGCATCAAAGTCTGGCGCGTCCGGAGGTTGAAGATCATGAAGATGGCGAGGAAGAAGGCATTCGGGCTCGATTCCGATGACGTGGAGACGAGTTGGAGGAGCACACAGTGAGGGAACATGTCGGCGGGGCTTCTCGAGGTCGATGGCAGTGGGGGCTGCAAGCGACGGCGGCGGTGGCGCTCGGGTCCAAGAGAGAAGGTGCTCAAGGAGGGGAAGGATGGCTAGAGGAGAGGGAAATGAGGACGAGGGTGGACGAGTCGTTCACGGGAGCGTTCGCGGGTTCCATATCCGTCTCTAGGCAGTTGTCGGCAAGCAAGAGGTGGTCTGCGCATGGTTGCGGGCGTCGGGCATGTGCTCTGCGTCCGACTGGCGGGGGGTTGAGGACGGCTGGCAAGGTGGGCTGGGCCAGCTCCCTCTTGGGCCAGGTAACTCTCTCTCTCTCTCTCTTTCTATTTTGTATTACATTTTTTATTAATTCAATCTGTTTTGGTTTGAAGAAATATACCAAACCATTTTAGAAGAACCTAAAATTAATTATGTGGACCAAGTGGAATTAATTCGTTGGACTTATATTTTATATACAGGAAATACAAATCAAATACAAATATTATTTGGATTAAGTCAAATGCCCAAAATAAAATGTTTCTGTGACCCCAAAATATTGGTTGACATTTTTACCTCATGCCAATATTTTATTAGAAAACCAGGGACATTTTGTTGGATCTATTTGAAGCAATTTTTGTATTGCTTATTTGGCAAATATTTATTCCTGAGGCTTGATCATTCCTCATTTCATTTTCAAATAAAAATAAAAATGCATGCATGAATGAATTAGCAATCATAATTAAACTAGGGATGTGACAACTCACCCCCACAAAACAAGAATCTCGTCCCGAGATTCAGTCGTAGCGTAAGAGGAAGCGGGGACATCATACTAGAAATAACTTCATGGTCCAGCTGCATTTCTTGAAGATATTGATTCGCTGCATCATGTTGATTTTGACACCTTCGCCTTCGAGATCTTCACTCGACAAAACAATAAGGAACGGAAAACTCTACAAGAATAGATCTTCACGAAGATTGAGAAACTCATGATCAACTCATAGAATGAGACATTAGAATGTCTCTTGAGCTCAAACACAAAACACATTAACAAGGATGGAATGAGATAGATGACAAGGTTTAATTTGGTAGGCAACAATTCCACGCTAAAGCGGATGGTGATAAGGTTTCAAAGTAGTGAGGATTTAATTGCCCTTTATACCATAACAGGGCACCTTAGGGAGGTGACTCGTAGAGTTATTCCCTTAGGTGGCAAAAAGATTTACTTTTGATCTAGAGTAGGGATGGCAATGGGGACAATCCCCTATGGGGATACCTAGAACATCCCCATCCCCATCTATTCCCAATCATCCCATCCCCATCCCCATTTACATGACTGGGGATGAAATTTCCCCATACCCATGCCCCACTAGGGAACGGGGACCCATTAGGGTACCCATCCCCATAAAGAAATGATCATATACCTAATATGACAGAATATAATCAAGATACATACATGGTGTTGTCCTCGTTCTACTAATATTGGTCTTGGTCGTAATAACTTCTTGGTCATGGTAGCGGTTGAGGTGAGGATGTGAGGTAGGTTTAAGGTTTTCTTCAGTTTTTTTTTGTTTTCGCAAGTTTCTTTGTAAATATTTTAAGCTTGACCACAATGTCACAGTTAAAAAGCAGATCTTCGATGGGTATTGGGTCTGGGGAATAGGATCTTGTCCCTATCCCCATTGTACCCTGTGGGGAATAAATTAGTTCGGTAAATATCCCCATGGGGAAGTTTTTCACCCATCCCCACCCCCTAATAGATGAAATCCCCATGGGTTTGGCGGGTATGGGGACCCATTGCCATCCCTAATCTAGAGATCATTGAGACTATTGATACTAGGTTAAAGCAATTCACAAACAATTGTTTGGAGAAATTCGAACGATTGTCATACTCAGTTTGGATAGGAAACTAGAGTTATAGGGCAACTTGGCAAACGGAAGGCACATTCCAATTGATACCGAGGATATAACCCAGTGTTGAGCATGCTCTCAAGAACTCGAGCATTCCCATATTCATGAGGGTTTTTCCAACATCCATGCCAAGGATCCTGGCAACACATCATACTACCATGATGAATAACGATGGAGGATGCGTATACAACGGAAGACAACACTTTCTTAGATTTCAACTTAGCTATGCCAAGGAAACGAAATCTGGATGATCGATCGAGAGACATTTAGCACTCCGCTTCTAATTTTCTCCTTGACATGCTAGCATAACCCAAATATAGGTATTGTGTAGAACATCAAGTGAAGGTCGGTCTTCGGGACCTTAGAGGGTCAATGAAGAATGACTTCTAGAATAAGACATATGAAATTCTCATGGGGAAGTGGCTAAATTGTTGAATCAAGATACTACAATAATATGTCTTTTGGCTAGGTCTGTTAGCCTTGCCATCACTTACCGGGTTTCAAAAACCAATATTATAATCCTTGGGAAATGTTCCAACCATCATATCTGCCCAAGATTCAGAACTAGTTGGTGATAGGATACTTCAGACTCAGCGTGTCTGAAAAGGAAGGTTGCAACACAAATCGACGAGATAACGTCGTGAGATTCTCGGGAAATGAACTACGGGAGCCAACTCCAAAACATGAGCTGGATTGCAAAATACATGTGAACAAAATTTCCAGGGCGATCGTGTCCACACGGAATCTTACAACAAAACACTACCGAGTTCTTATTTGGAATCACCATTGGAGGTAACAAAGTCCTTGCATAAGTCATATGATTAGCTCTTAAGAAAGAACTTCTTTTCCTTGAACATCAACCAGTGGCTTGGTGTGCTAGGTAATGCATATGGATTGGAGGTTGCAAAGCTATCGAACCATATCATACTTTGTACATGCATGACTTACTTGAGATGATTCCCGAGGAAGCAAAGTAACCTTTCCCGAATTCACGGCGGCATCTTGCGCTAAATGCTCGTGAACTGAGATGGAGTCACTTCTTACACCTAACATATACTTCATGTATGGAACAAGAAAATATTGCCTACCAAGTTTCCAACACTAGCTAAGTGTCCACCATGAATCATGGAACAGATGAAAATCTTGCCAATGGGCTTAACAACAACTCATCGAGATATCTATAGATAGAATTCCACAACTATGTGAACAAGACGGTAGCATTGGTCAGGACAAAAGGTATAAGGGTGTATGCCCGAGGAATATCCATGAGTAAAACAACATTAGGATAATCTTTGGTTTTGATTTTGATTTGATGATAACCCACACTCAAATCAAAGATTGGACAAGACAATAGATGCAACAATTGATCACAAGGATCAATCAATCAAGATATCATCTCTCTTATACACACACAAACACATACGAAGATAGCCCTTTGGAATGAACTAATTTAGGCAAAGAATTTATCTTCCAACTCTGCAAGTGTTGGGGAATGTCGCATGGGAAACAAAAAATTTCCTACGCACACGCAAACCTATCCATGGTGATGAGCATCTACGAGAGGAAGAGTGGATCTACGTACCCTTGTAGATCGCTAAGCGGGAAGCATTAAGAAACGCGGTTAGTGTAGTCGAACATCTTCGCGATCCAAATCGCCGAGCGTCCCGCGATCTCATCACGATCCGTCCCGCGATCCCATCACGATCCATCCTGCGATCTCATCACGATCCATCTCACGATCTTGATCACGATCTGTCCCACGAACTCATCATGATCCGTCCCGCGATCTCATCACGAACCGTCTCACGATCTCGATCACGGTTCTTCCGATCTAGCGCCGAACGGACGGCACCTCCGCATTCAGCACACGTGCAGCTTGATGATGATCTCCACCGTCTTGATCCAGCAAGAGGAGGTGGAGAGGAGAGAGAGTTCACCGGCAGCGTGACGGCGCTCCGGTGATGGTGGTGGAGCAATTCCGGCAGGGCTTTGCCTAAGCACTGCGGAACTACGATCTAGAGGAGAAACTATGCACCGGTGGAACGGGTAGCACGTGGTCGGAAATTCTGTCCAAAAACCACCCAATCCACTAGTATATATAGGAGGAGAGGAGAGTAGAGGCAGCCAAGGCCTTTGGGTCGGCCCAAATAGGAGGTGGGAAGCAATCCTACTTCACCTCCAATCCTAGTTGGAGTAGGATTGCCTCCTATTGGCTGATTTTCCACTTTTTGCTTTAGGACTTTCTCTCCTGCGTCATGGGCCTTTGTGGCTGTTTTCCCAGCCCAAAAAGGGCTGCTTATTATTATCCCACAGCCCATGGACCTCTTGGGGTCGAAATATACCTCCCGGAGGCCTCCCGGTACACTACCTGCACTCCCGGTACACTACCGATGAGCCCGAAACTTTTCCGGAAACCAAACTGGGACTTCCTATATATGAATCTTTACCTCCGGACCATTCCCGAGCTCCTCGTGACGTCCGGGATATCATCCGGGACTCCAAAAAAACTTTGGTCACCACCATACATAACTCTACACTACCGAAACGTCACCGAACCTTAAGTGTGCAGACCTTGCGGGTTCGAGAACTATGTAGACATGAGCGAGACACCTCTACGGTCAATAACCAATGGCGGGACCTGGACGTCCACATCGGTTCCTACATATTCTACGAAGATCTTTATCGGTCGAACCTCTATGTCAAGGATTCAGTTAATCCCGTACGATGTTCCCTTTGTTCTTCGGTATGTTACTTGCCCGAGATTCGATCGTCGGTATCTCCATACCTAGTTCAACCTCATTACTGGCAAGTCTCTTTACTCATTTCGTAATACAAGATCCCGCAACTAAAAATTAGTCACATTGCTTGCAAGGCTCATTATGATGTTATATTACCGAGTGGGCCCTGAGATACCTCTCCGTCACACGGAGTAACAAATCCCAGTCTCGATCCATGCCAACTCAACAGACACCCTCGGAGATACCTGTAGTGCACCTTTATAGTCACCCAGTTATGTCGCGACGTTTGATACACACAAGGCACTCCTCCGATATCCGTGAGTTGCATGATCTCATGGTCATAGAAACATATACTTGACATGCAGAAAACAGTAGCAATAAACTGACACGATCATATGCTACGTTTGTAGTTTGGGTCTTGTCCACCACATCATTCTCCTAATGATGTGATCCCGTTATCAAATGACATCTCATGTCCATGGCTAGGAAACCTTAACCATCTTTTGATCAACGAGCTAGTCTACTAGAGGCATACTAGGGACATGGTTTTGCCTATGTATCCACACATGCATTTAAGTCTCCGATCAATACAATTATAGCATGGATAATAAACGATTATCATGAACAAGGAAATATGATAATAACTAATTTATTATTGCCTCTAGGGCATATTTCCAACAGTCTCCCACTTGCACTAGAGTCAATAATCTAGTTCACATCACCATGTGATTCGCATTGTTATGAATCTAACACCCAATGAGTTCTGGGGCTCGATAATGCTTTGCATGTGAGAGAGGTCTTATAGTCAACGGGTCTACGATATTCAGATCCGTGTGTACTTTGCAAATTTCTATGTCAAACCGAAAACACTGCTACCACACTCCACTTGGTACTATTCCAAATGGCTGCTCCACCATACGTATCCAGATTGCTACTACGAGTCATCCGGATTGGTGTTAAAGCTTGCATCGACGTAACTCTTTACGACGAACTCTTTATCACCTCCATAATCGAGAAACATCTCCTTAGTCTTTTACTTACTAAGGAGAATCTTGACCGCTGTCCAGTGCTCCATTCCAGGATCACTTTGAAACCTTCCAGCCATACTTATGGCAAGGCTGACATCGGGTCTTGTGCCCAACATTGCATACATGATAGAGCCTATGGCTGAAGCATAGGTGATGACACTCATCTTTTTTCTATCTTGTGCAGTCACTGGGCATTGAGTCATACTCAATTTTATACCTTACAAATCAGGCGAG
Organism: Hordeum marinum; assembly: GCA_022496015.1. Lineage (NCBI taxonomy): Eukaryota > Viridiplantae > Streptophyta > Magnoliopsida > Poales > Poaceae > Hordeum > Hordeum marinum. The sequence goes on from CM039673.1 coordinate 244,800,633, forward strand.
GACTCTTTCTCTGACTGATCCATTTTGAACTCTTTCAAAATCTTGTCAAGGTACGTGCTCATTGAAAGTCTCATCAAGTATCTTGATCTATCTCTATAGATCTTGATGCTCAACAATTAGGTAGCTTTATCCAGGTCTTCCTTTGAAAAATCACTTTTCAAACAACCATTTATGCTTCCCAGAAATCCTACATTATTTCCGATCAACAATATGTCATCCACATATACTTATTTGAAATTCTATAGTGCTCCCACTCACTTACTTGTAAATACAAGTTTCTCGTAAACCTTGTATAAACATTAAAACTTTGATCACCTCATCAAAGCGTATATTCCAACTCCGAGATGCTTGCTTCAGTCCATAGAAGGATCACTAAAGCTTGCACACCTTTTAGCATCCTTAGGACTAACAAAACCATCCGGTTGTATCACATACAACCTTTCCTCAAGTAAACAGTTAAGGAAACGATGTTTTGACATCCATCTGCCAGATTTCATAATTGAAAACATAGCAACTGCTAACATAATTCCAACAGACTTTAGCACCACTACGAGTGAGAAAGTCTCATCGTAGTCAACTCCTTGAACTTGTCACAAACATCTTTGCAACAAGTCGAGCTTTACAAATAGTGACATTCACCATCAGTGTCTGTCTTCATTTTAAAGATCTATTTGTACTCAACGACCTGCCGTCCAATGAGCAAGTCTACCAAAGTCTACACTTGGTTTTCATACATGGATCCTATCTCGGATTTCATGGCCTCCAACCATTTGTCGGAATCCGGGCCCATCATCGCTTCTCCATAGCTCGTAGGTTCATCGTTGTCCAACAACATGATCTCCAAGACAGAGTTGTCGTACCACTTAGGAGCAGTACACATCCTTGTCGACCTACGAAGTTCGATAGTAACTTGATCCTGAAGCTTCATGATCATCATCATTAACTTCCTCTTCAACTAACGTAGGCTTCACAGAAACATCTTTCTGCGCTGCGCTACTCTTTGATTGAACAAAGGTTTAACAACCTCATCAAGTTCTATCTTCCTCCTACTCAATTCTTTCGCGAGAAACATTTCCTCGAGAAAGGATCCGTTTAAACAACAAACACTTTGCAGTAGGATCTAAGATTGAAGGTTCACCCAACTGATCTTAGGGTATTCTATGAAGATGCATTTGTCCGCCTTGGGTTCGACCTCATTAGGTGAAAACATTTTCCACACAAGTGTCACAGCCCCAAATATTAAGAAATGACAGCTTAGGTTTCTATCAAACCATAATTCACACGGTGTCATCTCAACGGATTTAGATGATGCCCTATTTAAAGTGAATGTAGTTGTCTCTAATGCATAACCCCAAACATTATAGTAGTAAAACGATAAGAGACATCACAGTATGCACTATATCAATAGAGCATGACTATGATGTTCGGACACACCATCACACTATGGTGTTCCAGGTGGCGTTAGTTGTGAAACAAATTTCACATTGTCTTAAGTTGTATGCCAAACTCGTAACTCAGATATTCACCTCCACGATCATATCACAGTTATTTTTATCTTCTTGTCACGATGATCTTAAACTTCACTCTGAATTTGCTTGAACCTTTCAAACGATTCAGACTTGTGTTTCATTAAGTAAATATACACTATATTTACTCAAATCATCAGTGAAGGTAAGAAAATAACGATATCCACTACACGCTACAAGACTCATTGGATTGCATACATCAACATGTATCATTTCCAATGAATCACTTGCCCGCTCCATCCAACGGGGTCCTTTAGTCATCTTGCCCAAGAGGCATGGTTCGCATGTCTCAACCGATTCGAAATCGAATGAGTCTAAAGATTCATCAGCATGGAGTTTCTTCATGCGCTTTATACCAATATGACATTCTGCGGCAGTGCCACAAATATGTGGTACTATCATTATTAACTTTGTATCTTTTGACATCAATGTTATGAACATGTGTATTACTACAATCAAGATTTCAACAAACCATTCTCACTGGGTGCATGACCATTGAAGGTATTATTCATGCAAACAGAATAACCATTATTCTCTAATTCAAATGAATAACTGTATTGCAACAAACATGATCTAATCATGTCCATGCTCAACGCAAAACACCAAATAACATTTATTCAGGTTCGTCACTAATCCTGAAGGTAGAGAGAGCGTGCGATGTTGATCACATCAACCTTGGAAACACTTACAACACATATCGTCACCTCACCCTTAGCTAGTTCTCCGTTTATTCTATAGCTTTTATTTCGAGTTACTAACATTTAGCAACTGAACCGGTATCCAATACCCAGGTGCTACTAGGAGTACTAGCAAGGTACACATCAGTAACTCGTATATCAAATATACTTTTGTCGATGTTGCCAGCCTTCTTATCTACCAAGTATCTACGGTTGTTCCGCTTCAGCGACCGTTCACCTCATAACAGAAGCACTTAGTCTCGGGTTTGAGTTCAACTTTGGGTTGCTTCACTGGAGCAGCAACTGACTTGCTATCCATGAAGTTTTCCTCCTTGCTCTTGCCCTTCTCGAAACTAGTGGTTTGGTTAACCATCAACACTTGACGCTCCTTCTTGATTTCTACCTTCGCGGTGTCAAAACATCGCGAACAGCTCAGGAATCATTATTTCTATCCCTGGCAATTTATAGTTCATCACTAAGTTCTAGTAGCTTAGTGACAGTGACTTGGAGAACTATGTCAATCACTATCTTATCTGGAAGATCAACTCCCACTTGATTCAAGCGATTGTAGCACCCAGACAATCTGAGTACATGCTCAATGATTGAGCTCTTCTCTTTCATCTTGCAGGCAAAGAATCTTGTTGGAGATCTCACATCTCGCAACACGGGCATGAGCCTGAGATCCTAATTTCAGCTCTTAGGAACATCTCATATGTTCCGTGACGTTCAAAACGTTTTTGGAGCCTCAATTCTAAGCCATAACGCATGACGCACTAAACTATCAAGTAGTCATCAGAACGTGCCTGTCATATGTTCACAACATCTACAGACGACGCTAGAGGGGTTGGCGCACCGAGCGGTGCATTAAGGACATAAGCCTTCTGTGTAGCAATGAGGACAATCCTCAGATCACGGACCCAGTCCACAATATTACTACCATCATCTATCAATTCTATTTCTCTAGGAACATATAAAAAATACAAGGGAGCTACAACGTGAGCTAGTAATCTATAACATAATTTGCAAAGACACTTTGACTATGTTCATGATAATGAGTTCAATTAATCATATTACTTAAGAACTCCCACTCAAGTTGACATCCCTCCGATCATTCGAGTGATACATGATCCAAATTCACCAACTCAAGTCCGATCATCACGCGAGTTGAGGTGGCTACAATGGTGAACATCATCATGTTGATCATATCTACTATATGACTCATGTTCGACCTTTCGGTCTCTTGTGTTCCGAGGCCATGTCTGTACATGCTAGGCTCGTCAAGTTTAACCCGAGTGTTCTGCACGTGCAAATTTGGCTTGCACCCGTTGTATGTGAACGTAGAGTCTATCACACCCGATCATCACGTGGTGTCTCAACACGACGAACTTTCGCAATGGTGCACACTCGGGGAGAACACAATTTATCTTGAAATTAAGTGAGGGATCACCTTATAATGCTACCGTCGTCCTAAGCAAAACAAGGTGCATAAAAAGGATTAACATCACATGCAAATCATAAGTGACATGATATGGCCATGAACTTGTGCTTTTGATCTCCATCTAGAAAGCACCGGCATGATCTCCATCGTCACCGGCATGACACCATGATCTCCATCATCTTGATCTCCATCAATGTGTCACCATCGGGGTTGTTACACCCTGCATGCTTCTACTACTATTGCTACCGTAGCGATAAAGTAAAGCATTACATAGCGCTTAATGATTGACACGCAGGTCATACAATAATTAAAGACAACCCTATGGCTCCTGCCGGTTGCCATACTCATCGACATGCAAGTCGTGATAATCTATACATCACATGATCATCTCATACATCACATATATCACATCATGTAACTGGCCATATCATATCACAACATACCCTGCAAAAACAAGTTAGACGTCCTCTAATTGTTGTTCCAAGTTTTACGTGGCTGCTACGGGTATCTAGCAAGAACGATTCTCACCTACGCATAAACCACAACGGTGATACATAGATTGCTTTTCAACCTTCTCAAGGACCGCCTTTGTCGGATCCGATCCAACTAAAGTAAGAGAAACTGTCACCCGCAAGCCATCTAAGCAACAAGTTGCGTCGAGGGAACCGGTCTCTCGTAAGCGTACGAGTAATGTTGGTCCAGGCCGCTTCATCTTACAATCCCGTTGAACCAAAATCCGACCAAGGGAGGAAGCAATCTAAGCATCAATGCCCACAAACCTTTTGTGTTCTACTCGAGATCTCATCGAACCATCAACCTAGCTCATGATGCCACTGTTGGGGAACGTCGCATGGGAAACAAAAAATTTCCTACGCACACGCAAACCTATCCATGGTGATGAGCATCTACGAGAGGAAGAGTGGATCTACGTACCCTTGTAGATCGCTAAGCGGGAAGCGTTAAGAAACGCGGTTGGTGTAGTCGAACATCTTCGTGATCCAAATCGCCGAGCGTCCTGCGATCTCATCACGATCCGTCCCGCGATCCCATCACGATCCGTCCCGCGATCTCATCACGATCCGTCCCAGATCTTGATCACGATCTGTCCCACGAACTCATCACGATCCGTCCCGCGATCTCATCACGAACCGTCTCACGATCTCGATCATGGTTCTTCCGATCTAGCACCGAATGGACGGCACCTCCGCGTTCAGCACACGTGCAGCTTGATAACGATCTCCACCGTCTTGATCCAGCAAGAGGAGGTGGAGAGGAGAGAGAGTTCACCGGCAGCGTGACGGCGCTCCGGTGATGGTGGTGGAGCAATTCCGGCAGGGCTTTGCCTAAGCACTGCGGAACTACGATCTAGAGGAGAAACTATGCACCGGTGGAACGGGTAGCACGTGGTCGGAAATTCTGTCCAAAAAACACCCAATCCACTAGTATATATAGGAGGAGAGGAGAGTAGAGGCAGCCAAGGCCTTTGGGTCGGCCGAAATAGGAGGTGGGAAGCAATCCTACTTCACCTCCAATCCTAGTTGGAGTAGGATTGCCTCCTATTGGCTAATTTTCCACTTTTTGCTTTAGGACTTTCTCTCCTGCGCCATGGGCCTTTGTGGCTGTTTTCCCAGCCCACAAAGGGCTGGTTATTATTATCCCACAGCCCATGGACCTCTTGGGGTCGAAATACCCCTCCCGGAGGCCTCCCGGTACTCTACCGGCACTCCCGGTACACTACCGATGAGCCCGAAACTTTTCCAGAAACCAAACTGGGACTTCCTATATATGAATATTTACCTCCGGACCATTCTGGAGCTCCTCGTAACGTCCGGGATCTCATCCGGGACTCCAAACAAACTTCGTTCACCACCATACATAACTCTACACTACCGAAACGTCACCGAACCTTAAGTGTGCAGACCCTGCGGGTTCGAGAACTATGTAGACATGACCGAGACACCTCTACGGTCAATAACCAATGGCGGGACCTGGACGTCCACATTGGTTCCTACATATTCTACGAAGATATTTATCGGTCGAACCTCTATGTCAAGGATTCAGTTAATCCCGTACGATGTTCCCTTTGTTCTTCGGTATGTTACTTGCCGAGATTCGATCGTCGGTATCTCCATACCTAGTTCAACCTCGTTACTGGCAAGTCTCTTTACTCGTTCCGTAATACAAGATCCCGCAACTAACAATTAGTCACATTGCTTGCAAGGCTCATTGTGATGTTGTATTACCGAGTGGGCCCTAACATACCTCTCCGTCACACAGAGTAACAAATCCCAGTCTCGATCCATGCCAACTCAACAGACACCCTCAGAGATACCTATAGAGCACCTTTATAGTCACCCAGTTACGTTGCGACGTTTGATACACACAAGGCACTCCTCCGATATCCGTGAGTTGCATGATCTCATGGTCATAGGAACATATACTTGACATGCAGAAAATAGTAGCAATAAACTGACACGATCATATGCTATGTTTGTAGTTTGGGTCTTGTCCACCGCATCATTCTCCTAATGATGTGATCCCGTTATCAAATGACATCTCATGTCCATGGCTAGGAAACCTTAACATCTTTTGATCAACGAGCTAGTCTACTAGAGGCATACTAGGGACATGGTTTTGCCTATGTATCCACACATGCATTTAAGTCTCCGATCAATACAATTATAGCATGGATAATAAACGATTATCATGAACAAGGAAATATGATAATAACTAATTTATTATTGCCTCTAGGGCATATTTCCAACAGCAAGTTGTTGTTTAGATTAACCAACTAGTTCAGTTTTATCCAACACAGATTCTTGGACAAGGGATGGTTAACAAGAAAACCAACTTGATCACAAACTCAACATAACGGTCAGGGAACAACCTAGTAATACTTCTGAGAAGATAATCGGAAAATCACAAACCAACTATATGTTATTGAGCCCAAGAAACAATCTCGCTTTTCAGGGAAAGACGATATTATCAAAAGAGCGAAGGATTGTCACAATCCTAACTCATTGATCGTAGAGTGCACCATGAAAGATGGACTAGGTAGCACGATCACACTTAGAATGATGATTCAATAACCAACACACCTATAGTGAATTTATTGTCCATTAATTTCCAAGCAATAAGATTGCTAGGAGTATTAATTTCACACATCACGGTTCACTTGTTGGCATTCTGGTTACAACCAACACGGAGACCGAGGAATAAATAATGATGGCGAGAAGTATCACTACATCAAGAGTTCATAAGAGGGAGTGCAATTCTCATGAAAATATTGACATAAAGAGGGTAATACTCCATGGTGGAACAAATCAAAAGCTGGGTTGGCATTTTGATCTGTGGAATACAACTACTTTGACCCAATCCTGGAAATGGATAAGGTACTAGAGTGTGTTTATCCTAGTCATTCTGAAATAGAATGGCTTGACAGACCACAAGAATAATATGCATCGATGAACATGAATGCACAACTACTCTCGAGTATCCTCTGATAGGTGAAGGTCAGAATACAATTGAGAGGGGCAACTCAAGAGCACATGGTTTTTCTGAGTTGTAGATGCATAGGTTAGTTTGTCAAACGAGTTCAACATAATTCTTCTGGATAACCCACACAGAAAGGTAGGGTTGGCAGAGTCACAACTATGGAATAGAGAACTCATCAAAGGGCTCTTATTGTGATCTTCAGTTTAGGAAGAACTTCTGCCATGATGGTTCATGGTATCGGAAGAATGACATATCACGGACATCGGGGACTATAACAAGGTCACTATTCATCCTAAAGGAATGAACAAACACTATCAACAGGAGTGAAAAGTATGATCCTTAGGTTCAAGAATCCAAAATAAAATACCTACTCACTAAGTAGCATCATAGGATGCTTTCGATAACGATGGCCAGAATTATCACACTGGGGCACAAATCACTACTAGACTGTTGGGTGGTTCACTAGAATAACCTGGTTTCCTACCACTTCAACAAATACGTCAAGGTAATGGAGTACCTCAACAAGATAATTGATGTGCTTTGTCTGGCCAAAAGACATTAACTCTGCAAGAAAGGATTTGCAAATGCATCAGATCATTTAGAAACCTTGGATAACTCGGACAACATAACGGTTGTACGGGCATGAAATATGAGGCAACCTGCATGAAACTGACAACATAACACTGAATTCTTACGGAGACAACGATCCAGAAAGACAACAACCTTCCTATAAGTCTCCAACATAGTAACTCATCATCCTGATAGATAGATGAGAAAGCCTAGTTTTAATCCCCGTAGAAAAGAAAAATGTGACTCAAAATAAGGACACAAGGAAAGAGTAAAAAGAGCCTTACGTTCCCTTCCACAATCAATTCCCTTATATAACTAAAGCCATTCTAGACTCTACATTGACCAATTTGGCTTGGTAATCCTATAGGCAGTCAAGCTTTGATACCAACACTGTTGGGGCCCCGATACTAAGCCATACAAGTCAAGCATGTAACACATCATATCACTTTGCAGCCTCATGCATGGTAATCCCCACAGTTGTCACCTTACCTTGGTCGGGACCATTTGCACCTTTTGGCTCACGTATATGATTATGTCACTAGCAATTATATGTGAAAGAACCCGGGTCAACATGACTAGTTATAGACCCAAGTGACGCAACCGTACATGGATAGGCATACATAACCCAACAATGCAGGTGTCAGTCATCAAGGTGTGTAGACGAGTCATAACAAGCTACATGGACCCCATTACACCGTGTGACATTTCCCCGTAGGGACAGGCACATCAACAAAGAAGGATACATGTCGCTCAATTAATGTGTCCGGAGCAGTAGCAAGCTACCAGGGCTCAACAGATGCACAAAGAGGCATTTCCCTGTAAAGAAAGCTACCATAGGCATACAACTAGGTGTCGAATCCCACACATACCAATGCATTTATTATGCACGATATTCTTAGATACAACATGGCATCACAACATAACTCTATGACTCAAGTATTTATTAACGACTCATAGGAGCCAACATAGTGTGGTGTTACAAACATGGGTCACATGACCCAATACTCAAGTCATACAAGCAACAAGCGAAGCATCACATGTCTGAGTACAGACATCTACTAAAAGTGGCTAGAGGAGCCTGAAAATCTACAACGACCCTCCCAAAGGAGCCAGACCTCTGTCTTGGATTCCCAAGCTAATCCGGTCAACATCAAACTTCACGTCGTAAGAATCACTAATGAGGCTGAAGTCTCATCTGCGAAAACATAAATAAGCAAATGTGAGTACAAAGGTACTCAGCAAGACTTACATCAGAACTATCTACATATGCATCATTGTCAACATGGGGGTTGTGGAGTTTATTGCAGCAAGCCAGCTTAGACTCTTGGCTAACATGTACTACGATTATGAATACTTTCCTTGAGGTGGCATATCGCACACGAGTCCACATATTCACCACATCAATACACCACTATGGATCCTCTCCCGTCTTCCTACGAGAAGCCATCAATAGCACTCACACTTATTTGGAGCATTTTAGAGTATCCATTTAAAGTTATCTATGAACAATGCAAGTCTCCAAGTAGTCCATATTTGTGGACGCGGCTATTCGAATAGATAGTTTACCCCACAGGGGTGTACTTAATCACACATGCTCCCTCCACTTATCGACATGTGCACGTAAAAAAGGCACCTCGGCAACCTTCAAGCGAAAGCCATGCGAGGAAGTCGGCCACGGAAGTTAACTTTCAATGACTCACGTCCAAGGCAGTAGCCTATGTAAGTTGGAACCCATAGTGGAAGTCTGACCGAGGTTTCCAACATGGCCTCAAACGTTGTGAGCAGGGCCCCAAGTCGGTCTCGATTGGGCCGTTCATCCACTTCGCAGGTCGTGCCACACCTATCAACGTTTTGAACTACTGCGCTCCTGTACTGAGAACAAGGAAGTTAATAGGCCGAGAGGGTCCATTGGTTTTGGGCCCAATGTACGATAGTAAGTAGTCTTGGAACACAAACGCGGAACTCAATTCCTATGAGAAGTTTCAATGAGACAACCGACCATGTACTCATACATGGCCTCCCATCGCTACCTTTACAAAAAAACAGGTTCAACACTTAACCCTCATCATCAGGACACATCTATTTCACTCTGGTTCATCACCCAGATGAATCATACCTGACACAACTCTAAGCATAGCAAGCATAACAGGGTTATCGCACAACATGGCGCCCCCTAGATGTGTGCAATCTATAGATATGCTTTGGACTGCAAAGCACACGCACTAGGATCAACACTCCCCCTATATTTTATAGACAAGGCAATCCTTTGTCACATCCTAGCTTTAGCATGCATTAGGATCCATGCTTGTGATTGCATCATGTTTAAATTCTTTACACTTGAAATGGGGATGATCAAAGCCTAGCATTATTTGAATTCAAATAGGCTCAACCAAATATGTTTTTTAATAAAACAAAGTGGCATTCTAAAATGTTCATCATTTCCGGAAAAATGTGGGAGCATCAACCAAAGGTGTTTTATATTTTTAGAGTCATTTTTGCATATTGAATTAAATCAATAATTATTCAGATTTGGGGTTTTAAAATGCTGTGAATATTTTAAAGCTCCAACAAATTTGAAACTTGGCCAGGGCCTTTGGAATAATTCCTCTAGTGTCCAAAAAAAAGTTTCATAAATTTTATAAAGATTTTAGTGCCTAAATAAAATAAATGCAATAAAAGAAATTAAAGAAAAGAACAAATAATAATAATAAAAGAAGAGGAGGCCCAGGTGGAGCTGGCCCAGCCGGCCCAACCAGCCCCACCGTCTTCAACCTCCTGCTAGTAGGCAGGAGGGCGTGTGGCAGGGGCGCGCCGGCCACCTCCTGCCTGGCTGCCTGCCGTGGAGCCCCCCGGGAGCGCCAGCGACCCCCTCCCGCCGTGGCTCTCTTCTCCTCCCTCTCTCTTTCGCCCCGCCGCTCTCCCTCTCGCTCTTCCCCCCTCTCCTCTGCTCTCTCCCGCCGGACCGAAGCCGTCGCCGTCATCGATCCGCCATCGCCGCGTCTCCCCGAGCTCGCCCCCGACGCCAACGAGTCCCTGTGAGCCGCCACGTCCATCTCCCCTCTCTCCCCAGCTCTTCCGCGCCCCCTAGGCCCTAGCGCCGCCATGGCCGAGCTCCGGCCGCCGTCTCCGGTGTCGTAGCCGCGAGCTCCGGCGTTCCCCACGGTCCTGGCTAGCTCCTAGGTGCGAGCGAGCAGGGGCTTCGCCCCAGTGCCCACGGCCTCCGCTCCCGTGGCCGGCAGTGCGGACTCCGCCGTGACCAGAGGTCACAGGCGACGAGCCCGTCGCCTGAGCCGACCGGTGGGTCCCATCGCCAGGTGATTAGCTTAAGGCTAATCACCATTTAGTTGACCCCTGGGTCACTGATAGGTGGGCCAGCCCTGTTAGCTGGTAGTTAGATTAATTAAAAAAATGGTTAGATGGCTGTGTCATTGACAGGTTGGCCCCAGTCGCCAGGTTTGACCTGGGCTGGCGCCTTTGACCTGCTAACGTCATCATGACGTCAGGCTAACATAATAATTCAATTTTGGATTAAATGAATTCTAGAAATTAATAAAAACTTCTAAAATTCATAGATAATAATCTGTAAATCAGATAAAAATAATTTATATATGAAAATTGATTAGAAAAATTCAATGAATCCATCTGTATCATTTTCATGCATGTTAGAGCAACCTAAATAGGTGAACTTGGACATTTTAGTTCAAACACATTATGGAATCCATATATGAACTTGAATTTGAACCTTGAGTTCAAACCCACTTCATTTAAATCTGTTGCTAGATGCATTATCTCAAACACATCATGTTGCCATGTCATACTCATGCATCATATTGTTGCATTTGGTGTGTATTGATTTCTTCCCCCTTTGATGTTTGTTCTTCGTGTTAGGCACTGTTCCGGAGGATACGGTCGAGTATCCATCTGAGGAGCAGTAACGTTTGATCGTCCTATCAGGCAAGCAACCCCCCTTGAACATATCTGATACAATCCCACTCTCTCGCTCTTGCTCTCACTTATTGCATTAGGTCAAAACATTTCAACTTTGCATGTTCCAGCAGTTGAACCCATTGCTCTACATGACATGTCATTGTCACAGTAAATAGCTGAACCATGCAACCTAGCATACCTGGTAGATGCTTGAGATATGTTGTGCCTTTAACCTGCTATGCTTGCTATGCTTACAGTTGTGTCAGGTCTATTTCATCTGGATGATGAACCGGAGTGAACTGAACTTGTTCTGATGATGAGAGTTAAGTTGTGAACACGATTTGGTAAAGGTAGCAACGAGAGGCCATGTAGGAGTACATGGTGGGTTGTCTCATTGGGACCGTCCTTAAGAACTGAGTCCTGTGTATGTTGTCCAAGACTAGCTACTACCGCACATTGGGATCCTTAATTGACTCTCTCGACTTATTAACCGACTTGATCTCTGTCCAGGAGTTGCAACTAGTTTCTGGTGTTTGTAGGATATGCTAGTGGTCTACCGAGTAGTACCCCATACAGGTGGGCTTGGGACATACTAGGCATTGTGGACCGGTGGACCAAGCATAGTACCATCCATCGAGGTGGGCTTGGGAACCCTGTACACATTGTTTGGGGCCGTTGAGGGAACTTCGGCCGGACTTCCTTGCGGGTTCAGTCCTGAATAGGCGATAAACCTGGACTAGAGTCTTGTGTGGTTAGTTAGGTCGTGGCCGACTTCCTCGCTGGGCTTCCGCTTGAAGGTTGCCGAGGTGCCTTTTTACGAGCACATGGCGATAAGTGGCGGGAGCATGTGTGACGAAGTACACCCCTGCAAGGTAATCAATCTATTCGAACAGCCGCGTCCGCGAATATGGACTACTTGGATACTTATATGGTTCATAGATAATTTAAAAGGTTACTCATAAAAGCTTCAAGACAAGTGTGAGTACCGTGGATGGCACTTTCATAGGAAGACGGGAGCGGATCCATGGTGGTGTATTGTTATGGTGTTAGTGGAATCGTGTACGCTTCACAAAACTTTTCAAAGTTATGAAAGTCGTAGTACAAGATAGCCACCGAGTCAAAGCTGGCTTGCTGCATTGAACCCCACAACTTCCTTGTTGATACCGCTGCATATGTAGTTAGTTCTGATGTAAGTCTTGATGAGTACTCAGTACTCACTATTGCTTAATTATGTTTTTGTAGAGGAGACTCTAGTCTTGCTAGTGGTTTCTACGATAAGATCGATGTTGGTCATTTAGCTTGGGCATCCCAGCCAGAGGTCTGGTTCCTGTGGAGAGCCTTGTAGATAGACAGGCTTCCTTAGCCTTCTACTTTTCTAGATGTTTGTACCCAGACATGTTAAGCTTCCGCTTGTTGATTGTATGATTTGTGTGTTGGGTCATGTGACCCTTGCTTGTAATATCACACTATGTTGGCTCTTATAAGCCTCCTAAATAAATGTTTTGTTGTTGTATGGTTATGTTGTGATGCCATAGTTGTATCTATGCATATTGGGCATGTCGTGCGTACGTGTGACGTGCAACGATATGTATGGGATTCGACACCTAGTTGTGTGCCTTTAGTAGTACTCTTTACAGGGAACTTCCTCTTTGTGCTTCCACCGAGCCTTGGTAGCTTGCTACTGCTCCAGACACATTGATTGACCGACATGTATCCTTCTTTGCTGTTGTGTCTGTTCCTTCGGGGAAATGTCTCGCAGTGTAATGGAGTCCCTGTAGCCTGCTACGACTCGTCTACGTGCAGTGATGACATTTATGTCCCACGGCATAATGGAGTCCTTGTAGCTTGCTATGACTTGTCTACACACGCTAGAGGCCGACACCTGCATTGTTGGGTTACGTATGCCTGTTCCTGTACGGATGTGCCACTTGGGTTCTACGACTAGCCATGTCGACCTTGGTTCTTTGTCATTTGAATGCTAGCGACATATTACATACGTGAGCCAAAAGATGCAAACGGTCCCGGCCCAGGTAAGGTGGCAGCCGTGGAGTTAACCGTGTGTGAGGACACAAAGTGATGTGATGTGTTACATGCTGGATTCTTATGGCTTAGGATCGGGGTCTCGACATCCTTGCAACAGAATGAATAACGCTAAGCAAGGAAACAAGGCATAACATGTGAGCATGAAGATAAGGGCACATAACAGAAAAATCACAAGCTAGTAATCATACTGGACAAGAATAAGATAACAGTGATAGTGTGGGGACCCCGACTCATAAGTCGTGATCACCGAATGCACGTGTACAATGATCCCAGAGATCAATGCTCACTGAACACACAGAAGCTGAATAACAAGAGTCTTACATCCACATTTAGCGTCTTACACAAATAAAGAACATGAAGGTCTAGTCTTACATAGATAGGGCCACATTGGCCGAACACTTAAACTCAACAAGCAGCGAAAATCTTGATCGAAAGCGTGAACCCATGCCAGTACCCACCAAGGTAATCAACAAAGCCCCGTTCCATAAGGGGTATCGTGGTTGCGCATGTAAGGTTGGGATGGTCGACAAATCTTAAATCTAATCCCTTTTTGAAAACATACCCTCAACTTGTTCCGGCACACCACTTCTTCCTCAAGTGGTCACCCATCTCATCATCATCTCCCTCAGGCATTAGTGTCACCCGACAGGGTTTTCGAAAAGTCTTTGAAATCATCTCTTTCTTTCCATCACTATGCATAATCCCGATCCCACTTGCGTAGCATCTACTAGCATCCTATCTACACCCACCCGCATAATCCTCATAAGGTGGTAGGGTCATGCTCGATGCAAGTGTCAACGGTAAAAGTGTCGGAAGCAACCCACCGAAGTGGTCTCTACTCCACATGATCAAGTATAGCGAAAGTAAAGTGCTATATGACATGCAATGAAAATGGTTTCTTAACATGGTCAAAAGGCTGCTTGCCTGGCTCAACAAGGTCTTTGAGGTCTTCAAAGTCTTCGGGTCAAACTTCCTCGTCAACAGCGCAATCTATCGTCGTGATAAATAGCGGTAAAAAATAAGCATCACACAAAAATAGAGCACACAAAGCTAATAGCAAAATGCTACCCTATTCTGTTACACACTAGAATCTATACTAAAAATAGTTGTCTAGGGTTTTGAATTTAAAAAGGTTATCAAAACTATTTAAAACAAGGGCTAATAATGCCAAATAGGGGTTTTAAATTAAAACAGTGCATAAAAGAGTTTCAACATTTTTCACAAATGGCACTATTAAATTCTAGGGAATATTTTAAGAATTTAGGTGGAAAAATTATTGAATTTAGATTTATTTTCTTATCTATGGGATTTTTAGAAAAATCCTCACAAAAGAAAAGGGTAAAAGGGGGCAGAAAGCCCTTGTGCCTGGGCCAGAGGCGGCCAGCAGCTGGGCCGGCCCAACTGGCCAGCCAGCCAGCCTCACGCGCGGCCAGGTTCAAACCTGACGCATGGGGCCCGGCTATCAGGGACCGTGATGGGGGGAGAGAGAGAGCGTGGGAGGGGGGAGAGAGGCCGATAGGTGGTACCCCCTATCGGATCCTTCTCCCACCTCGGGGTAGAGAGGGGAGGCGCTCACCGGTGACAACGCGGGGCACGACAATGGCAGGCGGACGCGGGAACGGGCCCGGGGCGGAGTTGCCGTTCTACAGGAGGTCGAAGGGGTGCCGGAGGCGGTCGGAGTCACGGCGGCGAGCACCCACGGCGGGGGGAGCTTCGGGAGCGATCACTGGGGCCGTCTCGTGCTGCAAAGAGGACAGGGGCGAGGAGGAATCGGGTCAAAGGGATGAGGGAAGAACAACCGAAGGGAAAGGAGGGCCAGAGGCGGTCGCTACTAGGAAATCATCGATGAGGTGGCCACGGCGGTCCTCGGCTCGATCCCGAGCTCAGAGGCGTCGGGAGCTCTCCGGGAGCACAGGAGGTCTGTTGGGGAGTGGAGAGAGAGGCCAGAGGGGAGAGAAGGCTTGGGCGGAGGCCCATTATAGGTGGACGCAAGTCCAGCGAGGGTTTGTCCGCCGGCAAGGTCGGGGCGCTCGTTGGAGGGCACAGGGGAGGGAGAGAGTGTGTCTGGGGCACTTGTGGAGTCGGTCTAGGCCAGGGGGAGAGAGGAGAGAGGCGGGGAAGCGTGCTTGTGTGAGCCTCGTGGTTGGCCGAGCTAGGCGGCGCCGGGCACGCGTGCGGGAGTTCGCCGGAGAGAGAAGGAGGAGGGGGCTGACCGGATAGATTCTTGCGGACGTCGAGGGCATCTCAGGGGACAACTCCTCGTGTCCCAAGGTTGTCGGGTGGCTCGGGATGGGTGCAGCTACAGTGCGGGCATGCACTGTAGCATGCTCCAGAGCATGCCTTTGGCATGCCATGTCATGCCTGCGTGCTCTGGACGCGCTCCTGCATGTCCATAAGCCTTTGGATAACATGGAGATGCTCTAGGAGCTAGGGAAGGCTAGGAGAAAGAGAAATGGGGTGGGGAAAGGGTAGAAATGATGCTGCCATTGTGAAACAGAGGGGTAAATGTGGGTTTTACCTCATCTCCCAGTGGCTTATGGCCCTGGGGTTTTTACTCGAGGGGTAAGAGGTGAGGGATCAACTGTGATAAAGATTTGGAGGCAAGGGGAAGAGTAGAAGTGGTGAAAATAGTAACTTTACCATTTCACCAGAAGGTGTTTGATGGGTGTTTGGGTAAGATAAATTCACCCACTTGCTGTGATGTTCCACAGGATAAACTGGTGGGTAAAAATGAGATGGATCACCAAATTTGAGCTCAAATGGGCAAAGTTGACAATGGAAACTTTGTGAACCCTAGAAACTAACACAATTACGTTTCTATAGATCTAGTTATGCTAAGCTATTACCCTTGATGCGCCACTTAGTGTAGCATCATCATCTGGTGTTTAGAACATGTCCACAAAGTTTGGGGTTAAGGGAAGGAACTTCACAATGTAAAGTTGTTCAAATTTGAATCTAGACAGGGAGGGTTATGGGATGGTTTGATGAACCAAAACAACTTGGATTGAGATGAGACTTTTCAAGATCATCACCTATGATAGTGTTGACTTGCCGAAATTTTCCTGGAATTTATTGAGAATATTTCTTATAGAAATATTTCAAAAGCATGATTTGGACATAAAGGGTTTTGAGGGGTTTTGCCTATGATTTGAACATGACCATGTGTTTAAACTCATATATATGGAAAATATATGTCCACTAAGTCTCCCTAAATTTTCTCAAATATTTTGAAAGCATTTAAATAATTTTTCCCTATGAAAAACCATTTCTGGTCTTAAGAAAAAGCCTTTAAATAAAATATTAAAATAATCTTTAAAATTAATATTTGGTGGTTTTGGGTAGTCATAAATATAGTAGGTTTGAAGTAAAGCCTTTGGGGAAGAAGGATCCACCCAATTTGAGGACTTGAAGTGCAAACCTCATTTTAGGGGGGTTTGAAAACCTAATTTGGATAACTTTTTGGTCAAAATAAAATTTGGTAAAAATAGTTTTGGGCACTATTCACATGGCATGATCATTGGGCAAGAAGTTTGGGTCCAGGAAGATGAATATGGAGAGGGATAGAATCTAAGAGTGCCATACACACCAAGCAACAAGCAACAATTCAAGCAAGCACAAGCATTGAAAAAGCTTTAATTGGCTCCAAATTTTATAAATCCAAACATAACAAGGTGATACAAACACAGGGTGTGACAGATAGCATATATCTCACACCATATGATAGAAGAAGTCTCCTGGTCTCACACACAAATACCCTACACTCTCTCCCCCTTCGGCATAAAGACTCCAAAAAGGCAAAGAGGACACCTAAGACACGGGTGGTAGCTCCCACTGCAGAAAGATCACCCATCAAGCTCCTCCTCTAATGCAGCTGGAATAGACTCCTCATCTGAGTCAACCCATTGATAGCACTGCTTCTTCATCCAAACAGCCTCAGGATTGATGTTCTTCTTAGACCCACTCGAGATGGTCTCACCAAGCTTCCTCGGAATCTGCTTCTCGCGCCAATGACTCCTTTTGAGCAACGTGAGTCTGGTACTGTCGCTTGGCCTACATGCAGAACAATGTCTTCATCCTGTTTTGAGCTTCTTGGATCAACATGGCTCAGTAGACGGTGGCTCATACATCTCTGAACTGTCCTCCTCCTCCTCTTCAATCTCATCCTCATCGACATCCATATGTGCAGCAGCAGGCCTAGTGGTAGTTTTAGCCCACTTGTCCTTCAGACGCAGCCAAATGGGCTCATGACAGATCCAGCTGGGAGCATGAAAATCCTCACCCGGAAAGGTATTCTCCCAAGTCTTTTGAATCAAGAAGAACAAGTAGGGTCTATAGATGGGGACCTTACGGTGGAACACAACAGACTGAAGCTCACTCCACATGATGTGAGAAACATCAAGTGGTCCAAGAATGTGAATCCGCCCTTGCTCACAAAGGAGGAGCATATCCACTAGATAGAAATGCACCTTGTCCTTGTCTCCCATGCGAGGAAAGAGAGCGTTGTGAAAGATTTAGTGCATGACATCAAGGAATGGGTTTAGCACATAAGTTGTCCCACTGGAGGGTAATTTCTTCTCAACAAGGTATGGCAGAAGCTTCTCCTTGGGTGCAGAATGTGGGCTGGCGTGCGGGCGCAAACCAATGGGCTCATCAAGCCCCTCATCATGAATGTGTAACAGATCCATGAACTCCTTCCAGTCAGCAGTCATCCTCTCTCCATTGTTCATCCAAGTCATGCTCCGCTTCACATCCGAGTGGAAGTAGACAGAAACAAAGAATTGAGCCACAATCTCGGGATCATAGTCAAGATGGAACGAGATGGTATCCTCGATAGCAAACTTCATGGACAGGAACATTGATATTCTTGTTTCCCATGATCACATCTACATAGATGAGATTTTGTTCCTTGGTCCAAAACAAGCCATTGCCCTGGAGATGTTCCCTAGGGTTGATGTAGGGGTTGATCTTCCAGCGAATTCGAAACTCTGCTTGAGGCATATCTTCCAAGCTAACAACTAGCTCCTTGATCATGGTTGTGGTTCTCTTGAAGCTACATTGCAAGGCATTGGACCCCTCAGGTGCATCTTGATTGCGTAGACGCTTTGAACTCATATCACGAGGAGGATTCAAGCGTCTTGAACCGGAACCGGAGCCACCACCTATGACACACAATGCAACCATACAAGAAGAGCGAGAGAAGTCATTTCAAAGACCAAGGTAAATAAGCAAACCACATAGAAGTGAGATGGGATGTGACAAAACAAGGTAGTTTCAGGTCATACGGTAGTACCGCAGCATGTGGAAGTAAAAATTTACTACTGGGCCGACTGTGGTAGTACTGCTCCAGGGAGGAGCGGTAGTACCGCGCTCGGCACGGAAGTAAAAACTTACAGCCACCCGTGGGGCAGTAGTACCGCTCCAGGCGGAGCGGTAGTACTACATGTGCGGATTTTGCACGAATGAGTCTAAAACATCCGTAGAGACGAAATGGTACAATCGTTGATCAAAACTACATTTTTGTCTCACACCAAATAACACAACTACTGCACAAGCACTCTCCAACCATCACCTCATGCAAAGACCAACTCATCTTTCCCCCTAAACCTAGATTCAAAAATAGAGAGGCAAAGAGAGAAGAACTAGGGGAAATACCGGGGTCCATGGCAAGAGGACGAGGTGGGGAACAATCCCACCGGTTGGAATGGGAGGAGAGTGACTGGAGACGGAGATCTGGCGAGGTCCTCCGGCGCCGTTCGAGGGGACGAGAGAGAGAGAAACGTGAGGGGGAGCGATGAATGGGTATGGGGGAGTTTGAACTCCCCCTGCCCGCTCTTAACCCCCACGCAATTCTCACGGCACGATAGTATCGCAGGTCATCGCGGTAGTACCGCTCCTCAAGCGGCAGTAATATTGTACTACCATGCTGGAGGCGGTAGTATCGTGTCGCGTCTGCAACTGTGCGAGCACAGGAGCAACCCCACTCCAGCGGCAGTACCATGGCGTACCACGCTAGTACCGCGCTGCCAACAAAATGCAGGTTTTGCTGAGAGAGAGAAAGAAATGCCATTGCGCACAAATTCTAAGGAATTTTGAAATACAATAAGGCACAAAGATAAATCAATAAGCTTCAAGCAAAAAATACACATTCGAAAAAGCACAAAAGAAGCAACTCAACCACGAATAAGGTCCAAAAGATTAGAGAGGAGAAACTAGGACCAAACATCGAACCACTACCTCTCATGAAGAGAGGGCGGTGGCCGGAGCCACCTATGTTTGAGTCAATTGGTATGGCACCGTGAAGAATTATCCTTGGGCCCATGACCAAAACTCGTCTTTGAAGCACAAGTGCCATCAATAATGGCAAATGTGAATGAGTTGATTGATTTATGCATAACGGGGGGAGGGAGAGTTCATTGAGAGAACAATACTCCCCCTATATCCATGCCTACACCTATAAAAGACAACATGACACTATAGGAATCATGAAATTTGTCGTCAGCCATGGCTGACGGCAAAGGGAAGGACCCTGGATGGCGAAGGCCTTTGTCGTCTGTCTGCAGACGGCAAAAATTCCGGCAAAGAAAAACCTGGTAAATCGGTCCTTTGCCGTCCTCCTCAGGACCACGGACGGCAAAGAATCTTTGCCGTGGGGGAGCGAACGGCAAAGATTTTGGATGGCAGACCCAGGGGCTACAGCCGTCAAGTGTTAACGGCAGTTCTTTGCCGTTCGCTTCCTTTGTCGTCGGCCTTATGCCCCCCACTTTGCCATCGGTGGGCGGACGGCAAAGGGTAAGGACCTTTGCCCCTGGGGTCCACCTTTGTCGTCGGCCTTCGTCCCCGCCTTTGCCATCTGCCTTGCCCTCCCTTTGTCGTCGGCCTTGCGCCCCCTTTGTCGTCGATGGGCCAACGACAAAAAGTAAGGCCATTTGCCCCTTGTGATCCCCCTTCGCCGTCTGCCCAGGGCCCCCCTTTGTCGTCAGCCCACCGATGGCAAAGAGTATGGCCATTTTCCTTTTTTATTTTTATTAAAACAATTTTCATAGCAATATGATATATATATATATATTTCACAGAAATAAATATGTTGCCATACTGATAACCATATTCAAATAAGTTTCATCCATACATATTATGAAAGTTTCATCCGTACCCAACCATATTACAATAGTTTCATCCATACATACATAGTTTCAAATACATATGTAGCAAGTGTCACATTGTTCATCGACACAAATTAAAAAATATAAGTAACCTAACTCATAATTTACATTGGGGGTCGGGGGTGAGTGGCATTGGGGGTCGGGGGTCAGTGACGTCAAGGGTCGGGGGTCAGTGGCATTGGGGGTCGGGGTCAGTGGCATCGGGGGTCGGGGGTCAGTGGCTTCTTCTTCCTCTTCTTCTGCTTTTCCTTTTCTTTTTCTTCTTATTCTTCTTCTTCTCCTCCTTCTCCTCATCCTCTTCCTCCTCCTCTCTTGTTCTTGTTCTTCTTCTTCTTCTTCTTTTCTTCTTCTTCTTATTATTCTTCTTCTTCTTTCCCTTTTTCCTCTTCTTCTTCTCCTCCTCTCTTCTTTTTCTTATTTTTCTTCTTCTTCTTCTTCTTCTTCTTTTTTCTCCTCCTCCTCCTCCTCCTATCCTTCTCCTTCTTCTTCTTCTCCTCCTTCTTCTTTTCCTTCTTCTTTTCCTTTTACCTTTTTCAAATGTTCCTTCTTCTTTTATTCTTTTTTATTCTAACCTAACTAACTAACCTAATTACCCTAATAAATAACTTAATAAACTAATAACACTAACCTAATTATTTTAAAAGCTAACCTAATAAACTAATAAAACTAACCTAATAAACTAACTAAACTAAACAAAAAATGAAAAAAGGGGCGACTGGCAATGGTACTCACTAGCGGTAGGTGGTGGGGGCGGCGGTGGACGGGGGAAGCGCAGGGACACCGGGGCCGCAGTGGCGGCTGGGGGCACGGCGGCGGTGGTGACGGCCTGGCGACGGGGGGCAAGGCGGCAAAGCACGTCGCGGCAGCGGGGGGCGTCGGAGGCGGCGTGGCGGCGGGGGACAGGGGTGCCGGGGGCGTCGGGCGGTGGCGGCTGGGCGATGGTGGGAGGGGGATGGCGGCAGCGGTCACAAGGGGAGGGAGAGGGTGGAGTGGGGGGAGGGAGAGTGAGAGAGAGAGAGAGGAGTGTGGGGGCGGGGGACGGCCATTATAGGCACGTCCCCTTTGTCATCGGCCCCTAGACAACAAAGATAACCACGGCCGATGGCAAAGGCCTGGTGGACGGCAAAGAGCCCTTCCGTTGGACCTGGCCAGGCCCAAGATCAAGTGGGACCCATCTTGCCTCTTTGTCGTCTGCCCTTGGTCTCTTTGTCGTCCGAGCGCAGATGGCAAAGGACTAGCAGATGGCAATCAGGGCCTTCGCCATGCGCCAGTTCTTTGTCGTCTACTTTGCGACAGCTGACGGCAAAGAGCATCTTTGCCATGTGCCAGCAGATGGCAAAGGCCTGGCACATGGCAAATGACTGGATTCCAGTAGTGTGAAGAGTATGGTGGGTGTGCAAGGTTCAAGCCACATTGCTCAAATCAATGATATTTAGCTCATGCCTTAACTCGCGAAATCTTGCTTCATCCAATGGCTTCGTAAAAATATCTGCAAGTTGCTCATTAGTGTTGAGATGGATAAGATTGATATCTCCTCGCTTGATGTGATCCTCGAGAAAGTGATGACGAATATCAATGTGCTTCGTCTTGCAATGTTGAACTGGGTTGTTGGAGATCATAATGGCACTTTCATTGTCACGGTAAAGAAGAACTTTGTCACAATTAACACCATAATTCTTTAAAGTTTGCCTCATCCAAAGAATCTATGCACATCAAATACCAGTAGCTACATACTCGGCCTTGGTGGACGAGAGAGAAACACAGTTTTGTTTCTTTGAAGACCAACTTACCAAAGACCGACCAAGAAATTGGCAGCCTTCGGAAGTGGACTTCCTTTCCACTCGGTCTCCCGCCCAATCCGAGTCAATATATCCAATGAGATCAAATGAAGCACCCTTGGGATACCATAAGCCAAAGTTTGGGGTATGAGCCAAATATCGAATGATTCGCTTGAGAGCCACATGGTGACTCTCCTTAGGTCCGGATTGAAATCGCGCACAAATTCCCACGCTCAACATGATATCTGGTCTAGATGCACAGAGATAAAGCAAGGATCCAATCATGGATCGATATACCTTTTGATCCACAACTTTACCATTGGGATCACTATCAAGATGGCATTTGAGTGGCATAAGAGTGTTGGCCTTGGGAGGATTGAGCTCATCCATCTTGAACCTCTTTTGCATGTCTTGAGTGTATTTAGCTTGATTGATGAAGGTACCTTGACTTTATTGCTTGACTTCAAATCCAAGGAAGAACTTCAACTCTCCCATCATAGACATCTCAAACTTATTTGTCATCAGTGTGGCAAACTCTTCATTAAAAGCTTTGTTAGGAGAACCAAATAAAATATCATCAACATATAGTTGGCATATGAACAAGTTCCCGTTAACCCTCGTTATGAAAAGAGTGGGATCGATTTTCCCAATTTCAAACCCACGGTCTTGCAACATCTCAGTAAGGTGCTCATACCATGCACGTGGGGCTTGTTTAAGGCCATAGAGAGCCTTATCGAGAATGTATACATGATTGGGGAACTTGGGATCCTCGAACCCCGGGGGTTGCTTAACATATACCAACTCCTTAAGAGAACCATTAAGAAATGCACTTTTAACATCCATTTGATATAATTTAAAGTTATGATGAGAAGCATATGCAAGCAACATGCGAATAGATTCAAGGCGAGCAGCATGAGCAAAGGTTTCACCGTAGTCGATACCCTCGACTTGGGAGTAGCCTTGTGCCACTAGTCTTGCCTTGTTGCAGACGACACGGTTCGCATCTTGCTTGTTTTTGAAGATCCATTTAATTCCAATGACATTGTGGTTCTCCTTTAGTCTTGGGACCAATCACCACACTTGGTTGCGCTCGAAGTGTTGAGTTCATCGTGCATGGCTTCAACCCACCCATGTCCTCTAGCGCATCTTGTACCTTGAGGGGCTCAATGCAAGAAACAAACGTGTGATGTTCACAAAATTTTGTTAATTGTCTATGAGTGGTTGCCCCTCTTTCTAAGATGTCGTAGACGTTTTGTAACAAATGTTGTTGTTTTTTATCTTGGCAGCATCTTTGGCAGCTCGTCTCTCTAAGATCTTCTCCCTAGAAGGTTGAGGGGCAACATCCGAAGGGGGAGCATCATCTTGATGATGTTGATTGCCGTCATGAGCTTGCTCTTGATCTTGAATGAGATCTTGATCTTGAGCTTGCTTGGGGTTGTGGGCTTGATCTTGGGTATCACTTGGTATGACACCATTGTCAGTAGATTGATGTTGCCCTTGATCTTGTCCATGTGGTAGAGGGCCTTCATTTTGTTCTTCGAAAGCATGTGGGTCTTGTGTCGATGATGGTTCCACTTGAGTGGAACATTGTCCTTCTCCTTCGGCCACAAGGGGTTCCTCAACGGATAGGAAGTGTCCCACACCCATTCTTCTTATGGCTTGGGGAGGAATTTATCACCTACATCACAAAGACCACTTTGCTCCACTTGAGAGCCATTATTTTATCAAACTCTATGTTACATATCTCATCAATGAGTCCATTGGACTTATTGAGGACACGGTAAGCGCGAGATTTTGTAGCATAACCAACAGATATGCCCTCTTGATCTCTAGGTTCGAATTTAGACGAACGAACACCTTTCTTGAGAATGAAACACTTACACCCGAACACCCTGAAGTACTTCAGATTGGGCTTGTTACCGGTAAGAATTTCATAACGACTCTTGTTCAAGCCTTTTCGGAGATAGAGCCAATTGGATGCATGACAAGCTGTGTTGATGGCTTCGGCCTAGAAATTGTACGGAGATTTAAATTCCGCCATCATGGTCCTTGTCGCATCCATCAACGTCCGGTTCTTTCTCTCAGCAACACCATTTTGTTGGGGGGTATAAGGTGCAGAGTATTAGTGCTTGATCCCCTTATCACTAAGTGTAACGCCCAAGATGCGATCCTATCCTTATTTCGGCTCGAGAGCCTCGATAGGGATAGAAGCGCATCTCGTCATTTTTCAAGAATGGATATCATTACAAGTACATGTACCAAAGAGATGAGTATATGGAATTGGCTTACACTCGCCACAAGCTACATCAAGATCACATAAATACAACAACATATTCAAGCATCATACATAAGAGCAGGGTCCGACTACGGACAAAATCAAACAATAAAATGACATCCATCCTTGCTATCCCAGGCTGCAGCCTGGAACCCATAATAGATTGATGAAGAAGAAGAACTCCAAATCAAAACAAGTATCGTGCTCACGTCAAATCATCGCATTACCTGTACTTGGAACTATTGTTGTAGTAATATATGATCCACAAGGACTCAGCAATCTCATTTCCAAGGGTATTAATACTAGCAAAGCTTAATGGGTGAGGTATGGCTAAGTGGTGAGGCTGCAGCAAGCAACTAAGCATTTATTTGAGTGGCAAACTGACGATGCAGAAAAATGAGTATGGTGGTCTACGCATAACGGACGTGAACTATTAATGATCACTAAGTGATCTTGAACGCCTACTTACGTCAAACATAACCCCATCATGTTTTCTCTCGGATAAGGACTCACGAGAAGAGATAGTCATGGTTAAGCACACATTTGGTGTATTTTATTAGAGTCTAATTCAAGTTTGCTATTACCGGGTGTTAAACAAAGTTTCCAAGTTGCCACACAACCACGGGCACGGCTTTTCGAAAGATTTAACCCTGCAGGGGTCCTCCAACTCGTCCATCACAAATTAACCACACGCAGCAGGAATAACCTCGACCACGATTCCCGTGATCTTCCTAGGCAATTCCACTGGAAAACCTCAACCTTGAGATAGCCCAAAGTATCGGAATTCTACGCACAAGACGTTCGAGAAAGGTAAAACAAATGTAGCAAGGCCTCCCGGTGAGCCAGATCCGCATCTAGAGCTATGCGCTCTCTATCCACGGGCATCATCCATCTATGCGAAGTGGCAGGTAGCCTAAAAATGCCTCGAGTTGCCCCGAGGTGGCACCGTCGACTGCTAGGTAGGTGGACCAAAACTCATGAGGAGCACTGGCCCGATTTGTTGATTAATTATCCTCGGGGTCCGGAAAGTCCCTATGCAAGTCTTATTAGGTTGGAAAATGGTAAAACCAATGTTGGGCCTTGCCAGATAAGTTTTATCCCAAAACGAAAATCAAGGGGGTCCCCACAATAACCTCGAGCATGTTAAGAGCACAAAATATGGTACATAACACCGGTTCACAAGTAACTAGGGCGACAAAGATGGAACAAAACACCGAGCAAAAGGCCAAGCCTTCCATCTTTTACCAAGTATATATGTGCATTAAGTTAAATAGCAATAATATTGTGATATAACAAAATATCCATGATGTCACATGGAACAGCTTGCACCTGCAACTAGCAACACTATGAAGGTTGAGCAAGTGGTAACATAGCCAAACAAGGGTTTGTTGGGATGTGGAGGGGTTATAGGCTTATCATGGAAATGTTGGGAGGCTTGACATACAAGTGGTAGGTAACGTGACATAGCGATAGAAAACGAGACAACTAGCATGGCAATAATAGTGGTGGTACTAGGGAAATGTGTCATCTTGCCTGAGATCTCGCTTGGAAGAAGAACGAATCCATGAAGAAGACAAGCCAATGCAGTCGAACGAATCCTCAAATTCCGAACGCTTTCGGAACTCTATCAAGAAGGAACAATCCAAAAACAACAATCAACACATGATAAACACCACAACATATGCATGACATGATGCACAATCAAATATGATGCATGTTATGGATGACATGGCAAAGCACAACAATCAACTCCTACAAATTAAGTGAAGCTCAATATGCAACGAGTTGCATATTGATGAAACTCCACATTGAGTTATTTAGTTCACTCTCGATTAGTTACCCAACAAGTTTAAATGTTGTCAAACATGGCAAGAGGTGAAGCATAAGCAATCTGTATCACGTAGGCATCTTAAATGAGGTCGGAAACAACTTATAGCATTTCCGAAATGACCCCATATGCATATTATGATTATGGTCTAGATCTGTCATAAGCATGTTCTATATATGTTATACATCAATGTAAAGCATACCACGTGATTCTACACATCGTTCTAGTCGATTTACATATATAGAACGTCTCAAACGGAGCTACGGTCTAAAAGATATGACAATCACAACATTATATGCCATGAATGCAAAATACGTGAAGATGACAACCACAAACATACCAAGTCATGGATGTAGCAAGATATTATGATAATACATGAAATTCTAAGCAAGTTTCATGTATGGCATGCCCGAAACGGAGCTACGGTTCAACCACAAACACCCATACAAGGTTTAGTGCAAATCTGTCCAAAACAGCAACATGGCATTTTGCACACATGAAAACAACAAGCTACAAACGTTTAAAATGCACAACAAAGACATAGGGCAGTAGCTTGCAAGATGCACAAAGTTATATCATAGGAGCAAGTTGTTTAGGATTATGGTTCACTAGGAAATAAGCTCACAAGATGGCTAATTGGAAACAGTTTCAAACTGAAAATAGCAGTTTTTGACAGTGCGGTTTTTAACACAAAGGCATGTTGACATCAGTGAAACTATAGGCTATAGGGCATATAATGACATGAAACTTAACAACATGCTAGATTACATTATGCGCTACAAATAACTTCACTACACCAACCCCAAAGAGATTCTAGATCCTTAGCAAAACACATGGCAAGACATCAACAAAATATTACAGATTCCAGACTTCGAAATATTTAGACCCCTCAAAACAGCACATTGGTTAAGCATGTTGGCAACAAGAAAACAACACCTAAACATGGATTATTATGGAAAACAAAATGATCAAGGGCTAGTCCACACGTCAAAGAGCATATCTCATTTTCAGAATAATTCATTTAATGCATGGATTTAATCACACAAAAATAGCAAAAGGGCATCACATCAAAATAACATGCACACAAAATTTCTCAAATGACAAAACTAAATGCACAGATAAATTATATGGATTTTTCCTACCTCAAAATCTTATATAACATGCATAGGTTCATGTAGGAAAATATATCACAATTAATTATGCAAGTTTATGACATATACCTATTAGTAAGTTATTTTTGCAAATTAAACGCAAACATCTCATTAAACATTTTTATCATGCATGAAAATGCAATATAATTAATCTACACATAATTCCACACATTTTACATTTACAACACATTTGGATCCGGTGCACGGTTAATTGATTATGAGCAATATAAAATCATGCATTAATCTAAAACCTGAAATGCCCTGGTTAAATGTAAATACGCAGCGGAGGGAAAAATATACTAGTGGGCCGAATTGAAACAGGGCAGTGGGCGACAGGTTCTATAATGCGCACATGAGCAGGAGATAGGGAAATGTGTGCTCACCTTGTTAGGCTGAGCCCAATCGGTGGAGAGGCCTGGGGGCTGGCGAACCTGGGTCGGTCTGCTCGTAGGAGGCCCATGCGGGCGGTTGGGCAGGGCGAGCGATGCTCGTCCTCCTCCTTGCTCCCATGCCCGAGCGGGAGGACAGTGGCGGCAGCCTGGCCAACGACGAGCGGCGAGGCAGCTGCAAGGCGCGGGAGGTCTAGCTGGCGAGAGGGAACGGACGGATCCGAGCCAGGGGCTTCATTACCGGCGATGAGAGGGCCTGGGACGGCACCGAAAGGGAGATCTGGGGCGGCCATGGTGGAGCTTGGCAACGTGCGGCCATGGCACGGGGCGCTCGGGAGGGACGAGCAGATCGGTGGCACGGCTGGCCACCTCCGGCAGGGCAAAGAGGGCCTCTGGTGGCCTATATGGGCGACGATGTCGAACGATGCGACGAGGTTGGAGGCAGAGCAGAGGAGCTCGGCTCCTTGTGTGGCGGCGGCGGTTGCCCGGGCCCAGATGGGCTTCGCGTGGGCTCAGGCGGGGCCTACGGCTGAGGAGGCGGCTGGGAGGAGACAGAGGGCTAGGCGGCACGGAGTTTGAGGCAGGGTAGGCTAGGGGTGTTTATATAGGAAATGGGGGGCTAGGTTGGGGAGTTTTGCTCCGTTTTGAGCTCTCTGGTCACGATCGGACGCTTGGAAGTGCAGGGGGTGCTAGGTGGGTTGTTGGGCTGTGGAGAGGGGTTGGGCTGAGATGAGAGGGGAGTTGGTGGCCCGTGACATGATTTTACAATGTCAAAAACATCCGCTAATTAAGAAATGACGCCGACACTACAGTTCAACGTTGAGGTATAAAACGAACATAGAATGCGATGAAATTTGGCTGGCAGACTACCTACAATAAAACAAGACTGCATGCCAACTTTCGACCCAATCCGAGAAAGTTTTATACACACTTTTGAAAACAATATTTTGCAATGGCGTGGGCGCGTGCGTGTGTGGTTGGTCTCAAAATGGTCGTCGACACGAACGGAGAGAACCAGCAACAACAAATGGATGCAAGTTTTCGAAAACGAATGACAATACTATGTAGATGATGCAAATGATGCAATGATCAATGCGACAACCAAACGAATCACGCGACAAGAATGGAAATAAAGGGGAATCTTCTGGAGCATCGGTCTTGGGCTGTTACAACTCTCCCACACTACACGAGGATCTCGTCCCGAGATCTAAGAATGAGAAGGGGAAGACAAAGAGCAAGAGGTAAACTTAGTTGCTTCTCTGACAAACGAGTGAAACCAATGATCATTGAAGGTTTCAACGACATGAAGGATGACACAAGGAACAAGGAAGAATTCACAAGAAATTTGGGCAACACTTCACTAGAAAAGAGAGGCAAAATTTGATATGATGGAAAGAAATTGAAAGAGAGACACCAAAGTTCGATTGGATTAGAATCAGAACTTCATAAGATAGAAGGATCATGAAAAGATTTCACAGCACTCCGGTTAAATGGACAAGCAAGGGAAGAACATGATCTTAATCAAACTAGATGTGAGTTGAAAAGAGCAACACCACAATGCCTCCGAAACAGAAGAATAGAAGCTAGATCTTTGGAGAGAAGAGAATGGAGAAGAAAATGACAACTTCTACCAATATTGAATTTGAAAAGCATGGTTGAATGGAGTTGATGGAGAATCAATAACAAAAAGAATAGCTTTTTATGGGCTTATGGAAAACAACTCAAAATTATGAGGTGACAACCTGCCACAACAGAAACAACAGATTTCTTGAGAGAAACAAGATATGAAAAACTTCTTTCACCAAGAGGTGGAGGAGACACTTGAATCATTTATAACACCATGATAGCAACAATCCTTAAGAAATGCCTTAGGTGAAATCCAATCCAAGATAACTCCGAGAAAGGAATGATGGGTTTAAATATCTCATTCTTGACAAATTTCCTTTGAGACCCTCATAAATCAAGAATGCTACAATACCATCTCAAAAGATAAAGGAGAAAGAATGGCATTTTGAAATGCAAGAGAAAGAATACTTGAGCTTCTCCAACAAAATCTTCAAGAGCACTTCGAGAATGACTTAAATCCTTGACGAACCACCATGAAGCACCTCCGTATACCAAAGAATGATCAAAAGAAACAAAGGTTGAAAGTATAAGACATGAAGCCTTGCAATGATTTAGATGAAGCTTTGCGGTGAGATACTTGCGAGAGCTAGAACTCCGGAAAAGAAAAGATAAGAACACTTG
Source organism: Hordeum marinum (assembly GCA_022496015.1). NCBI lineage: Eukaryota > Viridiplantae > Streptophyta > Magnoliopsida > Poales > Poaceae > Hordeum > Hordeum marinum. The sequence goes on from CM039673.1 coordinate 244,831,137, forward strand.
AGATCGATAATTTGATATCATGAACATTCCGGAAGAATGATGGGAATCACTTTGATGAAACAAGAATAAGAATTATGTTATGCTTATCCTTCATCAAGTTAAATCGATGACAAGCAACGGATTTAGCATACTACTTATTCTTCTTGAAATAATTTTTTTGGAGAGATAAGAGAACAAACTTGAAGAAGTCTTCATGAAACACCGGTGAGAATTTGCAATGAATGAGGATACTACGAATGAATGGAATTACATGAGAACGAAGAGATCATGATCCACCTAGCAGAAAACTTGAACAAGGCATGGAAATAATTGAGATACGAACGAAGAGCCGGCAATTGAGAAGAATTTGCGAATGAAAGCTGAAAGCTGATAACGAATAAATCTTTAGAAATTATGGCCTTTGGAGGATCGAGAAATAAAAACTACTCTGAATGCGCCGGATAGATATGGGAGGAATCACTCATGATTGATAACAATCGAGAAGATAGCACAAAGCTGAGATGACAATCTTCAAGGAACGGATAAAGATTTAAGGAAAACTCCCCTTCGGACTTCGATGCTGCGGATGATGGCGAGAAACACCACCAAGGATTACTGAGACACTCTGAAACAAATGAATAAAGAAGGTTGAGCCAACAATGAAAATGATTTAGAAGCGATCTTCGGGAAGGCATATGACTAATGAAATTCATCCTTACATCATTTTAGAAGAGAACTTGAGAACATCTCCGGAAAAGTTTAGAAGAGTCAAGTAAGATCCTGGGCAAACTTGTGGGTTATGGGCCCATTGAAAGGAAACAACTGTTGAAACAATTTCTTAGAAAGAGATATTGCACGAGACCAATTGAAACTTGATGAAGAGAGAGCCTCAAAATAATTGAAAATATTTTGAATGGAAACATGAATCATCTTAGATGTCTTCATCACCCCTGATAGAATAAGGAGAGACGACAACCAAGAGATACTTGAACAAGAATTACCAACAAGGAAAACTTTAGGGAATGAAAAGGATAAGATGAACACCAATAGCTTGACTTGAATTCACCGGAGAAGAAAACAGAGACGAAGAAATGATGAACTTGGAGCTCCTGAGCATCTTCACATGAATCACAGGAACAATACAGAAGAAAAGATAGCAGAAGCAACAATGAAAAGAGGGGCACTAGGATGAAAATTCAATCATTGAAAAAAAGAAGGGCGGGAGGGTGGGGAAAACAAAGAAAACTTGGGACATATGAAATGAACTCCGGGAAAGAATATGAGGATTGATCTTGCAAATATTGGAGATGATTAAATATGTTGAAGAGGAGTGCACTGGTTGAAAAGAATTTCATGACAACTCCAGAACAAAAGGAGTAGTATTCTCGTAAAATATGAGAACACTACTTAGAAAAGATATGAAATCAGCACTTGATATAGAAGCAACTCGAATTACCATATTCAAAAACAAAACAAAGGATGAGGCTTATGAAACAAGCCAGAACAAATACATAATATAGATTCCGTCCGATAATTTTGTGGTAAAATTTCCACGGGTTCGATCGTAGATTGGATTGTCATATGTATATGATGCTCGAATATGCTCCCTAGGTGTAGCGAACTAAATGCTTGACGAAGCATACCGAGACTATCCTCTGTAAAAAAGACCATGAACAAACAAACCACTAGATGTCGAACCCCAACCTCACATCATGATCTATTAGAAGATAGCATAGGTAACTACTTGAATTCCCACCTAAGAACTTGGTTATGCAATCGGGTGCAGGGAGGCAAAATTTCTCACACAACTAACAAGCTCTACACTCCAAATGTATCCATTCGTCAACACATAACCATGAAAACCTCGGAATTCGTGTACCTCAGACCTTCGAAAGACATCCGATATACTAGTTGTGGCAATACAACTTATCGCTGTCCCCAGTACTGGGTGTCATCAAACTACTCTCACCACAAGGAGTATAGAAGCATTTTCAATGTCGGCGACCTCTCGTACACCGGAACTGCCATGATACAAATGTGAAGACAACACCTCGGAGCTCAACTCCCCGGGACACTGCCACAACCCATAAATGTCAGGAGGCACCAAGAACAATGTTCTCGTCACAAAGATATCGGAACGATCCCAACAATACCAGCGTGAACCTAAAAAATTGAGTGAGAAGAGGGGTAGAATAGAATTCCTAAGTCGAATACCTCACGAGAGTAAAGAAGAGGAGTAAAAGAAACCTACTCTCCGATATATAACTAGACTCAAAATAGTTTTTCACTAGACTCGACTCGGCCAAGTTCGATCAATCAAGGGGGGTCCTAGGTCGGTAAAGGCTCTGATACCAACTTGTAATGCCCAAGATGCAATCCTATCCTTATTTCAGCTCGAGGGCCTCGACAGGGATAGAAGCGCATCTCGTTGTTTCGCAAGAATGGATATCATTACAGGTACATGTACAGAAGAGATGATTATATGGAATTGGCTTACACTCACCACAAGCTACATCAAGATCACATCAATACAACAACATATTTCAAGCATCATACACAAGAGCAGGCTCCGACTACGGACGAAATCAAAGGATAAACTAACATCCATCCTTGCTATCACAGGCTGCCGCATGGAATCTGTCCTAGATTGATGAAGAAGAAGAACTCCAAATCAAAACAAGCATCGCGCTCACGTCAAATCATCGCAGTACCTGTACCTGCAACTGTTGTTGCAGTAATCTGTGAACCACATGGACTCAGTAATCTCATTTCCAAGGGTATTAAGACTAGCAAAGCTTAATGTGCGAGGTATGGTTTAGTGGTGAGGCTGCAGCAAGCAACTAAGCATTTATTTGAGTGGCTAACTTACGATACAAAAAAATGAGTATGGTGGTCTACACATAACGGACGTGAACTAGTAATGATCACTAAGTGATCCTGAACACCTACTTACGTCAAACATAAACCCACCATGTTCTCTCTCGGATAAGGACTCACGAGAAAAGATAGTCACATTACGCACACATTTGGTGTATTTTATTAGAGTTTACTTCAAGTTTTCTATGACTGGGTGTTAAACAAAGATTCCAAGTTGCCACATAACTGTGGGCACGGCTTTCCGAAAGATTTAACCCTGCAGGGTGCTCCAACTCGCCCATCACAAATTTACCACACGCAGCGGGAATAACCTCGACCACGAATCCCGTGATCTTCCTAGGCAATTCCACTTGAAAACCTCAACCTCGAGATATCCCGAAGTATCAGAATTCCACACACAAGACGTTCGAGAATGGTAAAACAAATCTAGCAAGGCCTCCTGGTGAGCCAGATCCGCATCTAGAGTCGTGCGCTCTCTATCCACGGGAAATCATCCGTCTGTGCGAAGTAGATGGTAGCCTAAAAATGCCTCGAGTTGCCCCAAGGTGGCACCGCCGACTTCTAGGTAGGTGGACCAACACTCATGAGGTGCACTAGCTCGGTTTGTTGATTAATTGTCCACGGGGTCTAGAAAGTCCCTATGCAAGTTTTACTAGGTTGGCAAATGGTAAAATCAATGTTGGGACTTGCCAGATAAGTTTTATCCCAAAACAAAAATCAAGGGGTCCCCATAACAACCTCGAGCATGTTAGGAGCGCAAAATATGGAACATAACACTGGTTCACAAGTAACTAGGGCGGCAAAGATGGAACAAAACACCGACCAGAAGGCCAAGCCTTCCACCTTTTACCAAGTATATATGTGCATTTATTTAAATAGCAATGATATTGTGATATAACAAAATATCCATGTTGTCACATGGAACAACTTGCACCTGCAACTAGCAACACTATAAAGGATGAGCAAGCGGTAACATAGCCAAACAAGGGTTTGCTGGGATGCGGAGGGGTTAGAGGCTTATCATGGCAATGTTGGGAGGCTGGACATACAAGTGGTAGGTAACGTGACATGGTAATAGAAAACGAGACAACTAGCATGGCAACGATAGTAGTGGTATCCAGGGAAAAGTGTCATCTTCCTTGAGATCCCGCTTGGAAGAAGAACGAATCCATGAAGAAGACGAGCCAATGTAGTCGAACGAATCCTCACACTCCGAACGCTTTTAGAACTCTATCTAGAAGGAACAATCCGAAAACAACAATCAACACATGATAAACATCACAACATATGCATGACATGATGCACAATCAAATATGATGCATGTTATGCATGACATGGCAAAGCACCACAATCAACTCCCTCACATTAAGTGAAGCTCAATATGCAACGAGTTGCATATTGACAAAACTCCACATTGAGTTATTTTGTTCACTCTCGATTAGGTACCCAACAAGTTTAAATGTTGTCAAACATGGCAAGAGGTGAAGCATAAGTAAACTATATCACATAGGCATCTTAAATGAGGTCGGAAACAACTTATAGCATTTCTGAAATGACCCCATATGCATATTATGATTTTGGTCCAGATCTGTCCTAAGCATGTGTTTATAGATGTTATACAGCAATGTAAAACATACTCGTGATTCTACACATCATTCTAGTCGATTTACATATATAGAACGTCTCAAACGGAGCTGCGGTCTAAAAGATATGACAATCACAAGATTATATGCATGAATGCAAAATGCATGACAATGACAACCACAAACATACCAAGTCATGGATGCAGAGAGATATTATGATACTACATGAAATTCTAAGCAAGTTTCATGTATGGCATGCCCAAAACGGAGCTACGGTTCAGCCACAAACACCCATAGAAGGATTAGTGCGAATCTGTCCAGAACAGCAACATGGCACTTTGCACACTGAAAACAACAAGCTACAAAGGTCTAAAATGCACAACAAAGAAATAGGGTAGTAGCTTACAAGATGCAACAAGTTATATCACAGGAGCAAGTTGTTTAGGATCATGGTTCACTAGGAAATAAGCTCACAAGATGGCTAATTGGAAACAGTTTCCGACTTAGTGAAAATAGCAGATTTTGACAGTGCAGTTTTTATCACGAAGGCATATTGACAGCAGTGAAACTATAGGCTACCGGGCATATAATGACATGAAACTTAATAGGATGCTAGAGTACATTATGCACTACAAATAACTTCACTGCACAAACCCCAAAGGGATTCTAGATCCCTAGCAAAACACATGGCTAGACATCAACAAAATATTACAGATTCCAGACTTAGAAATATTTAGACCCCTCAAAACAACACATTGGTTAAGCATGCTAGCAACAAGAAAACAACACCTAAACATGAATTATTATGGGAAACAAAATGATCAAGAGCTAGTGCACACGTCAAAGAGCATATCTCATTTTCGGAATAATTCATTCAATGCATGGATTTAATCACACGAAAATAGCAAAAGGGCATCACAGCAAAATAACATGCACACAAATTTGCTCAAATGACAAAACTAAGTGCACAGATAAATTCTATAGATTTTTCCTACCCCAAAATCATATATAACTTGTATAGGTTCATGTACGAAAATATATCACAATTAATTATGCAAGTATATGACATAAACCTATTAGTAAGTTATTTGTGCAATGAAAATATATCACCTTGTTAGGTTGAGCCCAATCGGTGGAGAGGACTGGAGGCTGGCAAAGCTGGGCCGGTCTGCTTGCAGGAGGCCCACGCGGGCGGTTGGGCAGGCCGAGCGATGCTCGTCCTCCTCCTCGCTCCCGTGCCCGAGCGGGAGGATAGCGGCGGCGACCTGGCCAACGACAAGCGGCGAGGCAGCTATAGGGCGCGGGAGGTCCAGCGGGTGAGAGGGAACGAATGGATGCGAGCTAGGGGCTTCGTTCCCGGCAACGAGAGGGCCTGGGACGGCACCAGAAGGGAGATCTGGGCGGCCATGGCGGAGCTTGGCAAGGTGCGGCCATGGCACGGGGCGCTCGAGAGGGATGAGCAGATCGGCGGCGTGGTTGGCTGTTGGGTTCTACCGTAGGTGCATCACATGCGAATTAAAAATTTCCTACGCGTAGAACATCCAAGAACATGCTACGGAGATGGATCATAGATTGTTACCACTAGACGCGCAGTGCAGTGCAGCGGAAGTAGAGTTGGGGCAGCGCATTCGTGTGGTCCATCTCCTCCTCATCCGATCTCCCTCGAACAGTCGTTCCGATCTCCCTCGAAAAGTTGGTCGCCGGATCCAACCTATAGGGTCGCCGGAGCGGCACAACTGCACGGCCTCTAATGGTATTGGCGTGTGCAGGAGGAACACCTGTGCGGCGGACTGCTAGGTTCGATCACACTATCGGCCGCGATGAGTGGAGGTGGCTATTCACAACACATGCAAACCCTAATGACAGCGTTGAAGCGATCAACCGAATGGGTGTGCCTCACCTTCACTATATATAGGCATCCAGCGAGGGCTCAACTCTTGGGCCTCGCACGGATCCTAAAGCCCACGTGTTCCTTCCCTTAAGCGTGCGGCCCATTAGGTTCTCGTCCACTTGGTCGCGAGTCAGATCACATCCGACTCGACCAGTCGGTAGCGGCCTCTAGCAAAACATGCTGACTCCAAGTGTCCGATGAAGCTGGTTAGGCAAACCCGTACTTCACACTTCTGTTCCCTTTGCCACACGATATATGTTGTCGTGCACAAGGCGATATGGTCACCCTTGTTGCAGCATGACCTCTTTCTCGTTCCGGTGAATCCGACCAACACTTCGGATTATCTCATAATCCTCATCGCATGGCCATGCTTATCCAGGTCGAATCACCCGAGGGGCCCAGAGTATATCTCTCCTGATCATAGGGGCAAATCCCATCTTGCTTGACCATATCTTGCAGCATGGGTATGGACAAGCCCGAAACCTACCTTTGTAACTACCCAGTCACGGAGTAGCGTTTGGTCGGCCCAAAGCAAGTCTGTCACCACCCCGAGTACATGTGTCAGCTCAGGTCTTAGGACATAGAACGTATGTTGTACTAGAGACTCATAGATGACCTATCGCTGCGTCTCATAGTTGGGTCTGCCCAACAGAGACCTTATCTCGATTGGGATCCGACTATGTCGAATCCGACCAGACCTTTCTGAGTCCATATTATCCGGCTAGCATCCAATGCTACAAGGTTAGTGAGACCGAACCATCCACTGTGGCATATGCTAGTCTGATTAGTTGCGCGTCCACACAACCCTTTTGACTAGGGACCATTTAGGACAGTTATCATACAATGCATAGTCTCACAAACAAGTCACATACTTTTTAATACACATCAATGATAATGTCCAAGGACTATCTTTATTCATAAACACATAGGAAATATCATCATACATGATTGCCTCTAGGGCATATCTCCAACAGTCTCCCACTTGCCTAGTGTCAATCAAGTAGACATCAAATGCCCATAGCTCTAATGTGCCCCTCATGCTTGGGTTGTGGAAGTGGCTTAGTCAACGGATCTGCAATATTTGCATCCGTATGAATGTTGCATAAATTGGTATCATCTCTACGAGCTATCATATCAAGTGATATTTTCGGTTTATGTGCCAGGTCTTGTGGTCTTGTCTCGGCTCCTTGGCCTATGCGATGGCACCTGAATTATCACAATAAAGGTCCAACGGTTTTGACCAGCCCGGGAACACACCAACATCTTCTAGGAACTTCCGAATCCAAACACCTTCCTTTGCTGCTTCACAAGCCGCAATGTATTCGGCCTCTGTTGTGCAGTTGGCCATCGTATCTTGCTTGGAACTCGTCTAGCTCACTGCTCCTCCATTCATGACATACACGAATCCAGTTTGCGATCGACAATCATCCCTGTCGGTTTGGAAACTAGCATCAGCGTAACCCTTTACGCAGAGCTCCTCCTCACCTCCATAAAATAGGAACATCTCTTTAGTCCTTTTCAGGTACTTCAAGATAGTTTTCACCACTGCCCAGTGACTCTCACCTGGGCCGGCCTGGTATCTTCTTGTCAATCTCCCCTTGTGCCACACACCTAGTTCTTACCAGCCCCTGCATCGAGTTGCAAATATGAACAACCGATCGGGTATCAAATACCCAAGAGCTAATGGGTATGTCATCAAGGTAAATGTCTATAACATCTGTAACAAGTGTACCTTTGCCTGGAGAAGCATCTCTGGCCTTCTTGCCGTGCTCAGCAAGCCACTTGCTACAGTTCCTCTTCCAGTGACCAGCTTCCTTGCAGTGAAAGAAAATGGTCTTTGAGTTCGGTCCAGACTTTGGCTCAGTGGCAGAGACAGCCTTCTCCGTGCCCTTTGCCTTACCCTTTTTCTTGGACCAACTCTTCTTGAACTTAGCCGAGTTCTGCACCATCAACAATTGATGCATGCCTTTCTTAATATCTTTCTCTCCACCTTGAGCATCCCATGCAATTCAGTGAGCTTCTTATCCATGCCATGCATATGATAGTTCGAGACGAACGTCCCATAGCTAGGTGGAAGAGAACCCAAAATTGCATCCGTGGACACTTCGTCCCCAAGTGGGAAGCCTAACCGATTCAAAGCTTTCACATACCCGATCATCTTGATCAAATGCGGGCTCAGTGGATCACCCTTCTTCAGCTTACAATCCGTCAAGGACTGCCAGACGTTGAACCTTTTGGTCCTAGCCTACACCAGAAACATGCTCTTCAAACTCTCGATCATATCGAAAGCATGAATGTTTTCAAAATGATGTTGCAAATCGGGCTCCATACAAGCCAGCATGAGGCAGCTGATCTCATTTGATTCATCAACGAGTTTCTAGTGGCCATTCTTGGTTGTGGCGTTAGCATTCTCGACAGGTTCCTCTGGAAGTGGATCCTCTAGAACATGTTCCTTTTTATCGTGCTTGAGAACAATTCTCAGATTTCTATACCAGGTGGTAAAGTTCGTTCCATTCTGTTTATCCTTTTCCAGAATTGATTTCAATGCAAAGTTGGTTTGAGCAGGTGGTGCCATTGATCTACAACAGGAAATATGCAATCACTAAGCAATGCGTTTATGTAGAGTAATTCAAGTCTTAAACAAAACTACTCCCACTGAAGTTGGCATCCCTCCGCGAACTCTCAGTGATTCAGGACCCGTCTAGCGCGAGCGACTAGTGAGCTTTAGCATCACTGCTAGCCAACTTGCCTATTCGGTAAGCAACATCTTGCTAATCGCATCTCTATACGACTCCTGTCGGTCGGGTAGGTATCTTATACCCCGGCTCCCAACCTTCTTTGACACAAGGCCCCAAACCGTTTTGATAGCCTTGTCAAGTTAACCTGATACAGTGCATGTCCATGTACTACACGAACCCTCTGGTTCAAGGACACCCAGTAGCACCTCAATTTTATGAGCCCACTACCAGACATACTTGACGTGCGAAGGTGCAATATCACGGCAATATGCTTGATATTAATGAGGGATCTTTCTACCACACTAACATGCATAGAAATAAGAAGCAATATACATCACATATAAACATAAATATGTGAAATAGTATGGCTCCTTCATGGACATCCTTCCAAGTCGGCTCCAACTCCAATGACCAAGGCGGAACTGCATCTTGTCCGTATCGCTAGGACGCCAAAGCCTCCAACTTGATCTCTGTCCTCCAACTACTACAGCTAGTAATGAATTTATAGAGAATCACAAGTCGACACGCAGGTCGTTATACAATATAATGACAACACTTTGGCTCCTGCCGGCTAACAATCATGACACACAGGTCATGTTAAATTACACACATGCATCACATACATATGAGCCATACTATTCACATCAAACCTACAAAACAAACTTATGCATAGAATCGCATTCTACCGGTTTGTGTGATCGTGTATGAAATACAAGGCGCTATGCACATGGCGGTCCTGCTAGCATACCGACCGGTAGGGGTAGGTTGTGTCACGACCTCATCGATTCCGATTGACAGAAAATATAGCCTCAATGATCCCGATGTGCAGTTGATCTCATCAACCGTGAACATAGTCGATCTCATGAACGACGACAGATCACATCCGCCGCCGCCACATATCACATATGCTATCGATCTGAATCCAAAACCTATAGCAGAGGCTCTATTACCACTGTTGGGTTCTACCGTAGGTGCATCGCATGTGAAATAAAAATTTCCTATGCGCAGAACATCCAAGAACATGCTACGGAGATGGATCACGGATTGCTACCACTAGAAGCGCAGTGCCGTGCAGCGGAAGTAGAGTTGGGGCAGCGCGTTCGTGTGGTCCGTCCCCTCCTCGTCTGATCTCCCTCGATCAGCCGTTCTGATCTCCCTCGAACAACCGGTCGCCGGATCCCATGTATAGGTTCGCCGGAGCGGCGCAAGTGCACTGCCTCTAACGGTATCCATGCGTGCAGGAGGAACACCCATGCGGCAGACTGCTAGGTCCGATCACACGGTCGGCGGCGGCGAGTGGAGGTGGCTATTCGCAACACATGCAAACCCTGATGACAGCACCAAAGCAATCAACCGGATGGATGTGCCGCACCTCCACTATATATAGGCATCCGGCGTGGGCTCAACTCTTGGGCCTCGCACAGATCCTAAAGCCCACGTGTTCCTTCCCTTAAGCGCGCGACCCATTAGGTTCTCGTCCACTTGGTCGCGAGTCAGATCACATTCGACTCGACCAGTCGGTAGCGGCCTCTAGCAAAACATGCCAACTCCAAGTGTCCGATGAAGCTGGTTAGGCGAACATGTACTTCATACTTCTGTTCCCTTTGCCAAACGATATATGTTGTCGTGCACAAGGCGATATGGTCACCCTTGTTGCAGCACGACCTCTTTCTCGTTCCGGTGAATCCCACCAACATTCGGATTATCTCATAATCCTCATCGCATGGCCATGCTTATCTAGGTCGGATCACCCGAGGGACCCAGAGTATATCTCTCCTGATCGGAGGGGAAAATCCCATCTTACTCGACCATGTCTCGCAGCATGGGTCTAGACAAGCCCGAAACCTACCTTTGTAACTACCCAATCACGGAGTAGCGTTTGGTCGTCCCAAAGCAACTCTGTCACCATCCCGAGTACATGTGCCAGCTCAGGTCTTAGGACATAGAACGTATGGTGTACTAGAGACTCATAGATGACCTATCGCTGCGTCTCATAGTTGGGTCTGTCCAACTCAGACCTTATCTCGACTCGGATCCGACTATGTCGAATCCGACCAGACATTTCTGAGTCCATATTATCCGGCTAGCATCCAATGCTACATGGTCAGTGAGCCCGAACCATCCATCGTGTCATATGCTAGTCTGATTAGTTGCGCGGCCACACAACCCCTTCGACTAGGGACCATTTAGGATTGTTATCATACAATGCATAGTCTCACAAACAAGTCACATACTTTTTGATACACATCAATGATAATGTCCAAGGACTATCTTTATTCATAAACACATAGGAAATATCATCATACATGATTGCCTCTAGGGCATATCTCCAACACTGGCCACCTCCGGTTGGGCGACAAGGGCCTCCGGTGACCGATATAGGCGATGGGATCGAACGGGGCGAGGAGGCTGGAGGCGGGGCAGAGGAGCTTGGCTCCCTGTGCGGCGGGGACGGTTGTCCAGGCTCATATGGGCTTCGCGCGGGCCGCGTGCGGGCTCGGGCGGGCCCGACGGTTGAGGAGGCGGCTAGGAGGAGAGAGACGGCTAGGCGACATGGATTTTGAGGCACGGAAGGCTAGGGGTGTTTATATAGGAAATGGGGGACTAGGTAAGGGTTTTTTGCTCCGTTTGGAACCCTCCGATCGCAGTCAGACGCTCGGAAGTGGAGGGGGTGCTAGGTGGGTTGTTGGGCTGTGAAGAGGGGTTGGGCTGAGATGAGAGGGGAGTTGATGGCCCATGACATGATTTTACTGTTGGAGATACCCTAGAGGCAATCATGTATGATGATATTTCCAGTGTGTTTATGAATAATGATAGTCCTTGGACATTATCATTGATGTGTATTAACAAGTATGTGACTTGTTTGTGAGACTATGCATTGTATGATGACTGTCCTAAATGGTCCCTAGTTGAAAGGGTTGTGTGGACGTGCAGCCAGTTAGACTAGCATATTACACGGTGGATGGTCCGGTCTCACTGGCCATGTAGCATTGGATGGTAGTTGGATAGTATGATCTCAGAAAGGTCTGGTCGGATTCGACATAGTTGGATCCCAATCGAGATACGGTCTGAGTTGGACAGACCCAACTATGAGACGCAACGGTAGGTCATATGTGAGTCTCGAGTACAACATATGTTCTATGTCCTAAGACCTGAGCTCGCGCATGTACTCGCGATGGTGATAGACTTGCTTTAGGCCGACCAAACGCTACTCCGTGACGGGTAGTTACAAAGGTAGGTTTCGAGCTTGTCCAGACCCATGTTGCGAGACATGGTCGAGCAAGATGGGATTTGCCCCTCTGATCAGGAGAGATATACTCTGGGCCCCTCGGGTGATCCAACCTGGATAAGCATGGCCATGCGATGAGGATTATGAGATAATCTGAAGTGTTGGTCAGATTCACCGGAACGAGAAAGAGGTCGTGCTGCAACAAGGGTGACCATATCGCCTTGTGCACGACAACAAGTATCGTGTGGCAAAGGGAATAGAAGTGTGAAGTACAGGTTCGCCTAACCAGCTTCATCAGACACTTGGAGTCGGCATGTTTTGCTAGAGGACGCTACCGACTGGTCGAGTCAGATGTGATCTAACTCGCGACCAAGTGAACGGGAACCTCGCGCGCTTAAGGGAAGGAACACATGGGCTTTAGGATCCGTGCGAGGCCCAAGAGTTGAGCCCGCACCGGATGCCTATATATAGTGGGGTGCAGTGCATCCATTCGGTTGACCACTTCGGCACCGTCATTAGGGCTTTGCATGAGCTGCAACTAGCCACCTCCACTTGCCGCCGCCGATCGTGTGATCGGACCTAGCAGTCCACCGCACGGGTGTTCCTCCTGCACGCGCGGATACCGTTAGAGGTGGTGCACTTGCGCCGCTCCGGCGAACCTGTACGTGGGATCCGGCGACAAGATATTCAAGGGAGATCAAAACAGTTGTTCGAGGGAGATCGGACCTAGCAGTCCACCGCACGGGTGTTCCTCCTGCACGGCGGATATCTTTAGAGGCGATGCACTTGCGCCGCTCCGGCGAACCTGTACGTGGGATCCGGCGACAGGATATTCGAGGGAGATCGAAACAGTTGTTCGAGGGAGATCAGACGAGGAGGAGACGGACCACATGAACACGCAGCCCCAACTCTACTTCCGCTGCACGGCACTGCGTGTCCAGTGGTAACAATCTGTGATCCATCTCTTTAGCAAGTTCTTGGATGTTCTGCACGTAGGAAAATTTTAATTGGCATGCGATGCACCTACGGTAGAACTCAACAGTGGTATTAGAGCCTCTGTTATAGGATTTGGATTCAGATCGGATGCATATTTGATATGCGGAGGCGGCGGATGAGATCCGTCGTCATTCTTGAGATTGGCTATGTGCACGGTTGATGAGATCAACTGCACATCAGGGTCGTTGAGGCTATGTTTACTGTCAATCGGAATCGATGAGGTCGTGACACAACCTACCCCTACCTATCGGTATCCGCCATCGGGGTTAACCATGAAATGTAAATCCGAATTGTGTTCGCAATGATCGATGAGATCGGTCAGATCAGAAAATTCGGCGTGATTGGAATGCAGATGTGATCTGTGATTCCCTTCGAACCCCGCCCACTAGCCAGCTAGCAGGACCGTCGTGTGCGTAGCGCCTTGTATTTCGTACACGATCACACAGACTGGTAGAATGTGATTCTATGCATAAGTTTGTTTTGCAAGTTTGATGTGAATAGTATGGCTCATGTGTATGTGATGCATGTGTGTGACTTAACATGACCTGCGTGTCATGATTGTCAGCCGCAGGAGCCAAAGTGTTGTCACTATATTGTATAACGACCTGCGTGTCGACTTGTGATTCTCTGTAAAATTCATTACTAGTTGTAGTAGTTGGAGGACAGAGATCAAGTTCGAAGCTTTGGTGTCCCGGCGTGATGAACAATATGGAGTTCCTCCTTGGTCATCGGAGTAGGAGCCAGCCATGGAAGGACACCCATGAAGGAGCCATACTATTTCACATATTTATGTTTATATGTGATTGATATTGCTTCTTGTTTCTACGCATGTTACTATGGTAGAGAGATCCCTCATTAATATCAAGCACATTGCCATTTTGGATGTTGCACTTTCGCACATCAAGTACGTCTAGTGATGGGCTCATAAAATTGAGGTGCTACTAGGTGTCCTTGAACTGGAGGGTTTGTGTCGGACACGGACATGCACGGCATTGGATTAACTTGACAAGGCTATCAAAACAGTTTTGGGCTTGAATAGGCAAGTTGGCTGGCAGTGATGCTAAAGCTCACTAGTCGCTCGCGCTAGACGGGTCCGGAATCACTGAGAGTTCGCGGAGGGATGCCGACTTCAATGGGAGTAGTTTTGTTTAAGACTTGAATTACTCTACATAAACACATTGCTTAGTGATTGCATATTTCCTGTTGTAGATCAATGGCAACACCTGCTCAACCCAACTTTGCATTGAAATCAATTCTGGAAAAGGATAAACAGAATGGAATGAACTTTACCACCTGGTATAGAAATCTAAGAATTGTTCTCAAGCACAATAAAAAGGAACATGTTCTAGAGGATCCACTTCCAGAGGAACCTGTCGAGAATGCTAACGCCACAACCAAGAATGGCCACCAGAAAGTCGTTGATGAATCAAACGAGATCAGCTGCCTCATGCTGGCTTGTATGGAGCCTGATTTGCAACATCATTTCAAAAACATTCAGGCTTTCGATATGATCGAGAGTTTGAAGAGCATGTTTCGGGTGTAGGCTAGGACCAAAAGTTTCAACGTCTGGCAGTCCTTGACGGATTGTAAGCTGAAGGAGGGTGATCCACTAAACCCGCATTTGATCAAGATGATCGGGTATGTGCAAGCTTTGAATCGGTTAGGCTTCCCACTTGGAGACGAGCTGTCCACGGATGCAATTTTGGGTTCTCTTCCACCTAGCTATGGGACGTTCGTCTCGAACTATCATATGCATGGCATGGATAAGAAGCTCACTAAATTGCATGGGATGCTCAAGGTGGAGAGAAAGATATTAAGAAAGGCATGCATCAAGTGTTGATGGTGCAGAACTCAGCTAAGTTCAAGAAGAGTTGGTCCAAGAAAAAGGGTAAGGCAAAGGGCACGGAGAAGGTTGTCTCTGCCACTGAGCCAAAGTATGGACCGAACTCAAAGACCATTTTCTTTCACTGCAAGGAAGCTGGTCACTGGAAGAGGAACTGTAGCAAGTGGCTTGCTGAGCACGGCAAGAAGGCCGGAGATGCTTCTCCAGGCAAAGGTACACTTGTTACATATGTTATAGACATTTACCTTGATGACACACCCAGTAGCTCTTGGGTATTTGATACCGGATCGGTTGTTCATATTTGCAACTCGATGCAGGGGATGGTAAGAACTAGGCATGTGGCACAAGGGGAGATTGACATTAGGGTCGGCAACAAAGCAAGAGTTGCTACGTTGGAGGTCGGCACGATGCAGCTCAAGCTTCCTTCTGGATTTATTTTGGAATTGAATAATTGTTATTACATTCCCGCACTTAGTCGGAACATTATTTCTGCCTCATGTTTGATGAGTCAAGGTTATGAATTAAATATAAAGGACAATGGTTGTTCATTTTATTTGAATGGAATGTTCCGTGGCTATGCACCCATAGTAGATGGGTTATTTATTTTAAATCTAGAAACGGAACCAGTCTATAACGTGAATGTCAAGAGGCATAAGCCTAATGAGATAAATCCGACATACTTCTAGCATTGCCGGCTTGGACACATTAGTCTGAAACGCATGAAGATGCTCCATGATGATGGAATCCTAACTTCGTCCGACTTCGGGTCGTTCGAGACATGCAAATCATGCTTGCTAGCCAAGATGACCAAGTCTCCTTTTGCAAAGAGTTGCGAGAGGGCATCTGAGCTGTTGGAGCTTATACATAGTGATGTGTGTGGTCCAATGAGCACAACGGCCAGAGGTGGCTATCAGTACTTCGTGACTTTTACCGACGACTTGAGTAGATATGGATATATCTATTTGATGAGGCACAAGTCGGAAACTTTTGAAAAGTTCAAAGAGTTTCAGAACGAGGCTGAAAATCAGCTCGGCAAGACAATAAAACTTCTACGGTCAGATCGTGGAGGTGAGTACATGAGCCAGGAGTTTGATAATCATCTGAAACCCGAGGTATAGTACCTCAGCTCACACCTCCGGGTACGCCGCAGAGAAATGGTGTGTCAGAATAGAGAAATCGAACCTTGTTGGACATGGTCCGGTTGATGATGAGCAAATCGGATTTACCCTTGTCATTCTGGGGATACGCTCTAGAAACTGCAGCTTTCACACTTAGTAGGGTACCATCTAAATTCGTAGACAAGACACCACATGAGATGTGGATTGGGAAGACTCCTAGTTTGTCTTTTCTAAAGATTTGGGGTTGTGAAGCATTTGTCAAGCGACTCATGTCGGACAAGCTTACACCCAAGTCGGATAAATGCATATTTGTGGGATAGCCGAGCGAAACCTTGGGATATAACTTCTACAACCGAGAAGAGAACAAAGTGTTTGTTGCTCAGCACGGGGTTTTCCTAGAGAAAGAGTTTCTCAATCGGGAGGCTAGTGGGAGAACGGTGCGACTCGATGAAATTCGCGAGGCACTCGGGGACGACCTGGCTGGTGATGAGATCATACCGGAGTTGATCAGGGAACCCGTAGTGGAGTCGGCACCGGAGCCACGAAGGTCGGAAAGATTGCGCAGAGTGCGCGATGTATTGTTGCCAGAAAGCGATGAGCCGTCCATGTATGCAGAAGCGATGGTGAGCCCAGATTCTGAGGCATGGCTAGAGGCCATGAGATCCGAGTTAAAGTCCATGGATGAGAATCAAGTCTGGGACTTGGTTGATCCGCCACCTGGCGTAGTTGCCATTGGTTGCAAGTGGGTCTTTAAGAAGAAAACCGATGTGGATGGAAATGTTCAGATCCACAAAACCCGGCTTGTCGCTAAAGGTTATGGACAAGTTCAAGGAATTGACTACGACGAGACCTACTCGCCGGTAGCGATGCTAAAGCCGTGAGGATCATACTAGCTATAGCTGCATATTTCGATTATGAGATATGGCAGATGGATGTCAAAACGGCTTTCCTTCATGGAAATTTAAAAGAGGATGTATACATGATACAGCCCGAAGGTTTTGTCGATCGAACTAACGCTCGTAAAATATGCAAGCTCAAGAGATACATTTATGGATTGAGGCAAGCAGCTCGGAGTTGGAACATTCTTTTTGATGAAGTCATCGTTGACCTTGATTTCATCAAGAACAAAGAGGACTATTGTTTATACAAGAATTCTAGTGGGAGCTCGGTAGTATTTTTGATCTTGTATGTGGATGACATACTCTGATCGGAAATGATGTTTTGATGCTGAACTCAGTCAGGGAATCATTGAATGGCAAGTTTTCGATGAAAGACCTTGGAGAGGCAGTGTACATTTTAGGCATCAAGATCTATAGAGATAGGTCAAGGAGGCTGCTCGGCTTAAGAGCACGTACATAGACAAAGTGTTTGAAGAGGTTCAACATGAGTGATGCCAAGAAAGGGTTCTTGCCCATGGTGTAAGGCTAAGCAAGACTCAGAGTCCTACGACTTCTAATGAGAGAAACCGAATGAGTAGGATTCCATATGCCTCAGCAATTGGATCCATCATGTATGCCATGCTATGTACACGGCATGATGTTGCCTATGCAACAAGCTTAACAAGCAGATACCAGGCTGACCCAGGTGAGAGTCACTGGGCAGCGGTGAAAACTATCTTAAAGTACCTGAAAAGGACTAAAGAGATGTTCCTAGTTTATGGAGGTGAGGAGGAGCTCTATGTAAAGGGTTACCCTGATGCTAGTTTCCAAACCGATAGGGATGATTCTCGATCGCAAACTGGATTGGTATATGTCATGAATCGAGCAGCAGTGAGCTGGATGAGTTCCAAGCAAGATACGATGGCCGACTCCACAACAGAGGCCGAATACATTGCGGCTTGTGAAGCCGCAAAGGAAGGTGTTTGGATTCGGAAGTTCCTGGAAGATGTTGGTGTGTTTCCGGGCTGGTCAAAACCGTTGGACCTTTACTGCGATAATTCAGGTACCATCGCACAGGCCAAGGAGCCACGACAACAACACAAGACCAGGCACATAGACCGAAAATATCACTTCATACGAAAGCTCGTAGAGGAAGGTGATACCAATTTGTGAAAGATTCATACGAATGCAAATGTTGCAGATCCGTTGACTAAGCCGCTTCCACAACCCAAGCATGAGGGGCACATTAGAGCTATGGGCATTCGATGTCGATTTGATTGACTCTAGTGCAAGTAGGAGACTGTTGGAGATATGCCCTAGAGGCAATCATGTATGATGATATTTCCTATGTGTTTATGAATAAAGATAGTCCTTGGACATTATCATTGATGTGTATTAACAAGTATGTGACTTGTTTGTGAGACTATGCATTGTATGATGACTGTCCTAAATGGTCCCTAGTTGAAAGGGTTGTGTGGACGCGCAGCTAGTTAGACTAGCATATGACATGGTGGAGGGTCCGGTCTCACTGACCATGTAGCATTGGATGGTAGCCGGATAATATGGACTCATAAAGGTCTGGTCGGATTCGACATAGTTGGATCCGAGTCGAGATAAGGTCTGAGTTGGACAGACCCAACTATGAGATGCAGCGATAGGTCATCTATGAGTCTCTAGTACAACATACGTTCTATGTCCTAAGACCTGAGCTGGTGCATGTACCCGGGATGGTGACAGACTTGCTTTGGGCCGACCAAACGCTACTCCGTGACTGGGTAGTTACAAAGGTAGGTTTCGGGCTTGTCCAGACCCATGCTGCAAGATATGGTCGAGCAAGATGGGATTTGCCCCTCCGATCAGGAGAGATATACTCTAGGCCCCTCGGGTGATCCGACCTGGATAAGCATGGCCATGCGATGAGGATTATGAGATAATCCGAAGTGTTGGTCGGATTCACCGAAACGAGAAAGAGGTCATGCTGCAACAAGGGTGACCATATCGCCTTGTGCACGACAACATATATCGTGTGGAAAAGGGAACGGAAGTGTGAAGTACAGGTTCGCCTAACCAGCTTCATTGGACACTTGGAGTCGACATGTTTTGCTAGAGGCCGCTACCGACTGGTCGAGTCGGATGTGATCTGACTCGTGACCAAGTGAACGAGAACCTAAGGGGTCGCGCGCTTAAGGGAAGGAACACATGGGCTTTAGGATTCGTGCGAGGCCCAAGAGTTGAGCCCGTGCCGGATGCCTATATAGTGGAGGTATGGCACACCCATCCAGTTGATTGCTTTGGCACCGTCATTAGGGCTTTGCATGAGCTGTAACTAGCCACCTCCACTTGCCGCCGCCGATCGTGTGATTGGACCTAGCAGTCTGCCGCATGGGTGTTCCTCCTGCACACGTGGATACCGTTAGAGGCGGTGCACTTGCGCCACTCCAGCGAACCTGTACGTGGGATCCGGCGACCGGCTATTCGAGGGAGATTGGAACGGCTGTTCGAGGGAGATCGGACGAGGAGGAGACGGACCACACAAATGCGCTGCCCCAACTCTACTTCCGCTGCACGGCAATGCGCGTCTAGTGGTAACAATCTATGATCCATCTCCGTAGTAAGTTCTTGGATGTTCTGCGTGTAGGAAAATTTTAATTGGCATGCGATGCACCTACGGTAGAACCCAACATTACAACACCGAAAACGTCCGCTAATTAAGAAATGACGGCGGTGCTATAGTTGAACGTTGGGGTATCAAACGAACTCAGAATGTGACGAAATTTGGCTGGCAGACTACCTACAATAAAACAAGACTGCATGCCAACTTTTGACAAAATCCGAGAAAGTTTTATACACAATTTTGAAAACAATATTTTGCAATGTTGCGGGCGCGTGCGTGTGTGGTTGGTCTCGAAATGGTCGTCAACACGAACGGAGATAACTGGCAACTACGAACAGATGCAAGTTTTCGAAAACGAGTGATGATGTTGTAGGGTAACGCAGCAGAAAACAAAAAAAATCCGACCTACGCACCAGCCCAGGACCACTATGGAGACGGCATACAAGGTTTGATCATTTTCGTTACCGACTCGTAGCGCAGCGGAAGTAGAGTCGATGACGAATGGCGGTCCAGATCCCCGCAACTAGGATTTTACAACCTCCCAACTGCAAGGATGTTTACCCTCATCTGCCCCGCGGACAGCCCTTCGGGAGGCGGTTGGACAGTCCCCCGGATGGTGTCACGGACAGCCCTTCGGGATCACCACCGAAACTTGGACTGTCACTCGAACAGCCCTTCGGGAGGACCTCCAAAACCCGGACGGTCACACGGACAGCCCTTCGGGAGGCACTCTTGAAATAAGACCGAAACTACGATCTCTCTACAGAGTTGCACACATATGGTGTCATCTATCCGGCAGGGCTTCGCCGTCTAGAACTAGTTCCCACCGGAACCCAGACAGTCTTTCGGCTCTACGAAACTCTTTTCGTGGGAGGGAGAGAAGAAGCCAGATAATGCATGGCATGTGTATGAGAGTTGGAGTGGGGATGGAGAGCTCCTCTCCACCTCCTTTTATAGGGGAAGGAGGGGGTGGTGGTGGCTGAAATTTCAGCCACATGACAAGCACCCACAAAACAAGGAAGCATGTTCCCACCAAACATGGAGAAAACATGTTCCCTTGTCCATGGTGTTTCCCCATGGGGCCCCACCTTCCTCCCAACACTCTCCACCATTTGTGGAGGCTGCCCCCACCATGGGGGGGGCCAACACCTTTTGTCCAGCCACAAGGGGCTGCCCCCCAAAAGGGAGGCGCCCCAAAACAGCCCCACAAAACATGGGATCTTGTCCCCTCACGCTGGGACAAGATGTTTTCCGCGACTATTACTTCGGAAAAATTCTGGAAGGTCCCAGAACATTTCCGGCACCCTCTAAAATTATCTGGACATGCTCTGGAACATTTTTGGTATGGTGGTTTAATTTAAAACCATCTTCGTTTACCTGGTAAAAAAATCCAACAGCTCCGAAAACCTTTTCCGGTTTTTTCTCCGAAAAATTCCAGAAATTACCAGACCGATCTGGCAACCTCCAAAACATTCCCGGTGCTTGCCGAAACCTTTTTGGATCAATGGTTTTATCCGAAACAACTTTTCGGTTTTACCGAAACTTTTTCGGTGTTCTCTCTGGAACTTTTCCGCTGTCTCCAAAACTATTTCAGTGACTTTCTCTCGGACTCCTTGTCTAGTATTCAGCAGATAGATGACCCTCAAGCGTGTGACCCTATAGGTTCGGTGAAGTATAGACATGACCCGGAACCCCTTCCGATTAATGATCAACATCGGAGCCGTGGACACTCATATTGACCCCTATACCCACACGAATGAATATTCGAGTGAACCTCCAGTTGTCGTGTGCTATTCTTGTTGCTTCGCGATATGTTACAAATACCCGAGGTGAGACATGTTGGCATCCCTGTGGATCAACAACTTGCCCACTATGCCAGTTACCTCGTTACCGGTATTGTTCTCTTTTCTCGTTCCCGTGTTCCGGCATCCCCGTGATCAAATCACAAAGTGTTTGGCCAGACGATGATGGATACCGTAACACCGAGAGGGCCCAGAGATATCTCTCCATCGTCGGAGGAGCAAATCCCAATCTTGAGCTATCAAGTTACTTGACATACTTTTCCATGAACCCGTAAGCCGCCATAATAGCCACCCATTTACGGATGACGTTTAACAAACCCCAAAGTTCATGAAGCAAGAATGAAGAAACTCGATACTCTCATGGTCTAAGGAATTATGCAAACATTAACTTCTCTGTGTTATTAACCATTAACTTATGACGAATGTATCTCATAGCATAACATGAATTTGGGTCGATTCAACACAAATGTTCTTCTAACATTGTGCCCTCAAAATTGCCGGCATAGCCATGCCCATGATCAGGAAAACAGGATCATCATACAATACTTGAGCCAGTCTTAGAGGCCAGACTAGGAATACAATTTACCGTTTATTATTCCACACGTGCATATGAGTCTTCCTTCAAGCCTCGTGGTTATTGTAGACTCGAGAACCATAGCAGTTATAGCATGGAACATAAACCTAATTATGAACAGGGA
The DNA here is from genome assembly GCA_022496015.1 of Hordeum marinum. Classification (NCBI taxonomy): domain Eukaryota; kingdom Viridiplantae; phylum Streptophyta; class Magnoliopsida; order Poales; family Poaceae; genus Hordeum; species Hordeum marinum. The sequence goes on from CM039673.1 coordinate 244,853,383, forward strand.
GATAATCAATAACATTTATTATTGCCTCTAGGGCATATCTCCTACAGACTCCCACTTGCACTAGAGTCAATAATCTAGTCAATGCTAATGCACTTTACACCTATGGCATACTGGTGTAAAATATGCTTCGCTTGTGGTATAGCCTGATGTCCAATGGATCTGACAACTTCAGCTCCGTGTGTAACTTTGCATATCCTCGTGTTTTCACGCTATCACAAAATTCGTATTTTGTGTGAACTTGGCTTTGCATATGTGTGAATCATTGGTCGAAACTTGATTCCTTAGACTAAGCTATGGAGCAACTATCTGCAATAGTGTCTCATAGACCAAAGCCATCTTGGAACCATACTAAGTTCATGAATGAACTATATGATTCAACAACTTCTTTGTCGCTTCCAAAGCATCAACATACTTAGCCTTTGTTATAGAATGCACCACAGTATCTTGTTTGGAACAATTTCCAACTACCGTGCCACCATATTGTGTATTACACAAAACCCTTAACTTAAATCGAAAATCGCATGGAGCATTGATTGAGACTGTATCGATGTAATTACTTACAACGAGCACTTCATAATCTCTGCTTGCGAGAAAACATGTCATCAGCACTACTCTAGTACTTAATGACATATTTCACTATTGTCCCATGATCAGTGCTTTGATCACTTTGGTATTTATACTCGCAACAACTTGGGAGTATCGGACATATCTGGTTGTTTTTACATACCATGGAATACATGATTAATCCAAACACTAGAGTGTGTGGAATCTCCATCATGTATTTTAGTCGTCAGTGTTTTGGGACACTGAGTCTTGCAAAAACTCTTTCCATGTGACTTCGGCAAGAATCACTCCTTGGCGTTTTTAAATGCTAAAAGGTTTTAGCACTATGTCAATATGTATTCATTGCTTAGCCCCATTAGGTAAATCTATCTCCATAGATCATCATGCCTAATATGGAGGCTATTTAGCCTAAGCACTTCATCGCAGAACTATTTTCAACTGAAGTCCTAATTTGTGTCAAGAAATTTATTTCCAATTAACAATGTGTCAAGCACACAACGTTTTTAGAAATATTATTATGCCCCCACTTACTTTCTTGAATCACAAGCATCTTCGTTCCCCATTGATGAAGTCAAAAACCCTTTTGACCATTTCATCAAACCACGAAGATTCCAACTCCATTTTGCTCTCTTCTGTCCATTGCTGGAACTCTAAAGTTTGCATACTTACTAGCATCCTCTGGATCGACAAATTACTTTGGACTGTATCACATACAAGTCCTAGGTTTCATTTTCATCAGATGGAAATCCTTTTGTCATCCATGTTTCATATCTCATGATTCATATATGTATTAATTGCTAGTTCAACCCGAACCGACCTTAAGCATCGCTACGGTGAAACAACCTCATCTTAGTCAACTCCTTGAACTTGTTATTTCAACAAGTCGAGCTTTTATGGATAAAACATTTTTATCCGTATTAGTTTTTAGTTCCATAAATATTCGTTAGACTCTAAGTCCACTGAAAGGTGTATCAAGGTTTTAATCTTGAATCACTTATATGGAAACTATCTCGGATTGTATTGGCATTTAGCCAATCCCGGAGTCAGGGCCCATCAATGCTTCCTTGTGTATTGTAGGTATAATGTTGTCTAACAACAATATCTCGTTTGCGCACCTGATAGGTTTGCACGAGCTTTGCCTACGTGGTTCAGCTACACGTTCGACCGAAGTCCATACATTTTATTGTAGAGACTTCCGTATCAGTCGCAGTAGGAAACAACAGAATCATTTCCAGGGTTTCTTTACTTTGAACTCATGACGAAGAGATACTGGCTATCTCATCGAGTTGCACTGTCCTCCCACTCACCTTTTGTAAGAACTATTCTCTGTACAAGCATACCGTTTTGTGGCAAAACCCTTTGCCTCGGTATAGTGGTGGGGGAATACCCAATGACTTGGGATAACCATACAAAGTAGCACTTGTCTGATTTGGAATAAGTTTGTAACCTTTTACACAAGCCTCATATTCCAAATGTTAAGAAAAGATATAACATGGTTGGGCGTACCATACCATGGCGTCGTTTCAACAGACCTGATGGATCTCTTTTCAGTGTAAAAGCTGCAGTCTCTAAAGCATCACTCTATAAAAGGGATAATGGCAAATCTATTTATGTCATCTTTGATCTTACCATGTCATAAATGGTTCGATTACATCTTCACGGACTTTCCACTTGCTGTGGTGTTCCGAGAGGTGCAAGTTATGAAACCTTTTTCACAACTCATCAGACATTCGCTAAACTTGTAACTCAAATATTCCTTTCCGCAATCAAATTGCAGAAATATAATTTTCTTGGTACAATAACTTCTACTTTATTTTTGAAAACCTTTCGAATGATTTCAAAAGATCCAGACTTACGTCTCATCAAGTAAATATCCATATATCTACTTGAGTCAATTTTTTAAGGTAGACAAATCCACTGTTTGCAACAACATTTATCGGACTACATACATCAAATGTATGATCACCAATAAGTTTTTTGCTCGTTCCTTATGGCATGTGAACGGTATTTTAGTTAGTTCACCTGTTTTGGAGGAAAGTTGCAAGTGTCAGATGATTCAAAATCAAACGACTTCAAAATCCATCATAATGGAATTTTCCATGCGGGGTTCTCCAATGTGACCAAATGCAGTGCCACACATATGTGGTATTCTTTTAGTCATGCGACATTTAGCGTCAGTGTTATGGATGTATCATATTTCCATCAATATTCATAACATACATCCCGTCTAGGATGGAAGCATGGCCCTTCATGTTATTCATAATACTGAACAACAATTGTTGTTTTTATGAACAACTCTTTTGCAACAAACATTGTGCAATGGGCTAGAGTGTATGAAACTCTAAAATGAATTATAAAAGTAAACCCAGAGGTAATGTAATATTATCAATATTCATAACATACGTCTCATTCATAATGAAAGTATGGCTCTTATGTTATTCATAACACCGAACATGAAAAGTTCTCTTATGAACAACCTTCTTGCAAGATACCTTATGCAAAGGGCTAGAGTGTGAAACTCTAAAATGAATTATGAAACTTAATACATAGGGAATACACCGATGGAAGGCATAGTAACATTTACTATGTTCCATGCGTGTATCTAAACCTCATCCCTGGCTAGTCTTTCAGGCCATAGTAGTTCTTACATCGAGTTGCAACAGAATGCAATCGAGCGGGTATCTTTGTGATTAACTCACAATACCCAAGAATTAATGATTAACATGTTTAACCATAATTCCCAAGAACTATATATTTGACCAGCCTTCTATACATCAAAAACTTTGTATGACATTCATACATGAGCTGGATATTCCAGTCTTCTTTCCTTTTGCCATTATACTTCTAACAATTTAACTTTTCAGTGTTTCTCCTACTCTCAGAAGAAGCATCCAACTTAAGAGTGGCGTTAGCCTTGGACTTCCTAGGCGTGAAAGTCTCACTAACACCCTTCGGACACTTCCTTTCTCTTTAAGTTGCTGATTTATTCACCTTTCATCATATGACAGGCGTTCTCCTGGATCCCTCTCTTATCAGTCTAATGCATAGTAAACTTCTTTACTAGTAGTCTGCAAACAAACATTGCTCTGGATATCTCATATATTTTAGCCTTTGTCTGTCTCTGAAAATGATTTTCAGATTCCATGAATATCACATAACAATCCAAACTTTCGAAGTTCAGGTCTCATGGAAGCAAACATATTGCACTTTGACTGAAAAGGATTTCTAGCTTTTGGATCGAAGGACGAGAGTCACATGATCCATAGCATTAGCGGGAGAATACCAAAAGCATGCGATAGGACAAAGTCCTTCTCGGCACTCTTGAGGACAATCCTCACATTACGTTACCAACCGTAAAGTTTTAACCAGATATTTAACAGCTATTCAATTTTAATAGGGAAGGTGGAAACGCGAGCCATTATTCTACAACTATTATGCAAATCACACTTAGACATTGTTCAAAATTAATTGCACTGAGAATTAAAAAAGTTAATTCTACAGTGCGCTCCCACTCAAATCAATATCTCTCATAATTGATTTTGAGTGATGCAAGACCCAACTTTCAATTCAACGTCAAGAATGTAACCATCTCAAGTGACGAGAATTTCAATTGGTAGGCCAACTTGCCAATCACATCTCTATGTGACTCTTGTTCATCTTTCGATGCATGTGTTCTGAGCTCATGACTTTCATGCCTGAACGTCAAGACAACCAAGTGATCTCGTTGCGAGGTCTCAACTCACCCGCCTCACACTTCTCTAATCGTTCGTACCCATGTAACCATGTGATACCCCGAAGAGATAGGTGTCGTGACGGTGCTACACTTGGGAGAACACTAACTACTTGATATTTTGTGAGAGATCACCCTAATAAAAAGCGACTACCATGCAATCAAGAAGGGTGCATCAAGAGGGATAAACATCTCAGGCAATTCATAATAGCATGATATGGTATAGCCCTTTCTGACGGAGAAGTCTTCCATTCCTTCGTCTTCGGCATTCGTGTCGATGTTCACCTTCGCGAAGATTGCCACCACCTTGTCGATGCACCAGATAAATTCCTCTCTTATAGCTAATAAAATAAATGAATTACTTAAGGTTGACACGCAGGTCATTAAAGTGACAATCATATGGCTCCAACCATCATGCTGAATCATGACATGCAGGTCATGTTAATATTACATCATATAGTCATCTCATACATAATCAAATTAATATGAGCATTGCTATACCACATCATATGCACATGCAAACCATCCTGCAAAACCAAGTTAGACGCCTCTAATAGGTTCATGCAAAAACTTGTTTTACGTGGCTTCTAAGGTTTTGAAACAAACCGAATCTACCAACGTCCATCATCAAGTATGATAATTCAAGTTGCTAGATTAACTTTCCAGGGTGTATAAAACATGAGATAATAAAATCTCGAGCCCCATACTAAACTTCGTCATACGCGTGACCCCCGTGCAGATCACATCTGCATTGCCCTTTCGTCTATGAAACATCCATCTTTCTCAACTATGGTGGAACCCAAAGAACTGTTAGCACTTCGTTGATCTGTCAATCAGCATACTCAGGAGCAGCATGAAAGGATCGCGGATTGCCAGAACTTTGTGAGATTCGACCATTCCGTCAAGATCAGGACTATGCAAATTCAGGGTAAGCAAAAGGAACATCGTGTAACAGATTTCATATGCTACCCGCACAAATAATTTTCAGCAATAGATCTCATCTACTACCTAATTATATTGTGCAACACCCATACATCTCTATGTATTCTAGATCGCAACCTGCATCTACGCATAGCACGGCTCTTGATGCCACTATAGGGTAACACGGCAGAAAACAAAAAATTCCAACTTGCGCACCAGCACAGGACCACTATGGAGACTGCATACAAGGTTTGATCATTTTCGTTACTGACTCATAGCGCAGCGGAAGTAGAGTCGATGACGAACGGTGGTGTAGATCCCCATAGCTAGGATTTTACAACCTCCCAACTACGAGGCTGTTTACCCTAATCTACCCCGCGGACAGCCCTCTAGGAGGCGCTCGGACAGTCCCCTGGATGGTGTCGCGGACAGCCCTTCGGGAGGACCTCCAAAACTTGGACTGTCACTCGGACAACCCTTCGGGAGGACCTCCAAAACTCGGACAGTCACACGGACAGCCCTTCGGGAGGCACTCTCGAACTAAGACCGAAACTACAATCTCTCTACAGAGTTGCACACATACGGTGTCATCTATCCGGCAGGGCTTCGTCGTCCAGAACTAGTTCCCACCGGAACCCAGACAGTCTTTCGGCTCTACGAAACTCTTTTCGTGGGAGGGAGAGAAGAAGCCAGATAATGCATGGCATGTGTATTAGAGTTGGAGTGGGAATGGAGAGCTCCTCTCCACCTCCTTTTATAAGGGAAGGAGGGGGTGGGGGTGGCTGAAATTTCAGCCACATGACAAGCACCCACAAAACAAGGAAGCATGTTCCCACCAAACATGGAGAAAACATGTTCCCTTGTCCATGGTGTTCCCCCATGGGGCCCCACCTTCCTCCCAACACTCTCCACCATTTGTGGAGGCTTCCCCCACCATGGGGGGCCCCCAACACCTTTTTTCTAGCCACAAGGGGCTGCCCCCCAAAAGGGAGGCGCCCCAAAACAGCCCCGCGAAACGTGGGATCTTGTCCCCTCACACTGGGACAAGATGTTTTCCGCGACTATTACTTCGGAAAAATTCTGGAAGGTCCCAGAACATTTCTGGCACCCTCTAAAATTATCTGGACACGCTCTGGAACATTTCCGGTATGGTGGTTTAATTTAAAACCATCTTCGTTTACCTGGTAAACAATTTCGGTAGCTCCGAAAACCTTTTCCGGTTTTTTCTCTGAAAAATTCCAGAAATTACCAGACCGATCTGGCAACCTCCAAAACATTCCCGGTGCTTGCCAAAACCTTTTTGGATCAATGGTTTTATCCGAAACAACTTTTCGGTTTTACCGAAACATTTTCGGTGTTCTCTCCGTAACTTTTCCGTTGTCTCCAAAACTATTTCAGTGACTTTCTCTCGGACTCCTTGTCTAGTATTCAGCAGATAGATGACCCTTAAGCGTGTGACCCTATAGGTTCAGTGAAGTATAGACATGACCTGGAACCCCTTCCGATCAATGATCAACATCGGAGCCGTGGACACCCATATTGACCCCTATACCCACACGAATGAATATTCGAGTGAACCTCCAGTTGTCGTGTGCTATTCCTGTTGCTTCGCGATATGTTACAAATACCCGAGGTGAGACATGTTGGCATCCCTGTGGATCAACAACTTGTCCACTATGCCAGTTACCTCGTTATCGGTATTGTTCTCTTTTCTCGTTCCCGTGTTCCGGCATCCCCGTGATCAAATCACAAAGTGTCTGGCCAGACGATGATGGATACCATAACACCGAGAGGGCCCAAAGATATCTCTCCATCGTCGGAGGAGCAAATCCCAATCTTGAGCTATCAAGTTACTTGACATACTTTTCCATGAACCCGTAAGCCGCCGTAATAGCCACCCATTTACGGATGACGTTTAACAAACCCCAAAGTTCATGAAGCAAGCATGAAGAAACTCGATACTCTCATGGTCTAAGGAATTATGCAAACATTAACTTCTCTGTGTTATTAACCATTAACTTATGATGAATGTATCTCATAGCATAACATCAATTCGGGTCAATTCAACACAAATGTTCTTCTAACATTGTGCCCTCAAAATTGCCGGCATAGCCATGCCCATGATCAGGAAAACAAGATCATCATACAATACTTGAGCCAGTCTTAGAGGCCAAACTAGGAATACAATTTACCATTTATTATTCCACACATGCATATGAGTCTTCCTTCAAGCCTCGTGGTTATTGTAGACTCGAGAACCATAGCAGTTATAGCATGGAACATAAACCTAATTATGAACAGGGAGATAATCAATAACATTTATTATTGCCTCTAGGGCATATCTCCTACAAATGCTATGAAGATGATGTGAATGATGCGATGATGAATGCGACAACCAAATGAATCACATGACGAGAATGGAAATAAAGGGGAATCTTCTGGAGCGTCGGTCTCGGGCTGTTACATTAAGGAACTCATTCAAGGTGTAGTTCTTGAACTCGGTGTCATTGTCACTTCTTATCATCAGAATCTTTGCCTCATGTTGTCGTTGAGCTTCATTTGCAAAGTCAATGACAGTTTGTTGAGTTTCACTTTTCCTCTTGATGAAATATACCCAAGTGTATCTTGAGTAGTCATCTACGATCACCAAACAATACTTTCTTCCCCCAAGGCTATCGAAAGATGGAGGACCAAAGAGATCCATGTGGATGAGCTCCAAGGGCCTCTTTGAGTAAATGGTAGTCGTGGGGCGGTGACTTGTCTCATGTAGCTTTCCTTCAATACAAGCACTACAAGCACGATCTCTGGCAAAACTCAAATTTGTTAGTCCAAGGACATGGTCCCATTTGAGGAGACTTTGGAAAGATCTCATATTAATATGGGCTAGCCGGCGATGCTAGAGCCATCCCACATCAACTTTATCCATTAGGCAAGTCGCAGTCTTAGTGGGTCGCTCCGAGAAGTTAACCACATAGAGACCGTTCTCGACATGCTCAACAAAAGCTACTTTAAGAGTCTTGCTCCACAAAAGGTCCACGGTGTCAACACCAAAGAAGGTACAAAAACCCATGAGTGCGAGTTGATGAACAAAAAATAAATTGTATGCAAGGGTCACAACAAGCATAACATTCTCTATGGAGAGTTTCGGAGAGATTATCACCTTGCCAAGACCCAATACCTTTGAAATTGCATCATCACCAAATGAGACTTGAGAAGCCACGGATGGGTCAGGATAAACGTCCACCACCAAGTCCTTGCTTTCGGTCATATGATTTGTTGATCCACTATCGAGCAACCATGATACTCCTCCGGAAGCAAACCCCTACAAGAGATCAATGTTTGGTTTTAGGTACCCATTCTTTAATGGGTCCTTTCATGTTAGCAACAAGGGTCTTAGGAACCCAGATACACCATTCAATGTACTCATAAGAAGAACCATCATATTTGGCATAAACATGCCCATCACTAGCATGACATAAAACATAAGAGGGGTTAAATTCGTTGGTCTTGTTGGGGTGGGTGGTCTTGCCCTTCTTGGCATTACCAACCCCAACCTGCTCTTTCTTCTTCTCATGAGAACCATCTCCTGCTCTTACAAAAGCTTCCTTGAGCGGTGGAACTTCCTTGGTTTTCATCTTCTTGTTGTTGTTGTTTTTGGGATGCAAACCCAACCCCTTCTTTTGCAACAACTTCCTTTTGATTGCTCAAAAGGTCATTGAGAGTCTTCTCGCCTTGGATACATGTCACCAGACCTTTTTCAAGCTACTCTTTCAGCTTAGCATTTTCCTCCGCAAGATGTGCATGCTCGCAACACGGGTTAGTAGCAGATGCATTATCAATTAGAACAAAAGGAGGGCATGTGGCAATCTCCTTAGTGAGTTTTACTTGGAGTTGATCATGCGACTCCTTAAGGGAAGCATGAGCACACTTCAATGCCTTGTGAGCTTTGTCAAGTGTGTCAAGCTCATCCTTGAGTCGATCATGGCCAACCCCAAGTGCAACCTTTTTAGACTTAAGCACACGGTTAAGAACGATAGCATGATCATAATCTTTACGTAATTTAGCAAGGTCATCATTTTGTGACTCCTCAATAGTCATATGAAGACCTCGCTCTTACTCAAGATCAATAGACATATCCTCTATCTCGTCGGCATAATCACGACTATGTCCTTTCAATTCCTCAAGAAATTCTTCTTGAGACTCAATAGTGTCATTGGCCTCGCCAAGTTGTTCCAATAGAGCAATGAAGTGCTTTTTGGATTCTCCCTTGAGTTAACACAAGAACTTGTCAAACTCATTTTTACCCTCTTTCGCCTCCTCGTGTTCATCCACACAATAACAAGGACAAAGTGGAAGAAATAGAAGTCTTAATGTTTGAGGTTTTGACATTGGAGGTTACCTTGGTGATACCTTTTGCCATGAGGCACCTAGAGATATGGTTCTCATTGGGGGTGTCGAACAGAGATACCTTTGTCGGGGTAGAGGATGTAATTGCCACAGATGCCATTGCCATTCCTTCACCACTTGTGTCTTCATCATCAACATCATCATCCGAGGCATACTCTTCTTGAGCCACCAATACTTTGTGAGGAGCCTTCTTGGTGAAGTTGGTCTTGTTGGGGAAGGACTTGGCCTTATCCTTGCGAATGAGCTTGCCACCATTGTATTCCCTCTTCTCATATGGGAAATCCACCACAAAGTGACTCACATTACCATAGTTGTAGCAGGTTCTCAAACGTTGCTTGCCCTTTGACACGCTTGAGTTGTTCTTGGAGAAGTTAGGACTGGTGTTTCTCTTGTTGCCCCCAAAATTGCCTAGACGCTAGAGACATGTGCTCATGGTAAGCATATTTGGTGTCCTCGGGGCAACGCTCTTCTTCTTCCTATTCTTCGTCTTTCTCTTGACATACCTTGGCCTTCAAAGCAAGGTTGGGAGTTGATTTCCTTGACCGTTGCATGAGAGCAAGGGCATTTTCTACGGTCGTGTTCAAGATGTTCATTGCAATAAATCCATCCAACACATCCCCAAAGTACAAGGTGTGAAAGTCCAGTCTTTGACAGATGACGGTGGACATGGCCTTGTTGTAGGGCATTATGTCCTTCGGGAACTTATGCTTGATCCAGCTGTCATCCACATCCTTGTTGTCATGGTCTTTGAGAGCAATGGCAAGAGCAGTCACCCTCCTACAGAGCTCACGCGGTTCCTCATCTTCTAGCATAACAAACTCATTTCACTGATTAAGGAAAACTTCATAGTTTGACCGTTGAATGCTCGATATGCCCTTGTACATGGAGACAATGTGTTCCCAACACTCTTTAGCAACAGTGAAGGGACGCAGGTGAGGTAGGTCTTCAACAGGAATAGCAGCTTGGAGAATGAACAATGCGAAGGAATTTAGTTGTTTATCCGCTTCTTCTCTTGGAGTGAGGTTGCGCGGATCATGAGGGTAGTATCCTTCTTCAATGACTCTCATGAGTTGAATTTAGTTGTGATCCAAATGAGACTTGATACAGAAAACCCAATTAGCAAAATTATTCTTAACAAGTTTAGGAGGAGGACCGTGATTAACTATATGAGGTGGGTGCACCGGTCCTCCATAGACCAAGGGAGGGGAACCAAGGCAAAGCTCCCCAACCCATTAATTCCTTCAGAATGATTATCCTTATCATTACTAGCCCCCTCCTTATCGGAGTTGACATCCTATGTCGAGTTAGTGGGATTAACCACTTGCACCGCATCGATGGAAAGTTTAAGAGTATCAAGGAATTCTTTGAACATGGATTTGACCTCGGTCGTCATGGAAGATTTGAGATAGGATATGGCCTCATTCAAATCCTCACGAGAGATCGTGTTCACTCCCACGGCCTCGGGAAGATCTACCAACCGCTCCTCTTTGCCATCCATACTCTTCGGATGGTGAAAACCTTAATAAAGAGACGTGGCTCCGATACCAATTGAAAGGATCGATATGGTTGACTAGAGGAGGGGTGAATAGGCAACTACCAAATTTTAAATTTTCTTTAACAAATTAGGTTTAGCAACAAATAGGTTGGCTAAATATGCAACTAGGTGAGCAACCTATATGATGCTAAACACAACAACAATATAAGCAAGCAAGATAAACAATATAGGTAGCTTGCACAAAGTAAAGGTAAGAAGTAACCACAAGTGGAACCGATGGAGACGAGGATGTGTTACCGAAGTTCCTTTCCGGTAAAGGGAAGTACGTCTCCGTTGGAGCGGTGTGGAGGCACAATGCTCCCCAAGAAGCCACTAGGGACACCGTATTCTTCTCACGCCCTCACACAATGCAAGGTGTCGTGATTCCACTAGTGGTGCTCTTGAAGGCGGCGACCGAACATTTACAAACAAGGTTGGGGCTATCTCCATAACTTAATTGGAGGCTCCCAACGACACCACGCAGCTTCACCACAATGGAATGTCGCTCTGAGGTGACCTCAATCTCTAGGGTGCTCAAACACCCAAGAGTAACAAGATCCACAAGGGATTAGTGGGGGGAATCAAATTTCTGTTGGTGGAAGTGTAGATCGGGGACTTCTCAACCAATCCCTAGAAAATCAACAAGTTTGATTGGCTAGGGAGAGAGATCGGGCGAAAATGGAGCTTTGAGCAACAATGGAGCTTTGGAAGGAGAGAGGTGGTCTTCTTGGGGAAGAAGACCCCCTTTATATAGTGGGGGGAAAGATCCAACCATTATTCCCACTCTCAGCCCACGCATTGCGATACTACCGCAAAAAGCCACGATACTACCGTTGTAGGGTGCGGTACTACCGCTCGCATGGTAGTGACCAGATGAAGATCTATTGCACAGGGCAACAAGCGGTAGAACCGTCGGAGCAGTACTACCGCACTCCAATACGATACCACCGCATGGTAGGAATCATCTGGCACAGGAGATGCACGGAAGTAAAAAATTACTTCCGTGCCTACCTCCGCTGAGGAAGGAGCTATGCAAAAGTCTGGCACGGTAGTACCAAACATTCATCACGGTACTACCACTTGAGGGAGGATGTAAAAAAATTACATCCGTGCCTACTACCCCAAGTGCACGCAACAGGTGCTGGGGACAGCGGTACTACCGCTCTTTGGAGCGGTACTACCACTCTGTGCAGTTGTACTACCGTTGGCTCCTATGGTACTAGCACTTCCTAGAGCGGTACTACCGGATGCCTGTGAAGCCTCCATCGAAGCAAAGGAAAGGTGGTGCAAAAGAATAGATGTGTACGTGTTGATTCCACCCAAACCTTTCCGAAGCGGACCCACTCTTAATAGTACGGCTTTCCTACGGCTCAAATCCACCGAAAAGAAATGTAGAGAACAATCCTCTTTGATAGACTCCGAGGGGCACCGAATCGTCTTGTGCCTAGACATGAGATATCTGAAATGCTCAATGCACACGATTAGTCCGCAAATGCATTGTTATCAATCACCAAAACCACTTAGAGAGAAATATGCCCTTACAGCTGTGGTGCACGGGGAGGCCAGCTAGGCGGCTTGGCGGGCTCACGGGAGCTCCAGGAGCTCGGGATTGCGCTCGGTTTTGACCTACGCGAGCTCCAACAGCGAGGCGACACAACATGGCAACGGGGGCTACTGGAGCTCACGGAAATGACGGTTGCGACACGGGAGCGAGCTAAAGAGGAGGGGAAGACCGATCAAGGGCTCACATTGGGTCTGTTGGCGTCGTCGACGAGCTCGGGGAAGTCATGTAGCCGGCGAATCGAGCGTCTAAGTCTGGTGGGTCTGGAGTTGAAGACGACGAAGACGGCGAGGAAGAAGGCGTCCGGGTTCGATTTCGATGGCGAGAAGACGAGGAGGAGGAGCACGGAGCGAGGGAACTCGTCAGCGGGGCTTCTCAAGGTAGATGGCCGCGGTGGCTGCAAGCGACAGAGGCGGTGGCGCTCGGGTCCGAGAGAGAAGGAGCAGAGGGAGGGGAAGGACGGCCAGAGGAGATGGAAACAAGGATGGGGTGGACGAGCCGTGCACGGGGGTGTTCGCGACGTCCATATTCGTCTCCAAGCGGTCGCCGACAAGCAAGAGGTGGCCGGCGCATGGCTGCGGGCGTCGTGCACGTGCTCTGCGTCCGACTGGCAAGGTGGGCTTGGCCAGCTCCCTCTTGGGCCAGGTAACTCTCTCTCTCCCTTTCTATTTTGTTTTATGTTTTCTATTAATTCAATCTGTTTTGGTTTGAATAAATATGCCAAACCATTTATAAAAACTTGAAATTAATTATGTGGACCAAGTGGAATTAACCAATGCCACACATAAAGTTTCATATTCATTGGACTTATATTTTATATATAGGAAATATCAATCCAATACAAATATTATTTGGATTAACTCAAATGCCCAAAATAAAATGTTACTGTGATCCCAAAATAGTGGTTGACATTTTTACCTCAAGCCAATATTTTATTAGAAAACTAGGGACATTTTCTTGGATCTATTAGAAACAATTTTTATCTTGAAGCTTGTCGTCCATTGTGGTGACAATGAACTTGTGAAGATGTGCCGAAGAATGGCTCACCCATAGTGGAGTATGGGGGAGCAATCTACTAGACTTCATCGAGTCGGCGCCATTAAGAAAGGTGGTCCATCTTTAGGAGGACAAGATCGTCATCATCTAGCTCAAGTGGGATATTGTGCAAGGCAAAGGTTTGACCTTGATAGGTTTTTATATTTTACTAGTCTCATGGTAGTAGTTGGGAGACCGGGTTATAGGATCGATAGTCGTACTATCAAGTGGGGCTCTCAAGTGAGTAGCTTGATCGTATCGTTCGTTGAGAGCTCAAACCATTGCATTCTTGGCATCATCATATTTCTTGGTTCTTGATTGGCTTTTCTTGATGTGGGTTCTTGAGATTATGGTCGGCTTCATGGCAAGCTCAAGTTCATCGAAAACGGAGTCCATATGCATCTTCTATGATGTTTTTTATGTTGGAGTTTTTGTCGGTTCTTTATTCATAGAGGTTTCACGCCTATATATCATTGGAGTTTTTATACTACCTCTTCTTATTATAACCAGGACGTTGTTGGATTGCTCTTGTCGTCCCTGAATCCAACAAGCTTGAGTTTGCTCAATTCGGAGCTCATTTGCAGAAGTTATGGCAGTTCTAGTCTTACCTCTTTTCTTGATACGGTTGAACCGCTGGTCCGAGCATTTGTACCGTTTGGCTGGTACGTCCGGTACAACTACTGCCCCAGGGGTGATACCCTGGGGTCACTGCTCACAGGTTGGTGCTAGTGGTTGTACCGCTGCCTCCAGGCGGTTGTACCACCCAAGATTTGGCCAACCCTGGAGAGTAGCCTCGGGTGGTTGTACCAGCCCTGCACCGCCCTACCACCGGACTGGGTTCTGTTGTGGTGTAGCTTGGGCGGTGGTGGCCCAGTTGTTCTGGTCAACTCTTTTTGACCGGTACTACTGATGTCGAGAGCGGTTGTACCGCTTGAGACTTTGCCGCGCCACCGCCCGTGCTTGGTCCTAGCGGTTGTATCGGTCTTCATAGCGGTTGTACCGCCCCTATGTTATTCCGCACATAACGGGCAGATTCGTGGGGACCTATTTAAGGGGGTCTTCTTCCCCAATGGCAACACATCCTTTGAGCTCGAGTCCCCCCCCCCCTTGTTGACCTTCTTAGAGCTTGCTAACTCTCAATCCCTCCCATGATTCTTGCTCCTTTTTTAGGTAAAAGAGAGAGGAGATCTAGATCCATATTTCAATCGATCATTTTCTCCTCTGTGTGAGGGGAACCCCTTGGATCTAGATCTTGGAGTTCTTCGTGTTCTTCTTCGTTCTTCCTCTCACTTTCCTCCATAGCATTAGTTATTGTTGTGAGATTTGGGAGAGAAGGACTTGGGCACTCTGTGTGCCCTTGCCATTGCATTTGGTGCATAGGTTTGAGTTCTGCACGGTGATACATGCAAGTGAGAAGTTGAGAAGCTTATTATTCTTGGGTGTTTGAGCACCCTGGAGCGTGTTCCCCTTGGTTGCTTTGGCATCCTAGACGGTTTGTGAAGTCTCGGAGCTCAATCATTGTGGTGCAAAGCTCCGGCCAAGCACAGGGGTCTCCAATTAGGTTGTGGAGATTGCCGCGAGCATTTGAGGTCACCTTGGAGCCATAATCCATTGTGGTGAAGCTTCGTGATGTTGTTGGGAGCCTCCAATTAAGTTGTGGAGTTTGCCCCAACCTTGTTTGTACGGGTTCGGTGATCGCCCTCATGCGTCCCTTAGTGGAATCACGACATCTTGCATTGTGCGACGGCGTGAAGAGATTATAGTGGCCCTAGTGGCTTCTTGAGGAGCATTGTGCATCCACACTGCTTCAAACGGAGATTAGCATCTGCAAGGGTGTGAACTTCGGGATACTCGCTCCAAACCAGACATATGGCTGTCATACCAGTTTCGGGACTATGTGTTCTTTGGTTTAAATATCAAGCCGCTCCAAACCAGACGTATGGCTGTCACAGCAGTTGAAACTGGTAAACCAAATAATTGTCTTCACCAAGCAACTGGTTCTATTGCCTCAACCCTTTCATTTTCCGCGTTCTTTGTTGATGAAATTGATCGTTACTGTCCGAAGACTTTGACTGAAGACTTTCTCAATTTCCTCAACCCAAATTATTCAGTCACCTTGTCTTTCGCTTGCTTATCCTGATTACTCGCTACGTGTGCTCTGTGTATGTTTCATTTCAACATGATGACTATGCTACTGTCATGTTATGTTTGCACTTGAATACTTCCCGCTGCCTTTATTTCGTCACTTAGCAAATTCCTCAAGTAGTTATTCCTCAGTTACGAATTTATAAAGTCACCTACTCAACACTCCCCCTACCCCCCCCCCTCACCCCCACCCCTAGTCGATATAACGCATTTTCAATGTAGAAATGTGTTTTCTTATAAAATCCGCCATGCGTCCTCCATTAGTTCTTGGGATCCACTACAGAGCTAAGCCAGCTAAAGCAACAGAATCAACCACTGGATTGTCCTCCATTAGTTCTTGGGATCCACTACAGAGCTAAGCCAGCTAAAGCAATAGAATCAAGCACTGGATTGAACTACACACGTAATTTCCAATATGCATTTTTCGTTTCCAAGAGAGAACACGTATAATTTCCAATATGCATTTTTCGTTTCCAAGAGAAGGCGTTGGTTGATCTTTGTTGTTTATTGGGACTGATTGTACATATGTACGGTTTTTTGGTCAAAACAAACGAGAAAATGGAAGTAAAAAATCTAGGTTCCATGCCTAATCCCTCCTCCTGCAAACTCCCAATCCCCTGCCTCAACGATTACTAAACAGGCTGTCAGAGTAGACGACCCGTGGAAGGATTAGCTGCGCTAGCTCGTCCCAGTCGACATGGATAACTCCCCTGGAACGCTCTAAAATTCAACCTCTCCAAGCATGAGCTCCGCCAACAAAGTATTTCTGCTATTCATCAAGCGAAAGGCTTAATTCTAGGGAACCATCTAAGGCTGGTGTTTCACTTCACGGCATGTTTCAGAAGGAGACTATCACTTTACATGTGTCACTCTTTTTTACTCCCTCCGTTTCTTTATATAATGTGTATTCGTTTTTTCAAAAAGTCAAACAAGGCCATGTTTGATCGAGTTTTTAGAAAAATATATCAATATCCACATTACAAAATTTATATCATTTGATCCATCAGGAAAAGTAATTTCATATTTTATCTATTTGGTATTGCAGATATCATTAATTTATTCTATAATCTTGGTCAAATATTTCATTAGTTGACTTGCACGAAAAACAATACACCTTATATTCTGAAACGGAAAGAATACATGATAATACATGTCTCATTCGTATCATAAAGATAAAAATACAACCGACATGACAAAACTAAAAAAATAGCAGAACATCTAGCTTGACACCAACGCTTGTCATCTGCCTCCGGCATCATCACAGCAGCCATCAAAGAGAAAAATTGACGGATCACCTCCTAGATACAAGCAAACCAAACAAATACGGAATAATAGAAAATCATAGATCGAGCGATTCCCATACTAATCCTAGATTATACACGAGTTTTACATCAGGCTAGGAACTGCAGGACATTATTATTGTTGCGGTTGAGTTCTCAGGCCCGTCTAAACACAAGGAGAACACACGAATAAATTGCAAACACTACAGCAGTGTCTAGTTTTGGCCAGAACAGCACGGCTAGGGATTCATGCCCCTCATGGTACGTTCATCACCTGAATGGACTGCAGCATGTCGGAGAGAGCGATCACCAGGTCACCAGACTTGATCATGCCTCTCGCCTTGAGCAGGGAGAAGGTGCGGTTCAGGTTGCTCTCCATGTCATCTGAGAAAGTGAGGCGGAAGGGGATGAGGCCCCATTGGAGGTTCAGTCGTCTCCTCACGGACGTCGAGTTCGTGAAGGCGAAGATTGGGCAGTCAGGGCGGCACCGTGAAAGCAAGGAGGCCATGTGGCCACCCTTCGTATAGACAAAAACGGCATCTACTTCCAACTTGTTAGCTGCAAGTCAAATTGGTTAGATATAACCCAAGTATAAGTGAAAGGGCCAATTGAGCAATATTTCCAGCACATAAAGTGACAGCAATATTTACCCATTTTAGCAGCAGAAATGCAGATCTCTTCTGATATTTTGTCAGAGAAAGAAGACGAAACGTCCTCAAGTTCTAGTGGCTCAACGTGCTTCTCCTCCCTCCACCATCTTTCAATCCTTAAGCTAACACTACTGAGGACACTGAGCGCCTTATCTGGATATCTACCCATTGCTGATTCGCCAGAAAGCATCAGAGCATCCGCACGTTGGTGGACTGCTTCAGAAACATCAGCAACTTCAGCCCTGGTGGGTATAGGATACTCGATCATTGATTCGAGAAGCTGGGAAGCAACAATGACTGGCTTGTTTAGCTGCCTGCACAGTTTGACTATCTTTTGTTGTATTGAAGGGACCTGCTCCAAGGGAATTTGAGCTCCCAAGTCCCCTCTGGCTACCATGGCACCATCCGATGCACGGATGATCTCCTCCAAGTTTGTTAAAGAGTCGATGCTCTCGATCTTTGCAATGACCGCTACATCACTGATCATAGACAACGAAATAATAATGATCAGGATGGAACAATTTGAGTCAAACAAAATTAATGTTTCAAAAACACAGCATGTGGCTCATTTCTAATCATAATGCATATGTAATCTATGTTGAACTTTTCAGAAAGTAAGGCATATAGATCAATTTCAGAAAGACTACAAAATACCAATAGAGTGACAGCTATTTTCTTCTGCCATTCAGCTTCATGCAATTCTTTACCATGCCCATTCATTTAGCCACAAACAAAATACACACAGAGTGTGTATATGACTTAAAGGTTTCAAATTTGAACAAAGATTCATGCAGCACCAACAGTGTGGAACATAAGAAACCTAGAAAATCTTCAAGAAGAAAAATCTGACACTAGCTAATCTTCACATTTGAAAGCTCAAATATTCCTGTAGGCATGGTTCGCTTAATTGTCCTCCAGAATCAATAATGAAAGAGTGGACAAAGCTGGCCATACATATCTGGTTCCCGAATTTGGTGAGAGGGGCTGAGCTGCAGCAAGTTATAGCTGTCTGCACTATTCAGATGATCCATCTGGATGTACTTTGTCCGTAACTGCGACATAACATTATTTGTAATTCCTTCTCTGTTTTTGTGAAAAGATGATCGAAGGTTGCTGATTTGCCCTATTATCTCCAATAACTACCAAGAATCAGTGCGTTAGGGTGACTCAATCCAAACCTTCTGCTGAACTATAAGAATCATAAAAGAACTTAAACTAGGGCCTGGGGGGCATAGTTTTGAAAAACGGACCAGTACGCAGTAACCGAAACATTTAGGCTGCCGGTTTAGGTTTTCATCAGTCAGACCACTGGTTCACTGGTTCATTCTGGTTATTTAGGCTTTAAAAGGTATGTCTGTGTATTAATATATTAAACAGAGGTCAAATAAAATAATTTTCTTTCATTTAACAACAACGTAGGCTAGCTGGGTTGATTGATGAGCTTAGGCTACGGCCTGTTTGTCGAGCTACCTGGGTTCAATTCCTCCCCGGAGCTACCTGGATTCAATTCCTCCCCGGCACAATCTTTTTTCTGCTTCATGCAAAGGCGTTATCCATTGATCCGGTTCAACTGCTCGGTTTTACTCCTGGTTTACCCCGAAAACCGGCCGGTTCGCCCGTTTCGCTCCGGTCCGATGGTGGGGCGGTCCACACAGTGCTTAAGAAACCATGAGTGCCACCGGTTCCAGTTATTTCCAGTTCAGCCGCCAGTCCGGTCTGATTTTTAAAACTATACCTGGGGCTATAAGAGTTGCTAAAGCTCTAGAAATAGTAGTCATGCATACTGTATTGTGAAGTATGCAGATAGTTGAGAAAATAAAATTTAACTCAAACTAACTAACTAAATGTCTGTTACCATAGATTGCAAAACATAAAGATCCATATTATGTGCTACATCTCTTGAAACAAAAGATAGTGGATTATTTACATATGAATGAGGTGCCTGTATATTGCAGCAGAATACGGGTTTGCTACATCTACAGCATATCGCATGAAACTGCCGGCGTAGTGCCAATGGGCATGCTTCGTCAGTAGCATCACTTGCAGACACACTTACCGTTGCAAGCGACACTCGCAAGCAATCTTAGCATTACCCAAGTGACAAGAGAAAAGATGTGACCAACCTTACTCATTAGGTCTTGGGCCTGCTTCTGGTTCCATCAAGCCCTGTGTCCGCCACTACAACATGTCTGATCTACTAACCGGCCTTCAGACACTGGAGTCTAAGCATAGCTGCTTCCATTACCCACTTCACAGCATGGGGGCAGATCAAAGAGCCGATTAGAGAGTCGAGAATGTCAATGAGATGCATGGTACAAATCAAGTTATCCAGTAGCAGGGTGAGGATGTAGTGTGGATCCGCGATGAGGGCAGCACACAATGATGGAGCCATTGCTGCTGAGATTGGAGCAGAAGCACCAGGGCAGAAGGGGAGCCTTGGTGCAGTGCTAAAGCTGCTGCTTTGTGACCATGAGGTCACGGGTTCAAGTCCTGGAAACAGCCTCTTGCAGAAATGTAGGGAAAGGCTGCGTACAATCGACCCAAAGTGGTCGGACCCTTCCCCGGACCCTGCGCAAGCGGGAGCTACATGCACCGGGCTGCCCTTTTTTTTAATAAACACTGTTACACTTGAGGATTAGAAGCTAAGAGGTTAAGAGATGCGTGCACATGGGTATAGACTCATGGCGAGATAATAAGCAGTCAAGGAACCAACTTTAGCTTACTCCCTCCATTTTATATTTTAAGAAGTATCTGCAACCAGCGTGAAGAACTGGAGATTAAGGTGAGCCAGAGCAAGAGTGTATTGAGTAGAAAAAAATTGTGTAACCATGCACTGAGGGTATTGCATCAGTGAATTAATTTCCAATACGCAGCGATGAATGGATGTATTTCAGCTTTCCTAGGAGACTTGGACGGCTGGCAGCTCTCCGTCTCTCTCGCAGTGGATGGAAGGAGAAAAGTAACATAGAGCCAGGTAGTGCAGGAAGATGAGACTTGATTGGAGCTTTGGTACCAGCATACGCCTTATAAAGTAAGAAACTATACACCCTAGGGTGGCAATCTTTTCCGGTAACCGGCGCACATGTTAAGAGTTTTCTCCCCGCAGGCATCATCGTGGGTGCAAAGTCAAGCCCAACAAGTAAGCAGGCAAGCGCTTCGGTAACCTCTACCTGTGCCGGGTCCGCCCGTTTACAAAACAAAACCCTCTAATTCAATGGAATCAATTGTTGTACGTGGACCTTCTTTGGAACTGGGGTACCATCGAGCATCGACGTCTGAGTTTGGCAGCTCCAGGTGCTACTGACCGATGGGCGTCAGGCACACGAGCATACCCGTGGGTGTCAGGCAATAGCTGGCGACGGGTATGGGCAAGGTTGTGTGCCTGTCGTGAGTGGTCCTCATGGGCACGAAAATGTGTGGCAGGGACAGCATGGGTGACTCTTAAACGGACCCGTCATGCCCGATTGCCATCCATAGAGGAAATACAAAATTCGATATGCGAACAGCAGTGGAGAAGAACTAGAAAGGGTTAGTGCTGTTATTTTTTCTCAAACACGCAAGAGAGCTGTGTAACATTTCATTAGGAAGAAATATGTACAACTGAGGAAGAAAACTCCTTCAGCCCAACATGCCTGACTCACCTCAGAACACACCCATTGAAAGATAAAAAACAGTTACCTTGCCTCACACAAAAGGGTTAGTGCTGTTATGACTGAGTCTCTTTTCTTTTGGGGGTGAGTGCGTGTGTGTGTTGGTGTGTGTGGGGGGGGGGGGGGCTCTGTTAATGATATTGTACATGGGATGTTGGGAGCTGTGGGACCAGAAAAATATGGTACTTGTCTGGGCGACTGACATGTGAACCTTGTACTGCTCAGGCATTAGTTTGCATGTGTGTATGTTAGCTGAGCTCAGATCTCCATGACAATATTATTTCATCCAATGGATGTGTAAGGCGGTACCATGGCTCCATAGACAGAAGGATGGCAAAGAATGCATCAAACACCATTAAACAAGTCTTTCCAACTAGTCAAGAACGTCAAGAACTCAAGAGAAATATTACCTGCCACGACTCCTTGCTGCTATGTAGCTCTTTAGATGGTTAATAACCTCAGCTGACTTAACAAATGAAACTGCAATAAAATCTACACCTTCAGCAATTCCGAAGTCTATGTCAAGCCAATCCTGCAAAAAGACATCACAAAAAGGGAGGCAGGGGTATTATCAATAACTACCAAATCCCTTTTTCAGCAAAAGCAACCTACCCAGGTAATCTAAGAAACAGATGAGAGATTATTCCAGGAAATCTTTAAGTTACAATGCAGTGATAAGTGTTACAATGCAGTGCTATGGAGTAAATAGAACATCTCCAATTCAAAAGTTTTCATGATTCAGACAACAAAAGGAAATGCTGACAATCCAAGGTGATCACACAGAATACCAAATTCATAGCAACAGCTTATCAAGATAGTAAAGTCACCTTAGATGTAATTGTCGGAAGCATGGCATTCTTCGCGCGGACAACACTGCCATCCCGCCAAAATGTAAGATTGGCGCGTGGCAACAGCAAACCAGGATCTGTGCAACGGCACTTCACATCCGGTCCTAGTTTCTCAACGACCTCAAACCGAGCCATTCCACCATCCACAAGAAGATCATCGCCAACTCTCACATCTGCATAGGAATCAGAAATACATTGAAGCAGCGAAAAAAACTATACGGAGGGTAATGAAGAGATATACTAACCTTCAGCGAAGCCTTCATAGTTCACATGAACAGTTAGTTCTGGGAGAGGTGCCTCAAAAGATCTAACACTGAATGTCCAGATTTCTCCATCCTGTGAAATCCACAAAAATAAAGTGTGACCAAACTTATAATGCTACTGAAGCGATTCTCTCAAAAAGATAGCAAATAAATTCCCAGTAATGACCCAAGGCTCAAACAGAAATTGCACAGTAAACGATATAACTGATCATATCAGGGATTCTCATTAAACAATAGGATAGTTGGATAGTTGGCTACCCTTCAATCTTCACGTCTAACTCCTGGTATATGGTATTTTCACAAAGAGGATGTCAGAATCTCATTTTTCAGAGTAGTGTCTCAACTACTAATGGCTATTGATTAAACTTTAGTTTGAAATTTTGCAGATTATATTCATAACATGTACTATCAAATAGACCATATCATGCCACCACTAGTTACCATCAAAATTTCAACTGTTTTATATGGAAAACTAGTAGATGACCCACGTGTTGCCGCAGGATGGTAGGCTGAAAACATGGATAATTAGGTTGATGACTTGAATAATTGTGAGAATTAATTTTGATGTGATGGCAAATGATTTGGCAGCCATGCATGATTTGTTGATGTGAAAGGGTTGCATGCATGGGAAAAATAGTTTGGGATGGTAGATTAATGACATGGAGGACATGCATGGTTTGTTGATGTGGAAGCTCTGCATAAAGGGCAGCCCGGTGCATGTAGCTCCCGCTTGCGCAGGGTCCGGGGAAGTGTCTGACCACTTTGGGTCTATAGTACGCAGTCCTTCCCTACATTTCTGTAAGAGGCTATTTCCAGGACTTGAACCCGTGACCTCATGGTCACAAGGCAGCAGCTTTACCATTGCGCCAAGGCTCCCCTTCATAAGCTCTGTATGCTTAGGAAAAATAGTCAGCGGGTTACAACTATTTAAGAATAGAAGATAAGATTAAATTTGTAAAGTAAGTAACCCAGCTTTCATAAAAGGCTGCATTAGCATGAAAAATGTGTATCTTTAATTTTTATTATGGTTACACTAGTCTTTTCTTGATTGTACGCGTGCACAACTGGCCAAAAACTACATTGGTACAACCAATCCACTAAAGTCACTCAAATCACAAAACTTTTCTTTGTTTCAAGAACTGCTAAAAGCAAGACCTGAAGGATGCTTCATACGATTATTCAAGTGTTGGAACCAGTACCAAACGTATGACAAAGATACGCAAAAAGCCAAAAACAAATATCCGAAACAAAATAATTGCTATAAAATCCCTTGTTTCAGCTATTTTACTGGCCCTGCATTCAAGAAATTGAATTACAAATTCTACCAGCATTTTCACAATGGGATACCTCTACTATTAAAAGGAAGTTGGTGTTTGTAGGTCATTAATTTTCGTTCCAACCTCCCTCGTTTGGTTGGGCCTTGTCCACGCTCCAAAAGCCCAACAAAGCCACTGAAAGACCCCGTCTACTTGGGACTTCGCTCGTATATTTCAGCGAAAAAATTGGTGGCTGCGTACACTTGGGCTCTGAAAAAACAGCCCGCAGCAAACCGGAATTTTATGCCCACGCCAGTGGCTTGGTCACATGGAGATAGGATTTGAACACGTGACTTGCAGTTTGGTTCTATCTGTTGTAACCAACTCAGCCAAATAGGCCGGTGGAAGCATACAAGTTATCCTATCTTTTGAATCAAAGGGCGCAAAGCTTCCCCCCCCCCCCCCCCCCCTAGATTTTCCTCGGTTGTCCATCTCCCAGATGAAACAGGAAAACAAGAGTCTAGCTCACGTATGCCAGTAAGGCTGGGCTATCTCCTAATCCTTCAGTTTGAATTAACCATAAGTCAAAGTCCAGGTCAGACCCGAAACAATCACCGTATAGAGGATTATATTACCTAGCTACCTTTTGGTGATTTATATATTTATACATGTAATCAATCAGATCAAAGGAAGTGCGACAAGCGTCTGAGGCAACCAAATCGATGTACCGTGTCGCTTGCGTTGCGTGTGTGTTTTGGCTTTCGGCGAACCAATCCAGCGGCTACTTTAGGCTAGCCAGCCTTGCTGCATACATAAGCTAGCCTTCAATACTTCAAGTAGGAATCAATCAAGGTAGCTTGTACGTGTGCACAACTGGCCGGAGGCAGCCAACTTCTGTACCGACATACCTCGGCGAAGTCCCTAATGTGTTCGATAAGAACTCCTCGAATTTTTCTATTATAATAGTTGGAGGATGGAGAATTTTTGTGCAACAGTTTCGATCTCACCAGCCATGAACGACGCTCCGCCACCCAATTCCTCAGCCAAACGAACCCTGATTCATGATAGCTGGTGTTTGCTCCTTAGTGAAGCACATGTTGTCAGATGTGCATGAGAATTTGTAAGGAACATGTCAGACATGGTTGGTATTGCACCACTAGGAAAAATACATCCTACCATATAGGGGTAGTTACCCCACATATCTCATATACTACCATGTGGTAGTATATATACTACTTTATTATTATAAGTATGTTCATATAATATATATATATGATGCTTCAAAGCGAATTACATGAAAAAATTGCAAGTTGGCCCATAGTTTTTATTATATTTGTGAAATACGTACATATTTGTACGTAAAAATGAGCATACTCAAAATACGATACATACTACCAAAAAAATAGTATATATACTACCTAAACATACTTATATACTACATAGTATGCATACATACTCTCCGATTTGATAGATACCTAGGTGCCTGGGCACCTTGCCTATAAACCATCAGATTACATTGAGATGTGTGCATGTGTTACTGGTATTAACAATGAACCCGTTAGCCCTTTTTAGGAAACAATTATTGCTAATTATTGCATGGTATAGACGGTTAATACCCACATTAGATAGGAGAGAGAAAATCAGCAATTATTGGTCCATTAAGGCCATGCATGCTGCATGATACGTGCCCTTCTTTCTTTATATACGTGTACTTCTTTCATTTTTGGTATATCTTCAACATCAAATACGGGTATGTCTTGAAGGCATATACATGTGGTACATTATTTATGGGTATGTCTCCAATATCATTTACGGGTATGTGTTCAAGGCATCTACATGTATTTTAATTTTGGTATATTATTTATGGGTATTTCTCCAATACCATTTACGGGTATGTATACAAAAAGAGTATATTATTCCTGGGTATGCCAGCATTAAAATAAGACCACTTTAATTTTTAGAACACAGTCTTTGGGTATGTCATCATTTACGGGTGTATAATCGTCAAATGATGTGAAATTGATAGTACCCAATACAATTACGGGTATGCGAAAGTAAGAGTACTCAATATATTTTTAGGTATGTGCATACGCATCTCTTTCTTATACGTGCTCTCCTTTATTTTTCGTCGATTATAGAATACCTTAAATAAATCACTAGGTATACAAATACATAACCCAAAATATCTTAGGTTTCTTTATGTACTCGAGGTATATATTAGATACCCGTATTATGTACCTCATGTAGCCGGGTATATACGTAGCCATATTTTACTTTAGGTACATACGTTAACTTGTTATGCACACTATTTTTCAAAACTTATTTCACATAGCCAGGTATATAAGTGCACATACACATTGGGTATATATATTTCCAATTGAGGTATATTTTTTGCTGTACAATATTTTCCTATATTTTTTCACATAGCCGGTACATACGTCGACCTGGTATGTACAATAGTTTCCTACTTTTTCACATGGGCGAGTATACAAGTCGACCAGGTATGTACTATATTTTTACGCCCTAAATAGTATCTGGGTATATACGTACACAATATGTCATGTTGTGTGTATATAATACCTAAAAATATAATCACGAAAATACAATATTACTACAACAAGTTTAAAAGGACAAGTTAATGTATTAGAGACATGTTACACCGGATGGTTTACTAGTAGTAGAGTGCGTACATATATGAAAGAGAAATTATAGGAATTCATTAATAGGGAGGAAACAACATGCAATTCTTTTTTGGAAAGCAATCTGTTAGTGGTATGCATGACATGCAGTAGCGGGTCTAGCTTATACTAACGGGTTAGAGGAAGCTAGGAGCCCAGGAATTTATGCATTTATGTGTCCTCGGCAAAAAAAACAAGAATTTCAGCTTGCGCTGACATAAAATATATACTGACCTACTTGTTATTTTTGTCCAGGACACATAAAGTTATTTTTTTTCAATCGCACCGTTGGATCATGTTATATTATAGGTGTGGTCTTTCAGTATTTTTTTTCAAAAAAATTAGAAACTTCTACACCGTCGAAAACCTTAACTAGTTCTGTGGCAAGCTATGATAGAAAATCCTGCTCCTATATAGTCAAGGATATCTTTTCTCCCGATTGCAATGCACCAGCATATTTGCTAGTTACATACCAAACTGGTGTCTTGAGCTCAAAGCCTCAAACATAGATCTACCGTCTCACTGTGTTCAAGACAATCTTACGAATTCCATGGCCTAATAATACATAAAGCATGCATAAGAATACAGGCATGACAGCAATATAGCATCATCCCTCGTCCAGGAGCGCATTTCATCGAGCACAATACATGAAAAGGAAAGTGCAGCACCGAGCCAAAACCCAACGCCAACCTCACCTCCGCCTTGGCCGCTGGCGCGCCGCCGAGGTCCCCCATGTGGATCTCGCTCCCCTCGGTGTCCATCATGACGGCGACGGCATACCCCTTGTCCTCGTTGAGCCTCCGCACGGAGCTGATGACCTTCTGGTGCCACTCGCGGTCCCCATGGCACATGTTGAGACGCGCGACGTTCATCCCGCCCACGGCCAGCGCCTCCAGCTCCGAGGGGCCGCAGGTGGCGGGCCCCACGGTGCAGACGAGCTTGGTGCGGCGCGTGCTCCGGGACCCGTTCTCCCGCAGCTCGGCCTCCGTGGCCACGTCAATGTCGATAGGCGCCACCGCAGCGGGCTCGGCCACTAGGAGGCCGTTGGGGTTGGGGAAGGCGGCGAGGTCAGGGTGGGCTGAGCTACAGGACGCGACCATGCGCTGAGGCCGGCGGGAGGGCAGCAGGCGGAGATGAGCGGCGCCGAGAGGCGAGAGGGTGGACGTGGGGGCTAGAGACTTGGGCGCCGCGAGGTGGAGGAGGGAGTGCGCGGCGGCCATAGCGGCGTCGGCGGTACTGAGTAATTTTTGCGGGTTTTGGCTTGTGGGGTGGGGGGGGGGAGGGGCGGGGCGGAGATTGCTTTGGGGGGATGCCGCCGGTTTCTTTGGATGGATCATCCAACCCTCTTCAATGCTCCGCGGTATATACTAGGAGTATTAGAGAGCCGTTCGGTGCACTAGGTACGGAAATAGCTTCGTCTGAGCATCAATCAGGGAAAAAATGAGCGTGGGATGGATCTGGTTCCCAGTCGTCACCCACACCGCCCCACGCGGCTTTTTAAATGAACTTTTAACGAGAAACTGATAAAAACATATCAAGTTTCGTTCAAATCCGACCAAATTTATATATTTTTTACAAAAAACATGGAACAAACTAAAAAAATAAAACTACGTCGTCGATGCCGCCGCCGTCTTTTACATGTCGAGCAGCCTGCAGAAGGTGGTGTAGTCACCGTCGTCGTCGTTGTCGTCTTGCACGCCGTTGTCGTCCCTGTTGCACCCCTGTCCTGGGTCGCCATGGCGATGCAGCTCGGGGTTGGATGGCTCGGGCGCCTCCTCGTCGTCGCTGTCGAGGATGACGACGCCACCCTCCTCGCAGTCGCGGCAACGAGCGGCGATCTTCTCGAGGGCGCCCATTTGAAGGCGGCCTCGAGGTGCTCCCGCTTTATGGCGACCTGCGTCATCGTCGCGTCAGGCTCGGTCTTTGGCCTGACAAGGCGGAGGTGGTGTCACGCCCAAGATACGATCCTATCATTATTTTGACACGAGGGCCTCGACGGGGATAGAAGCGCATATCGTCGTGTTGCAAGAATGGGTATCATTACATGTACATTTACAGAAAAGATGAGTATATAGAATTGACTTACACTCGCCACAAACTACATCAGAGACACATCAATAGTACAACATATTCATCATCATACAGAAGAGCAGGGTCCGACTACGGACAAAATCTAACGATAAAATGACATGCATCCTTGCTATCCTAGGTTGTCGCCTGGAATCCATCATAGATTGATGATGAAGAAGAAGAAGGAGAACTCCAAATGAAAACAAGCATCGCTCTCACATCAAAGCATCGTATTACCTGTATATGCAACTGTTGTTATAGTAATCTGTGAGCCACAGGGACTCAACAATCTCATTTTCAAGGGTATCAAAACTATTAAAGCTTAATGGGTGAGGTATGGTTAAGTGGTGAGGCTGCAGCAAGCGACTAAGTATTTATTTGAGTGGCTAACTTACGAATACAGAAAGTAAAGTATGGTGGTCTACGCATAACGGACGTGAGCTAGTAATGATCACTAAGTGATCCTGAACACCTACTTACGTCAAATATAACCCCACCATGTTCTCTCTCGGATAAGAACTCACGAGAAGAGACAGTCACGGTTACACACACCGTTGGTGTATTTTATTAGAGTTTACTTTAAGTTTACTATGACCGGCTGTTAAACAAAGTTTCCATATTGCCACATAATCACGGGCACGGCTTTTCAAAAGATTTACCCTGCAGGGTGCTCCAACTAGTCCATCACAAATTAACCACACGTCACGTTGGAATTCCTCAACCGCGGAATCACCCGTAGTATTTGCGGAATCCCGATGAAAAATCTTAACTTCAAGATAGCCCAAAGTGTCGTCAAAATCCCATGCACAAGACGTTCGAGAAAGGTAAAACAAATCCAATAGAAGTCGCGCGTATCTCTGTCTCAGGGCACTACCAGATGAGCAGTACGTACGGTGGCCTGATAGAAATCCCTCGAGTTGCCCCGAGGTGGCCCCGCAAGTGGCTCTAGTTTGGACCAACACTCATGAGGAGCACTGGCCCGGAGGGTTGATTAATTATCCACGAGGTCCGGAAAGTCCCTATGCAATTTTATTAGTTATTAGGAAAATGTAGTACCAATGTTGGGCCTTGTTAGACGAGTTTTACCCCAAAACGAAAATCAAGGGGGTCCTCATGACAACCTCGAGCATGTTAGGAGCGCTCAATATGGAACATAACACCGGTTCACAAGTAGTTAGGACGGCAAAGATGAAACAAAACACCGAGCAAAAGGCCAAGCATTCCACCCTTTACCAAGTATATATGTACATTAAATTAAATAGCAATAATATTGTGATAACAAAAGAATGTCCATGTTGACACATGGAAGCAATTGCACCTGCAGGTAGAAACGCTATAAAAAGACTGAGCAAGCGGTAGCATAGCCAAACAGAGGTTTGCTGGGATGTGGAGGGGTTAGAGGCTTATCATGGCAATGTTGGGAGGCTTGTCAAACAAGTGGTAGGTAGCGTGACATAACGATAAAAGCGGGACAACTAGCATAGCAATGATAGTAGTGGTATCCAGGAAAATGTGTCATCTTGCCTGAGATCCCGCTTGAAAGAAGAACGGGTCCATGAAGAAGACGGGCCAACGTAGTCGAATGAATCCTCACACTCCGAACGCTTTCGGAACTCTATCGAGAAGAAGCAAACCGAAAACAAACAATCAACACACGAGAAACACCACAACATATGAATGACGTGATGCTCAACCAAACATGATGCATGTCCGGTTTAATATGCAACTCATGACATGGCATGGCAAGAACAACAAACAACTACTACATATTAAGTGAAGTTCAATATGCAACGAGTTGCATATTGACGAAACTCCACGTTCGAATTATTTAGTTCACTCCCGTTTAGGTACTCATCAATATTAAATGTTGTTAGACATGGCAAGAGGTGAATCACAAACAACTACATCACCTAGGCACTTTAAATGAGGCCGGAAGCAACGAATAACAATTCCGGAACGACCTCATATGCATATTTTAAGTTGTCCAAATCTGCTAACCATATTTTAGGGTTGTTAAACAGCAAAATAAATGTCACCCTGAGATTCTACACATTTTTCTAGTCAAGTTACATATGTAAAACATTTTCAATGGAGCTACGGTTAATTAGTTATAAAATAAATCATTTTACATGGCATTTACGCAAATTACAGGGAAACAACAAGTTAAACATTTTAAACACATGTGAGAGTTGGATATTGTGAATCTACACGAAATTCTAGTAATTTTACATATATAAAGTTTTTACATACGATGCACGGTTAAAAGGTTATTAATGCATGAAGAACGGGTTTTTTTTTTGCAATCTGTTTTTGTGTGGATAATTAGCAAATTCGCAGAATCTGAAAAAAGCAGGTTGATGTCTACTACACAACCTTCTTTTTATAGACTCGTGTTTGGCCTCCAAGCGCAGAGTTTTGTAGGACAGCGATAATTTTCCCTCAAGTGGATGGCATAAGGTTTATCAAACCGTGGGAGGTGTAGGATGAAGATGGTCTCTCTCAAACAACCCTGCAATCAAATAGCAAAGAGTCTCTTGTGTCCCCAACACACCCAATACAATGGTAAATTGTATAGGTGCACTAGTTCGGCGAAGAGATGGTGATACAAGTGTAATATGGATGGTAGATATAGGTTTTTGTAATCTGAAAATATAAAAACAGCAAGGTAACAAATAGTAAACGGCGAGCAAAACATTGTATAAATGCTTGGAAACAAGGCCTAGGGTCCATACTTTCACTAGTGCAATTTCTCTCAACAATGTTGGCATAGTTGAATCATCTGTAAGTACCTCTCGTGTGACAAAGAGTTCACTCCAAAGTCACAAATAGCGGAGAACTAATGAAGAAATTATTGTAGGGTACGAAACCACCTCAAAGTTATCTTTTCCGATCAATCTTATGAGCTATCCCTATAAGTGTCACAAACAACCCTAGAGTTCATACTAAAATAACACCTTAAGATACACATCAATCAAAACCCTAATGTCACCTAGATACCCACCTCGAGTACCTGTGGGCTTGATTATACGATATGCATCACATAATTTCAGATTCATCATGTTCAATCCAACACAAAGAACTTCAAGGAGTGTCCCAAAGTTTCTACTGGAAAGTCAAGACAAAAACATGTGCCAACCCGTATGCATAGATTCCCAAGGTCACGAAACCGCAAGTTGATCACCAGAACATACATCAAGTGTATCAATAGAACATCCCATTGTCACCACAGATATCCCATCACAAGACATACATCAAGTGTTCTCAAATCCTTAAAGACTCAATCTGATAAGTAAACTTCAAAGGAAAAACTCAATTCATCACAACTAGTAGAGAGGGGAAACACTCCATATGATTCATCTATATTAATAAATCTCGCGGTACATCAAGATCGTGCCATCTCAAGAACGAGAGAGAGAGAGAGAGATCAAACACATAGCTACTTGTACATACCCTCAGCCTCGAGGGTGAACTACTCCCTCCTCGTCATGAAGACCGTCGGGATGATGAAGATGGACTCCGGTGATGGTTTCCCCCTCCGGCAGGGTGCCGTAACGGGCTCCCGATTGGTTTTTCGTGGCTCTGGAGGTTTGCGGCGGTGGAACTCCCGATCTAGGTTCTGCATTGTTTTTTTGCTATTTATAGGAAATTATGGCGGTGGAAATAAGTCAGGATGGGCCATGAGGGAGTCACAAGCCTGCAGGGCGCGTCCAGGGGGTGGTCGCGCCCCTGAGGCTTGTGACTGCCTCGTGGGTCTTCTGGCCCAACTCCGATGCTCCGTGGGTCTCTTCTGGTCCAAAAAATCACCGTAAAATTTTATTCTGTTTGGACTCTGTTTGATATTCCTTTTTTATAAAACCCAAAAACACGGAGAAAACAAGAACTGGCACTTGGCTCTAGGTTAATAGGTTAGTCCCAAAAATAATATAAAGTTGTGGTAAAATGATTGTAAAACATCCAAGAATGATAATATAGCAGCACGAAACAAGCAAAAATTATAGATACGTTGGAGACGTATCAGCATCCCCAAGCTTAATTCCCGCTCGTCCTCGAGTAGATAAATAATAAAAACAGAATTTTTGATGTGGAATGCTGACTAACATATTTATACATGTAATATTCTTTGTTGTGGCATGAATATTCGGATCCGTAAGATTCAAAACAATAGTCTAATATTGACATAAAAACAGTAATACTTCGAGCACACCAACAAGGTAGTCGTCTCCTTTCGAAATAACATGGTCTTAGAAAGTTATCCCTACAAAATCATACGGTCTGGCTATGCTCCATCTTCCCCACACAAAGTATCTAAATCATGCACAACCCCGATGAACAATTCAAGCAATTTTTTCACACTTTTCAACTCTCACGTAATACATGAGCGTGATCCATGGATATAGCATTATAGGTGGAATAGAATATGTAGGAGGTGCAAGGAGAAAAAGGAGAAGATAGTCTCACATCAACTAGGCGTATCAACGGGCTATGGAGATGCCCATCAATACATATCAATGTGAGCGAGTAGGGATTGCCATGTAATAAATGCACTTAAAGTTATAAGTGTATGAAAACTCAAAAAAAAACTAAGTGGTCGTGTAAAATGAATATCCACTAGTTATATGAAAGTGACAAAATAGGAGACACTCTATCATGAAGATCATGGTGCTACTTTGAAGCATAAGTGTGGAAAAAGGTAGTAGCAATTGTCCCTTCTCTCTTTCTCTCATTTTTTTCTCCTTTTGTTTCTTTATTTTGGTGGGCTTCTTTGGCCTCTTTTATTTTTTTGTTTGGGCTTCGCTGGCCTCTTTTATTTTTTTGTAAAGTCCAGATACTCATCCCAACTTGTGAGGGAGTCATGGCTTCCATCATCCTTTTCTCTCACGGGACAATGATCTATTAATGAAAAATCATCACACTTTTATTTACTTATAACTCAAAAAAAATTGCAACTCGATTCCTATGACAAAATATGACTCTATATGCAATATGAAGTGATGATGCAAGTCATAAAAAAACTACATGGTGGGAGTTGCATGGCAATATATCTCTGAATGGCTATGGAAATGCCATAATAGGTAGATATGGTGGCTGTTTTGAGGAAGGAGGGTTTGGTGTACCGGCGAAAGTTGCGCAGTACTAGAGAGGCTAGCAAAGATGGAAGGGTGAGAGGGCGTATAATCCATGGACTCAACATTAGTCATAAAAAACTCACATAATTATTGCAAAAGTCAATTAGTCATCAAACAAAGCATTTTAAGACTAAATATGAAAGTTTTTATTATATCCCTCTTGGATGCCCATTATATTAGGACTAAATTCATAACCTAAACAAATTACCATGCTGTTTTAAGAAACTCTCAAAATAATATAAGTGGGGAACGAGAGTTCAATAATTTCTATAAAATATAACACCACCATGCTCTATAAAGATATAAGTTAAGCACTAGAGCAACATAGCCTAGCTCAAAAGATATAAGTGAAGCACATAAGCAAATGACAAGCTACTCTCAAAGGATATGAGTAGTCAAACAATTAAGGAGCTATGTGAGGACTCTCTCTCCCTCAATAAATATTTTTCAGATCTTAACTACTTTATTCAAACAGCAAGCAAAAGAAAAATAGCACTCCAAGAATAGCATGCATCATGTGAACGAATAAAAATTTAGGCTCAACATAGGCTAACCGATAATTGTTGATGAAGAGAGGTGGGATGCGTAGCATCCCCAAGCTTAGATGCTTGAGAGTTCTTGAAATATTTACTTGGGTGCCTTGGGAATCCCCAAGCTTGAGCTTTTGTATCTCATTCAATCCTCTCATACCACGGTTTCACCTATTCTCAAAAACTTCATCCACACAAAACTCAAAAAGAACTTGTGAGATAGGTTAGTACACACAATAATAAATCAACTCTTTATGTACTGCCAAGACAAGTTTCATAATAATTTTCAAACATTAGGTACCGTATATTATCATTTCCACAATTTATACCTACCAATATAGGCTATGGAAACTACAGGATAAGTCGATAACGAAACTATGACAACAATCTGTCTAAACAGAATAGTCTATAGCAATTTATGAAAACAGTGTACTTCTGTAACTCAAAAAATTATGAAAATTTAGGAAAAGCTATAAAATTTATATGACCATACTGTGTAAAACTTTCCACGTTCCAGTAAAATATGAAAATTCAAACACTACAACATAAGTTTCTGTTTTTACCCAGCACATATCAAAACATGCAATGCAAGAATCCTAAGGCAATTCTTGGAACTTCTTATTGAAAAACTAGATTATAAATAACACCTAAAAGAAAACAACAAAATAATATGACGCTCCAAGCAAAGCACATATTATGTGACGAATGAAAATATAGCTCTAAGTAAGATATACCGATAATTTATATATTGGACGCAAAACTTTTTGTTTTTGCACAAAATCAAACAAGCAAGTATCCACACTATCCCAAAGGATTTACTTGGCACTTTATTGAAATAAAAGACACAAAACATGATTAATACAATAGCTTAATCATGTGAACACACAAAAACAGAAAGTAAAAGTGTTGGGTTGTCTCCCAACAAGCGCTTTTCTTTAATGCCTTTTAGCTAGGCATGATGATTTCAATGATGCTCACATAGGAATAGTAATTGAAACATGCAAAAGAGCATCATGAATCTCATGACAAGCACATTTAAGTCTAACCCGCTTCCTATGCATAGGGATTTTGTGAGCAAACAATTTATGGGAGCAAGAATCATCTAGCATAGGAAGGGAAAACAAGCATATCTTCAAGAATTTGAACACACAGAGAGGAAACTTGATATTATTGCAATTCCTATAAGCATATGTTCCTCCCTCATAATAATTTTCAGTAGCATCATGAAGGAATTCCACAATATAACCAGCACATAAAGCATTCTTTTCATGATCCACAAGCATATAAATTTTACTACTCTCCTCATAAGCAAATTTCTTCTCATGACTAATAGTGGGAGTATCATAAAAGACTTGAATACTACAAATCGGCTCCACACTAAAAGATTAATATTTTGTAAAAGTATATTCATAATTATGACAAGTGTCATAATAGTAATCATCACTCTTTTTCATTGCATAAGTATCATCACAATAATCATCATAAGTAGGAGGCATGCAATCATTATAACAAATTTGATCATTCAAAGTAGGGGGAATAAAAATATCATCTTCATTAAGCATAGCATTACCAAGCTTGGGACAAACATTAGTTGCAGCAAATAAATTCTCAAACATGTCATTTTCATCAAACATAGCATCCCCAAGCTTGTGGCTTTGTATATCATAAACATAATCACTCTCATCATTAATGGTATGAATAGCACCAATAGTATAGCAATTATTATCATCATCATCCAAGTTGGTGCCATAAATATTTTCAAGATTATAAGAAGTATCATTATCTTCCCAATCATAATTATCACAACAAGCAATAGTCATAACAAAATCATCCTCAAGTGTATCATCTTCCACAACTATTTTTGATTCATTCTCATGAGGCTTATCAATAACAGGAGCAACATTATTTGGGAGAGACACCTCTTTACCTTTAATTTTCCTTATTTTCTTCTTCTTCACCACATTATGTGTAGCTTTATTTAATTCCTCCAAACTTCTTTTTGAAGAGGTTGGTTGAATAAAGAGCTTCTCCTCGTTACCTGATTTATCATAAGAAAAAATAGGAGGACATTGGGAAACCTCTTCCCCTTCATTAGTGTTCTCTTCCTCTTCTAATTGTTTTAGTGTCTTTAAGTAATTGGCAATATAAGGACTCTTAATGCAATTTACCACGCAATACATATAGATTTCATTTATATCAAAAACAATTATTTTCATGAGAGCCCATGATGGAACATCCTTAGTTTCACGTTTCATTTCTTCATACCCCCAAAATAGACTAAGTTCATTATGATGCTCAAGGGTAATGAGGTCATCACAATTTTTGGACACAATTCGATCATGAAATAATTCACACTGGAAATTATAATGACCACGTTCATTGTAAAGTTCACAAGGACGGCGAGAAATATGAAGTCTTTCAGCACAAACATATAGCCTCTCTTTCAACCATTTAGTTTCTAAATACTTATGCCTCTTACAAAATCTATCTTCCCTTTTAGGCATGTCTTGACAAACTCTATGCACTCCACAAAAATTGACATGCTTATGAGAAATATTATTATCATGACTAGTGCAATCATCATTAGTACTATGGATATTCAAATAATTCATACTAAAAACATTACAATCATACTCATCACTCAAAGATTTAGTGCCAAACATTTTAATAACTTCTTCTTCTTACACTTGAGCACAATTTTCCTTTCCATCATTTTCACGAAAGACATTAAAAAGATGAAGCATATGAGGCAACCTCAATTCCATTTCTTTGTAGTTTTCTTTTATAAAACCAAACTAGTGAAAAACAAGAAACTAAAAGATTTGATTGCAAGATCTAAATGTTGGAAATATGCCCCAGAGGCAATAAATAAAGTGTTTATTATTATATTTCCTTGTTCATGATAATCGTTTATTATCCACGCTATAATTGTACTGTTTGGAAACACATTACATGTGTGGGTAAATAGACAACACTATGTCCCTGGTATGCATCTAGTGAACTAGCTTGTTGATCAAAGATGGTCAAAGTTTCCTAGCCATTGACATCTGATGTCATTTGTTAACGGGATCACATCATTAGGAGAATGATGTGATGGACAAGACCCAAACTACAATTGTAGCATATGATCGTGTCAGTTTATTGCTACTGTTTTCTGCATGTCAAGTATATGTTCCTATGACCATGAGATCATGCAACTCACTGACACCGGAGGAGTACCTTGTGTGTATCAAACGTCGCAATGTAACTGGGTGACTATAAAGGTGCTCTACAGCTATCTTCGAGGGTGTTTGTTGAGTTGGCATGGATCAAGACTAGGATTTGTTACTCCGTGTGACGGAGAGGTATCTCAGGGCCCACTCGGTAATACAACATCACAATAAAGCCTTGCAAGCAATGTGACTAAGTGTTAGTCATGGGATCTTGTATTACGAAATGAGTAAAGAGACTTGCCGGTAACAAGGTTGAACTAGGTATGGAGATACCGACGATCGAATCTTGGGCAAGTAACATACCGAAGAACAAAGGGAACATCATACGGGATTAACTAAATCCTTGACATAGAGGTTCGACCGATAAAGATCTTCATAGAATATGTAGGAACCAATATGGGCATCCAGGTCCCGCTATTGGTTATTGACCGTAGAGGTGTCTCGGTCATGTCTACATAGTTCTCGAACCCGCATGGTCTGTACACTTAAGGTTCGGTGACGTTTCGGTAGTATAGAGTTATGTATGGTGGTGACCGAAGGTTGTTTGGAGTCTCGGATGAGATCCCGGAAGTCATGAGGAGCTCCGGAATGGTTCGAAGGTAAAGATTGATATATACGAAGTCCTATTTTGGTCGCCGGAAAAGTTTCGGGCTCATCGGTAGTGTACCGGGAGTGCCGGTAGTGTACCGGGAGACCATCGGGAGGTGTATTTCGACCCAAGAGGCTACATGGGATGTGGGAGAGTGAATACCAGCCCTTAGTGGGCTGGTGCGGCTGGGAGAGAAAACCCAAAGAGAAAAGGGTGGAAAAGGTAAAAAGACCAAAATAAGGAGGAGTCCTAGTCCTACTAGGATTGGAGGACGATTCCTCCTCTCCTCCTTGGTTCGGCCGACCCAAGGGCTGGCTCCTTGGGAGCCAAGCCTCCTCCTCTCTTCCTCCTATATATACTAGAGGTTTTAGGGTTTTTGGCACAGATTTTCAGCCACGTGCTACCCGCTCCTCTAGTGCATAGTTTCTCCTCTAGATCGGTTTTCTGCAGTGCTTAGGCGAAGCCCTGCCGGAATTGCTCCACCACCATCGCCGCGGCGCCATCGCGCTTCCGGAGAACTCTTCTACCTCTCCGCTCCCTCTTGCTAGATCAAGAAGGCGGAGATCGTCATCGAGTTATACATGTACTGAACGCAGAGGTGTCGTTCGTTCGGCGCTAGACCGGAAGGACCGTGATTGAGATCGCGGGATGGACCGTGATGAGTTCATGGGACGGATCGTGATTGGATCGCGGGACGGATCGTGATGAGATCGCGGGAAAATCGGCGATTTGGATCGTGAAGACGTTTGACTACACCAACCGCGTTTCTTAAACGCTTCCTGCTTAGCGATCTACAAGGGTATGTAGATCCACTCTCCCTCTCGTAGATGCTCATCACCATGGATAGATCTTGCGTGTGCATAGGAATTTTTTTGTTTCCCATGCAACATTCCCTAACAGTGGCATCATGAGCTAGGTCTATGTGTAGATGGGATCTCGAGTAGAACACAAAGAGTTTGTGGGCGTTGATGCT
Source organism: Hordeum marinum (assembly GCA_022496015.1). Classification (NCBI taxonomy): domain Eukaryota; kingdom Viridiplantae; phylum Streptophyta; class Magnoliopsida; order Poales; family Poaceae; genus Hordeum; species Hordeum marinum. The sequence continues at coordinate 244,892,405 of CM039673.1, forward strand.
TAGATTGCTTCCTCCCTTGGTCGTGTTTTGGTTCAGCGGTATTGTGAGATGAAGCGGTCCGAACCAACATTACTCGTACGCTTACGAGAGACCGGTTCCCTCAACCACAACTTGTTGCATAGATGGCTTGCGGGTGCCAGATTCTCTCACTTTAGTTGGATCAGATTCGACAAAGGCGGTCCTTGAGAAGGTTGAAAAGCAACTAGTGTATCACCGTTGTGGTTTTTGCGTAGATGAGAATTGTTCTTGCTAGATACCCGTAGCAGCCACGTAAAACATGCAACAACAATTAGAGGACGTCTAACTTGTTTTTGCAGGGTATGTTGTGATATGATATGGACAATTACATGATGTGATATATGTGATGTATGAGATGATCATGTGATGTATAGATTATCACGACTTGCATGTCGATGAGTACGGTAACCGGCAGGAGCCATAAGGTTGTCTTTAATTATTGTATGACCTACGTGTCAATCATTAAGTGCTATGTAATGCTTTACTTTATCGCTAAACGGTAGCAATAGTAGTAGAAGCATGTTGGGCGCGACAACTCCGATGGCGACACGTTGATGGAGATCAAGATGATGGAGATCATGGTGTCTTGCCGGTGACGATGGAGATCATGCCAGTGCTTTCAAGATGGAGATCAAAAGCACAAGTTCATGGCCATATCATGTCACTTATGATTTGCATGTGATGTTAATCCTTTTATGCACCTTGTTTTTCTTAGGACGACGATAGCATTATAAGGTGATCCCTCACTTAAATTTCAAGATGAATTGTGTTCACCCTGAGTGTGCATCGTTGCGAAAGTTCGTCGTGTTGAGACACCACGTGATGATCGGGTGTGATAGACTCTACGTTCACATACAACAGGTGCAAGCCAGTGTTGCACATGCAGAACACTCGGGTTAAACTTGACGAGCCTAGCATGTACAGACATGGCCTCGGAACACAAGAGACCGAAAGGTCGAACATGAGTCATATAGTAGATATGATCAACATGATGATGTTCACCATTGAAACCACCTCAACTCACGTGATGATCGGACTTGAGTTGGTGAATTTGGATCATGTATCACTCGAATGACTGGAGGGATGTCAATTGGAGTGGGAGTTCTTAAGTAATATGATTAATTGAACTCATTACCATGAACATGGTCAGTAGTGTCTTTGCAAACTGTGTTGTAGATTACTAGCTCACGTTGTAGCTCCCTTGAATTTTTTATATGTTCCTAGAGAAATAGAGTTGAAAGATGATGGTAGCAATATTGTGGACTGGGTCCGTGATCTGAGGATTGTCCTCATTGCTCCATAGAAGGCTTATGTCCTTAATGCACCGCTCGGTGTGCCAACCCCTCTAGCATCGTCTGTAGATGTTGTGAACACCTGACAGGCACGTTCTGATGACTACTTGATAGTTTAGTGCGTCATGCATTATGGCTTATAATTGAGGCTCCGAAACTTTTTGAATGTCACGGAACATATGAGATGTTCTAAGAGCTGAAATTAGGATCTCAGGCTCATGCCCGTGTTGCGAGATATGAGATCTCCAACAAGATTCTTTGCCTGCAAGATGAAGGAGAATAGCTCAATCGTTGAGCATGTGCTTAGATTGTCTGGGTGCTACAATCACTTGAATCAAGTGGGAGTTGATCTTCCAGATAAGATAGTGATTGATATAGTTCTCCAAGTCACTGTCACTAAGCTACTAGAACTTGGTGATGAACTATAAAATGCCAGCGATAGAAATAATGATCCTTGAGCTATTCGCGATGTTTGACACCGCGAAGGTAGAAATCAAGAAGGAGCGTCAAGTGTTGATGGTTAGTCAAACCACTAGTTTCGAGAAGGGCAAGAGCAAGGAGGGAAACTTGATGGATAGCAAGTCAGTTGCTGCTCTAGTGAAGCAACCCAAAGTTGAACCCAAACCCGAGACTAAGTGCTTCGATTATGAGGAGAGCGGTCGCTGAAGCGGAACAACCCTAGATTCTTGGTAGATAAGAAGGCTGGCAACGTCGATAGAAGTATATTTGATATACGTGTTAATGATGTGTACCTTGCGAGTACTCCTAGTAGCACCTGGGTATTGGATACCGGTTCAGTTGCTAAATGTTAGTAACTCGAAATAAAAGCTACGGAATAAACGGAGAACTAGCTAAGGGTGAGGTGACGATGTGTGTTGGAAATGTTTCCAAGGTTGATGTGATCAACATCGCACGCTCTCTCTACCTTCGGGATTAGTGACAAACCTAAATAAATGTTATTTGGTGTTTTGCGTTGAGCATGAACGTGATTAGATCGTGTTTATTGCAACACGGTTATTCATTTAAGTTAGAGAATAATTGTTATTATGTTTACATGAATAATGCCTTCAATGGTCATGCACCCAGTGAGAATGGTTTGTTGAATCTTGATCGTAGTAATACACATGTTCATAACATTGATGCCAAAAGATACAAAGTTAATAATGATAGTACCACATACTTGTGGCACTGCCACTAAATGTCATATTGGTATAAAGCGCATGAAGAAACTCCATGCTGATGGATCTTTGGACTCATTCGATTTCGAATCGGTTGAGACATGCAAACCATGTCTCTTGGGCAAGATGACTAAGGACCCCGTTTCCAGATGGATGGAGTGGGCAAGTGATTTATTGGAAATGATACATGTTGATGTATGCAATCCAATGAGTCTTGTAGCGTGCGGTGGATATCGTTATTTTCTTACCCTCACTAATGATTTGAGTAGATATAGTGTATATTTACTTAATGAAACACAAGTCTGAATCGTTTGAAAAGTTCAAGCAAATTCAGAGTGAAGTTTAAGATCATCGTGACAAGAAGATAAAATGTCCGCGATATGATCGTGGAGGTGAATATCCGAGTTACGAGTTTGGTATACAACTTAAGACAATGTGAAAGTTGTTTCACAACTCACGCCACCTGGAACACCATAGTGTGATGGTGTGTCCGAACGTCATAGTCGTGATCTATTGGATATGGTGCGAATTATGATGTCTCTTATCCTTTTACCACTATCGTTTTGGGGTTATGCATTAGAGACAACTACATTCACTTTAGATAGGGCACCATCTAAATCCGTTGAGATAAATACCGTGTGAATTATGGTTTGATAGAAACCTAAGCTGTCATTTCTTAATGTTTGGGGCTGCAACACTTATGTGAAAAAGGTTTCACCTAATGAGATTGAACCCAAAGCGGACAAATGCATCTTCATAGAATACCCTAAAGACAATTGGGTAAACCTTCTATCTCAGATCCAAGCATAAAGTGTTTGTTGCTAAAACTGGGTCCTTTCTCGAGAAAGAGTTTCTCTCGAAAGAATTGAGTGAGAGGAAGATAGAACTTGATGAGGTTGTTGAACCTTTGTTCAACCAGAGAGTAGCGCAGCGCAGGAATTTGTTTCTGTGAAGCCTACGTTAGTTGAAGAGGAAGTTAATGATGATGATCATGAAGCTTCGGATCAAGTTACTGTCGAACCTCGTAGGTCGAAAAGGATGTGTACTGCTCCTGAGCGGTACGACAACCCTGTCTTGGAGGTCATGTTGTTGGACAACGATGAATCTACGAGCTGTGGAGAAGCGATGATGGGCCCGGATTCCGACAAATGGTTAGAGGCCATGAAATTTGAGAAAGGATCCATGTATGAAAACCAAGTATAGACTTTGGTAGACTTGCTCGTTGGACGGCAGGTCGTTGAGTACAAATGAATGTTTAAAATGAAGACAGACGCTCATGGTAAATGTCACCATTTGTAAAGCTCGACTTGTTGCAAAGAAGTTTACGACAAGTTCAAGGAGTTGACTGCGATGAGACTTTCTCACTCGTAGCGATGCTAAAGTCTGTTGGAATTATGTTAGCAGTTGCTGCATTTTTCAATTATGAAATCTGGCAGATGGATATTAAAACATCGTTTCCTTAACGGTTTACTTGAGGAAAGGTTGTATGTGATACAACTAGAAGGTTTTGTCAGTCCTAAGGATGCTAAAAGGTGTGCAAGCTTCGGTGATTCTTCTATGAACTGAAGCAAGCATCTCGGAGTTGGAATATACACTTCTATGAGGTGATCAAAGTTTTTTGAGTCTATACAAAGTTTACGAGAAACTTGTATTTACAATAAAGTGAGTAGGAGCACTATAGAATTTCTGATAAGTATATGTGGATGACATTTTGTTGATCGGAAATGATGTAGAATTTCTGGAAAGCATAAACGGTTGTTTGAAAAGAGTTTTTCAAAGGAAGACCTGGATAAAGCTACCTAATTGTTGAGCATCAAGATCTATAGAGATAAATCAAGATGCTTGATGGGACTTTCAATGAGTACATACCTTGAAAAGATTTTGAAAGAGTTCAAAATGGATCAGTCAGAGAAAGAGTTCTCGCCTGATTTGCGAGGTGTGAAGTTGAGTGAGACTCAAAGCTCGACAATGGCAAAAGAAAGAGAAAGGACAAATATCGTCCCCTATGCCTTAGCCATAGGCTTTGTATAGTATGCCATGTTGTGTACCGCACCTGTGTGTGCTTTTCCATGAGTCCGTCAAGGGGTACAAGAGTGATCCAGGAGTGGATCACTAGACAACGGTCAATATTATCCTTAGTGACTAAAAGACTAAGGAAACGTTTCTCGATTATGGAGGTGATAAAGCGTTCGTCATAAAGAGTTACGTTGATGCAAGCTTTAACACTAATCCGGATGACTCTTAGTAGCAATCCGAATACGTATAGTGGAGCAGCCATTTGGAATAGTACCAAGTGGAGTGTGGTAGTAGTGTTTACAGTTTGACATGGAGATTTGCAAAGTACATACGGATCTGAATGTCGCAGACCTGTTGACTATAAGACCTCTCTCACATGCAAAGCATGATCGAGCCCCAGAACTCAGTGGGTGTAGATTCATAACAATGCGAATCACATGGTGATGTGAACTAGATTATTGACTCTAGTGTAAGTGGGAGACTGTTGGAAATATGCCCTAGAGGCAATAAATAAAGTGTTTATTATTATATTTCTGCATGTGATGGACAAGACCCAAACTACAAACATAGCATATGATCGTGTCAGTTTATTGCTACTGTTTTTTGCATGTCAAGTATATGTTCCTACGACCATGAGATCATGCAACTCACTAACACCGGAGGAGTACCTTGTGTGTATCAAACATCGCAACGTAACTGGGTGACTATAAAGGTGCTCTACAGGTATCTTCGAGGGTGTCTGTTGGGTTGGCATGGATCAAGACTGGGATTTGTTACTCCGTGTGACGGAGAGGTATCTCAGGGCCCACTCGGTAATACAACATCACAATAAAGCCTTGCAAGCAATGTGACTAAGTGTTAGTCATGGGATCTTGTATTACGGAATGAGTAAAGAGACTTGCCGGTAACGAGGTTGAACTAGGTATGGAGATACCGACGATCGAATCTTGGGCAAGTAACATACCGAAGAACAAAGAGAACATCATACGGGATTAACTGAATCCTTGACATAGAGGTTCGACCGATAAAGATCTTTGTAGAATATCTAGGAACCAATATGGGCATCCAGGTCCCGCTATTGATTATTGACCGTAGAGAGAGGTCATGTCTACATAGTTCTCGAACCCGCAGGGTCTGCATACTTAAGGTTCGGTGACGTTTCGGTAGTATAGAGTTATCTATGGTGGTGACCGATGGTTGTTCGGAGTCACGGATGAGATCCTGTACGTCACGAGGAGCTCTGGAATGGTCTAGAGGTAAAGATTGATATATAGGAAGTCCTATTTTGGTCGCCGGAAAAGTTTCGGGCTCATCGGTAGTGTACCGGGAGTGCCGGTACCCTTAGGGCTTCGTTTTAGGGTTGGGTTTTGTTTAGATTACAAGTTTGCCATAGCAGCAACTTCGCGTTCTTCGTTTGTGTTCCACGACCAGACAAAGGCGTCACAGAACCCCACTTCATCAATAAAGTTTTCCTCTTATATTCGCAATATCCAGATTGCAATCTTAGTTTCTTGCTTGTTCTTCGTTTGCGTGCAGGAAATAGACCCTCGTGGTCAGGTTGATCGTGCTCCGGCGTGGTCAATAACCTCTCAGAGTTGGTTTAGCGATTGCTAAGGCGCGACGGCTCACACGTTCGTAGTCGGATCGTTAAAGTCTACTCCACCAAAAACGATAGCCACCATCTCATCGAAAGACAGGGACAACTTCGCCTCTATCAAGTGGTATCAGATTTCCAGGTTGCTCGGTGAGATTTTACCAGTTTTCGTAGTTTAGATCGCATCTGTTCTTCATACCTTTAGTCCACGAAAAAGCCACAAAAAAAAATTAGGGTTAGATCATCATATCCGAACCAATCTGAGCCTTTGCATAGTCTTTTCAGTATTTTGCTTTGTTGAATTGGCGGTTACATCGTCGTGTCGAGTTGCTGGTCTTAGTGTCTAGTCCTTTAGAGTTTCGAGTTCTTTTCAGGTTGTCACGCCGCCACCGCATCGTCTTCATAGTTGCCATATACCACCACCATCATCGCCGCTGCCATATCTCATCATCCATCATCACTATCCATTGGTGTCCATATATACCACCACAAATCCTCCACCAATCCAAGTCCAGTTCGTTTTAGGTTTAGTTTCGAGATCCTTTTGATTTCGGATCCGTGTTTTGCTACCTGCGCAGGTGTCGGAAAAAAAAAGTCTGGCACGCTTTGCAGAGCACGTTTTGGCCCAAAAAAATTTCGGCCGAAAATATTTTTCCCTATCTTGATTTTAGGTTCCCCGGAGCGTTTTGAGACACTTGCTATCATAGTGATTTTTCGAAATTTTTGGGTCGTCGCAGCCCCCGGATTGCTCCAGAAAAAAAAATAGTCCAAAAGAAAAATTCGTGCCCATCTTGCTTATACGACGTGGCAAGAGTTTTGAGACACTCGCCATTGTAGTGAGTTTTTGAAAAAAAAAGAGGCGCCGAAAAAAAAACGAAAAAAAAACGAAAAAAATAAAATAAAATTTCCGAGTGTGCTTTTCCCTTGCTTACGTGTATCGTCGTGCTTTTGTTGGTGTTTTAGGCTCGCGTCTCTAGCACGGTCTAGCCTAGGACCAGCACAGTACCGTCGTTGAGCGTTTATTCAACCTTGCATCTCTGAATTGATTATTGCTGACCCTTTTTGCTACCATATTATAAGCCATCCCAGCTCCACATACTTCTACGCCGTGTGCTTGACACCACCTGGCAATCGCTCTATCCAAGCTTTGAGAGTTTTGGCTACAACGGTTGCCGATCACCGCCTGCTACTGGGTAAGAACTGGTAAGAAATTGAGATTCGCTTAAAGGATTTGTGCCACACCACCACCACCACCACGTCCCAGTAGTCTGTAGGTTTCATATTGTGTGTTTCCTATTTCTGCTAACCATGCCAGGATCACACGATGACGAGATCGACTGGGAGAGCATGACCAACAAAGCGCTCTATGATAAATTTCAGCAAATGATGGCTGAGCAGGTACAGGACTTTGTGAACAACTTTGGAGTGGCCATGGAGAAGCTAGATGGTTTGGAGAAGACATTCGACACCAAGATGGACGCCAAGTTCAATAAAGTGCTTGCCCGTCTACCTCCACCAGCTGCAGTTCCTATTCCTTTCGAACGACGAGCGCGACGTGTGCCTCTCGGCCACGCCCAACATCTTGGTACTGTTGATACTGCTGCTACTTCGGTGGCTCGTGCGGCTACTGTCTTTTAAAAGGGGGTAATGTTTTGTTGGTGAACAAAATGCTCATACGTGCACAAGTGATAGTCACCACATACCACTACAGGAATTAGGCACTTTGCCATCTGCCATGGTAGACGACAAATGGCATAAAGGAGGACGGCAAAGGCCTTTGCAGATTGTCAGCGGACGACACAATTTTGGGCCCAACGAATTTTGGAAAAGGGTTTCTTTGTGCTTCGGCCTAGCGGTCGACAAAGATTGTTTTCTGTCAGCTTGCAGACGGCAAAGGCCCTAGACGGCGTACTACTGACGGCGCCACCGTTAGGTGGCTAATAGAGCCCCACCCTTTGCCGTCTGCCGCCTGCCCCCCTTTGTCGTCTGCCGCCCACCCCCCCTTTGCCGTCTGCTGCCCGCCCCCCTTTGTGCCTGCCTCCCGCCCCCCTTTGCTGTCTGCCGCCCGACCCCCTTTGCCGTGTGCCGTCTCACCCTTTGCCATCTGTCGCGGACGACAAAGAGGCAAAATGGCCCCAACCTAATTTTCCCAGGTTTCACACGTGGCCGCCACATGGCATCTTTGCCGTCCGGGGCAGACGACAAAGGGTCCTTTGCTGTCCGGAGCAGACGGCAAAGAGGCTGTATTGCCTTTTTTTGTTTTTGTTACATTCAACAATTTTCAGACAAACAATATATGATATGTACATAAATATTTCATAGAAACAATGTGCAACAACCATATATGATCAACCAACACTTATACCAAATTAAAAGTATCAAATGCCACATTGTTCGCCGTATTACAATAGGTTCATCCATACATACATATAGTCTCATCGATACAAATGACTCAATACATGAAAACAGAAAGTAACCCTAGCACTACATCAAAGCAAGCTGCCGTGAACTCGTCTCAAATATGCAAAATGGTAAATAAGAAAATTAGAAAAATAATATTAGAATTAAGAAGTAGAATTAGAAGAAGATGAACAAGATGAAGAGGCTGTTTGGTTTCAAGACACAACTAGCCACACTTCGCCACAACTCAACTTAGGCAAGTTTGACCATGTTAGGTGTGTGTTTGGTTCTTGCCACAACTAAGGCAAGATTTTTTTTATTAGCACTAAGACCCACATGTCATAGATAGAAAAAGTGTGGCAAGATTCCCTTAGGAAAGCCAAAGTGTGGCTAACTATTTGAGCACCTCAAGTAAGGCAAGTGTGGTAAAATTGTGGCAAGCCAAAGTGTGGTAAATTTGTGGCAAGCCAAATTGTGGCTAACTATTTGAGCACCTCAAGCCAAAGTGTGGAAAGATTCTCTCTCCGTCTCCTCTTGTTTTTCTTCTTCTTATTGCTTATTTTTGTCATTTTAGAGCTAAACTAGGTAATTATCACATTTTTTACCTAACTAAGCTTATTGTGTCATTTTACAAGAAAATAAGCTAAGTCTATGACATCTATGAGGTTACCAAGTCTATTATGTCATTTTTGAGTCAACTAAACTTATTATGTTAGTGTGGAGGAAACAATGCTAAGTATAGGTCATTTTAGAGGCAAATTAGGTACAATATGCCATTTTGGAGGTAAGTAAGCATACTATGTCATTTAGAGGAAACAAAGCTAACTTAGGTAAAATATGACATTTGTCTAAGTGCTAAGTTTGTCATTGCTAAGTTTGTCTAAGTGCTAAGTTTGTATTTGTTTGAAAAGATGAGCCAAGTAAGAGGCATATTACGGCTTACCGTCCTCGTCATCACGGAGGTGAAGCATCGGGGTTGCTCGGGTCGTGCGATGCGGGTCGGGAGTTATGGTGTACCAAAGATCATTTGCGTTAGCATGATGACGCTGAAATGTTAAGACTAGTAACTAATGAACATTGAAATGAAACTCACCGTTCCAGCCGTGGTAATGACTGGCATCGACGGAGGGGTTTGGACGTTCTTCTTGCACAAAGTCTACATATTTGGTTTTGCCAAGTCAATCATATTGGTTATTAATGAAAAGAACATGTAGTGCATGATTTGGCTAATATGAAGAAGAAACTTACCACGATGAGCTCGTACATGGCCCGGTTAGACGCATTGTTCCGTGCCCTCTCCTCCTCCAACAACCTAGCCCTCCTCTCCTCCAGATCCCTCTTCCCCTCTACTGCCTGCCGGGCCTGTTCCGCCAGAAGCGCCTGGGTTGTCTCTCTCTCTTTCTGTAGAGCAGCCTGCAACACAAATCCTCGTTAGCATTGTAGTAATCTTTCTTCGAACACACAATGTAATGGAGGAAAGCTATTTGAGTCCGTATGACTAACCTCAATGGCGAGCTGGACTGGCCGTGGACGAGGCGGCATCTCAGTACAGGAGCTGGTTTGGCGCGCCTTGATCCACCGGAGAGTGCTCGAAGACCGTATATGTCCATCTCCAATGGCTATCGAGCCATGGGGCCTCCCGTGGCCAACTATCATCACTAGGTCTAGATCAAGTGGTTGCTGGTTCAGGTTGAAGTCCTCCCCATTCACCGCCTTCCCCACATCTCTGCACCTCACGAGCTTGTGGTGGGAGGAGATATTGGTGAAGTTCTCGGGATTATCAAGGTCAGACTCAGAGAATGCCTTGACCTTCTTATATGAGGCAGTATGGGCCATGGCATAGATGTCGTACACCTCTGACACCTCCGTCTTATTGTGATGAGCCTACAAGAGAGGAACAAAGTATTAATAATGGATAAACCTAGCACTACAAGAATGAATTGTAGGAATCATGAAGCAAACCACATACCCAGTTCCGCCCGAACTAATAAATGTTGTTGCTTTCTTGATGGTCTGGCACACCTTCCATTTGGGCACACCGTGCCTTGGCATCGTTGTGGACGACTCGCCATTGGTTAGAGCACCATTCATTCACCAACGCCTCCCAGCTATCCATCTTATCTGCACACCATCTCGGGGGCACCTAAGTTAGTAAAGAGAAATTTGAGAGCTACGCCTACGAATCAAAGCAAAGGAAACTAAGTACAAGGCCTTAAGAATAGGTAATTACCTTCATGTACTGCTCCTTGTCCAGAAACTTTCGACGGGACGACGACTTGGCCTTCTTAATACGCTGCAAGGCGTAGTAGTCTCGAACAGCCTGTTCCCGAGACTCATGTCGTAAGTTCTGTAGTAGGCGCCTGCACTCGTAATCGATAAGCTTTGCCGCGGCCTCCTCGTATCCCTCCTCACACCTATAGAAGGTCAGCGATCAAAAGAGACAACACTGATTAGTACAATAACTAGCTATTATTGATTTTGAATTGTGTAAAGGACCAATTACCTAGAACTTCCTCATGACCATGTTGGCCCTCGTGTGGCACAACACACCGTCGATCATCTCCTCTTGCGGGGTCGAGGCAGCCAAGTAGTGCTCCCATTTCAATCCTACCGCTTCTTGCTGACCCTCGCCGGGCAACGTGACAAACCACGGGAAGTTATGTCATAAAATCACACCAAAGGTGTAGTTGGGCTTGCGGACATCCTTGGCATGAATCCAACCCCTGCAGTATGACATAGCGAACGCATTAGATATGTGAAGAAACATGAAGGCAAAAGGTTTAAAAATAGTAAATGCACTTACTTCAGTGACTCAGGCTTAATCAGCCACCTCTGCTTGCGGGTTGCCAGCATGGGCAGGAGCCGTGTACACCCATGCTGGTAGACGGTGCCCTCAACCACCTCGTCCCCGCTATCAGAAAGCCGATCTCCGCCACCATCAGCATGGCCACTCGGCTCTGACTGATGCAGATCTGGCCAGGTATCCCATCTGATGGAAACCTGTGGAGTCTCGTAGGATGAAGCGTTTGGCACAGGAGTCTCGTAGGAGGAAGCGTCTAGCACAAGAGTCTCGTCGACCCGAGGCTTATGGACTGGAGTCCTTGTAGCCTCCACCTTAGATGAGTCCACCATAGCAGTCTTGTGCTCAGGTGAATCAGCTGGGGGTGGCAGCAAGGAAGGCGTAGCAGCCTTCGTACCTCTCCCGCGGCCTCCGTGTGTAGATTTATGAGCTCTCTTCTTCCCCGACCTCCTCTCCCGGTGGGCAACTTGACCGATGAAGAAGTGCCCTCGGGTGACCCAATATTGTCATACAACACTCTCCAGAGAGTTTGGGGTGGAATGGAAGTACCCCTCCCACCACACACCGACGAAGGAGCCTCAGATCGCTCTCGACCTGCGCCCACCATATTTCAACACCTGCCATGACAAAGAGTAAACGAAATTAGTACAACATAAAAAAATTGAATACCAACATGAATAATAATATGTATATATAATTTGAGTGTGTCATCATTATGTATACCTGACATGAACTAATAATAATCTTCATCGTCTATATATGCTCCGAGATCAATAAATGCATCATCATCATCATCATCACTATCATTAATAAAAGCATCATCATCACTATCGGGAGCAACATGTGGAAGGCCTCCTTTATGTAATTAGTCAAGCATTGAGAGGTCATCCACAACAGTAACCTCTTCTTCTTCCGTCTCTTCTTGTTCTAGTTCAGGGGTGAGGTCGTATTCACTGTCACTATCTACCTCAATGTTCTGGGGTGAAGTAGAACGGTTCTTGAAATGTTTTTTGGAAATATGTTTTTCTTGGACGAATTCTCCTTCATATGTGTCTGGGTTAATGTGAGGTTCATAATCATCTTCATTGAGGGGAGGTGGTCTAAAATGTGGTGGAACATCATAAACGACTTCCTAGCCATTCACATTTGGATCAGTTTGGCAGGCCCATGATAGATAGAAAACTTGGGCCACCTGTTGAGCTGTAATATACGCATCGGGAACATCTAAATGGGTGTTTTGTTTGATTTCGACTAGCCCTATATGTTCATGAGTCCTTCTAGTCTCCTTTGGCTGGAACCAATAACATTTGAAGACTACGACGTTTGGTCTGTTTTCACCAAAGAATATAAGTTCATAAATTGCTTTAACTCTTCCATAATACTTGACACCTCCTTCGCCGACAGCGGAGACACAACAATTTGTAGACTCTCGGTCGGCCATAGATAGCTCTTTGCCAAAAGTATGAAAGTGATACCCGTTGATGTCGTATTTGTGAGATGAACAAACCTTATAGTCAAAACCATTAGTGACTTGTCTCAATTTGGCGTCCATAGACTCTGAATTAGCCTACAAGTTTGATACGAAAGGATTGTTGCATTAGCCGCAAACTAGACGAAGAAATGAAATGATCTAATGGAAATTACCGTTTGTTTGAACCAAGAGATGAAACCGGGATAGCCGCCTCCATGCTTTGCCAGAGGCTCAGACTCTTTGATGGAATCCTTTTGGATCACCGCTCCATCTGAGAATTTGGCGACGTATCGGCTGTATCACATATCCGGGAATAAGAGCAGTTTGAAGGAATTAGAAGTTGCAAAACAACGTACCGAGAACTTACTCGATGTACGGCCGCACTTCTGTTAGGTTGTTGAAGATATACGATGAAATGGTCTGCCATTCTTCAACATCCAACGTTATTCCTTTCGAAGCACCGACTGGTGCGAGCTTCCCTTGGAATAGGCTGAGGTTGGATCGAAATTTTTCATGGTTGCCATCATTGTACCGAGGCTTTAGATTATGCAAATCATGATTCTTGGCTTCGTAGTGTGCTGTCACAAAGTTTGCCGCCTCCTGAGTAATGAATGCCTTGTCCATCGATGCTTCAATTCTATGTTTATTTTTACATTTTGCTCGAAGCGTCTTCTGCATCCTCTCAGTTGCAACGCACCAAAGATTTTGCACGCCCCCCAATCTTGCCTCAGTCGGGAGATGCATAATCAAATGTTGCATTGGATTAAAGAAGCCCGATGGAAAGATCTTTTCTAACTTGCAGATCAACTCCGGCGCCAACTCTTCCATTTCATCTAGGACGTCAGGCATAGTTCTTTCACACAAAGAGCGCGGAAGAAATAGCTCAGCTCTGCCAGTACTAGCCATTCATCCTCAGGGATAAAGCCATGCAACATCACCGACATTACCCGCTCATGCCATATGTGCCAATCATGACTCTTGAGACCAAATATTTTCAATTTTTCAAGACTCGCTCCCCTCTTTAGATTTGCTGCATACCCATTGGGGAACATCAACTGCATTTTCACCGACAAGAGCATTCCCTCATAGCTGGCCTTCCAAGATTGAACCATGCCTTTGGCTTCCTCCTGTTCTTCTTTCCTTTCGGTTGTCGTATGTTTTGTAACGGTCTATCACATAGAGCCTCTTGATCGACTCTAGCCTTAGGATTATCCTTTGTCTTTCCCTCTATGCCGAACAATGTACAAAAATGGGCCTCGGCAATATTCTTTTTAGTGTGCATCACGTCGATGTTGTGTGGGAAAAGGAGGTCAAGTAAGGCAGATCCCACAATCATATCTTGTGAGTCCAGGCGCGTTTCGAATTATACCCTTTGAAATACCCCGGATGATTTGGATCCGGCTCGAGAGCGTTTATCTGATCCAGGGTCTGTTGGCCTGTCAATGCAGGTGGTGCGGAGTTTTTGACAACTCTAGCTTTCATGAAATTCTTCTTGTATTGTCTGAACTTATGGAAAGGATCCAGGAACTGTCTATGCAAGTCAAAGCAAGAATACTTGTGACCGGCCTGCAGCCAATGGAACTCAAGAGCTGCCTTGCATGTGGGGCACGGGAACCTTCCATGCACACACTAGCCAATGAATACGCATACGCCGGCAAGTCATGCGTCGAGTACATGTACCACACATGCATTTTGAAGTTTTTTTGTAGCAGCGTCATATGTCTTGATCCCATTATCCCAAGCTTCTTGCAATTCATCCTTAAGCGGCTGCATGTACACATTCATATTCTTCCTCGGATAGTTGGGCCCTGGAATTATCAACGTCAAGAAAATGTTCTTTCTTTTGATAATCTCTCCGGGGGGGGTAAGATTGAGTGGAATGACAAATACATTCTAGCAACTGTATTGGGTTGCCGTCATACCAAACACTTGGAACCCATTTGTGTTGATGGCGACTCGAGGATGCCTTGGATTTGCCGCTTTATCATTATGTCATGCATCGAAGTGCTTCCACTCAAAAGCGTCTGGAGGGTGTCCCAACATCGGATTCCCATGTGCATCTAGTTTGGTTCTTTTGCCCAATTTACGCCACGTCATCTGTCTGGCCATCTCTTCGACCATGAAAAGACGTTGAAGTCTTGGTATGTAATAGCCCGGGACCGACGCTCTAGAAGATTCCCCTTTTATTCCGTCGTCGTCGTGTGATTCGTTTGATTGCCGCATTCATCATCGCATCATTCGCATCATCTGCATGGCATAGTCACTCGTTTTCGAAAACTTGCATCCGTTGGTAGTTGCCGGTTCTATCCGTTTGTGTCGTCGACCGTTTTGAGACCAACCACACACACACACACGCCCGCGGCATCGTATTTTTTTTTAAAGTGCATGAAAAATATTCTTGGATTGGGTCGAATCCTGGCGTGCGGTCTTATTATAGCGTAGGTAGACCGCCTGCCGAATTTCGTCGCATTCCAAGTTTGTTTGATACCCGGTCGGTCAACCGTACCAGTGCGGTCATTGGTTATTCGACGAACGTTTTCAATGTTTTAAAACTCATGTCACGGGCCTAAACCTCCCTCTCATCTCCCCTAGCCCATCTACACACCGACCTAGCCTACCCCGCAACCGGAGCCGTCCGATCGCGATCGGAGGGTCCGAAAATGGGCTAAACACCCCAACCTAGCCCCCATCCCGATTTAAACACCTCCCCTATCCATTTTGGAAGCCCTAGCCATCCCTAACCTCTAGCCATAGCCTCTAGCATCAAAATCCATGCACAGCCAGCCCTCCCCTGCCACTTGGCGTCGCCGCCACGCCCCTGTAGCCAACCCGCGGCTACCACGTACGCACCCGAGCCACCCTCCACCAACCAACGCCTGCCACGCAGTCCCAGCCGCCTCCCACCTCGCGTAGGCCCGCCCAGGCATATCTGGAGGCCCGCCCAGGCCCGAAGCGCCGCCGCCGCTCCCCCGCATGCGCCCGAGCGAGGGCTCGTGCCCCTCTTGCCCCCACGCCGCTTGCCCAACCCCGCTCGTCGCCTTCCGCCGGCGAGCCCCGACGGAGCCGACCCCGCCGGCGGTTGCCGAAGCGTCTCCGGGCCGAGCACCGCCGTAGGTTGCCCTCTCCTTCCTCTCCCGTGCCCCGGCTTCTCTTCCCTCACCCTAACCTCTCTCCCCCCCGTTGCAACCAGGAGCCATGGAGGAGCATCCATGGCCGCCGCCTGATCTGCTCCACCCGCGTCCGGTTGTCAACGCCGGCGCCGGGAATGGATCCCCCGTGCCCGGATCTGCTCGGATCCGGCCGGGCCCCCGCCGCCATGTCGACCTCCTCGTCGGAGAGGACCCATCGCCACCGTGCGTTGATGTGTCCTCGGCCTCACCCGTCCAGCAGCCGCCCGAGCCGGTGCCGCTCTGCCTGGGCGACGAGGCGCCCAAGGCCCAACGTTGGCTTCATGGGCCGCTGCACTGACCGGCCCAAGTGGCCACTAGGTGAACTCCCCCCAGCCGCGCTATTCAGCGCCTCTTGGCGTTATTTTGTATATTGCGCCCTGTGTGATCTATTGGGCTAGCAGTATCGGCCCATAGTGTATTTTTTCCCTGCTGGCGAATTTTCTAATTATTCCTGAATATTAAAATTGCAGAAAACCCCTCAATGATCATGCATATCATAACTTTTCACCCGTGCATCATATGAGAAAACTTTATATATGAAACTTGACTAGAATTTTATGTAGATTCACAATACCAACTTTAACATGTGATAAAAATGTTTAAACTTTCTGTTTGCATTGATTTGCGTAAATGCCATGTTAAAATGATTTATTTCATAAACAATTAACTGTAGCTCCGATAAAAATGTTCCACATATGTAACTTGACTAGAAAAATGTGTAGAATCTCATGCCACACTTTATTTCCGTCTTTAATAAATATAAAATATGGTTAGTTCAGATCTGGACCAAATTCATAATATGCATGTGGGGTCATTTCGGAAATGCTATATGTTGCCTCCGGCCTCATTTAAAATGCCTAGATGACATAATTGTTCATGCTTCACCTCTTGCCATGTTTAACCACATTTAATATTGATGAGTAGCTAAATAGGAATGAAATAAGTAATACAACATGGAGTTTCGTCAATATGCAACTCGTTGCATATTGAACTTCACTTAATATGTAGTAGTGGTTTGTTGTGCTTGCCATGCCATGCCATGCATTGCATATTAAACCGGACATGCATCATATTTGTTTGCGCATCATGTCATGCATATGTTGTGGTGTATATTGTGTTGATTGTTTGTTCCAGATTGCTTCTTCTCGATAGAGTTCCGAAAGCGTTCGGAGTGTGATGATTCGTTCGACTACGTTGGCTCGTCTTCTTCATGGACTCGTTCTTCTTCCAAGTGGGATCTCAGGAAAGATGACACATTTCCCTGGATACCACTACTATCATTGCCATGCTAGATGTCTCGTTTTTCTATCGCTATGTCACGCTACCTACCACTCGTTTGTCAAGCCTCCCAACATTTCCATGAAAAGCCTCTAACCCCTCCACCTTCCCAGCAAACCTTTGTTTGGCTATGTTACCGCTTGCTTAGCCCTTCTTATAGCGTTTCTAGCTGCAGGTGCAATTGCTTCCATGTGTCAACATGGACATTCTTTTGTTATCACACTATGATTGCTATTTAATTTAATGCACATATACACTTGGTAAAGGGTGGAAGGCTTGGTCTTTTGCTCAGTGTTTTGTTCCACTCTTGCCGCCCTAGTTACTTGTGAACCGGTGTTATGTTCCATAATTGAGCGCTTCTAACATGCTCGGGGTTGTTATGGGGACCCCCTTGATTTTTGTTTTAGGATAAAGCTTGTCTAGCAAGGCCCAACATTTTTACTACATTTTCTTAATAACTAATAAATTGCATAGGGACCCGCCGGCACCCGCGGATAATTTAATCAACCCCCGGGTCAGTGCTCCTCATGAGTGTTGGTCCAACCTGTCAACCACCGGTGGCTACCAAGGGCAACTCTGCGACTGGCCTACTGGAAGTTTGGACAATCCGTCGTGTCCTGAGAACGAGATACGCGTCTCCTATCAGGATCGTCGACACGTCGGGCGGCCTCGCTGGATTTGTTTTACCTTTCTCGAACGTCTTGAGTGAGGAATTCTGATTATTCTTTGGGCTATCTCGAGGTGGCGGATTTCCTATGGAATTGCCTAGGAAGATCACGAGATCCATGGTCGGGGTTATTCCCGCTATGTGTGGTTAATTTGTGATGGATGAGTTGGAGCACCCCTGCAGGGTTAAATCTTTTGGAAAGTCGTGCCCGCGGTTATGTGGCAAACTTGGATACTTTGTTTAACACCCGGTTATAGCAAACTTGAAGTAAACTCTAATAAAATACACCAACCGTGTGCGTAACCGTGATTGTCTCTTCTCGTGAGTCCTTAATCTGAGAGAGAACACGATGGGGTTATGTTTGACGTAAGTAGGTGTTCAGTATTAGTTAGTGATCATTACTAGCTCATGTCCATTATTTGTAGACCACCATACTTTACTTTCTGTATTCGTAAGTTAGCCACTCAAATAAATGCTTAGTCGCTTGTTGCAGCCTCACCACTTAACCATACCTCACCCATTAAGCTTTAATAGTCTTGATACCCTTGGATATGAGATTGTTGAGTCCCTATGGCTCACAGATTACTACAACAACAGTTGCAGGTATAGGTAATGCGATGATTTGACGTGAGCGCGATGTTTGTTTTGATTTGGAGTTCTGCTTCTTCTTCATCAATCTAGGATGGTTTCCAGGCGGCAGCCTGGGGTAG
The DNA here is from genome assembly GCA_022496015.1 of Hordeum marinum. Classification (NCBI taxonomy): domain Eukaryota; kingdom Viridiplantae; phylum Streptophyta; class Magnoliopsida; order Poales; family Poaceae; genus Hordeum; species Hordeum marinum. Next base: position 244,910,999 of record CM039673.1, read on the forward strand.
CAAGGATGGATGTCATTTTGTCGTTTGTTTTCGTCCGTAGTCGGACCCTGATCTTCTGTATGATGGTTGAATATGTTGTTGTATTGATGTGATGTTGATGTAGCTTGTGGCGAGTGTAACCCAATTCCATATACTCATTTCTTCTGTACATGTAATGATATCCATTCTTGCAACACGACAAGATGCGCTTCTATCCCTATCAAGGCCCCCGTGCCAAAATAAGGATAGGATCGCATCTTGGGCATGGCAAGTTGGTATCAGAGCCTGTACCGACCTAGGAGCCCGCTTGATTGATCGAACTTGGTCGAGTCGAGTCTAGTGAAAAACTATTTTGGGTCTAGTTATATCGGAGAGTAGGATTCTTTTTACTCCTCTTCTATGCTCTGGTCAGGACTTACGACTTAGGAATTTTGATTCTACTCCTCTTCTCGCTCAATTTTTTTTAGGATCACGTGGGTATTTTTGGAAACTATACGATGCCGATGTGACGGAGTTCTGTCTTGGTGCTTCCTGTCTGACTTGATTTTTTCTAGGGAGTTGAGCTCCAGGGAATTCTTGGCACATCATTATCATTCAACTTCCTTAGTATCTCAGGACGGAGGGTGTTCGAAATTGCTTCAATACTTGTCACGGTGAGATAAGGTCGGAGTCACCCAGTACTGGGGAGGCGTCCGGGGTACCACCATGGTTAGTATCATTGTGCTTTCGAGGATCCGAGTTAGATGGATTTCCAGAAGCCTCTGGTTATGTGTTGAAGGATGGATACAGTTGGGGTGTAGGTTTGTTAGTTGTGTGAGATATTTCCTCCTTGTATCCCCAACACCCGATTGCATAACCAAGAAAGTTTTCGGAAGTTCTTAGGTGGGAATTCAAGTAGTTACCTAGGTTATCTTCCAACAGATCATGATGTGAGGTTGGGGTTCGACATCTAGTGGATTCGCTTGTTCACAATCTTTCTTACAGAGGACAGTCTCGATTTATGCTTCGTCAAGCCTTGTAGTTCGCTACACCTAGGGAGCATATTCAAGGGTCATTTCAATATGAGAATCCAATGTACGATCGAGCCCATGTGAATCTTACCACGAAAATATCGAGCGAAATCTCTGTTATGCATTTGTTTCTGGCTTGTTTCGTAAGCCTCATCCTTTGTTTTGCTTTGAATAAGGTAATTCAAGTTGCTTCGATGTCAAGTGGTGATTTCATATCTTTCCTAAGTGTTCTCATATGTCTGTAGGATTGATAATTCTTTTGCTCAATCAAGTTGTCATATCAATTCTTTTTATCTGGTGTGCTTCTCTTCAAGATAATTCTATCCTCTTCAATATTGCAAGATCAATCCTCATGTTTCTTTCCGGAGTTCTTTTCATCCATCCCAAGTTTTCTTCTTTCCCCCACCCTCCCGCCCTTTTTCTTCAGTGATTAAATTCTCATCCAAGTGCCTTTTCTATTCATGTGATGCTTCCGCTATCTTTTCTATCGTATTGTTGCCAATGATCCCTTGTGAAAATTCTCAGGAGTTTCGATTTCAAGATCTATCCTCATATCCTAGTTCTTGTTGATATTCTTCTCTGGTGGATTTAATTCTAGTTCTTGGTGTTCATCATATCATTTTCATTCTCTAAATTGCTCTCCCATGTTGGAATTCTTATCTAAGCCCCTCTTGCTTATTCATATCTCTATTCTTTCGGAGTGTTGAAGATATCTCAAAAGATTCATGTTTTCTTTCAATCCTTCCAAATTATTTCGAGGTTCTCACCTCATCGAGTTTTTCATTTGTACCGGTGCAATCTCTCTTTCTACGCAATTGTTTCAACGGTGTTTCTTTGAGTGGCCCCACAACCCATAGGTTTTCCCCAGGATCTTACCTGGCTCTTCTAATCTTTCCGGAGATGTCCTCTAGTTCTTCTCAATATGACGTAAGAGTGAATTTCATCAGTCATGTGCCTTCTCGAAGATCGCTTCTAAATCATTTCATCATTGGCTCAACCTTTCCTTATTCATTGTTCCGGGGTGTCTTAGTAATTCTTGGTGGTGTTCTCGTCAGTATTCTTAGCATTGAAGACCGAAGAAGAGTTTCTCTTAAATCTTCTTCCTAGAGGTTCATGGTTCAGCTTGTTGCTATCCTCTCAAATTCTTTTCAATCACGAGTAATTCTTTCCATATCTATCTGAAGCATTTCAGAGTGGTATTCATTTCTCGATCCTCCGAAGGCCATCATTTCAGAAGATTTCTTCGTTCTCAGCTTGCAACTTTCGTTCTCAAATTCTTCTCAATTGTTGTCCCTTCATTCGTATTTCAATTATTCCGGTGCCTTGTTCAGTTTCTATTAGGCTAATCTTGATCTCTTCATTCTCATGTGTCCTCTTTAGTTTCTAATTCTTTCTGGTGTTCTCGTGCAAGACTTCTTTAAGTTTGTGTTCTATCTCTCTCTTCAATCTTTTCAAGAAGAATAAGTTGTGTGATAAATCCGTTGCTTGTCATCAATCTAACTTGATGAAGGATAGGCATATCATAATTCTTATTCTTGTTTCATCCAAGTGATTTCAATCCTTCTTCCGGAGTTGTGCATGATATCAATTCTGGGTTTCAAGTGTTCTCATCTTTCCTTTTCTGGAGTTCCTAGTTTTCTCAAGTATCTTGCCCCTAAGCGTCATCTAATTCATGGCAAGGCTTCTATCTTATTCTTCCCAACCTTCACTCTTGATCATCATTTGTCTGGAGTTCTTCAAGATGCTTCTTCATGGTGTTTGTTAAGGATGTAATTCTTTCTCGAAGTATTCATCCAGATTCTTGTTGGAGGTGCTCAAGTGTTATTATCTTGCATTTCTAAGTTCAATTCCTTCTACATGGTCTTTTGAGATGGTGTTATTAAATTCTTGGTTATAAGGAGTCTCGAAGAAAAATTGTCAAGAATATAATAAGTAAACCCATCTTGTCTTCTTGGAGTTATCTTGGGTTGGATTTCACCTAAAGCTTTTCCTAAGGATTGTTGCTATCATGGTGTTATAAATGATTCAAGTGTCTCCTCCACCTCTTGGTGAAAGAAGCTTTGCATATCTTGTTGCTCTCAATCAATCAATTGTTTCTGCTGTGGTAGGTTGTCACCTCATAATTTTGAGATGTTTTCCATAAGTCCACAACAAGCTTGTTCTTTTCGTTGTTGGTGTTCCAACAACTCCGTTCAATCTCTTCTTCTTAAATATCCTTTCAAATCCATTTGCAGTAGGAGTTGTCATTTTCTTCTCCGTTCTTTTCCTTCCAATGATCTAGTTTCTATTCTTTTCTTTCGGAGGCGTTGTCTTGTTGCTCTCTTTCAACCATCATCTTGTTGTATCAAGATCATGTTCTTTCTTTGCTTATTCATTTTACCGGAGTGCTGTGAAATCTTTTCATGATCCTTCTGTCTTATGAAGTTTTGATCCTAATCGAATCGAAGTTTGGTGTCTCTCTTCAATTTCTTTCCATCACATCAAATTTTGTCCCTCTTTCCTACCGAAATGCTGCCGAAATTTCTTTTGAATTGTTGTTGTTTCTCATTTCATTCTTTATCTCTTGCAATCCTTCAAGTTTATTTGGTTTTACTCATTTGTCACAGAATCAACCAAGTTTACCTCTTGCTCTTTCTCTTCCCGTTCTCATTCTAGATCTCAGGACGAGATCCTTGTGTAGTGGAGGAGAGTTGTAACAGCCCGGGACCGACGCTCCAGAAGATTCCCCTTTTATTCCGTTGTTGCCGTGTGATTCGTTTGATTGCCGCATTCATCATCACATTATTTGCACATCTGCATGGCATCGTCACTCCTTTTCAAAAACTTGCATCCGTAGGTAGTTGCCGGTTCTATCCATCCATGTCGTCGACCATTTTGAGACCAACCACACACGCCCGTGCCCGCGGCATCGTAAAAAACATTTTTAAAGCACGCGAAAAATATTCTTGGATTGGGTTGAAACCTGGCGTGCGGTCTTATTATTGTGTAGGTAGACCACCTGTCAAATTTCATTGCATTTTGAGTTTGTTTGATACCCAGTCGGTCAACCGTACCAGTGCGGTCATCGGTTATTCGTCGGACGTTTTGAGTGTTTTAAAACTCATGTCACAGGCCTAAACCTCCCTCTCATCTTCCCCTAGCCCATCTATACAACCACCTAGCCTACCCCGCGACCGGAGCCGTCCGTTCGTGATCGGAGGGTCCGAAAACGGGCTAAACACCCCTAACCTTGCCCCCACCCCTATTTAAACACCTCCCCTACCCATTTTGGAAGCCCTAGCCATCCCTAACCTCCAGCCACAGCCTCTAGCATCGAAATCCACGCGGCGCCAGCCTTCCCCTACCACTTGGCGTTACCGCCACGCCCCGGTAGCCAATCTGCGGCTGCCACGCAGCCCCAGCCGCATGCCACCTCGCGCAGGCCCGCCTGGGCCTGAAGCGCCGCCGCCGCTCCCCTGCATGCGCCCGAGTGAGCGCCCGTGCCCTGCTCGCCCCAGTGCCGCTTGCCCAGCCCCGCTCGTCGCCTTCTGCCGGCGAGCCCCGACTGAGCCGACCCCGCCAGCGATCGCCGGAGCGTCTCCGGGCCGAGCACCGTCGCAGGTCGCCCTCTCCTTCCTCTCCCTTGCCCCGGCTTCTCTTCCCTCACCCTAACCTCTCTCTGCCCCCGTTGCAACCAGGAGCCATGGAGGAGCATCCATGGCCGTCGCCCGATCTGCTCCACCCGCGTCCGGTTCTTGTCGCCGTAGGGAATGGATCCCCCGTGCCCGGATCTGCTCGGATCCGGCCGGGCCCCCGCCGCCATGTCGACCTCCTCGTCGGAGAGGACCCATCGCCACCATGCGTTGATGTGTCCTCGGCCTCACCCGTCCAGTAGCCGCCCGAGCCGGTGCCGCTCCGCCTGGGCGACGAGGCGCCCAAGGCCCATCGTTGGCTTCATGGGCCGCTGCACCGACCGGCCCAAGTGGCCACTAGGTGAACTCCCCCCAGCCGTGCTATTCAGCGCCTCTTGGCGCTATTTTGTATACTACGCCCTTTGTGATCTGTTGGGCTAGCAGTTTCGGCCCATAGTGTATTTTTTCCCTGCTGGCGAATTTTCTAATTATTCCTGAATATTAAAATTGCAGAAAAACCCTCAATGATCATGCATATCATAACTTTTCACCCGTGCATCATATGAGAGAACTTTATATATGAAACTTGACTAGAATTTTATGTAGATTCACAATACCAACTTTCACATGTGATAAACCACATTTAATATTTATGAATACCTAAACGGGAATGAACCAAGTAATTCACCATGGAGTTTCATCAATATGCAACTCGTTGCATATTGAACTTCACTTAATATGTAGTAGTTGTTTGTTGTGGTTGCCATGCCATGCCATGCGTTGCATATTAAACCGGACGTGCATCATATTTCTTTGCGCATCATGTCATGCATATGTTGTGGTGTATCTTGTGTTGATTGTTTGTTCCAGATTGCTTCTTCCCGATAGAGTTCCGAAAGCGTTCGGAGTGTGAGGATTCGTTCGACTACGTTGGCTCGTGTTCTTCATGGACTTGTTCTTTTCCAAGCGGGATCTTAGGCAAGATGACACATTTCCCTGGATACCACTACTACCATTGCCATGCTAGATGTCTTGTTTTTCTATCGCTATGTCATGCTACCTACCATTTGTTTGTCAAGCCTCCCAACATTGCCATGAAAATCCACTAATCCCTCCACCTTCCCAGCAAACCTTTGTTTGACTATGATACAACTTGCTCAGCCCTTCTTATAGCGTTTCTAGCTGCAGGTGCAATTGCTTCCATGTGTCAACATGGACATTCTTTTGTTATCATAGTATGATTACTATTTAATTTAATGCACATATACACTTGGTAAAGGGTGGATGGCTTGGCCGTTTGCTCGGTGTTTTGTTCCACTCTTGCTACCCTAGTTACTTGTGAACTAGTGTTATGTTCCATAATTGAGTGCTCCTAACATGCTCGGGGTTGTTATGGGGACCCCCTTGATTTTCATTTTAGGATAAAGCTTGTCTTGCAAGGCCCAACATTGGTACTATATTTGCTTAATAACTAATAAATTGCATAGGGACCGACCGACACCCATGGATAATTTAATCAACCCTCGGGCCAGTGCTACTCATGAGTGTTGGTCCAACCTGTCAACCGCCGGTGGCTACCAAGGGCAACTCTGCGACTGGCCTACCAGAAGTTTGGACAATCCGTCGTGTCCTGAGAACGAGGTACGCGGCTCCTATCGGGATCGTCGACACATCAGATGGTCTTGCTGGATTTGTTTTACCTTTCTCGAACGTCTTGAGTGAGGAATTCCGATTATTCTTCGGGCTATCTCGAGGTGGCGGATTTCCTATGGAATTGCCTAGGAAAATCACGAGATCCGTGGTCAAGGTTATTCCCACTGCGTGTGGTTAATTTGTGATGGATGAGTTGGAGCACCCTTGAAGGGTTAAATATTTTGGAAAGTTGTGCCCGCGGTTATGTGGCAAACTTGGATACTTTGTTTAACACCCGGTCATAGCAAACTTGAAGTAAACTCTAATAAAATACACCAACTGTGTGCGTAACCGTGATTGTCTCTTCTTGTGAGTCCTTAATCCGAGAGAGAACATGGTGGGGTTATGTTTGACATAAGTAGGTGTTCAGAATCAGTTAGTGATCATTACTAGCTCACGTCCGTTATTCGTAGACCACCATACTTTACTTTCTGTATTCATAAGTTAGCCACTCAAATAAATGCTTAGTCACTTGCTGCAGCCTCACCACTTAACCATACCTCACCCATTAAGCTTTAATAGTCTTGATACCCTTGGAAATGAGATTGCCGAGTCCCCGTGGCTCACAGATTACTACAACAACAGTTGGAGGTGCAAGGAATGTGATGATTTGATGTGAGCATGATGTTTGTTTTGATTTGGAGTTCTGCTTCTTCTTCATCAATCTAGGATGGGTTCCAGGCGGCAGCCTGGGATAGCAAGGATGGATGCCATTTTGTCATTTGTTTTTGT